>OZ005741.1:281118837-281754427 GCA_963930735.1 Dioctria linearis | reverse complement strand
GAGACACCGTACCTTAATTGCAGTGGTATTTTAAAATTTGTTCGTATTTTAAAGGGTATATTAATTTATTGCAACTAATTATGATATGACGACTAATATCTTCCCTGAGCGCTCCATGTTATTACATTTTAGGGCATTTTAGATAATTACATAGTTTTATATAAAATGACTAAAAAAAGTAAATGTTATTTTTTTATATATTTTTTAAATTAACTGCATTTTTGGCCCCTAACAAGTTTTCTCCACATGAAAGACCCCTGCGGCAGTTGTTTTTAATTGCAAAAAGCTATCCATCGCCCTTACTGTAATTTCTTTCCTAACTACTCAGCCAGTTTCAATTACGACGGCTGAGAGAATGTTTTCCACATTAAAGAGGTTAAAATCATGGCTCCTCGATTCCACGGAGCGACTGACAGGACTTCACGACTGACAGGACTCCACGACTGATAGGACTCCATGACTGACAGGACTCCATGACTGACAGGACTCCACGACTGACAAGATTCCACGTGTGATAGGACTCCATGACTAACAGGACTCCACGACTGACACGATTCGCGCTGTTAAGCGTTCATGAATTTTCTTAAAATTGAAATGAATGAAGTAATTTCCCTCTTCACAGCAAGAAGGAAAAGGCTAGATTTAACTCTGTAATATTTTCTTTTGTTATAAAAAGTGGACCCGTTTTTTTTTTTGTTTTTGGAATTTAAGTATATGTAATAAAAATAAGGTTAAATAAAAAATAACAAGTTTTCAAACATTACTTTTTAAATTTTGAAAGCCTTATACTACAGACCCACGGAGCTCATTGAGCTCAGGTTAATTCTCAGTCATTCTTAAATCTCTAGAGGGTGCCTATTAGGTTAAACCCCATCCATTCGTGATCTCGGCCGTGAGCGACAGTAAATTTTGCAGAACGAATCATACTGAGATAAACATACCGGTATGAAAGATGATGGAATTTTTCTTGAAATGTCATCTGTCATCTGCGTAAAATTAGCTGCTGCAGTTCTTTGACCTTAAATATAATTCTGGGATATTTGAAGTAATTGAGTTAATTTAATTTTTTTTTTGTGTGTATACATATATATATATATATATAACAGATTTATTTCTGAAAAAGCTTCCAAAGAAATAGGGTACTTGCCGAATAATTATTTCGCAGTACCCACTGCATGTTAAGTATACTCTAAAAAAAAGGACTGAACCAAGTTTTATTTCTCAGTTCTCTATGAGTTCTTTAGAGTGCTAAAGGTTCATCTGTAAGAACAAGCTTAAACATATAACGCAAGTAGATGGGAATGCGAATATTATTTAATATGTTATATAATACCTTTATGAATATGTCCTGTTAACGATTTTAAAATACATAATTCTGTCTTTCTACCATACGTACACTGTAAAAAAATGCACGATTTGTTTCTACAATTCTTAGGTATTTTTCCCCTAAATTTTAGGGAATATTCCCTACATTTTAGGAAAAAAATACCTAAGCTTTGTGGCAACAATTGTGCAAAATTTTTACTGTGTATGGTCGAAACCAATATTTCTTTAGTTTTTATACCCCAAATGATGAAATCATAGGGTATACTAAGTTTGGCATTCCGTTTGTAACGCATGGAAATAATGCTGGTAGAGCAAATAATGTCTTCAAGACGTTCACTTAGAGCCCTGAAATTTTACACATAACATTTAAAAAAATGGATGAGTTGCCCGGCACTCGGGCTGTTATGTGCAAACATCTGTTCCGCGGTATTTATTAACGCAACATTGATGTTGCTAACGATTTAGTTACTTTAAACTCTAAACGTCGTTGTTGTCAATTTTGGTTTAGATTGAAGGTTCTATTGAACATTATATTAGTGTAGGTTAATTTTATTTTAATATGTTATTTAGAGTTTAATTCGGCATTAATTAATACTTTTTCATTTCTTTTTTCATATGAAGCATGGCAACTATTACAAACTGGAACCGTCCAGAAGTTGCAATTTTGGAAATTGCGATGTGATAATTTACTCTGAAGTAAGTTTCAAGACAATGTCGTAGCATGTCTTGTCATAAACATACCGCACAACACGTTCATCGACTGAACTTTATTGAAATCTTTGGAGGAATCTAAAAATAATTAGAGTATTTATTTATTTGAGAAATTAATGCGATAGCAAAAACAGATACTTCCTCTTTACTTACGACCGCTAAACAACTTTAGTTAAAAAAAATAAGTAAAAAAGTAAAAGAAGAACAGCAATTACATAGTAATAGCTGAAGATTAAAATATGCAAGTAATACAAAAAAGAATTCCAAAAAAGTGTAATAGAAATTAAACAAAGTGATACTATTTAATACATAGTAGACTTAAGTCTCAATAACAAATTCAAAAATTCAAGGACGAGAAATTCAGTTTATTACTAAGGAAAAACCAAACAGCATCAAATTTTAAGTAGGCAAAAATAAAAAAATAAGAAGTAATATAAACAAGCAAAGATAATCGAGATTCCCTTAGAAGTATAATAAGAAAGAAAGAAAAAAAAGAAAAAAATAATAACTAATAGGCATGAAGGCGAAGCAAGTGGAATATGTAAGAAAGAAGAGAAAGGATGCAGAAAAATATGGGGTGAAACAGATCACTCTAATTTAAAATAGCAAAATTATTCAGACGATTTATTACAATTAAAAGGTTCCGTTTGAAACTTGAAAAACTGTCACCAAATATATCTAAATCATTATATAAGACATTGTGGGCCTTTGGAATCATAATGGAAGGGGATTTAAAGCGCAAGTTAGTGCGAGGAGCATCATATGAAACGTGAGTGTCTAGCGGGTGATTCGATTAGCAAAGCAGATTCTTATAGGATTATAAGTGGGATGAATCAATAGACCCATGAACATTTTAAACAGGAATATTTTGTCGATACATGAACCACAAGCTTCTAAGGATAACATAGAGTATTTGGCAAATCGGTCTTCGTAATCCACATATGAACCTGTAAGTTTAAAAAGCAAGTACCTAGTAAAACTACGTTGAATACTCTCTATTTTGTTTCTGTACGTCGTATAGAATGGGTTCCAGATTGGGCAAGCGTACTCTAGTATAGATCTAACCAAGCTGTATACATACATGGCCTAGTGTACCTTAAGACAAACCCCAAGGTCTTAAAGCTTTTTTGGTAATATGATTAATATGCGAGTCAAAGAGAATCATCAAATTGTACTCCTAAATCGTTGATTTCGGATACACAGATGACAGAGACTGCGTCCATCTTATAATTAATATGTATGTAATATTAGGTAATAACAATTAAGCAGATTTTGAATTGAATTTTTATGAATAGTAGCTAACTAAAGAATTTCATATTTTGAAGTGGGTACACTGAGAAAAAAATACTGTTTTCAAAAATGTTCTTGGTCATTTTGTACCCAAAATTGTTGTTCAATTCTAACACTAAAATCAACATTGTCGGATTTGAATGGACAACGAGCCCTTTGAAAAGCATAAGGAGCACACTTTGTTGGTTCAAATACCTGGCGTTATTGTTTTTTTAAATGCGTATTTCGTTGACTCAAATTCTTGAAATACTCAATTTTTAACTGCGAATATTTGTGTTTTAAAAATGTCATCCATTAGCTGACTTTTCGCAACTATATAAGAACTTAGAACTCGCTCTTTCAGTTAACCGCGAAAGTTAGGTGGCGGTTTGGGAGGGTCATGACCCCCGTAACCCCCCCCCCCCCCCCCCCCCCCCCCCCCCCCCCCCCCCCCCCCCCAGCATGCGCGCCTGATCTTTGACAAGATGTTAGTAATTGCTCTTGTAATATCGATTTGAACGGAAGATATTAGACTTAAAATCTATTATGCCAATAAGCACGGCCTATGTATCGTGTGCTATGAGAATGTCTCTTACTGGTCGAAACCTCGAGATTCCCACAAGTGTACTGTATAGCACGGGTGAAACGCACAGTTCGCAAGAGCTATATCTAATTACGGATCGGTTTATCTAAGATATCGCCAGTGCAATCCGCTATGTGTAGTGGAAGTGGAATTAGTTAGAAATTATTGGCAGTATAATTTCAAATTTGAATTGGACGGGACAGCACATCACTCCCAGGTAACATATACAAAAGTCCAATTATATTCTTTCGTTAATCAACAAGTACCTCGTACCATTACACCTTTTATAGATAAAGTATAAGGCACATTAACCCGTGAGGTAATAACGTGAACGTATTGCTTAAAAAACTGACGTTTTGCTTCAAATCTGAAGCACCAAAGATTTTTTTTTAGGGACCAAGTCTTTAAATTACAGTTGGGTAGTGGACTAAAAAATGATGCTTTGGTTTTAACTTTACCTTTAAGAAATCTACAAAAAACTTGTTATGTTGGCCTATAAGTTCTCCAAGGTCTGTAAAAATATCATCGTTGAATTCAGAAAGTAACACAATATTTTGATATTTCCTAGTGCTGATAAAAGGCTGCAGTATAGCTTTATGCTAGGGGAAAATACCCTAAGAGCAGCCTAGAGGCTTTCAATCCACTGGGGTGGCTATTTAAGCACTACTCTGAGAAAATAGAAGAGATCGGCGTACGGGCAGCTTAACAGCTTTCACTCCTGTAATTAGAACTCAGTAGAACTTCTTTGACTGACGATAAATGGCTTAATCTTTTTTTTAGAGTTTTTAGTCTTTATATATACAGTTCTTAGCCTATGAGTACCTATTCTTCCCATTCAAAAATGCTTAAGCGGGGAAAATAAATTGTATCCATAAAATTGATGATGACATATATTTACGTGTGAATCGTTTGGACAGTGACCCAATCGTTGATTGTTGCGGTAAACGTATGTCACGCTTATTTTTTTTTTGATTTCATTATTGATTACGATTATTTTTCCTTATTGTTTTTGGTTAGCATGGTTTTAAAGTATGAATGGTGTTGTAATTAATTTGTGCTTATTTGCTGTAGCGCATTGCATTAAAATAGTTTTGTTGTTAAATTTGTAGTATTGCAGCAAGTTGGTTTACTGCAACGATTGCATATTACAATATCAACAATCCTAATAAAAAGAAGTAAGAATTTATAAACAGGATCAGATTCTTCAATTAAATCTGAAATCATTAACAATATAAAGTGTACAAATGTTTTCATTTCAGCCGCATTTATTTTGAAATTGCTTACTGAATTGGCTTACTGAAATTTCCCATATTTTCAGATCTATACGGAAACAATTGCTTTCTGTAGTGGAATCATTCTAAAGTAATGCTGCGACATATAAGGCCCATCTAATTTGAAAAGGCAATAAATCAAGTATTTGGTGATATATGTAGAACTACAAGAACAAGTTTTCCGTGAAGTTCATTTATTTGCACAACTAAAAAAATAGAAAAACTATAACAGAAGTGAGTATTTGAAAAAATGTTTCAGTTTTATAAAACCTTTTCCAAGGGCCTTATTGAACTACCAGAGTATAATAAGGCCCAAAGCAAAACTTAACTTTTTCAAAATCTTAATCAGCGGAATTATTCCCTTTAAACTTGCTAAAACTAGGAAAATCAACAACATTCGGTTATTTTTAATAATTTCGAATAAAAATTGGCCTTTTCACCCCCGGTTCAGTTTGCTTCATTGTATACATCTTATAAATTTCTTAACGTAAACAGAGTAAATCCAAACAGTCTTCATTCTTTGGAACAAAAATAATGTCACAGTCATAATCCTATGTATATAGGAACATTAGTTTCATTGAGAGTATAGGGTAGGTAGGGTAATAAGGCCCACGGTCTACTACAGTTGGCCTTATTACACATATGACAAGATTTTACAAAATTACAAATTAATCAAATAAACACAATGGTGGTCGAAAATAAACACCGAAATTGGAAACTACATTACCTAACGTTCAAACTAAACAAGTTACTACATGTGTAAATAGCAATTAAACAACGAAACATATTATTTTGTCTAGGCGAAAATTATAATTCCAAACAGCCATACTCCTCCCGGTGACGTACCGTCCGCTACTGGCAAGATGTCGGCACGTGCTGCCAGATGACCCCTCGACAGCATTCGTGTCGACATAAAGGCCGAAACACAGTGCTAGCTTTTCCAACCTCGACCTCAGTATAACTTTAAGAACCTCAACCTGATGAGCCTTGCAAACTTTTGCAGCTTACAATACGAACTTTGACAACTTCTGTATGATAGCAGTTAATTGGGCTATTGGCTTGAAAATTGAAATTATTTTGTAATAAATTACTACAGCAAGAATAAATTTTCACGTTAAATATGTTTCCCAAACTTTTCTTCAACAAATTTCCCGTACACTTTTTCCCGTAAACAATGCTGGCATCAATTGATTACAAAAATTAGCTGTCAAAGCTGACGAAGTTCCAGCAGATTAGAAAGTAAACCTACTCGAGTCAACCTCAACCTGGCCGGCCTCACCAACTTTTCCATTGCGAGCTTGATAACCTGATCTCATATATTCTACTGAGCTGTCAAAGATGGTGAGGCCCGCCAGGTTGGAAAAGCCAGCACTGTTTTTCACGCTTAATGCATGTACGCATAAAGTATGAGGTTGCTGCGATTAATTTTAGTAGGAATTTTTAAATTTGGGCTTTATTACCGTCCGGGCTTTATTTGCCGCGGGTACCTTATAAGAAATAATCTCAAATTCTAGACACGTTAAAGTTTGGAACTTCTAAGGAAATATCGTGCATTATACACACATACATACTATGTATTTTCAGTTTCGTGAAAAGTGGACAAATTACTGGAAGCGGCAATCTTTCTTATTGATTTGAATTCACCGTCATTTAGACTTAATTCATTTTGATAATTCGATTCATTTCTAATGCTTTCTAAAACCTCACGGCAATCAGTTTGACATTGATTTTTTGTTCTAGTACAAATTCGACAAAATTTGTATGAATTAAAGCTTGTTTTATATCCTAAAATAAAGATGAGTACGAAATTATCACCCAACACTTGTTCAAGATACAACCAAATTTTTAAGATTTTTTTATCTTGAATTGTTTGAATCCCATTCAAAAACTAAAAAACGTACTAATATTTCTATAAGACTGGTGTAAAGAAGCTTCGCTCGGATAATATTTAAGTGTTTTGAATTAATGAAACCAGCAAGAAAAATGTTATTTAGATGATATAACTGGTGCTGTGGAACTACTGCAATACTATAAGATATACCGCAGATCGTTTGATTATGTGGCCCGACTGCGTCATTAATTTGAATGTCATCAAAATACAAAAATAAAACATGGAAATTTTTTATTTTAGATTGTCAATATTTTCCTGTGATTAAATGATTTAATGCCTTCCCTTATTTAAATTTTTCAATATTTACCAGAGTAACTTTCAATACACCAGGAGCTTCGAAATATTTCTTCAATTGACAAACCATATAATCTACACAGATGGCTTCACATTTGAAGAAAAAAATGCGGCAGGCACTATCTACGATATGAAGGGCCTCATATGGACATCGCCATACACCGCGAAAACTAGGTCACGGAAGCCAAGGCGACCCTCGAAGCGGGAAAGCATCTCCTCAATTCATCTACTGAGAATAAGGAGATGGCCATCTCTTCGGACAGCTATTGGAGTGTAAAGCCATCCTGAATTAATTCTCTCGGAATAACAGGGTATATGCTTTTTGGCACAGTGATATTGGCGGAAGCGAAAAGGCGGACGAGCTTGCTCGTCTCCGTCACCCTCCTCTACAATCGGGATGGCACCAAAACAACTTGCCGTTAATATTTCGGTTTGGGCCGACCGCCAGCACAGTCATCTTTGGTTGGATCAGCCTTTGGATTGAACTACAAAGGAATTGTGGGACAGATCTAACCCATGCTAACGAACAAGCTATTGGGACTAAACAAACCAACTTGAGACTCTGGTGTATATTCTCATTGGGTACTGGTTTCTCAGATGTACCTATACAGGAAGGGGTTGATTGATGATACTGTATGCAAAGGGTGTGGAGAGGAACCCGAAATGGTGACTCAATTTCTTTGCCACTGTCCGGCTCTATCAGGGAGATATAGATTTCTAGCCTCACACCTTCTCGACGAGCTGCATGAAGCTGCAAAGAGGGTTGGGGCCAATATTGAAGTTCATAAGAGCATCCGATTGGGTCGTATGAGCAATTTGTTGTAAGTCTGGAGGGTGAACCATGGGCCTTGTTGTTGCCTGCGTTCCAGGGATCCCGTCCGGGGTCTCAATCTTAATTTGTCCAATATGAATAATTTACCAAATTTACTTTATACATAACGCTCTTAGCGTAATGAGAAAATGTGAGCGATTTCCTTGAAATTCATACCTAGAATAATGACAGGTTGAAATAGGTATTGCATCTAATGCATGGAAATGATTCACCTTAAATTTGTGATTGTAATTCTGAAAGAAAACGTTCCTTGGGTCAGACACAAACTACAGGGACCACCATCATCATATCTCTGTGGAAATTTTTGAAATCAGTGTTTGTCCTAGAGACCTCATTTTGATTTGCTCAGGAATTTTTTCATATCATAAAATTCTGGAATAAATGCGATAGTTAAAATATTTCTTTAATTCAAAAATACCAATTTTCCATTACATGAGATAATGTGTGGTCCTGCATGAACCATAGGGCAACATTTTTACTCCTGTTGCGGAAAAAATGGAAATTATCGAAAAGGCCAGTTGCAATAAGTGTAGCAGACCGCAGTAGATATTTTCATATACACTATATAGGTAGGTACTCCTACTATATATGAAGGTACTATATAAAGCTCAGTATGCTATGCTAAATACCTCATCCACCCGTGAGGAGGATCTTGGGTGTTACAAACAGCAAAACAATGAACCTAATACCTATACATACATAGCATGGCCAACCGAGGACGAATAATGGGCGAAGTTATGTAATAACAATCTGCAGTGAAGTTTACATATTCTGCAACGAACAACTGTGCTATAGTTTTTCTCTGCTTCAGAACTGTACCAACAGCAACACATCAGCAAGAGCCCGTAATAACGAATGAAAAACGCGAATTATTTTGGCTCACTTCCAGGAATTATTTTTGCATGAAAGGCTTCTTCCACCTACCCACAGCAATCACGCTTTAAACTGCTTCAGGCACGGGATCCCTATCTCATAATTTGACCGACAGAAACATAGAAACTTACTTTTCGCGTAGAATGGTACCGTGTCGGTACTGTATTGAAAAAAAAAATTATGAAAAATTCGAAAAATGCAAAAAAAAATAAAGTATTAAATCACCTGTGACTGTGTGACACAAACTGACATTCTGACTAATCCTCAATTAATACTGGAATGCGCTCGAAAAACATGAAGAACAAATTCCGCTGAAATTAATTCTATAAAAATCCCGGAATTTAAGGCTAGAAAAAACTGTTTAGTTATTTGCCGACGAACGACGGACAACCCAGAGTCAAGCCAAGGACGATTTAAATGAATTCAAAGGAATTCACAGGGAAAACAACAGTAAAGAATGATGATGTTGCGGGTACCCGGGGATGTGATGCAGTGGTTTCTTTGTCTTGCAAGGGACACAGAGTAAGCAGCAGAAAATAAGGGAACGTAGTTAAACACGGACGAAACTATCCTTGTGGAATGCACTGACAGCATTCATCAGCAGTGAGTTTTTAGACTTTGAATCCCTAGATATTTACTGGTCTCTGAAGTGCTGCTGGCAAATAAATTGAAATGTAGATTTGATGGACGAAGAGGAGCACTGTCCGTCCGTTTATAAATTTATTTTCATCTAATTAACAGGCGACAAAGATTGCCTGGATAATAAGAGTCCTTTTCGCTCCAGGGGTCACTTTCAACAAAAAAAAAAAAAAAGGAAAAAAAACAATTTTTTTGCAGTTTCTCGTCCGTTATGAATTTCCAGGATGTGATAAAAATATCAAAATGTCATCGTACGCGAAAAGATAGGTGAAAAGGACTGAAATTTAATAAAATCATGACAAAAACAAGATAATGTTTCCAAGTCCTTTTGTGGGAATTCATAAAATAGGTAAGGTAGAGATGAAACACAACTGTTAGGTATGTGTATGAATGTAGCGCTATAAGCAAACTTTACTGCATTAATTAAGGGATATCATGTCAACTACAGACTGATGTTATTTCCAAATGTATATTCTGGTTACAGATAAGATCGTGGCAATCATACTTAAATAAGATATACAGAAATACTCACACTTTCTTAAAGAAAATATATAAATTGAAGCCGAATTTATAATAAGGCTAATCCTTTGATTTTGATGGCATTTTTGGCCGAGCATTCATATGCGGTGTATGTTGGAGCCTTTTCGAGCTCCAGAGCTTGCAGGTGAGATAAATAACTGTATAAGTATGCAAAAGTTGTTTTATCAATTAATGTCCAGTAGTCAAACGTTTCCCTCAATTTTGTTCTCTATTTCTACTCAATTTCGAAATCTTGCTTATTAAACAGAATTTCATACTAAATTAAGAAGTTAAATTAGTTTTTGAGATGTAGTGGCCGTAAATAGCATTATTTCTATACATATTTTCTTTCAATTTTACAGCTGCTATCCCAGTGACCTTGTTACCAAAGCTTACCAATATAGTATTGAAGACTAATAATAAAGCATTGAATACATATCTAGTTATATAGGAACTATTTAATGTAATAAAGACATTTCTTAACATCTGCCTTGCGTTTTTGCTCAAAACTAGATGGCGCTGAATATTCCTAAATAGTAGAGAATATAATATATATTTAGTTTAGTATGGTTGGCTATTTCGTGTGGGTGTTGAGTATCATAATCTAAGTGATTAATTAATGGTCTTATACTTTGTTATACTTTCTTTACTATAACGCAATATAATCAATTAAAGGAAACTGCTTCTGTGAAAATAAATTTATTAATTTACTATAAGATTTTCTCTATAGTAGCTGATGCCCTGGCACTTTCGCGCGATTTGTCAGGCTTCCACTTTTTAAAATATACTTATTAACTTTTAGTAAAATTTTCTTGTACTTTCTTTTACTATTACTTCGAACCTGGGAGGCCTTACTCTAGTAGGGGGACCTCTCCTAATCGCCTAAAGAATACTCTCTGAAATCCTTAGTCAACCATGACCATATTTATACAATGTTGCAATTCCAACAATTTTCTGGAGGAAAAATTGATGATCGCTCAATTTTTTTTGATTTGAATAACAAAATCAGGAAATTGCACGAAAATAATAAAATTCCTAAAAATCGAATGGAATTAACAATCGTCTTCAAAGTTCGGCGATCGATTCCAACCATAACAATTTTTTAGGGTCATCATAACTTACGAATTTTCATGTCACCTTATCGATGCAACGAAGTGGAACCATATGAAGCACCTGTTGGGTAATTTTCCTGGTCTCAAATCGGCCGGTGACGCAGTCATGTATTGCTTAATAGTTGGGTGATGATTTTCTTCTTTCGCTTTCATTAATTTATTTATGCTATTCTGGGTAGCGAATGCTAGTGCCGGATCATATTGCACTTGTTTTGTTAAGTGAGGTAGAATTTTTGACACCTGATGGTTGTTTGTTTATTGTTTGTGAAGTGCACTTTGCTATATATGCATACAATTTGTTGCATTCACGTTAAGAATTCGCAAATTTAGGATTATATAATAGGTTTATTGAATTTTTAACGATGTTAAATGCGTTTTAAGGTAAAAATTATGATAATCCGAGATTAGGTATAACGATTAGTGGATTCATAGCAATGGTCTAAGGGACCCAAAGAAATAAGGTCTCAGTGGTCGAAAGGATGGATATTATAGAAAAGCAAGTGACGAGGATCTCAGTGATAGAATACCTCAGACAGTTTAATGAATTAACGGGTATATGCATGGATAAGTTTACTCATAATTATTTTACAGGATCCAATAGTATGCGTGAATATGTCTATTCCGCTTTTTTTTATTTTTTTTTTATTTTAGAGGCGAGAGATCCCCAAGGCCTGGAGGCTTTCCAGCTAGAAGCTCTATCACTAAAACCTTCCCGTCCTCTTAATGAAGCGCATCAGGTCTTGGTGAGAAAGGTTTTTTCAACTCCTCTACGGATAGGAAGGCAGAATCTAGAGTATCCGGCGAAAGCCGGATAAGTACACTAAAAGAGTTCGGTTGTCTCAGGCTCTCCTTCTAGGCAGGCCAGACACTCAGGGCTGTCAACAAGTCCCATCCGTGTTAGCTATGGCTAGTGATGATGCCAACCACAGTTCTACATTGTTTCCTTCCGAGCCCCATGAGAAAAGCAGAGATATTTCTATTGCGCCCATCAAGAAACAGTCTTGTGCACCTGCAAGTACTCCGGTTCTCCCATTCCTGCTGATATTTTCTATGAACATCCGCTTTTATGAAAGACCCGATATGCCGGTCCGAGGAATGGAGAATCAGAGCCAGCCTTAGGTAAAAGGCTAGTCCTTTTATTCCCCATGATCCCCATGAGACCAGAACTAACTGAAGGGGCCACCTTGTTATGGATACAAAACTTATCCACAGACGACCTGCAGTAACTTAGATATTGTCTGAAGGCCACTCAAAACTATCAAGGCTGCCTGACTCTCAGAAAGGATAGCAATGTCCTTTCCCTTGATCTTCGCTTAGTGTTAACATATATTCTGTTATATTTATATACCATACAAATGTAAAAACTCAATACAATAAAAACAAAAGAAAACAAGTAAAAAAGCTAGAATTTGTCTAAGACCGTCGGACAGTAAATAATTATAACCAATTTAATAGGATTATCATATTCTGAAGAGACCTTTCAGTACAATAGAAACGTCTACGACTGATCGTTTTCACACTATACGTAAAAATCCTCAATTTTTATATGGCAACAACAAGAATGAGTTGCCCAATTTAGCACATTTTAGAAATTATATTAACTATTTTGATGAAGACGCTGAGTAAAAAATTTCAGCTCTCTACGTTAACGTGTTCTCAAGCATTGTCCAAATATATAGTGAAAGACGAAATTTTTGTTATGGCAACCCTACGAAGGAGTTGCCCTATTTAACTCATTTTCGAACTTAATTTTACTGTGTTCTCAAGTTATCGTGCCCATAGACGGACGGATATGGAAAAATCAAAATAACTGTAAATATTATGCATGGGTTTTCAATTCATTTTGCTCTAGGAGTATTATTTCTAAGCGTTTCAAACGGAATGACAATCCCTCTGATATCATCTAGGGTATAAAATTCGCTATATTAAAATTTACAAAGTGCTCAACATTTTCCTCAATATTGGTTGTTGTCAATTTATCAATTTAGAACTAACAAAACTAAACATTTTTATATTTTTCTCAGGCAAATACATAATCTGTGCTTGGGGTAATAGCGCTAGGACCCCAAAGTAGCAATTTTTAGAACACACTTTTGTTCTAAATTCGAGTTCTTTTTGTTATATATTACGCTATCGGACCAAAAGTCCATTTAAATTTTAATCGGTAGCTGCGTCGAGCAGCGCGGCGAGGTTGGGCGGAAGGGCTACGAAGCGCAAGAGCGGCCAATGAGAATTCAGTACCATAGCGTCATTCAGTGATAAAAAACGTGCCGTTCTGTGTACGCGAGTACTACCGCAACAATCATTCTTTTACTCTAGCCGCAACGAACATTTTGCGCTCATTACAACATACGGCGTAAAAATGAAGCTCCCTCGATTCAATTGATTAGAAAATGGATACAGAAGTTCGAGGAGACAGGTTCAACAATGAATCAACCACGATCCGGGCGACCTAGAACAAGATAAAAGATACCGAAAACGTCGAGCGTGTAAGAGCGTCTATTCGTTAAAATCCTGGACTCTCTACTCGGAATCTATCTAACGCCTTAGATGTGCCCGTATTCTTCACAAAGATTTACATTTACATCCGTACAAAATCCAAATGTTACAGGAAGTAAAGCCTTAAGATCACGCTCCATCCAATTTGGAAACGAAATGTTAGAGAGGTTCACCAGCTTCACCAACATTTTTTTCTCAGACGAGGCACACTTCCATCTAAAAGGGCATGTGAATAGGCAAAATTGCAGGTATTGGAGTGACACTTATCCCAAATTGAAGCATCAAAAACCTCTGCATTCACTCAAGGTTACTGTATGGGCAGCTTTGTCAGCAAGAGTCATTATTGGTCCATACTTTTTTGAAGATCGCCGAGGAAATGCTGTAACAGTGAATACAGAGCGGTATATTGCCATGCTACAGAACTTGTTTTCACCAGCGCTACAGGATTTCGATGGTTTTAATCAACGATCGTGGTTTCAGCAAGATGGGGCAACATGTCACAATTCCAACGACTCATTAAGTGCTGTTCGCGAAATTGTTGGACAAAAAGTGATATCCAAAAGAGGTGCCATTAACTGGCCACCTCGTAGCCCGGACTTATCCCCAATGGACTTCTTTATTTGGGGATATCTTAAAAGTAATGTTTGCAACAGCAACCCAGACTACCTAGAGGAATTAAAGGAAAATATTCGAGAGGAAATGCAAAACATTTCACGAAACACTTGTGAGGCCGAATTGGGTAATAAGGCGCTCTACCAGTGTAGATCAGAGTATCAAGGTTCGAGTCTCAATCGACGGGGGCCAAATATTTTCTTCGATTGCTCCAATATGCATATGCATAAATATTCTACCTCTTTCTGAAAGCAACAGATTCGATAACTTAACCTAGCTTAGTCTAATCTTGTTTACGTTATCGGGTCTGCACTAATTAAAAGGTATGTTTCTATCCGTTAAGCTCCATAGTCACATTTTACACCCACTCTTATTGTTATCAATGTTATTTGTATTTTTCTACCTAACTGTTAATGCCCATTAAACCAGAGAAAATGAAAATATATTCTGCTAAGGCACCAGCTTTTCTCATGCACATTTTGTTAACATGTTCCGTCCAGAAAACTGTTTTCTTCTTTCTAAAAATGATTGCAAGCTTCATAATAGATACATACTGCAACACTACTAAATGTTCTATTATACTTTTTATTTTTACTTTTTTACCTTGAGGTAACTTTTGAATAATTTTACCATAAAAAAATCCAAACAAAAAAAATTGCTTCGCAGACTGAAATGCTCAGGTAAATTTCGAGCAGAGATTGTTGCGCGCTTATATAAAATAGTTTCCAGGCAAGAAAATGAAATCGTCTGTAACTAGCCCAAAGATGTAAATGAGATTTCAGGAAGAAAAGGTTTTTATGTTTACCTGTCGTCTTTTCAACGATTTTTCTCCACAGTTTTACGGGTTGTTGCCTGTTGGGTATTCTTTATAGGCATCAAAAGGCAGATTTGTTTAAAGGGAGGAACAGCATTCGAAGGAATTTAGTATTCTGTGTGAGTTGACAATTTAATTTCAAATATAAAAAGCTGTCGATATTTTGGGGAAATGCTTTTAAAATGGAAAATTACGCAAAACGCAGAAAAAATTTATCATTGAGAGATTTTTGGGGAATTACTATCGTGGTTTTGATTAAAAATACGTCAGCACTGGATTAATGGTAAAGCTGGAGGAAAATTGTATTTTGTCTGTGTATGTTTTTCTGTAATGATTTTAATTAAAATTTATATAAAAATTCATATTTTGGCTTGTTTCCTAGATGCAATGAAATGGAAGTCTTTTCTGTGCTGCTACCTCCAAGTTCTCTATATGTCAACAGGAAGAATAGCTATATTATATAAGAACTGTACGAAATAAATAGTGTCCATTGTTACGTTTTAGTATCACTCCTTCAACTTTCTATGTACTGATATCAATATATTCATCGTGATTTTCTATTAAATCTTTGATGTGCACAGCTTGCACGGAGTGGTTCGATGAATTTTACGCTGAGTATTGCTGACGCTTAGTTAGACTAGCCCACTTTGCAAACACTCCAAGGAGATAGTTGAGCACCAAAAAGCACTTACTCAGAACGGAGAAGATTTGTAGAGCAATTTTGCCGGATGATTTGATCTGGGTAGCTGAGCAGAGTTGACTCTGAATACGAAGCACCAAAACTCCAAACACTAAATAACCAACGTCCGAGTTTATTGGGTTTTTTATTTAGTATTTCTATTTTTTTTTTTTTTTTTTTTTGTATAAAAATCTTACCCTGGTCGATAATCGTTCCAACTGGTTAGAAACTAGCCCATGTTCAGCACATTCCCAAAATTTACTTCAATCTTTTTCAAAGTTTTTGAATCTATCACTAACTCCAAATTAATGAAGTATCTAGAAACCAAGCACCTGATCAAATATCGCGCTAATATGGCTTCCGGGCTGAACACAGATCTGAATACTTGCTGACTTTTCTTACGGAACATTAGAAATGTAGTCTTCACAATCCTGCAATTTTAGCCAAACTTAAAGCACTTCTCCCACCTCTTCGATTATGGATTGAGAGTTTTCTATCCGGTCGATTGGTGTTGCATTAGATAAACCTCATCAAATAATTGCTGGTGTGCTCCACGGCTCTGTTATCTCTCCGTTTCTCTCCCCTCCTCGTCTATTATGGATGGAAAGTTTTTTATCTGGTCGCCTAATTCGTGTTGTAATAGATGGTGGTACATCTGAATCTCACTCTGTTAATGACAGTGTGCCCCAGGGCTTTGTTATCTCACCGTCTTTCCTCTGAATTTTCATTGATGATCTGCTTTTCTTTACAGTTAAACCAATCCATAATTTTGACGATAACAATATATCATGATTTCCCTTACTCTTTACTCTTGCGGACTCCAGAAGGAATACCGCATATGTTAAATGAGATTGCATGATTAGATCATTGAATAACGATCTTGGCAATATCCTAGTTTGGAGCAAAGCGAATTGCGGCTAATTCAATGCAGCTATGACCCAAAGCAGCTGTTTAATCTGTTTAAAACAAGATCATCACTTAACTACTCACATTTCGTTTGATGGAGATTGGGTTGCCCGGCTTAGTCCGGTTTTGAAATTTTAGTTGCTACTACTATGAAAACACCATGTACTCAATTTCAGCTCTCTAATGTCGACGCGTTCTCAGGCAGTGTCCAAATATTTAGTGGAAAACGAAATTTTTGTATCGCAACCACACTTAGTATTCTCTAAATTTTTTATTTTATTATTTTTTTGTGTCTCGTTAGCTCAGTGGCAAGTACAGTCGCACGGAAAGCGGAAAGTCCTGGTTTCAAACCCCAGACGAGGCGGTTGTTTTTTCTTCTTGTATTAATAATGTGATTCAGAATCGTTAAAAAATAATTTCTTTTTGTCCATTGTTTACAGTGACCGTCCATAAGTTTTTAGGTTAACTAAATTAAGGTACATATACAGAGAAATAATTTGCAAGAGTTTCTGCGTCACTACTTCAGACAGAAGTAATATGTGGCCGTGTATCTCGCTGCTATACAGTGCACACAAAAATTCTTTGGTGTTGAATTTGTATCGCTCTAATTTTAACACGACAAAGTATTTTTCCTTCAATCCAGGGGGGGGGGGGGGGGGTCAACCCCCAAGACCCCTCCCGTGTGCACGGGCCTGGTATCAAAGTAAAACAAGTATGGAATATAACAAGTCTTGAAATTTTCTCTGCTAACTTAAATAAGTTATTTGAATCTATATACTACGCTCTTCCTCAAAAGTTTGCTGTTGCTGTTCCAGCTAATCTCGAGAAGAGGATTAAAAAAAAATCGTGTTTGAACCGAGTCTATGAACTCTTTTACATTTCAAAGAAAATTTTTCTGAAACTCAAATTTATTCATGAAATTGTCATAAATATGGCCACAATAAAAAAATGATAAAGCAGCGAGGCTCTTAGAAACTACTAATGGTTTTGAATGTAAATCTCAAATTTAAATAATTTGCAGGAAATATAATAAAGAAACTTATCTTTTGTACTCATCCACTATGCAGTTCCTGTTCAGATCTCTTTTTTTTTCAATTTTCCCTTTCCTTGATTTAAAAAACAACTCACGATTTCACTATGCAAACTGGATACTGGAATGCCTTTTGATGTCTCAAAGCCGTTTCTTACATGTTATTCCACCCCTATTTCTTCTTATAGTGGAAAATCCATCTTGAAATTATCTACTCTAATTTCTCTTAAGATGTTGAATTAAAAAAAAAAACGGTATTATTTATAGCGATTTCCGCGTGTCTTGCGTAGGTTAATATTCCGAGAGTACTTTAGTTTTACTTTAAAATGAAGTAATAAAATTCCAGTTACTTATTAAATTGTAAACGTTGGATAATATCAAATTAAAGTCTTCACCTACAAATCAAAGTGAATAAATCTGGTATTTTTGGTGATTCTTTCTCGGGTAGGTACCCCATCGTCTGTAGATTTTCGAGTTTAAGGCTACCAATAAACAGTTTAGCTGCATCCTATTACCGACACAACCGCAGAAGCATGAGCAAGATAAGAGGACATTACTCTACCGTCGATATCAGATATTTAATACGTTATTTTCCTTTTAAGTCTGTAATTCAAAAAACATATTTGCAGGATCACTTTAATATTGGAATGACACATACTAAACAACGCGTTGTGCACCTAACCAACCTTTTATTTATTTCTACACAGTAGATATTTTCGGTTGCAGCGGTCCTGATTTTAACATAGCCATACAAACTTGGCTTTGTATGTGCCACGTGTCATTAGTCTCTGTATACTCTATCTTTGTGTTGCTATTTGGGCTAGCAATACTACTGAATTGTTTTCTTTTAGGCAATCAGCACACAGCGGGAAATATGTCAGGCGCTTGTAAAAGGAACCGTTTCCATAAAGTAGCCAGAAAATATCTTTTTTGAAGCGCTCTCTTACCTTAGCTAAAGGAATCTTCTCTGAGTTTAAGCTTGATCGTTTTTAATTGTGAAAAGATAATTCAGTAGCATCTGAAAGCGTAGCAGAATTTTCATTCTTGAGAAGTCATTTAAAGTGAGCAGTTAATTGAAATTTAACTTAATTTGAAAGTAAACGGAGTGCATTCAGAATAAAACTGAAATCTTTTATAAAGCCCTTATTCTGATTCCCTTTATATTCGCTACAAGCGCTCCAAGAATGCTGCCCTGCAAGCGCTCCAAGAGTGCCACCCTACAACTGTTCCAACAGTGCTACCCTACAAGCACTCCAAGAACGCTTCCAAAAAACTGCACCTATGTGCACTTCCTTCTGCGTATATGTTCACGTTAAAATGAAATGAATAAGTATACAGTGGCGAAGGGCCGTGAGCTTCCAAAGCAGCGCTCCTGCATTCGTTTTTGAGGGCTTCCATTTCCCGCTGGGCATATTTTCATTCATCAACTGAATGTTTTTCGCGTTTCTGCGCCTTGATGTTCCAGAGATATTTATAGGCTTATTTCTAAACGAAGCAAAGCTTATGTGCACTGGAAATCAATCGGATCATATATCTATTACGAAAGCTTTCGAATTTTACGGAATACTACTGGCAGTCATAAAAAAAATAAGAAAGTTTTACGTGAAAAATCTAAATGCCAATCTACCCCCAGAGTACTTTAAATCAGCTTGGAGTCAATAAAATTAAACACTCAAACTGTGATCTAGATCCAAACATATTAGATCAGTTTTTTTTTTAAATCCTCCAGTAATATTAATTCCAATTTAAGTTTGTCTTTCTTCTTTTTATCCCCAGGTCTTGATCATGACGCTGATTTTGATTTTCGCTGCGTCAACGAACCTGAAGTACATATATAAAGTTATAACTTATTATAGGTCCCTTACCACTGCTCCACACTTGAAACCGACACGCTTCATAAAATTAACTGCTGATACACTAGTACCAATTACCACTTCTTATTTCCAAGGAGTCTGAAAAGTCGCACGTGTTATTCCTATTCCCAAAAAAGTCAGCAGCAGTTGGATCCTCTCCTGAAAATTACCGGCCTATTAGCATTCTCCTATTTTTATTTAAAACGATGGAATATCTTAAACGGGAGCAAATGTTGTGGTGTCTGGAGGGCGATTCTCATCTCTGTAAATGGCATAGTTGTATGACGGCTCTTCTGAGGATTACCGATGATATAAGAGAAAATATCGACACTCTGTTCTCACATAGTAGACTTTCCAAAAGTCTTCGATACAGTAAACAATATCTTACTCTGTGTAAAGTCCCGAACTGGGTTCAATTAACAATTTTCAGTCTTATCGCTTACCTATAAGTTTTTGCGTCCCCCAAGGCTCTGTGCGTGCACCTCTCCTTTTCAGTCATGACATTACTACAGTGGTGTCTTTCGTCAATATCCACCTCTATCCTGACGATGTGCAAGTTTACGTTGCTTTTAATTCCAGCAGGTTGGACGAGCATATTGCTTTGATTTATCAGGATCTCGATGGTCGGCTGCAAATGATTTGAATATTAATCTATCAAAGTCAAAAGGTATTCCTATTCATAAATTCACTTTTGATGTTCGTCACCTACCTCAAATCTATCTAAATTCCCTTTCTAAGCCAATTGTAACTACGACTAATTATTTCGGTGTCATCTTCAATAGGACTCTAACCTGGAATGATCACATAAATTATGTCGTTGGACGTATTTACGGATGTCTTAGACGCTTTAGGCAGTCCTCTAATTTCACACCACAGACTACTCGTTTACGATTGGTAAAATGCTTAATTATTCCCATCATAACATACGACAACGTTCTTCACTATAAACTTGATTCTGTTTCTGCGAGGAGATTAACTAACAGTGTCATTTAATTTAGCTGTTAGGTATGTATTTAACCTGCGTATGATCATTTTTCGGGTTGTTTTTTTATTGGGTTTTCTTAAAATTAATTTGATGACTTATCTATTCAAACTAATTTATTCCAGGACTCCTATGTATCTTTTCTCAAAAATTATCTTCCTTTAGTCATCTCGTTATAGACAGATTCTTATACCCCAGCACAGGTATTTGCAAAGCAGCGCGTTATTCTTTGTCTATGTAATTAAGATCTGGATTTCAATGCCTATCAGTATTCGCTTCTCGGGACCTGTGCGTGGGTTCCGAAACACACGTGAATAAAGTAAAAAAAAAAAATCTACGTAGGCAGATTGTTAACTGAGTTCAGGTCTAATGCCTATAAATTATCCTGTAAATTATTTACTTCAGGATTGTACCAGAACCCATCAAAATTTATATCCCAGCAGATTAAAATAGCCCCAAAACACGAATGTGTGTGGTTAACACTACATCAACGAGCTTCATTGCAATGTTTAAACCAAAACAATTTGGAGGCTACTATACATGCCTAAGAGAGCAAAATTTTCAAATAAATATGTAATTCGATTCCAATAAATTCCAATTGATTGCCTTAGGTTTTTATTTAACATTGGATAGATTCAGTGATTTATGTACAAATAAATGGCCACATCACCACCTGAAAATGTTTTTCTGAAAATATTTTTAATTATGAGTTTAAATTTCTGCTTAACTCAATTTTTGCAAACAAAATCTTTTACATATTCGACAGTTTCTATTTCATTTGCATAGGGATATGTTTACGAATCCCTTTTTAGTCAAATGTTATGCTAAGCATATTTCGCTAATTCCGGTTTTATTAACACATGTGTGTATTAGGAATTCGAGAATTTTACAATCCCGTTTTTTTTATATTATTAGTGGACTTCCGTAATAAAATTTTACTGAGAACTTTCTTCGAAGTTCAGTGCGCGATAGGTACCTACTCTTGCGTCTAATGCGTTATATTCCTCATAAAATAGCTCTGCATCTGTTTCCAAATATTGATTCTTTATTGTTTGTGTGGAATGTTATAAAACTCGATATTCTACTTAAGTCGTAGTATCTTAAGTGCTCTTCTTGATGGTGGTTTTTGTATTGGGGTTGAGTTAATTACTCTTAATTACATAATAGTTGCAGTCCCTGAATTATTTACAGATATTATTAGTACTCTATCATCTTTCATTTCTGTAATTAATACATCAAGTGGTCTATTTACAATGCTTTCTATAAGACCAATCTGGCTTTCGTGTGAATAATCTTCATTCTATATATTTATATAAAATTAGCCTAAAAAAAAATTAATTAATAATAAGACTTATTTAGATATTTCCTATATTTAGTAGATTTAATTGATGCAATAAGGTGCGAATGACTCCATTACCGACATAGTGGAGTAATAAGAAGAGCGTTTAAACCTGTGAGAGATCTTTCCATAAAAGGAGACAAAACTAATTTTTATATGATATTTACCTATATAAAACTTATTTTCATTTAAATCACAATTCTTTGCTTTTTCTCTCCAACTTTTAAGCTACGCCGTCCTAAAGTAAAAAAATTTTTAAAAAATAATAAAAATTCAAGGAAAAAGAGGAAGAAATAAAACTGTTCTTCAATTGTATTGATAAAAAGTTAACGAATAAAATAAATCTTAAAATCAAGATGAAGGCGATAAAAAATAAACTCCAATGATAATCCTAAATGAATAAAAGTATTGCTAACTATTCTCCTCTTTCTTTATCAGTAGCAGTAGGCATATCGGAAATATTTGTATTAAAATTATCAAGGATAATAGTCATTTCTATAATTTCTGTTTCGATGCACCTATTTATTTATCTCTTGCATGAATATTTACTCACCTCCTGAGGGAGATGAGAATTTGCCGTAAGAACAATAATTTTTGTCTACACTTTTAATTGTTTTTTTTTGTTTTTTTTTTAAATAAAGTAAAATTTACGACGTCACTCGATGTTTTAAATTTGCTCACTTTTAGTGCAAAATTACTCACTTCACATGCATCACAAACAATCAAACAAAAATTACTGAGGTGAAAAAGATCCAGCTCTATTCGGAAACGGACATAATGTTTTTGTTTCCCCGTACTCACAATTTTGTGAACTATATTTTTGGATGTAAGTGTGCTACTATAGAAGATTTCGGAATATTACAGCGTTGCCCTTTTATCTTTTTTTTAAAGGCAGGGGGACAGGAGACCCTATCCCAAACACGGAGGCCATAACGGCCCATTGTGCTGTCCTGCTAGAAGGCCATTCAACAAAACCTTCCTGTCCTCTTAATGAAGCGCATCAGGTCTTGGTGAGGCAGGTTTTGCAGATCAACCATAGATAGAAGGGCAGATCCTGACTACCCAGCCTACACCGGGTGAAGGCCGGACACCCAACAAAAAGTGTTCGTTGTCTCCGGCTCTCCCTCCAGGCAGGACAGACACTCAGGGCTCTCCCCAACAGCTCCCATCTTTGTTGGATGAGCGTGAAATGCGCTGTGGCCGGTGATGATGCCAACCACTGTTCTACATTATTTCCTTCCAAGCTCCATGAGAAAATCAGAGATATTCTCATTAGGCCCATCAAGAAACAGTTTTGTACACCTGCAAGTACTCAGGTTTGTCCATCTCTGCTGATGTTTTCTATGAACATCCGCTTCGATGAGAGACCCGAAATTTGAGGTGGCAACGCCTACAGCGGGTTCCGGTCCGAGAAACGGAGAATCAGAGCCAGCCTTAGCTAAAAGGTCAGCCCTTTCATTCCCCCATGATCCCCATGTCACAAGGAAACCACAGAAGGGACACCTTGTTGTGGATACACTACTTATCCACAGACGACCTGCAATCGCCAGTAACATAGATGTTATCCGAGGGCCACTCAGAGCCATCAAGGCTGCCTGACTATCCGAAAGGATGGCAATGTCCTTCCCCTTGGTTTGAATATCAAGGGGTAACTTCGCTGCCATTGATATGGCGAAGACTTCAGCCTGGAGGATAGTGGTTTGTCTACCAACTGAGTACTCGATCCTAATATCAAGTTCAGGAAAGGAGTACTTTCAACACCTTGTGCAATGCATTAGCCATTACTACACCTCCCGTTCTAGAAGCTTTCCGTGTCAAGAACAAAAACAACCTAGATAGCTCTGTTGCTATTAAACTGGAAAAGATAAAGATAATGTTTTGAGGTCCATGTATACTAAATACAAAGGCACTCGTGTGGGTTTGACACTTCATGACCTTGGCATTGATTCTACGAAACAGATTTTTCTTCATGAAAGTCTAAAAAAAAATTATCATATGTATCGTAATGGGTTGCGTTTGGAAAAATCAAAACATTTAAGTGCTGTATTTACTCGCAACGGCATTGTTTACGGCCGCGTCTCAGTGAATGATTCTGCTTCATCGGTATCAAGCACCACGGCACTTAATCATCTTGAAGCGATGGATAATCATAAATAATTTATGACGTCTCTCCTTTATAGTACCGCATACCAATTTCATCCTTTATTCTGCTTGTTCTAAATTGTCGCTACTTTTATGGAATTTTTATTTTTGAGGCCGTCCCTTTAACTCGTACACGAATTTGTCTGTCTGTATATATCTTTTTTTACTATTTTCGACACTCTCTTAAACCCACTTTTCGTCATCACAGCGAGCTGAAATTTGGCACAGAAGTTCATGTCGCGTGACAATTGAATTTATCAAAATTTTAACCGGAGATTTCAATGGAAAAGCCGGAAAATCGAGAAAAATGATTTGAAAATTTGGTACAAATTTGATTAGTGATAAATCCGATTCAGGAAAATGCAGAGTTTTCCGATTTTTCCGAAAAAAAATTTCCGGAATTTTCAGACTTTTCCGGAAAATTTTCCGGTAAACAAGTTTTCTAAATTATGCAGGATCAAGTTCCCTATCAACTGGCATCATTACTTTCTCTCCGAACAATGGTGAAAACTTGCAGAAAAAATTGAGGAAAATTCATGTAAAAGGCTTTTCCGGAGTTTTTCAGACCAAGGAAGCGTTTGAGCGTTTTGCAACGTAAGACAAAGTTGTAGAGCGAAATGAGTTGCATAAAGTTGCTTTTGTGGAAAATTCCATGGAAAACCCGGAAAAGCGGAAAAATCATCGGAAAAATTTTCATCGATATGATTAGTGATAAATCTTTTTCAGGAAAAATGTAGAATTTTTCATTTTTTCTGGAATTTCCGGAATTTTCCGACTTTTCCAGAAAATTTTCCGACAAAAAAGTTTTATAAGCTATGCGGAATCATTTTTTTCCGTCCTACTGGCATCAATACTTTCTCTTCAACAATCATGAAAACTTGCATGAAAAATCGAGGAAAATTCATGGAAATTTTTAAAAAAAATTCATAGTAATAAGAAAAGTCTGTGGAGAAACATGGAAAATCGGGAAAATTCATGTTATATGGGATCAAGTTGGAATACAGCTAAAAAGCGCTGTTTAAAACATAATTTGAATTTCAGAAAACCGTTGCAGTACTTCAACGATTTGATACTCGACAAATGACTTAGAAATTGTTTTAAAATATCTCCATGCAGCAGGTAATAATAATTTAGTTAACGTGAAAAAGGCAGAAATAAAATAAGTAAAAAACGAGTTTTCAAACAAAACTGAGGCCAAGCCGCATGAAAAAGTCGAAAATAAACTTTTCTTCACACACACTCAGATTTTATTCGCTGACAATCACCGATATATTTCAGTATGATCAATCAGAGGTAATAACTGATTTGATTCATGAAGAGAAAGAATATTCAAGAGAAATGTCCCAATCAAAAAATGCGAGTTCACCTCTGTGTGTGAAGAAAAGTTTATTTTCTACTTTTTCATGCGGCTTGGCCTCAGTTTTGTTTGAAAACTCGTTTTTTACTTATTTTATTATTGTCTTGTTTGTATGTGCATTTGAATTTTGCCTTTGAATTTCCTTTTTTTGTTTGTCAACCATATAGTAGGCGCTTTCGGCAAACACTGTCTCAGTGAGACAACTGAGACAAAACTTTGAGCAACCGTCTCAGTTGTCTTAATTCAAATCCTTAGAATATAGAGAATACAGGAAGTGTGATAAGCCAAATTTAGGATAGTCAAGTTCTGTTTCTGTATTGTGGCAATTTTTCACCGAACACTTCATTCTGAAAATAGATGAACATCACTTTGAAATTTATCACTATAATATCAACAGATAATTACTTACACTCTTTACTTTATTTAGAACTATTTTTAAATAAAATATCTTTCACTTTTCACAAGTTTTAAATTAGTTTCAAATTGTTGCAAATTAGGAAACTTCGTTTGACAGCTCAAAATACATTTGTCTCTTTCTTCAATATAATGCTGACCTACTTCACGGGACGCTGAAAAAATTCACGCTCATGCACACGAATATTACAGGTATCAACATTGCCTGTTGTCTCTATATTCCAAGTTCAAACCAATTTTGACATTTAAATGACTTTGACATAGAAAATGGATAGTAATAAATTGAGGAAAATATTGTTAAATTATTCAAATAGCTCACTATTTCTGTGTCACTCTGAAAACAGTAGTAGCGATACAAGATAATTCCCATAGTGAAGACCTATTTTGAAATTATCTCCAGCTAAGACGATGCTGAATTTAAGAGAAATTTTCGCTTAGAACGCGAAACTTATATATAAATTTTTTGCATATATAAGTTCGTATTTTGTTTTTAAATTTTAGATTTCCTTTGTGAAAAATTACCAAATTCTTCTGGACCTCCAGAAAATAAGCTAAATATTAATGACTCTGTGGTATATGGCGAATATTATTCAATATTTCGATTAGTACAGCTCATTCTGTTATAATTGAAACAAAAAATATTATTGCCAGATTGTCTTCTTAATTTATTAAATTGCCAACCGAGAGAGAGAGGCCCAACTGATATCAGATCGATTTTATGCAAAGAAACCAATTTAAAATTGACGGCTGTCATATTTCGATCAGAAAATTAAACAATGATAACGACTATATTAATAGACTGGGGTACAGCAGTATTGTCTTACAAGGTGTAGTAGATGACACTGGAAAATTTACTGATATTCATTGCGGGGAGGCAGGTAGTGTTCATGATAGTCATGTGCTTAGAAAATCTTCTATATTTAGAATTCTAAAGAGAATCCCCGACTTGCTTACAGAAAATTTTTATTGGGTGATTCGGCGTATATGGTGAAAGATTAGTTGGTACCACCCTTTAAAGACATTGGGTCTCTAAATGAGGACCAGAGAAGCTTTAATGCTGCCCATTCGTCATTAAGAGTTATAATAGAAAACTAATTTGGTCTCCTTAAAGACAGATTTAGAAGGCTTTTTAATTTCGAAAACCTGCAAAAAGTAATTATTAGATATAAAAGCTGTTGCTTTACATAATATATGTGTAACTAATGGAGACGTTATTGAAAACACTGTTTCGTAAGAAGAGTTCGAAGCATCTATTGATTTTGAGACAGAAAAGAATAATTCAAGCGATGCTGCAATGGATGCAACAAATTGTATTTAATAATTACATACAAGACAGACGCACTTAATATCCACCAATATATGCATATTTCTTGGAATGAAGTGTATAAAAATTAAATTATTGCCTTCTGAATATGTGCGTGCGCACAGCTTACCTATAAAAATAAAAAATAAATAAATCTAAAACGAACTTATTAGTTCATCAGCTCTCGAAGCATTATGAGCTTTTCCTCCTTTATTTTTAAAATGCTAACTTCGAATTTCTTTTTATTTTCCTCCCTTGTTTTCAAAATGGCGAGCTTTTCTTCCTAATATCGCTCCTTTGAGGTCTTCCTTCTTTTAGGCGGATTTTCAACGGGAATTTCTTGCAATTCTTCGAAACCTGCAACAGTTGTGAAAATTTTGACTGTGGACATAAGAAAGTGACTGAGGCTTTTTTTTTTGGTAAGTGTGTTAGTGTTAAGTGAAAGAATCATTTCGTGATATCCGTGTATATGTGTTGAAGGGGGAATATTCTCAACTTCTTCGCGCGGATCGAGTTCTTCCTCTCCAACTGTGGAAATGTCCACTGAAACTCCAATGCAGCTATTGCTTGCTCGACATTCCAGAATTTCATCGATGCCTTCGTAAATAGGAAATTTAATTCGTCCTCTCCCAGTTTTTGAATTATTATCCTTTATGCGCTTATACGTCCGCAATAAATTATACCATTTTTTCCGGCATTGGTCATCAGGACTTATCTAAAATATGTATATTAAAAATTGCGTATTTACCTTAATATCCTCTCCTTGAAGTGAAGTTCCAATCACGATCCAAAGATGTTTCCGTTTTCGGACGTTGTTGAAATCTTCTTTAAATTGCGTGTTATAGAACAGAAGCCTCTTCACTTCAGTAATACTCCAAATAGATTCTATTATTACATAAAAATGGCTTAAAAGTTATAAGTTTTAATGAAATCATACCATCAGAACAAATTGCATCAGTTTTAATTAGTCAATGTTTATTTACTTCTTTTATCAACTGCTGTTAATCCTATCTGGTCAAATGTACCCCACGTTCATTTATGTGGCGCTTATGCCGGGGTTTGTAATAAATAAACTTTGAATTGAAATCACAAAATAACGAAACTGAGTTAACTGAGACAAGAAAATTTAGTTTCACTTGTCTCAGTTGCTCAGTGGTTGCGTTTGATTTTTGTAGCTCAATATGGAACTGAGACAGTTCACCGAAAGTGCAGTCTCAGTGAGTCAAGTGAGAATATCTCACTTGTCTTACTGAGAATGTGCTTGCCGAAAGCGCCTTATGTATATCATAACCAATTTTGTTAACATTGCAGATCTTTTGTTTGCGATTATGGTTGCTGCTATCTATTTACATGTACTTAATATTATTTCCTTTTCTTTCTTTATTTCCTCTCAGATATCTGGTGGACTGAACAATTTCAGAATTTTATTGGATATTATGTACAAACAAGCACAGGGATTAAGTTTTTGCCATACATAAATGCTCAGATTATCTATCGCAAAATCGATGAATTTCGTGATATCTTCAACGGTTCGCTTCTCGATGTAATATGTAATATTTCTGAAATATGTTTAAAGCCTAACATTAGCTCTCAGTTTCTAAGCCTTCATAAATATAGACTTTTTCGTAATGATCGTAGTGGACGTATAGGTGGGGATGTCGCGATCTTTGTTAAGGCTTTATTACAGGCGCGTGTTGTTGCAAAATCTTTAGATGCTTTAGTAGAATACATCTTCATTGAAGTTGTCGTTAATTCCGAGAGCAGCCTAATGTCACTGATCTCAGTTCTTTAGAAACCATATTGTCCGATTTGAGCCACAATTACTGGTAACTTTAATATTGATCTCTTGCAACATAACTCTAATACCCGTAGTTTTAACGATATCTTAAATACATATAGTCTATCTGTATTTAACTCCATCCCAACACATTTTACGTCAACTTCCCCTACTCTATTGGACCTTCTACTTGTAGCCAATCCTGATCAGGTACTCTTCTTTAATCAGATTTCAATGCCTTGTTTTTCCAAGCATGATCTAATTTTAGGAATTTATGATTTACGCCCTCAGTCTGATGCTGAACAAATGTTCATGTATCGTGACTACAATAACGTCAATTTTCAGAGTTTGCTCGATGAAACGGAGGGCATGAATTGGAATTTGGTTTTCTCTTTGGCGTCTGTTGATGATCAACTCCTGCATCTAACGATCTTAATATCGTATCTTAATGGTAAATATGTACTATAAAAAAGACAATGTATTCTTAACCCCCAATGTACTTGGTTTACTTGAAGAATTAGAGAACTCATTTTACGGCGTGATATCGCGTATCGTAGAAGCGTTTCCGAACTCCTCAAGGTTGGGAGAATTTTCGGATCCTACGCAATACGGTAAATATAAAAATAACTCCGTCAAAGCTTCAATATCATAATTCAAAATTTTACACTTATTTGCATAAAAAACAATTGTGGCGGAACCTCTCGGAAATTGGGGTTGGTAAGTCCAAAAATAACATTACAGAAGCTGATGCGAATGACTTAAATCATGTTTTTACATCCCACAGTGGGATTCCCAATGATGGATCGAATTTTAATTTTCTAAGTGACCATACCATTTTTGATGGGTTCTCCTTTATTTCGGCTACTGAAATGGAAGTGTTTTCCTCACTAATGTCCATCGGATCTAATGCTGTTGGTCTTGGTGCATCCCAGAATAATAAAACTGATACTGCCGATATTAAAGACATGTGTAAGGGAAACATGTCTTTAATTGTATCATTATGAGATCAACTTTTCCTGTGTCATGGAAGTTTTCTAAAGTTTTACCCATTCATAAAAAAACTCTCGGTGTAGTAGAATATCGCCCAATATCTATTTTTCCATTTTGTGCTAAAGCTTTTGAAAAAATGTTGCATAAGCAAATTACTAATTACTTAGAGAATAATAATCTGTTATCAAATTTACATTAAGGTTTCAGATTTAAGCGTAGCTGCATTACTGTACTATTGAAAATAACAGACGACATTAGAATCTATCTGGATAATGATAATTTAATGGCATTAACCTTTTTGGACTTTTCAAAGGCTTTCGATCGAGTCAACCACACCTAATTAATCCAAAAACTTCGTTAATTTTTTTCATTTTCTAGCTCTGCATGTAGATTGATCTGGTCATACCTGAGTGGTCTCTTTCAGGGGGTTGTTTTTTAAACGCATCCAAGACTAATGCTATTATTATACCCTAGATGAAACCTATAGGGAATACTAAGTTTGTCATTCCGTTTGTAACGCACAGAAATAATAATGGTAGAGCAAAAGAGATTGGACACCCACGCATAATATTAAAAGTTCTTTTGATTTTTGAATGTCCGTCCATCTGTCCGTCCGTCCTCACGATAATTCGATAACGCAATAACTTAGAGAGCTGAAATTTTGTATTCAGGAAATAAATTTAAGTTCGAAAATGGAACAAATCGGGTAACTGCTTCGTAAGGTTTCCACGCAAAAATTCCGGGTTTCACTATATATTTGAAGGTGCGTCGACGTGGAGAGCTTAAATTTTGTACACAGAGTTTTCATAAAAATAGTAAATATAATTTCGAAAACGGGCTAAACCAGGCTACCTCTTTTTGGTGTTGGCATACAAAATTTTAGTGATTTTACGTATATTGTGAAAGTGTTCAGTCCTAGATCTTTTTATAGTGCTGAAAAGCTCTTCAGCATATGATGGCCTACGAAATTTGTCATAATTATTTTTACTGTTCTAGATATATCAACAATCAAACTTAGAGAAAGAGCTGACCTTACGAAATTACATACGTCCATTCATCTAGCGTATCGTAAGAATTAGTTTTACAATTAGACCAATTCTGGTTTTTTCACTTGTTTCAAGATATTGAATTTCAAGTTTTATTTGCTAAAATCTCGAAATGGACCATAAAGCCACTGTTTTCCTTATCTTCAATAGGTTAATCATACATTCATAAGCAATGAAACACATTTATTTATTTTTTACAAAAATTTTAAAAGAAACCTAAGGCCCGGTGCACACATCAATAGTGTTTTGGACGTGAGGTGCGGCATAGTAAAGATATCTACACACAAATACATCCAAATACATTTGAAATCATTCTATTTTTATTCTATATTACACATATTGCTTGTGTCAGTAGCATTGAATTGCCGTAGGAATTTGCGGCAGAAAATGGACGCAATATGGACGTCAATGCACGAAATAGGTGACATGTGACCATCACCAATTTTCTTGAAATTTTGCAAACTTGGAGCTATTGTGAAAAATACAAATTAACAAGTGAAAAAGCTAGAATTGGTCTAAGACCAATTTTTAGTACAATAAAAATGTCGAGGACGGATCGTTTTCACAGTAAACGTAAAAAACCAAAATTTGTATATGGCATTACCAAGAAGGGGTTGCCTGATGTAGTCCACTTTTGAATTTTGTTTTTGTTATTACTATAGAAACACCATGTACAAAATTCCAGTTCCCTATGTCGTCGCGTTCTCAGGCATTGTCCAAATATATAGTGAAAAACGAAATTTTTGTATGGCAACCCCATGAAGAAGTTGCCCGATTTGTTTAATTTTCGAACTTAATTTTACTTTTTTTTTTTAAAGTCCGTGTAGAAAATTTCAGCTTTCTAAGTGAACGCGTTCTCGAGCTATCGTACGCACAGACGGACGAACAGACGGACAGACATGCTAAAACCAAAATAACCTTTAATATTTTGCGAGGGTGTCCAAACCTTTTTACTCTATTCCTGTATATATTGCCTATTTTGCAAGTTATAGCGTCTTAAAATTTCGAAAAATCCTGTCCTGGTCTTCTTTAAAAATTTACATATTTTGGCATGTTAGAATAAAGAAATATGGCTCAGTTTAAAGTTAGGATTGAAAGCTATCTAAGGATAATGCCATCTCAAAAATATATGCGAAAAGGGATATGAAGGATAAGGATTATATCCGCTATTCTTGAATATATATTTAAATTTATTTCAAAGGGTAAGAGTCCTTGAAAACTGCTGACATCTGCTCTAAACTGGTTTAAGGTATTTTTCGATTTTTTTTATGAAGTTTTTAACGGCCCAATACTCAATTTTCTCCTTGCTTGAAGAAATATTTCTATATCAAAGTTGTAAATTCACCGCAAATTCCGACTAAATAAAAGATAAAACTCTTACTGGCACTATACCGCAAAAATGGTCATTGTATTCGAAAACTTACAGGATTATCGCCAAGTTCATGACCAAATCAAGAAAATAATTTTACTGTCGCAAATATTTCTACTTCGAGTGGTAATTGTAGTCACGGAATATGAAATAATCACCCAAAACTAATTCATATCGAAAGACCATTGACATCTAACACAAATCTTAGTGGAGCTTTGTATTCATGGCTAAATATTAAGTACGTCCGGGCATGATCTGGTTTTTGGGTTGGTTACTTTATATAGAGATCCCACAAAGCTTTGAAAGTTACCCCTTTTATCATAGACAAATTCTTAAGGACGGCAAAACTTCTGGCAAACAAGTTTAACTGACTCCGTCAACAAAGCAAAGCAAGACCCTTGTAATCAGTTTTAATGGGATTGGCATTGTGATAAAGAGAAGTAAACTTCACCTGCAATCTCAAAGGGTTCTGCAATTCATGTACAGCTTCGGAAATTCAAATTTGTGAATGTCGTTCGGATAGCATTTTCCACGCATGCGACAGTGTCCAGAATTGATACGTTGAAAAACACAAAAGCCAAACCTCAGCCCGTCCCACATGAATGCTGCTTAGAGAAACAAAGAACAGCAGCAACAGCAGCAACAGCAGCATCAGCATCGACACCAGCAGAAAGTCACAGCATCCTGGTATCAATGATTTGTTGGTTCTTCTATTTTCGGTACATTCAGAAGCATTCAAACGTAGAATGGTCAAGTACTTGATAGTAAACCGAAAGCAGGTCCCCCACTGAATTGATTAAATTGCTTGGAATTTATTGGAAATCAATGAACATGACAGCATCGAACCATGAAATGCAAAGTACATGGACCTACAGAGTGGTATTTACATTGGCAGACAGGTTGTTCCTAGGTCCCTTAGAGATTCTAACAGATTCAATTATCATAAAACCATGCGATGGCTTTCAGAGAGGGGTTAATAAGCTAGAACTTGAATAATTTTCAATTAAGACGACTTTCTATCAAAGGACCGCTAGCCTTTTCGCGTGCTCCAATAACCCCTTTAGTCGATGGACAAAATAATTGCAGGAAGAGCTAATTATAGCCTTAATCGATTGACATTTGGCTTATTTGCTATACGGACATTGAGAGTTGAAAAAGCTTATTGCTGGCTGCAGTAAACGCTTGGGGGAATAGTAAATCCGTTCTATAAACGAAAAAGGAATCAAAGTCTCATCTTAATGTTCAGCCAAGCAAAAAATTAAGAAAAGGATTTGGAAAAACTGAAGGAAACTCAATTGTCTCACTCTCTTTGCCAAGGTAATTACAAAGACGTCCTTTTGGGTGGGCATGGGAGGGATATACACAGTTAGATAAATTTACACCAAATAAAATCCGTTTCCCTTTGAAAATTTATTGTTGATGGAGAACAGCAGCACGTTTGAGAAAAGGGTTTTTTTTCCAATTTTACAATGCAGCCAACCCAAAAGAATTCAAAGTGTTTAACGTTTTAAATTACATTTAAGGAAGGACGTCCAATTGCTGTATTTGCATGTGGTCTTGTGTAGAATTAGTACTATTGTATAAAAATAGTAGGATCGATCGTGGGGGGGGGGGCGGGGTCATTATAGTATTTTTAAATTTTTGATTACTCAGCACCGTTGGAAAAACTAGCTTTAAAGTATGCTTTACAATTTTTGTGCCGATACTGAATCAAAATTCGGATGACTGGCATGCTAAAAATCTTTATGGGCATATAAAGAAGATCAGATGTAAAGCTGAAAGGAAATTGCTATCAAAAATTTATTTGGAAATTTTCATAATATTTTTAATGTTGGAAGCATATGATATGCGCTTAGCGGGCTAAATATATTTACGAGATATAAATTTATCTTATGGTCACGACGTCAAGGGCACAGAGTGGAAATTTTTGTGAGAGATTTTGTGCTTTATATGTGAGTTTTTCCTCTTATGGGTTTCTTTCCTTTGTTACATGCGAAACTATGTCACCTGTCCAAATAAAAGACAACTAAGTCTATTTCACACAGAATCGATGCAGCCCAATTGCATAAACTATTAATTACACTACTCAATGTATTTATTTTAAAGCTGCCCAGCGGGAAATATTGGGTGCCCTTTCTTATCTGAAGAGGGCAAGGAGAGCAATAAAAATGTTCTGGTACTGCTCCGTTTTAATGGCGAGCCAAAAGAGAGCACTTCTCACCTCCTCTAAGAGGCCTCTCGAATGCATCTAGTTATATATTTCTTTATTTTTGTTTTTTATGATGTTGCCAAAGCTCAGGGAATACCCAGTGATGCCGCAGCACAGCATTGCCAACAAAGGAAGAAGACGTAAGGAGTTAAGGGTGCATTACTCTTGAATGTTTGCAGCTCTAGCTGAGTGGGAAAACAGAAGATAGCAAGCTGTTCCACATTCATACTGTTCTGCTTATGAAGGAATCGCAGAATTTCACAGTATAGAAGAATTTGACTTCAAGGGTATGAGGGTGATCTCGGGTTACAGCTTGTATGGTGCGCATAGGAAGAATTCCACAAGTGACTAGGCTAAAGATTTCGTCAGAGCAATACTCAGAGAAGTAGCGATAAAGGGAGATACACTTCCGACATTACGCCGGGGCTCTAAGAAATCAAGAGATGCTAACGATTTCTTGCGTCTTTGCAAGAAGCTGAGGCATTCTATCGCGTTTTTCGCAATACAAAAAAATTTGATTGGATCGACTTAGATTGTTGGATATTTCAAAACCTAAGAATTTTTGGGATGGCGAGTTCGAGATATCTTCTCCATCTACGGAAATGTGTTGAGCAGGTGTTGGAGTGTGCTTGAGTGATAACAGACAACATTGCGTTTTGGAAGCTTAAATAAGACCCGATGCGATCTGCTCCAAGTGAGTATTGTCGTAAGATCATAGTTTTGTTAACTAGACATATGGCTTCGTTTGTCAACTACAACATTTGCATGGGAATTAGCTATAGAGTCGAAAGGACGCATGAAATCAAGAGTTCTGTCGCCTGTAAAACTATGAATAGAATTGCAAGGAGATCATCAATAAAAATTAGCAAAAGAGTAAGAGAGAGAACAGAATCTTGCAGTACATCGGAATGAATTATAAAATGTTCAGCGGTAACTCCGTCCATTATAACTTGAATTGAACGGCGAGAGAGAGATCCTTCAATCGATTTTAAGAAAAGAGGGTCTATAGAAGTATAACTAAAAGAGCAGGATACCAGATACCAAAAGGGATAGAGCGCATGAATACCATGGGTGAAATACTATCAAGCACAGCAGACTTAGATACAGATTAAGATTCGCGATCACTTTGAAGACACCATTTGAAGCTGAAATTTCTCGCTGGGTGACTCATTTCATCCTACAGTGAATTCCTTTGATTTTGGTTGTTGTAAGAAATTTGTTCCTGATAAGCACATCGGTGCTTACTTAGACTCAAAGATGATATAGAGGATGCATATACATGAAGATTTTGAATGTAACCATAAGGGTATTTTCTAAGTTCAGCAGTACCTTTGGTTGCACATGGGACATGAAACCGAGTATGCTACACACGTATGATTCTTATAAATTCGGTGGCCTATAATCAAGAGGGGATTGTGAACTGAAAGCTGACAGATCCGAAAATGCTAGATTATCTAGGCATTACAGGCTACACTTAGTCCAAGGCCACAACCAACATTGTTGAGGTCTTATTTAATTTACGACCCCGGATCTTGTCATTGAAAAAAAAAATAGCAAAAGGGTTGTGTGTAGATTACCTTCTCATGGGTAAGTTGTGAGAACGACTAGAGTGATTTTGTCTACAGTTTATTGGTGTGGGAGCTGAAACGGAATAACCTGTAACCTACATACTATTTGATGCAACGACTACCGATTCACAGTAAGATTTGAATGAGGAGAGAGCCCTGTCGAGCATATTTCATAAAAAACAAGACCATCATCATCATCATCATTGTTTAATTTGCATCTACTAAACTTCTAATGTATACATTTCTAAAATATTCTAGATTTAGATAGGATAATTATTATTAATTATTATCGTACGATAATTTCTTTGCCAAAAACACTACCGAACAAAAAATATAAATGACTGCAATGGTAGTATATGGAAAATGACATCCAAATGATGTGCTACGGTCTGTTATTCTTTGTAATCCTCAATAAATTAATGAATTCTCAACAAAGTATTAGTTTCATATAAAATTTCTGCTTACATAATGCTCTTATATTCATATCGCACGTAAGTACCTATATTTATTGCCATCGACGTTTTCAATTTACGGAAAACAACGATAAATAGTTGCATATCATCCGCAAATTACAGTGCTCTGGTTTATTTTCGCAGTGGCAGCTATTCATCTGAAAACCTTCTCCTCTTCTCCTCTTGAAGTGTATATCAGTCATCAGCGCCTAATTAAATTGGCAATCAGCCAGACACTTCGGGGCTTATGTCAAAATTTTGTTGAACGAGTTTCACTTGAATGGCATTATGCAAACGAGATGTTTTACGCTGTCATCGATGTTAATGCATAGTTCGCATTGTTCCATTCAGATTTTTCCCTAAAATGCGGTTCTGCTGTGTACGTAAATATAGAGAAGATTGATAGCTTTATATCGTTCAACAGCGGACTAATATAGATTTTTAGAGGTTGACGCCAACCTATACCTATACCCAGCGTAATAATTTGATATAATTGGGGGCCTCTGCATTTTCATAGTATGACGGAAAATCATTACTTTGAAATTCTAATCAGATCTACAGCTAATGAAGTTTACTCTAAAAGGATTATTTTGGAATTTCATCCTAGTTATTATTCTGCTCTACCAGCGATGAGGTAAATACCTTCCGAAATAATGTACTTAAATGAGACTTAATTTACTGTTAATTATTAGAGTATGACTAAGCTTTAGAAATTTTAGTGGTATTCCAATGATAAGTAAATAAGTAATGATGCACATGACATCTTCTTTCCAAGTCTCTGATATATTAGGATGTTTGAAGGAGTCTACCAACCAAAAGTAACTTTCATTCATTCTCCAGAAGATTTGAATTGCCTTCGGTACTACAGTTGAAGTCATCAGGTACATAATTTTTTCTTCATTGATTTAGAGTTACATTGTCCAAAAAGTGAAGTCCAGCTACGTTAAGTTACAAATTTTCACACAAGCAACTCATCCAAATGAGTATTATTATTTAGGGCCGTACGAAACTTTAGAGGTAATCAATGGCATGGAATGATGGATCAATATTGTTCCCGCAAAACGTACATTAAGCAAAGTGCTGAAAAATAAGGAATTTTAAAATCTTTTAACCTGTACCAACAACAATGATCCCAAAAATAATGTGGAACAGTATCGACTATGGACAATTAACTATTTAAAACTGCCCAAAATATATCAAAGCCTCCGCTTAGCCCCACATAGAAAATAAAGTTGTAATTCACAAAGTGAATAAAACTCGAATGAGGAATGTAAGAATTTTTCACCCACACTCTACTCAACTCTACTCAACTCCACTGAACTTCACTCAACTTCACTCAACTCCACTCAACTCTACTCAACTCATCTTCAATTCTTAAAACTAATCAATCTGAGAATTTTGAAATAATTTCACATAACTTTTCTGTGGAGTCGACCTTCATCTGGCCTTTCACACAAATAGTTTGTATACAAAGTCTATGGTTGATTTTTGTTGTTATACGAGTATACATAAATCTAACGTATATGTAGGTACCAGTAGTCAGCATAGTGCCAATTATGGACACCTGAGTTGTTTTTAGTTATTTTTATTTTATTGATTTTTCTGTAAGTGGGCAATTCACCTGAGTATTGCTTTGCTCCATATGCAAAAATTCACTTTTGACAAAAATGCAGTTGAACTTTCGTCGAACACATATGACATAGGCAAAAATGTGACATTATTAATTTTAAAAAATGTTTAACTTAGAAAGAGACTTATTAAAGAATTTAATTCAACTTCAGTAATAATCTAAAGAACTGTACTTAACTCAAAATACAAAATTGGGGGATGGGGCAAAGCAATATTCAGCTGACCAAATGTATGTAATTGGTGATAGAAAAGAGTTATCTGGCAGCATTGTAAAATTGCTAAACTTTTTCTTGAATTAGCATTGTAGTAGTGGAATGGAAAAAAATTTACTATTAACAACAGTTATTTTTAAAAATGATTTTAAGAGCACATTTAGTACATATACACGTTGTTTTAGCTAAACAGGGTGTTTTGAAACTTAAAAGATGAGATGAGCGAGTGGCGGTGGACATCTAGTACAATCTATCAGCCGAAGAAAATCCGTGCAAGCATTATAGTAAGGCTAGCATGCTAACACCTCGACTAAGTGCAGAGAGGGGGGGGGTTAACGAAACTAGAACCCATGCCATCACGCACATAAACAAAAATTATTCGTGCCAAAAAGATAAGCAAACATGCATTTAGTCCTGAATGGACTATACATCACTTACCCTCGAAACTTGGGTGAGGATCGGGCGATATTGACCCTCTTGGTGACTTTTCCAAGCCTCCCATTACATAGCCGGTACTTGATTACAATGCTCCTCTAAACCTGATATTGGCGGAGGAGAAATAAAACAACTCCAGTAGTCCATGGACGCGTTAACTGCCACCGAAATAGTGACTTTTTGTTGACTACCAGTTACTACCAAACGTGTACTCCGTCAAATTTTGACAGTTAACGACTACGCTTGACTACGCGACTATCCTTCACTTCTGTCATGAGCCTACAGCAGGCTCATTCCCTATTAGTGCCCTAAAGATCTCTCTCCAAGGCCTGGCAATAACTACATTAATCTTGGATAAAAATCTAATACGATTTCGGCCTTTTAAACATCACTGAAAGAGAATTCATGTGTTAACGGAAATTTCATATGCTGAGGGACATTCCACATGGGCCGTAAATTTGACTCTATACCCAGTTTCCTACCAAGATTACCTTTGACCTAATGGCCCATTAACGCCCCTACTCGTTTCCTAATGTCATCTCTGCCCCCATAAGCAGCTCTATTGTTCTCTTTCTATATTACACAAACCATATGTGCTCGCAATACAACAGATATCCCGATTGACCCGTCGATGATTAGCGTTATAATTAGGACTCGTTCCAGTGCCAGTTGCTGGAGTGTACTCCCGCTTCTGAATCTGTACTAGTCTTCGACCCATCGCTTCTAAATGGTGTCAATGTATTAAACCCTCTACTAAAATTTAGGACAAGAACTTTAGAGTCTGTTGCTACATTGCCATCAATGCAATCTATTTACCGAAGAATGTCCATACTCCCTATCCTCCCACCAACCCATTGCTATTAGCCTGACTAAGCTGGCTGTACAATAAAATTGAGAACTTAACGGAATATATCAATGGAGCTTAATGCATGAAGGTTGTACTCCTTTAAACAATGTTGCTAAATCATTGCAAATCCTGCCGGATTCTGTCATGGTCAGTACAAAATTGTTGAAACAACATTAATTGGTGTGTAAACCAGATGCATTCCAAATGACCAAATTTACTATCGCTATATGTGGAATTAGCGCTCAATGTCACAAAAGCGCGATATTGAAGGAACATTTCTAAAATCTCAATCATTTCAGTCATTGAATATAATGTACATGTATGTAGCTGTCTCGTCCTGATGACAGCCCCTATGGCTCTCAAAATCTAAGTGAACGTCATGTTCGGTAGTACTGCATCCGCAATGTTTTCATAAAGCCTTGTTATCGCAGTTCTCAATTGTGCCTTTTCACTACATACCGGCCCTAGTGGTAACATTATTACAACGTTTTGGACAAACTTGGAATGAATAATAAATGGAATTCCTAGAAGCAGAGAGACACAAGCTTATTATTGTTCGCAGGAGGAAATAACTTTGTTGAGGTTGTTCGCGAGAATTTCAGTTATTGTCTCCATATGGTTGTTCCTCATTGTACTCGAGAATAATAATAATAATAATCACAGTTGGTAGAAAATGCATATGATGATAAGGTTATGAAAGAGCTGAACTATGGGTTAAATTATATTATCCCCACATTCCAAGTAATTAAAACCTTTGCTTTGGGAAGATGACGGGTTACCAAAATATAAGAGAAAATTGCATTTTCATCACTTGAAATGTTTTACATATGCACACAGCTTCCTTTTTCAACTTATTCAAATACAGTGTAAATAAGCGGAATAGCGAGGGTAATAAAATCCATATGTTGTTATGTTACTATATAAACTGGAATCATAATTCATTTAAACTTATGCCTTACAGAAGAGGAAAGAATTCATTATATCACCTAGGGAGATTAGATAGGGAGTGTCAAGAAAATGCTGATCCGCACTTCCTACGTAGCACTAAGGCAAAGCTAAAAAGGGACATTGTTGGTGTTAGCATTATCTTCTAATGGTCTGAGGGTTATAATGTAGGTCAATAGCTCACTCACATATAACTTGAATTTTACATGAAAATAAAATATTAAATTAATGTAGGATTAAGCGCAGGGTTTGAAAATTCTCCAAGCTAGCAGGATGACTTTGGAAAGGATATTTTCAGATTTCTGAACATAAAGCTAAGTAAACTTGACTTGACTTGACTTGAGTGCTTTTCGTTCGTATGATTTCAATTAACGAACGCGAATTCTAATTCAGCATTAAGCTTAGTTTACACTTTGGACTTGAATCGGGATTTGTATGAGGCACGAGGACACGATAAATTGCCAGTAGGACTACGTCCCCAAGCAGGGGTTCGTGTTAATGGTTGAGAATGGGACAGCCGTCTTCCTCTGAGCCAGTTGTGTAATAATATATATATATATATTATTTTGTATTTTTCTTTTCTTGAAACAAATTAAAATCATATTTTTTTACAATCCGTAATTACATTTGCTTATCGTCAAGACTCAAGTCAACAACTGTTTCATTTTTTGTTTTTGATTCTCGAATATCGCCTACTTAAATATGCCTCGAGAAATCACGGAGTAAATTCGAAATCTGTTCAGCCCTAAAAACCGATTCGAGAACTGAGGTGTCAAGCACATCCGACAGAAAAATAGGCTAGGTCGGCTGTAATGGTGAACATCGCCACAACCCTGCCAACGAAACCTAAGGTTTCAGCGTGAAAGAAATCGGCTTGGCGGATTTGCGGTTCGGCCAGAACGAGTCGTCCGATCTGGATGAAATTGTAGCGAGGAGATTGTTCTGACGAGGGTATTGATCTATTGCTCGAGTCGGAATGGGTGTCGCTGTTGGTGTAGCTACCGGCATCCGCAATTGGTGTAGGAGTGGAATGTCTATGGTGGTTGCCTGAATCTCTTCACGGAAATATTGACTTCCTTGTCTTTAACCTTGCGGGTGCAGAAGTGTTCACATCGCTTAAAAACTTTAAATAGGCCTTCGTAAGGCGGTTGGAGGGAAGTTCGAGTTCTATCGGTTCTTATGAAAACATGCGAGCATTTATGTAGCTCTTTGAAGATTAAAGATGTTTGACGTGAATGGTCTGAAACTAGGACGGGTCTAATATCGGCCAGAGAATCATGCAGTACAGTTCCAAAGTCGCTCTGCGGGCGTAACTGTGTATCTTGTAGGAAATCCCCTGGCAGTCGCACGTTTTCGCCGTAAACCAGTTCAGCTGGGGTAGCGATGAATTCTTCTCTGAAGGCTGTCCTAAGACCTAATAAAATGAAAGGTAATACTTTAGACCAGGATTTATCTTTGCATGTCATAATCGCTGCTTTAAGGGTTCTATGCCATCGCTCTAAGAGACCGTTTGCTTGTGGATGATAAGGTGTGGTGCGCTTGCGTTCGAAACCCAGATTTTTTGAAAATATGTAAAAAATGCGGACTCGAATTGTGCACCCTGATCCGAGACTATTGTCCTGGGGACCCCAAAACGAGCTATCCAGTTTTGACAAAGTGCTCCAGCTATGGCCAACGTGTAAATCGTTCAATGACTGTCAGGCAGTACGTAAAACCTTGAGAAGTAGGTAAAGGGCCGACAATGTCTATACGAATTTCCAGAAAACGCGCAGAACATGGAGGAAAGGTACCGAGGGGTTTCTTGACATGTCGTGTGATCTTGCACTTCTGACATGGCAGACAAAAACGTCCCCAAGAACTATTATCTTTGCTCATTGAAGGTCAAAAGTACTTTGAGGTGATTAACTTGTTGGTAGCGCGGATGCCTGGGTGTGCTAAGTTGTGGACCGCATTGAAAATCTACTTCCGAAATTGTACTGGAATGAAAGGTTTAACACCGACTGCTGATACTTCACAGTAAATTTGCTTGTCTTCACCGAAAATGGGGAACTTTTCAAATCTGTACTGTGAATTTTGAAGTAACTCGTTAAATTCGATATCTGCGACTTGCGCATCGGCGATGGCACCAAAATCTACCAGACTAGGGAGATGAATTTCCTCCAGCCTTGAAAGCGTATCTGCGCCCAAATATGTGTCTAATATCTGTCGAAAATTGTCCAACAAAATCTAGGTATCATAATTGTCTGGGCGAGGCTTTCTCGGGATTTTGCCTGAACGCCAAAGTTAGCGGTTTATGGTCTGTGAAAAGCGTGAAAGGGCGACCTTCTAGCATGAAACGAAAGTATTTAACGCCTTTGTAAGCTGCTAGCCGTTCTCGGTCGTACGTGCTGTACTTGGTCTGAGCACCGTTTAATTTCACTGAGAAGAATCCTAAAGGTTGCCAAAGATAATTCACTCTTTGCTGAAGGAAAGCCCCGAGGGCCGTGTCAGAAGCGTCAACCCATAAGGCGAGCTCCGCGATCGATTTAAGGAAAGCGAGAAGTGTAACCTCGGACAGCTGCTTTTTGGTTGTCTCGAAAGCGTTAATAGCCTCTTCCGTCCAATTAATTTTCCGCTTGCCATCCTTTTTGCGACCTCTTAAAAAATTGTTCAAAAGCGATTGATGATGTGCTGCTTGGGGTAAGAATCGACGATAATAATTCAAAATCCCCAGGAAACGACGTAGATCCTTTACAGAAACAGGAAGGTTGCAACGATTGATGGCTTCTACTCAATCAGGTGGGGGTCTGATACCCGCAGGTGGTCTAAAAATGTTACTTCCTGTAATAAGAATTTACACTTGTTGACGTTGATAATTAGTCCGTGATCTTTAAGTCGCGATAAAACTTGATCTAAATGACTGAGATGCTCTGACTCTGATTTGGATGAAATCAAAATATCATCAAGATAAACGAAACAAAACTGGATTTTTTGCAAAATCGAATTAACCAATCTTTGGAAGGATTGAGCCGCATTACAGAGTCCGAAGGTCATTCGGGTGAACTCGGAGAGTCCGAAAGGTACACAGATAGCTGTCTCGCAAATCGAGTGTACAAACGCAATGTTATGGTAGAACTGGAAAACTCTCGGGACCAACGTTTTATAAAGCCCAGCAAAGAACTACTCTTTGATGCCATGTAGTTTATGCGGGAGATAAAATTCAATCAAGAACACATAATCATAGGTGATTGGTTACTGATACCTGTGGAAAGTCATAACCTCACATTTGTCGATATTGAGCCAAATTATAGGTTTTTCACCAAACGCAAAATTAGTGAAGGTCACCCTGTACGTGTTCACAAGCGTTAAATGATTTAATCTGAGTGAAAAGTTTAATGTCATCAGAACAAATCAAGACTTTGCAGTGGCTCACAACAGAGACAATATCGTCAATAGATAGAATAAAAAACAAAGGGCCTAAGTGACTCCCTTGGGGTACCCCAGACGAAGCTTTCAAGACTCTAGAGATTTTCTTTTATCTAAATAAGACCCTATCCATTTTATAAATGTTCGAGGAAATTCATACTTTTCCATTTTAAACAGTATTACGGAGTGAGATAACATGTCGAAAGCTTTACTAAAGTCTGCACAAATACAGTCTCTCTAGTAGCTTTTTGCCAACCCGCCAATGGTCTCCAAGACAAATTCCAACAAGTTAGTGGCTGTCCGAAGTAAACCCGTGTTCGTTTGGAGAGAGCAAGTTCTTACAGGATGTTGATAGTTGAGAGTAAATGATAGATTCGAATAATTTGGGCATGCAAGATAATTTTGCAATAGGTTTATAGTTGGAAATTTCATTTTTACTACCTTTTTTGTGGATAGCTATCATAAAAGAGTTTTTTCATAGCTACGGGAAACAACTACTATCGAGCAATTTTTGGAAAATAATTCTCAGCGGAGCGCTGCCAGGGCAAGGCAGCATGATTTAAGAAAGGCTGGAAGGAGCCCATCAGGACCAGTTGTGAAGTCATTTGGAAGCCCATTAATATGATCGAGTGTTTCCTCTTCTGAAATTGAAAGGATAGTGAATGAAATGTTATGAGAGTGGTTCATATGACTGAGGTTGTCATTTTGAGGTTGAAAATTTGACGAGGCAAAACCATTGTCAAAAAATGAAGCAAACATATCACAAATTTCAGACGAATCGTCACTAGGAGAATTCTTGTACCTCATAGTATTGGGGTAGTTGTCCGTTTTTTTTCATATTATTAAACTTAAAAAAGACGCGAGGGTCACTAAATAATTTCATACGCATGCTTCGAATATACTCATAATAAAGTGTAGAGGAAAGTTCTTATTATTGAACCATGGAGGAGATGTTTTAGAGAACCGCTGAAGCTCAAGCGGAACAAGTGAAGAAAATACATGGAAAAAAATTATGTTAAACTTAGACACGTCTTCGTCAAGTCTACTGGAAAGTTGCTAGAAGTTAGCCTTTCAAAGTATTGCGTTTCGTCATAATATGTGAGCTTTTCGGTTACATAGCAATATGTAATTAGTAGAGGGGGGGGGTGGTATTTGTCAATAGTAGACATTATAAGTGGGCTAGGTTCAACTAATGATTTACCCGCGTCAGTAGAAAATACCAGGTCTACCTGCCTACCCATGTCATTCATAACATTACCTATTTGGCTGAGACCAAGAGATGAAATAGTGTCCAAGAAGAGTGACTGCCTTATTGCTCTTGATATATGACTTGTCGCGGTACTTTGACATTTAATTCTAAAGTGCAGTTTATCGTGAGTTGAGTTCTGTAGTTCGGTTGTTTGCTTAAATTAAAAATCGTTTCATCGTGCTTAAAAGAAATTACCCTACTTCTTAAAGAGAAAAAAAAAGAATAAGAAAAAGTGAGTGATACTTGGAATGACAGGTCAATTAGAACAACAAGACAAAAAGCTAGATTGGGTCCCGTGAAACAGGGTCCTAGAAAATAAAGTCATATGACTTTATTACTCAATTGTAAAAGGAAAGTAGCTTTGTGTATTCTGTATTAAACAGAACTTTTTAATATATATAAGGGCAAATGTATCCGCCTTTTACAAAAATATTATTTCGCTTATCGAATGTGAAATAAATCTACTATGGTATTATTTTAACTAGACTTGGTATAAGACTAACTCTTATGCTACCCTAGATGAATTTCAGCTGTCTACGTCAGGCAGTCTCCAAATACATATATATATATATATATATATCATTACTTAACATTGTTACAAAAGCCTCAGATACATTTCTTATATATTACATATTACTAGTGGCGTATTTACAGAGCGATCATTGAGGCCTGGGCCCCTATTAACTTCATTTAACAATAAAACAGACATAACATATACAATAATTATTTCAATATTTAATATATACTCGTAGCATAAAAACAATAATATTATTACCAACTCCAAAGTCACGCAGACTTTGTTCCCATATTGAGTTGTCTATCGATTTTACTATTATGTATTAGCTGAATTTTAGAAAAACCGCAGGCTCCGACTTCAAAACCCGGACAAGGTGGTTGGTTTTGTCTTGTAATTATTTATTTGATTTAGAATCGTAAAATTAAAAAGTTTTTATAAAATTCTTCTATTCCATCTGACCGTTTCTAAAAATTTTGAGTTTGAGTCCATCTTGTCCCATGATTAAAATTATATTAAGTATTGTACTGGGTATTCCGTTTACAGTAGTCCAATTGAATAACAGCGATAGGGGACTTTACTAGCTATCCTCGGAATGTCATAGCACAGACAAGAAATATTCAGATATTGACGGTAGTACTAAGAAAGTGATGTATGGAAGAGCTCACTTCAATAACTCACTGATCTCGGCTAAATATATCATGGGTTCGAACCAAAATACTTTTTCAATATAGGCAAAAAATTTTATTAGAATTTAAATCTATCTGGGTGTTTGGGTGGAGGTAAAAATTATTGCAAGACTTACTTCTTTTAATAGTTGGATAAGCATACAAAATTACAAATTTTAGCGAAATTTATTGGTATAAGTACAAATCGCACATTTAGAGAAGTAACGCCTAAGCGGTTATTACTAATCGCCGCAACCATATTAAATTTTGCATATTTTGGTTTCAGTATTTAAGAAAATTGCAAATTTTAGCAAAAAATGGACTGGAAAGATATTGTTTCGCATATCAGAAATGTTTTAAAAATGATTAAGTATTTATTGAGGTAAAAATTTCATTGAAATTGTATTCAAATTACAAGTAGGGAAAATGTGCGGTATACCAGTAGGAATATTAGTAGGAAGTTAATGCAAATCGGTGATAAAATGCGAGTGTACAGTGAAATTCCAAATTACTTCAATAAATTCAATTCGTGGAATGCAAAGAACGAAGTGCGTATATATTTAAGTACAGCCAAAGAACAAATAATTGCAAGAACTCTAAGCTGTTTCGGCTTCCCTGCCTGACTAGTCTTGATTCGTGAAATATGAAAATAAATATCAGGATTCAAACTAAGAGCAATCCAACATCCACGAAGCTTGAGACTGCCCAGATTCAACTTATTCAGCCACCAATAATGCACACGAATTCTGAAAAACTATGGTCGATTTAAATTGTAAAAAAGAAATGAATTTTTGTCTATATTGAAAAAGTATTTTGGTTCGAACCCATGATATATTTAGCCGAGATCAGTGAGTTACTGAGGCTTGCTGTGAGCTCTTCCATACATTACTTTCTTAGTACCACCGTCGATATCTGTATATATCTTGTCTGTGGTCATATGTTATATAAAAGCTTACGGCTTAGAAGTTATTCCACATCTTATGATTTTTGAGACAATTCCTGCTTTCACTTACAAAAATAACCACTGAGCTAAAACTATTTATTAGATTGCGCTGAAATTTAGTACGAACGTACTATACCTTAGTAATCTAGTTATGAGATCAAGAATCAAATATTTATTTATATCTAATGTAAATATGTACCGTTAAAAACATAATATTTTATTTGTAGAATTTAGCTCGTGAATTTTTTTTCAATTGTCAAAGGCGTATATTGAAAAAAAATAAATAAATAAATACACTGCCCTAAGGATCTTAATAACTATTTTGAATAGGGCTAATTACACGGAAAAATTTTCAATATCATACTACAATGGCAGCAAATTTAAAATCGAGGTCATTCATGAAAGAGTCGATAGAACTAAAAAATCAGACCAGTTCATTTGTCACTTCATTGCATTAAATAACGTTTCTAAAAGCAATTCAGGCTGATCAGTTATCCTTCTTAGTTTAGATTTCCTATAGTCAAATATGTATAGTAGAACTCTCATTTTAGTACGTGTATTTTGGTGAATTTTTGATATAAGTAAATATCTACCTAAATACATAAATCAAAGAAGCACAAACTTTTACACTGGCTTGGTATTATACCAGTGAAAAAAGGAATCCATTATTTTAACCCTCTAATTCACCTTGTTTTTTCGTAATATATTGCTTTAAGCCCAAACGTAATCCCGATACGTACCTTCGCAAGAGGATAAATCCTTAACCTATTTCTTTTGTAATCTCAATGATTGCTTTTGACAAAACAAAAGAAAGAAAAAATAGCCCTAATCGCGTGCACTTGTTATCCAACAACATTCTGTGGGATCATACGCTAGAATTCCAAAGAAGTACAGGAAAACTGGTCAAACAAACTAATTCGTATAACTTCTATGAAAATCCTTGCGTTATTCACTGTTTTGATTCTTGGAAGCCTGCCAGGACGAAACAGTGACCGATATAAAGGCTTTAACAAACCTAAAAACGAGCAATTGTTGTTCGTTGCTGTTTTTTCCTTGACTTTTGAGTACCACAAAAAGACTCAACTCCAGCAAATAAACTAAAGGTCGACCCGTTAAAGCTGGCATTCATATATAAATTTTCACATTAATACATGTGCATGTATGTAATGTATATAGATAGATATGGGGGGTATACATATATTTATATTCATACAAGAAATTCGAACATTTTGCCGGATGGTTGAATTCTGGGATGCGGGTTGAGATTGAAGATTCCACTGCAAACAAGGATGCCTCTAATAGACCTGTTATTATGGTTCTCTTCTGATAAATACTTTCAGAGCTTTAGATATATTTTGTTTTATGAATGTGCAATGGGAATGCAATCTATTCATGCATTCAGAGAGATTTGCATGTATGTTATACATATATATGTACATACTAACAAACAGGGAGTTTTCCACATGAACGTAGCTTAAGTAACAAAAACTCCAAACAATCAAAGCAGTTAGGGGTTAACTTTCAGAGAGATTAATAATAATAATTCTTCAAAAGGATACAGGCTTAGTGTCTCTATATGATATCGATTTGTCTGGAGTATTTTTGAAAAAATATTCAACCGTGAATTCGATGGTATAAAATAGTGAAAATGTACGGGTTTTTAGCGTATTTCAAAATTATTTTATGAATTGTGTGCTAGTAACGAAAAAAAACAAAAAAACACTGAAATAAATGACATGGGAAGTTTAGAGATAGACACATGTGCACATTTATGTGTTATAAAATGTTGGTAGAGAATGAAAAATTCCATAGATATGTCATTTAGAAAATTGTGATTTATTGGAGATTTTTTTTTCTTTTAGAATTTTTCAGGTGTTCACGGATGGACATTTTTTCCTTTTATACGTAAATTTCTAAAGACTAATTTATCATATCGGAATCTGCTTTCAAATGGGACAAACTAATTCCATTCATATTTAGTAAAAAAAAAACAGTTAATTTTTTGATATTTATTAAAATATTGAAATTGTTGTGTGAGCATTTGTGTTAATCCTTTCACAAGTGTGATGAAAGAATATTTTAATTTTAATTTGCTTAACCTTGAGTTGAGGGTACATTTTGGCATGAAATTCATCACTTTTGGCATTAAATCAAGCACTACATTATGAAAATAAATTAAGTGAATATAGTAACCTGATTGAAATAGCTTTCTTTTCTTAGACCACCACGATGAGCCCAGGTCCCAGATGACATCTATAGGATACTAGGGGGAGCTCGGGGCCAGTGCCCGGCGATAATATAGATACCTACATGAAAACACCAAGTACCAGAGTTTAGTTCTCCACGTCGACGCCTTACCACTCAGTGCCATAGTTAAAAACGAAGTGTTTGCATGGCAACCCTACGATGATGCTGCCCGATTTGTCCTATTTTTGAAGTTATATTTACATATTGCTTAAAAACACCGTGTAAAAAATTCGAGCTCTGCAGGTAGACGCATTCTCAGGCAGTTTCCAAATATATAGTGAAAAATAAAATTTTTGAATGACAAAACCAAAAAGGGGTCACCCGATTTAGCCCATTTTTGAACGTATATTTGCAATTTACATAAAAACTCCGTGTATAAAATTTCAGCTCTCCACGTCGACGCGTTCTCAGACAGTTTCCAAATATATAGTGAAAAACAAAAATTTTGTATGGCAACACCAAGAAGAGGCTCCCGATTTAGTCCATTTTTTTAATTTATTTACTGCTGCTATGAAAACCACCTACAAAATTTCAGCTCTCTATGTGTACTCGCTGTCAGGCAGTGTCCAAATTCATATGAAAACGCTGTGTACAAAATTTCAGCTTACCAGCTCGAAGCGTTTTCAGACAGTTTTCTAGACTTCAACAACTGCGACATTTATCGTGTCCAAAACTGTCCTATCTTTCAAGCTGAAGTCAACCAAATACATTCACAAAGTTTCATTTAAAACGGTTGGTCGGCTTCGGAGGTTAGCGTCACTGTGTCCGTAACTGACGCGGGATTTTTATATATTAAGATACAGTATGTACCAAATTTCAGCTGTCTATGTCAACGCGTTATCAGACAATGTCCAAATATATAGAGGAAAAAGAAATTTTTGTATGGCAACCCCACGAAGGAGTTTCCCGATTTGTCTCATTTTGGGACTTAGTTCTCCTATCCATTTTGCTCTACCATCATTATTTCTGTGCGTTACAAACTTACATATCCTACAGCTTAGTATACCCTACAGATTTCATTTTAGCACCGGCTGTCCGACCGGCTGTCTGTCCGCCCGTCCTCACGATAACTCGAGAACGTGTTCATTTATAGTGCCGCAAATTTCCACATGAGTTTTAAAAAAAAAATAAGTTAAAAAAGGGACCAAACGGGTAACTGTTTGGTAGGGTTGCCATACAAAAGTTTCGTTTTCTACTATATATTTGGACACTGCTTGGGAAAGTGTCAAAGTAAAGAGCTGAAATTGTGTACACGGTGTTTACATAGAAATACAATTTTAACAAGGAAAAAAGCTAGAATTGTAACCCTGTGCAAGTTTGATTTTTGAAGTGGTTTTTCGCATATATTTCTAAAACGGTTTGTCGGATAGAAAAAATTATTATAACCAATTTTATAGGATTTCCTATTCTGAAGCAGTTATTAGTACAATAAAAATATCTAGGACTGATCGTTTTCACTGTATACGTAAAAAACATAAATTTTTATATGGCAACACCAAGAAAGAGTTGCCCAATTTAGTCCATTTTTCAAATTTTATTTGCTAGTACAATAAAATCACCATGTACCAAATTTCAGCTCTCTATATCGATGCGTTCTCAGGCAGTGTTCAAATATATAGTGGAAAACGAAAGTTTTGTATGGCAACCCCACGAAGGAGTTGCCCGATTTGTTTCATTTGCGAACTTAAATTTTCTTTTTTTTTTAAGTCCGTGTACAAAATTTCAGCATTTTAGGTATACGCGTTCTCGTGTTATCGTGCGCACAGACGGACGGACGGACGAACATGCAAAAATCAAAATAACTTTTAATATTATGAGTGCGTGTCCAATCCATTTTGCTCTACCATCATTATTTCGAGGTGTTACAAACGGAATGACAAACTTAGTATACCCTAGAGATTCCATCTAGGGTATAAAAATCGGCTTGGTCGGATACCCCTTCTTGATGTTGCCATATAAAATATAGTTTTTTTACGTATGCTGTGAAAGCGATCAGTCCTAGACTTTTTGATTGTACTGAAAAGTCCTTGAGAATATAAAATCCTATGAAATTTGTTATAATCCTTTTTACTCTCCGATGAACAGTTTTAGAAATATATGTGCGAAAAACCACTTCATTACTAATATTCAGGATTTAATCTGAGTGTATATCTAAGATAAGCCTGATCGTTTTTCTTCAAGGAACTATGGAATGCTGAAACCCAGCTGTACTAAAGATTATTGGTTTCAGCCAATATGAAACGCTTGCTTTTTCTAGCCCACTGGGGACTTATGCAGAATAGTTCACTTTGAATTAATCTGGATTTATGTTATAGTTTTAAATTTTTCTATTTTTTTATTTTTATATTTTTCTTATATTTTCTATATTTTTTCCATTATCCCATTTTCATTTGTTTTTCAATTTTATTGATTGGGATCTCCTGATGAGTCAAAGCAAGACTTTAAACTTTGCTAAATAAAAAGGTATGCCAATGCCATAGATTAAAAAAATGTTTTGTTTTCGTTTGTACCGGAGTCGTAAAATAGTCCAATAAAGGCCTATTTGAATAAAAATAAATACGAAAGTAAAGTTGGACATAATAAAAAGATAATTTGAAATGAAATTTTCTTCGGAGATATGCCATATTGAGAATCTCTTTCCTAATTCTATTTTTGAAAGTGGGTTATTAAGTGGGGTTATTAACGCTTTCTATCTATTGTTTTCCTTTGTATACAATAATGTGTGGTCAACATTACCATCATATCCAACTGTGAGCTGAAGGCTTTTTCTTTTCCATAAGTTAAAAAGTTCCTCAGTAATTGAGAGTTTGGTGTTGCTGAACCAAACCAAACTACAATCTGTAATCAAACTCCTTCGAATAACCAGAATATGTAACACAAGTGACATTTTTATACATTTAATGCATTCAATTCAATATGTTTGAATCTGACTTCCATATTAATATACATACTAAACGTATAGAGATCTGAACTTTATGAGATGAAATTGAAATCATTCGACTGAAAATGCTGCAATTGCAATATTTCAATTAATCCCAAAATTTTCAAGTTCAACGCGTTGCTGCCTTTGAAGTGAGCAATTGTTGAAAGCTATGAAAGCTGCCAATTTGCTTGGCGGAGCGTTAAACTATATTACACAGTTAATTGCATTAATAGATTTCAATCGCAAACACAGCAAGGAGTGATGAATTGATTCCAAGTTGCACTGACTTTATATATATTATTTTGCCTTTATATGACTTAATAAATTAATTCAAGCAATTATAAACTTTTTTTATTTCATCAATAAAGAACAATTTATTATTGTATAGATTCTTATTTATTTTTAGATTTAGGTGTTTGCTTGACCTTTGCACTGCAGCTATTTATTGGCCTATTGTTCCTTTCCTTTCGGTAGTCCTACTCTTCCGAAGAAGAGAAGTATCCATTTAAAGGAAATTTTCGGGAATTTCATGAGTCTTTGGTTACATATCAGTTGGGGGAATATGGCCGTATAAATGTAGTAGAAAAGTCGTCCTCAATTAGTATCTCCTCGAGATGTATGTTGACCGGTATAGATATTAGTTCAGTCAGTTTTTGGCATATTTCTTTTATGTACTTATATATTACATTAAATTAGATTCAGATTAAGCAGGGTGAGTTGCCTTCGTGATACAGCCATTCAATGTCTTATTGTGCGCAGCTATCTTTACAGTTCGTCAAATAATCCTACACTTTAAGAAGTATGAGCGAAAGACCTGGAATCTATATTGTGCAATGGCCCCGCATTCACCTAGCACATGCTCCGATGTTTTATCCTCTTGAGACATAGCCTATACATACCTCAGTGGATGATATATGTACCTATCCGATGCATGTGTTTGTTTACTTTACAATATCCGGTTAGGACTCTTCTAAAGATTCTGAGTTAATTCTTAGACAGCCTTATAAGTTCCAGGCTAATAATCTTTGGTATAGGTCCTTTGATGAATCTTTTGGCTTGTCTGAAACATAACATAGAAGTCCATCTCTGGTCCATTTCATTCTAGATCCAGTTTTGGATGGTGAGCTTCACGGCTTCACGTCATGGCGTCCATTGAAGTACTAGGTGGTTCTTTGTGCCAAGGTTTGTTTTTTATTAGTGCTTGAATGCATTCCCAATTTAACTTCATTTTTTCTTTTATGTAACGCAAGCCTTGGAGTGCGAAAACTAGTATATTTCCTATATATTGGCGCCTTCGAGAATATTAAATTCTTAGCACAATTTAAATTACCTACCACCTAATCATTACGCCTTGAAAACATCGTTTTGGCTACCGAAATACAGTAGGTACTATAGATAAGTCTTTCACTAAAATTATCTTCTAAGATGTTTACCATATAAATAAGCGCTGTTGTCCCTGTTGAGGGTACCTGTCTAATATCTCTGTAAATTGTAAGTAATAATGAATTGATTCTAATGCGTAGATTTTCATGTGCTTCCCCGTTCTACCGTACATAAATGTCGGTTTTAAACTTTTGTAAGTACATATGTAAGCTACGTAATGTTGCCTCATTTTGCTGGATGTTTCGATTGAGTTTTCCGGTAGTATAATTGAATTGATTTTGTTATGTTATCCAGTAAATATCCGTAACAATACGAAAGTATTCCATCCAAATTGATTTTTTGTTTTTTTTTTAGTACCAGCAAAAGAATCCCAGTCATCCACCTCATAACTAACTTAAAATAAAAGGAATTTGCAGTAGGTATCATTGCTTTAGGTACAGGGATGCAAAAGTATGTCACAACACGTAGGTAATTTAACATTTAAAAAATTATCAGGAACTGACTTTTATTATTTTTATTTTCCAGAATCCTGTTGCACTGACTTTGCAAACGTATCAAAGTAGGAGTGCATTAATTTTTTATAGATATCCGGATTTGCTGTGATATATTTTTTTATTACAGATAACTCCAACATAAAACTAAAATTTTCATTTAATGATTTAAATTGCTCTCAAGAGATAAATATCCGTTCTCTCTAAATTTCATCGGATATAATGCATAAATATTTTATGATTAATTTTTCCTATTTCATCACTTATTTATTTCAAATTCTCGACATGAGTTTTTTATTTAATAATTGAATTCTTAACTTTTATTTTATTTAATATCCTGAATTATCCTGCTAATTATAAATGTTTACTTATTACAAATGTCACACCAATATTTTGCAAATGATACTTCTTAATGTGTTTTTCTTAATTTTGTAGAATTGTTAAAACTTTTTTATTTTTCCTAAAAATGCAAAAAATAAATAAGAATTTTCATAGAAAAATATTTGAGCATGATTTTGGTTGGAGACAAAAATAACAAGCAGCATGAATTTGAAGAACTCGCCCACACACATACACTTTGTAGCAGCATTTGAATGCTTATAGAAAAAGCCCAGCAAACATTTTTTCGGGTTTTCGCATTTGCGAAAAATTCTCGAAGAGCACCAATTCGATAATTTTCCGGTTTTACGAATTTTTCTCGACATATGGCCTTCAGGTTCAGCGAACTTGGAGTATAATCCGAGAATTCTTCGTTTTTACGAGTCTCCTCAAAAAATTACGAAGTCTTTCAAAAGAATTATCAGTACAAGATTTTGCTGATTGTACATGACAATGCAAGCGTGCCAGTAGCATTCTTTTCAAGTATTCGGTCGAAAAAAAGTGAAGTAAGTGCTGAGAAATTATAATTTGCATTTTGTAAATGTTTCTCATAGTTTGGTTGTTTATTTTCAATTGGATATCGAGTAGTTTTCACAAAGCATAATTCACTCGTCTATCCAACTGGAGATTGAATAGGTTTTACAAAGAAATCTCGAATGCATATGACCCTTATATATAGCACCAATACACAAAAAATCTTCGAAATAGTCTCGAAAAGGCGAATCGAAATCGAGTCGTTATTTTAATTCAAATTAGCGTTCCTTTTCCTTCAATTTCGGCTTAAGAACTACTTCGATTGAGCAGGTCGATTCCGATTCGATCTCCAATCGTAATGTTTGCTGGGAGGAGTCATGTAGAATGAGTAGGTGTGTATGTATAGATAGATATAATTTTTTGAATTTTAAAACCAAAACATAAAATATTCTTTGTATTAATTACAAAACATTACCGTTTAGGTTTGAGGTTTTCTTATGAGTTACTTCAGTCAGCAAAGTCACCTATCTTAAGGTACGATTACACAATGCATCTTCTGCTACTCAGCTTTTAAGGATATAGCTGCAAAAGTTACAGTGGTGTTTACACATAGTGGAATAAAGTAGCGCAACCTGCAGTTTTTCTGCGTGCAGCTCAGAATCTGCAACCTAACGAAAAAGTCGGAAAGATGCTTAAACAAACTGTCGATTTTGCTGTGCGTAGCTTTATATTGTCAATAGTCTCCAATTAAACTCTGACGCTCCTGTTGGCGAAAATTCATATATTTCGATGATCCAGAAGTGCAAGTGTCACAAAATATAAAAGGTAGATGCCGACAATAACATAAAATAAAACGAAATGTTTAGTACTCTTAGGCGTATTTATTTCACATGTAATAAAAACTAACTAATTAACCAAATAAAAGTGGATACAATTTACAAAAAAGTTTGGAACAATCTATATGTTTGTGAGTGGTTAGCATAGTCTTTAAGGTTTAATAATACTAAGTAGAGTAGCATAGTCAATCTATAGTATTGAATCCTTATTGTATTATAGTTGTGTGGTCGATTGTTTGTGTGGCTGTATGTGTGTTATAGTTACGGTTTAAGTGATCAATTATTTAGTGGTCTCAGTGATCGAATGTGTAGACGTAGAATGGATGAGCGAATGGTGTGATGTAGATAATAGAAATCCTCTCACTGAGTAATTTTACTCATTTGAATCTTTCAATTACCTTGCAGGACCCAATAGAGTGCAAGAGCGTGCCTTTCCTCCCCCTGTCAACGAATGAGATCGAGCCGTGAAGTGAACAAGTGTCCACATAAAAAAAACACTTTAACACAAAAATAAAGACAAGAAAAAACTAAATAAAAAAGTGTCTATCATTTATACTAGTTTAACACATTCCAAGCTGATGCTTGTTTGTTATTAATTTTGCTAAAACATTGGAATAAGAAGCTCAAAGGGAAGAGGTGTTGGGTGAACTAGTTGTACTGAACCCATAGATAATTGAATGAAAAAATTACGTATTGGAGATAGAATTTTTTCAAAAATTTCTTGCACTTCTCGGTTGAAAATTTTGAAGAAAATATAATTGTTATAAAAATTGTTAGGAAAGATACCTATGTATATAAGGAAACCAATATCTCCCACTAAATAGGCTGCTATAACTTTGAGATTTTTTGCAAAATGTAAATTTATATAAATAAATATTTATGGAACTATTCACATAAGTCATTTTTTTTATAGGTTGCCCAATTTACATTATCCATGCCTTAAAATAATAATAGACACGGCAACCATGGATTTTGCAGAATTTGAAATTAAAATTTGGTTTCTTACCACATAAAGTAATATTTTTATAGTGCGCCTGCAACCATTTATTTAGATATTTACACATTGCAACTTCCCGAGATTGTGGCAGCACGAAAAAGCTGCAAGCAATTGATCTACAGGCGCAAATTTTTGGATTTCAGAGATGTTTACACATTACAGCAATCGAGAAGCGTATCTTTAGGACGAAACCACACTATAGTTGAAAGGGCCTGTAACTCGACCTCAACGCGACTTGAAGTTACATCGATGGAGAATCTAATCAGTTTTACAGTGCCACATATAAAAATGTTATTTTTTTTACAGGTGTGGAAAGGCATTCAACTGTCAAATTTTTCTATTCCGAGAAAATAACATTCACATTATGCTTAAAAATTTTTCGAGCTTTGCAACAACTTTGAAGCCTGGGTAAAAACTTTCGAGTAAACATACAGAACATTGCGCACACGTGGATAACTAAGGGGGATGCCACACCATAATCGAAACAGATTGCAACTCGGTTTCGACTTAACTGGATGTTGCGTAAACAATCCAAATCACATGTATTTAAATCGGAGACGCCATACTGATGGTGACTGTGACAAAACTTACTTTCCTTATTTTCTATATATATAGTACATATTACACACAGAGTGACGTCACCACAATTTTACACAACAGACAAAATGGCGGAGCGTGGTTCGTACCGAGAATACCTTGTATTCAATACCGTATATATGGGGTGGGTTTGAGGGGTTCAAACCCCCTCCATCGGTGTAGCCTAAACTTTCGTTAATCTGATAAGCCTAATTTTTACCCACAATTCTTTATAATATAGCGGCTCAGATTAATTTATTTAGTCATTTTATATCGTTTTTTCTGTGGCCCTTTCAGATAAAGCAACCTTAGGAAAGTCGTGTCCTAAATAGAGAAAGAAAATTAGCAGTCCAGTATGAATATACACATCAATGGATGGTACCCTGGTAGAAATTCCTCATAGTTTTAAATTAGTTTTTCCCTGGTAGACAAAGCTCATCAGTTTACAAAATTTTAGTACCGGTGCGGGCGGACTACCACAACTTTTTAGTCAAGTGCGGCAATGTGAGTGTACATTATGAGGACGTACGTCAGCTCACTTTTTACTGAGCGCCTCGATGAGGTTCTTCGCCAACTCATCCGTCAGGTCATCAATAAATTGGTATGGATACTGATATATAGGTCTAATGTACGAGTGAAAGGGAGATAAATGGTGTTGCGCTAAAAATTTCCTTTCTCTTTTGCTATACACCTTCGAAGTGTGGACTGAATTTTATCTAACTTCTTCTTTCATTTGTGAGAAACCAAGGTGAAATATGATTTAAAGTGAAGTGTAATTGAAGTCGTCCAGTTCCAATTAAGTTTAAATATTTTTTTTTCATTGGTAAGTAACTTTTCATATTTTTATATTAAATTCCTCTTTAGAAAAAAAAAGTAAAAAAATAACCAATTTGTTGATGATATTTGTAATGGGCATATTTATTAGCTGCATTGAAATAATAATATTCTCTATGTTTGCGATTGTGTATCGTATCCCTGCACGAAAGGACAACAGTATAGTTGTAATTTCGTCCAGGCATATGGGTATATTACATGCGTGATAATCCCAAATGTCTTATTGTCTGAATTTAAAAACAATATCATACAATATCATCCCTAATAATCATGATTAGGCTCAGCGATGAAGTATTTAATTCACTCACCAATAAGAATCATGATTACGCTCGGCGATGAGTGATTTGATTTATTCACAAGGGAAATCATTGAATTGCTTATCATATGAATGCGAAGTATATAAGTGAGTTTAGTCCCGGAGCTAGAGCAAAATACAGCATTACATTCATCCAACCAATCATCATGAGCCCATCATTGCGCTCATGATGATTGGGCTACCAGGGTTGTCCCGCAAGTGGCGGTAATTATGTAAAGTAAACCAATACCAATTTGACTGAAGAGCCTCAAGGTATTTGCAATTCATTTAGAAACATATAGAAAATTAAGAGCCGATGAGCGTTCATTAAAACTCATCGAGGACCTAATTAGATATCATGAAACTGCTCTCTATATACAAATCCTATAAATCCCGATAAATAAATATTTATTTTTGTCATCACCGTGTCAGATGACATCTCAACTAGATAAAATTGAATTGGATTTTGTGATTTATCGGATTTTAAATTAAATTTTTATTATTGATCTTAAATTAATTATTTGAATTGCTCTTCCGAGGAAAGACTGTCGACCATATGCTGAATAAGACGTTATGCCCAAATTCTTACGGTTCAGCGTCTCAGAGTTAGGTTTGCAGCCGGAGTTGGAATTTGGAAAAATATATTAAATCAATCTCAAAATGAAATTCTCATTTATGAACTCATCATGACACTCATTGACATGCTCATTAATAATCACATCGATACACTCATTGATATGCTTATTATAATAAGCTCATCATGATACTCATTATGTACTCATCGGAGTGCTAATAGAATATTGTAAAATGCACAAAAGAAAAATATAAAAAGTATACATTTCTAAATAAGTGAAAGAGATGCAATACGCCATGCACACTCTCTGTGAAAAAGTTAGTAAATGATGTTTTTTTTTCCCGGTTTTGATTTAACCGCGAATAAATTTCTTCAGGACGTTATTATCTCATTACTCATGAGGAGCTCATTGATGAGCTCTTCGTGATTTGTCTACCAGGGTAGCTTACTTTGATACATCGTAGCTTATTCGCAGTGGTATTGTAAATTTTGTTCACATTTTAAAGGGAATATTAATTCTAAGTTTAATTTGTTTTCCGTCCTTAAAACGCAAACTTTATTAAAATATGGTAACAACAATTTTCCATGATTTTATTTAAATAGCTTCAAAAATTATTTGTTTACTTTTTAGAGCATTTTAGATAATTACATGGTCATATCTAAAATGCCCTAAAAAATTAAATTTTCTATCTTATTAATTTTTTTAATTGCTTTTTTGGCCCCTTCAATGAAATCGCTCTACTAACTGTTCATCGAAATGTTACAATTGAAATGAATGAAGCACTTTCTCCCTTTATAGATGAATAGAATTTTTCGATTCAATTGAAATGTCATTACAAATTAAGTTCTTAATAAATTAATATATTCGATATTTATTATATTAAAAGTTATTACCGTATTTATTTTCATAACGATTATATATAAATTTGAATAATCCTCCTGTTGTCGATGAGTTAATTGTTTCTTTATAAACAATTTCTCTCAAATTTCATCTATCTGACATTTCAATAACCACTTAGCATCCAAATCCACCTAGCGGAAAATTCTTGCGAAACTACTCAGCATATCTACTCGCGGACAAGAGCATGAGTAGTTGCGAGTAGGTAGTACTTGGGAGTACTTTACATAGCCCAATGGAACACAACAGTTGTTACACAAGAAACAATCCAATCATATTTTTAGAATAATTTTATGCATTTATCACAATTTTCCGATTTTTGCACTTAGGTCGTTGTTCCACCGGAGGTGTGATGTAATAAACTCTGAACAGCAAACTCTGCCTAAGTTAGAAATATCCCATGTAGGTATTCCTTTCAAGCTTATCTACTAGTGATATTAAAAATGGATTAATGTAATTCTGAGACAAAGTAAGAAAAACGAGCTCTAAGGTCACTAATAATTGATAAAAATAATTTTTCAGATCGATGGTAAAAATACCATACAGGTTGGCAGTACATACAATGGAGAAACTGGAGAGTAAGGATTCAAAATCCTTTACACATAGAGTTCAAGATCCGTACAAAGTTCTGTATACCTTTGATAAAAATGTGCGCCAAGAAATTTGTGAACAACTTTCAGAAAGGTAAAAGAAGAGAAAGCTAGGTACGATAAATAGCTAGTAAAAAATTCTGTTCCAATAACGAAATCAGAATACGGTAAGAAAGCAAAATGGTTTCACTGCTCTGCAATATAAAAAACTTTGTGAGCCAAACAATTTGATTGTAATGATTAGAGCCGAAATGATGAAGATGGTTTGCATTAAATTAAAAAATTAAATAGTTATCGCCTCTTTTAGAAGTTATGGGACTCTTTCTGAAAAGTCAGATGCGACTTGATCTAAGAGTTGTAAGACCGTTAATCAAGTCATAGCGTAGAGCAGCGAGACATTCTTAATACTAATATCTGATCGACAGGGTGCACCTTAGAACTCTGCTTCATTAATTGTATACATGGAGTCTGGAACTGTCTTATGGCTTTGAACAATCTAGCTGAACCAATTACGGTCACGTTGATTTGAGTGTCCAGACATGCAGACATTGAAGGTAACACGATTGCAGACCGCTGGCAAAGGAAGTAGTCAAATCTGAGCTTATTCACCCTGGGTATATTTTAAGCAATCCAAAATCCAACACTTGTCATGAAACAGATTTTGGGACAGAATTAAATTGGGCTGAGCCATGCCAAAAATTCATAATATACATATCCTCTGCTACATCGAAGGTCCTAGCCGCATAAAGCTAAATGATCTAGAAAAAAGGATATTACAACGACAACCTCAAGTTACATAATATGTTCTGTCAAAGATAAAGACCTCAATTTCGAATGGACGCCCTAAGGCAGTTGGTGTCAATATCACAAAAGATCTCAAAGGTGGCAGTAACCAGATGAAAAGTGGACTTTGTATAGTATAACCCAACAAATAAATTAAATAAAAAATAATAATAATACTCCGAGACTGGAAGGAAAAGCACATTATACTACTGGATTCACAAGATCATTCTTGATCCTTCTGTTTCATCGTATCGTTCCTAGCATTAGTCTTTCTAGCTCCTATCACTCCTGAATTCCATTTGAGTTCGTTCTCACCAACCGTTCGCAAAAAATTCAGATAAACGATGATGCTGTCGCTCAAGCTTTGTACATCCATAATTCAACTGCCCGGAAGCGCTTTCATCTACAATATTCAATATTGTGAAACATATTTATCAAAGATAAGTTCATGTTCATAGGTTCAAAGGTATATCGAAACTGTTCATAAACCAATCTGGTGACGTAAATTAAAGCACGCTAACCTTCGCAAACATTCCTTCGCTATAATCAATAATGTCCAAGTCATACAAACTCAAATTATACACTGGATCTATCGCTGAAAAAATATTATATTTTCGACAATTAAATTCTCTTCCTCCAAAGCAATTAAATTTAAATTATTATTTTGTCAAAACTTTTCTCCAGGTATATACAAAAACAAAGTCATTCCACCCGGAAATTAAGTGTCCTAGCAATACCTGGTAAGGACACTTAGAAGACTAAGGCGAAATGTTTAATGGGCATAATTTTTTAAAGATTCCCGATCAAATATTTACGTCCCTTAACGATATCATCTCCATCTTCACTTTTATTATGAATTACATATTATATGCGGGCTCACCTTCACATGTATCCATCGAAATAACTGTGTAACAATTCACACTCCATATAAAAGTCGCTGTAAATATTTCAAACAACGTAAACTATAGCTACTCGAAATGTAGAGAATTTGAGAAAATCCGCTTCTATTCATAAAATACTCAGGTTGGGAAAATAGTTAACATTAAAACTAACTTTCGAATGAAATGACTCCTACAAAAGCCTTTTCTGGAACAACTTCCTAGCGAGCAAATAACATCCTGAAAATTGGAAAACTTTCCGCTTTTGTATGAACTTTGGTATGACAAAAATGTGTGCCGCTCAAGCGAAATTAATTGACTTTTGGCCTTTCAAATGTTCCTGGATTGAAATTAGCAGGTAATAAAAAAGGTTCGGAGTCTTATGAAAGATGTACATATAAATACGGGAAATATACCCGACCTTCCTACCCACAACTGCTAATCGTCTGCAAGAATTGCATGGATTATTTGTAAGTTTTCATTTCTAAACCGGAATTTGGCGAACTTTCATCTCCATGAGAATTCTCCTCAAAACTAATTTTCAAACTCGTGAATAGAAATGGAATAGTGCACTAGTGAAGACCCAGCCTTATCAAGTTTATTCCTAACAAATGATTAAATCCACTAGAGCATTGTATAATGGCCGGATCGGTCACATTCTTGGTGTCCCCAAAGTTTGGGCTGTTAAGGAATTTTCCGGAAGTTTCACAGCGGAAAGCTGGCTCATTTTGTTCTACACATTTGCAGTTAATGAACGTTACACATATAATACTTATATATCTGCCTATAGCTACAAAATCATACGTAACTACTCGCTATTTTACTATATATATTAATTTGCCTAGCAGTTTTATGTATTTTAGTGTAGGGGTGTGAAAAAGATTTATTACTAGCGTAAACCTCAATAACTGTCGGGACTTATTGGGAAACCTTCGCAACGTTGCGCTTTGCATTTAAATCGGAATGACATTACGTCGTCTATCAGGACACAAGAATTTGTTTGGCTTAGTGCCAGTTAATTTTGGAGACAACTTGTGCAGGACAACCAAGGATAGAAAGATCTTTGGGAATTTCACCATCCAAGAAATAGGTTTCATCGAGTAAACAGGCCGAGAAATAATACTTTTGTTAGAAAAGGCTTTCTCTACTCTCCATGTTTTCTACTAATGTTTGTCTTCTAGGTTTCGAGGACATCTTATAAGTACCTATATATAGTGACTCTGCTTTTACCAAAGACCGAAATCCTTGTCCTATTTTTGTTCGGTATAGGTAAAGGAGTTCAGTACAAATTTATTTGTTCCTGGTTTTGGCAATAATTGAAATTGTTGGTGGAAAATTTAAAATGTAAATTGATGAAGTTGGCAGCCGAGCCAAGAATAGAGGAATGTCTTTAGTTGGAGAAATTATGTATCATGGCACTGTCTACTGTAATACGAATGGTCGTATCGGTATATAAACTACATACATTCTCAGATATTTAACCATAAATTAAATTTATCGCATGGATAAGATGAGTTTTAGTGCATTAGAAAATCTTGCAGCATTCTGTCGATTTTTAGTAGGTATTCTTTAGAATTTTTCAATAGAAATGATTGATTTGAATGTTTAAAGAAAGTAAACTTGCATGCATTTGCAATCAAAGCTGGTTCATAAAAAGTACTTTAAAGAGGAGAATTTATACTGGCGATGGTAGTTCAGTTTGCATTAAAACTCTAAACTAATGGTGCCCTCTTTGTTCTTTGTATGTTTGCATGAAATGCACAACTTGTGATTTGTCTGCAGTCTTGCTTTTTTTGTTGATGGCAGTGATACTTGCAGTGATTTGGAATATATGGTGAACTAGACATTGTCAAGAGCTTAAAATGAAATTTAAACAATTAAAAGTCAAGCTATCATAAGTAATTAACAACAATTTATCTAAAGTTAAAAATGAAAATACCGAATTCTTTGGATAAAAGAAAGAAACTCTGAGATAATGAAAATAAACTATGGAAACCTGTTTCGATGCAGAACCAAATTCTGTAGAAATAAAGAAGATCTCGATGGAAACTCGTTTAGATTGGATAAACAAAGAAAATTAGAGGGACAGAGGCTGTCATCAATGAAATTATAAAACTCGTTAGAGAATTGTTTCGAAGAGCAATTAAAAACCCGCTAGGACATACATAAGTGCAACAAAATGTAAATTAGCGCCTTGATAATTTCAAGACAGAGCTGAAAACGAAAAAGTAATATTAACCTTAGAATGGAAGTATTCACGCGAAGCACGGTGAAACCTGTGATATTTAATGGATAAAATCCGTGACGCCTTTTTAAGAGACAGTTCTAGCCAGCTTCAGAGGAAAATTGAGGGACTGATAATGATAGAGCTACTTCCTTTTATACGAACTGCATTAAAGCTACAGCAGATTATTGCAACTAGGAAGCAACGTGATAGCTGTCTTATTGATATAAATAATAAGTCTACCATATACTGGTCTCCCCCTCCACTTTTATTATAGATTGAAAGTTTTTTTATCTGATCGCCTAATACCGGTTGTACTAGATGGCATTTCACCACGACCTCACCCTATAAATGCTGATGTGCCCCAGGGCTCTGTTATCTCTCCAGCACTCTTCTTAATTTTAATTCATTTTCCCTTACTTTTAATCTCATCCATAGTCTTGTCTGTGACAGTATCCTTGATTTCGTTTACTTTTTTGGCACTCCTGGGGACTCCAGAGGGAATGCTTCATCTGTCAAACGAGATTGCATGATTATATATATCACCGAATAACGACCTTGATAATATCCCCGCATAGGGTAAAGCGAATCGAATTGAATTCAAGGCATCTAAGATCCAAAGCTGTATAATTTCTTTAAAACAAAATTATAACTTTTATACTCCTATTTCTTTTGATGGAGTACTGATTTACGGTACACCGTCTGTTCGAACCAAATCGGTTCGAATATATTTTGGTTTTACCGATTAATTTAAAAGGAAAAATCCTGAAAACAAAGCATCAAATTTTTAGGAAAATTAAATCTAACTTGATTACTCGTAATCAAAAAAACAGGTACACAACCTAACAAAGCCATGTATTTGTCATCTACATAACACATTGCACAAATACAATACAACAATATAGCCTCATTGAGCAGATCAAATTAAAATTCTTATCATATGATTGAAGCAATTAGATTCGTGCTAGAAACAATTGCTGAAAAAGAACATATGCAAAAATACCATGCTAAAATTGAGTTCTAAAATCAAAACAAATTCAATCTAATTACAAATTTTCCCAAAAGTAGGTACAGCATCTAACCAAAGCATGTGTTGTTATGTAGCATACAATGCATGGCACAAATACAATCAGATCAAGCATATCAATTTACAACTCTATCTTCATTATAATACTATCGAACGGGAATTTCTTCTCTACGTGATAGAGGTAACATTTGTTGCAAATATACAGAATTGAATTTAACACAGCAGCATGGGTTGCTTTAAATTTCTTGTTACTATGCATTTTTGTTCGTTGCTATGCATATTTTATCTCTAGTACCGTAAAATTACAGAATCACGGCCAATTCTTGTGATCATGCGCATCTGCTACTCCATCATTGGTGTCGTGTGCAAGCAAGGGCTATATAAACAGCAGTTTGACTTGATTCGATCTCTTTTGTGATTTAGCAGTGCAGTGATTAACTTGGCAATTTATTCCTTTGTGTTCTTTCCTAGTGATTTTTCCTAGTGTTATATTTTATTACTAAATTAAATACTTTGTTTAATTGACGGCTAAAATAAAATATTCTTATTCTGGGTACCGACTGGATTAAGAGCTTATTTCAGATAGCGATTAAATTAAAGGTTTTTTATTGTGGGTAGCGACTGCAATACAAAATATTACTAACAATACACTTTATTTCTGGTCTCGACGGAAATAAAGAATCTTTCTTCGGGTCTCGACTGAAGTTAAGATACATACTAACATTCACTTTAATTCGGGTCTCGACTGACTTAAAGAGTATTATCTCGGGTCTCGACTGAGATAATATATTACTAACAAATAACTTTATTGCGGGTCTCGACTGTAATAAAGTTTCTTATTGCGGGTCTCGACTGTAATAAGAAATCTACTCACTCACACCACTTTATTGCGGGTCTCGACTGTAATAAAGAGTCTTATTGCGGGTCTCGACTGTAATAAGACAATTACTAACAAAACCACTTTATTGCGGGTCTCGACTGTAATAAAGATTCTTGCTGCGGGTCTCGACTGTAGTAAGAAAATCACTAACACAAAACACTTTATTGCGGGTATCGACTGTAATAAAGAGTCTTATTACGGGTTTCGACTATAATAAGACAATTCCTAACAACTCCACTTTATTGCGGGTATCGACTGCAATAAAGAATATCCTCATCCCACACCTCAGTCAAATAAAAGGTCAAGTAAATCAGCTGCTATATATCGATCAGGTGAGTACAAGTCAATTGCTACAGTTGTGTAAATCAAATTTATATATTAATCATTTAATAAACATTGGTTTCAGCTTTTTATATTACAATATATATATCTTGCAGTTCTCAAGTTTTAATATTTATTGAACTTGAAACATTTAGTGCAGTGAATAAACAGATAAAAACCACTAGCTTTATACCAGTGGCATAAATTTCACTACACCTTTCATTTATTGCATGTACGCTCTGACTACGGGCAGTATACGGTCCTTATGCATTCTTGGCATAAATATTTCCTGTAAGTTAAGCTGGACAGATCACATTTTCTCTGTTGCCAAAGAAGCATCGAAATGTCTTGGATTTCTGAAAAGGTGTAAGAAATATCTCAACACATCGAATCTAGCGCTCATCTACAAAGTCCAACATCAGACTTAGAATAGAATACAATTCCCATATCTGGCCGTGGTTGGTCACACAGCCTTAGCTTTGTCGGTTATTGTCCCGATGTGGTTCTAACTTGTAATATCGACTCACTCGAATACCGACGCAATTATGGATGCCTTTCACTCTGTAAAATCTAGTCTCGAAAGTGAGGGAAGAGAGCCGGTGTAAAGGACAACTCAATTTCTTTATAGTCCAAACATAAAATTTAATAATAATTTCAATACAAGATGCTTAACTCTAATATCACCAGTTACAAACCAAAGCAAAATGAATAATTTAACACTGCGCTTGACTTTCTTGACATTAGTTGCATGTTAAGCAATTTTCTTCGTTAAGAGTGGTAAATTATCTGTTCCACCCGAATTTTTTAAATTATATATTTTGTGCATTTGATATTTGCGAGTAGTGGCGATTGTCTTCGAACTTTTCATATGTTTCCAGCTAACACCGTTTTTAAACCATAGTTGCTATTCTTACTATCTACCTAAATGATGTGCATATCCATATAATGCGGTCATATTACACTGGTGTTATTATTCACGAATAAGTAATAACGAATAGGATCAATCATGCATTACTAATTTTAAATCGCCTATATAAAAGGCTTCCTCCTCGAAACGTATATCTGTGAAATGTCGCATCTGGTGCAATCTACCGAAATTCCTCCTTGTTGCGGTCTGCATTAATCATTAGCCGATATAGCTCTTCAGGGCTTTCCTTTATGGTGTTCCGTTTCATCATAAAATATTTCACAGTACGATAAAACACACATTTCCAAATCAGACAGACTGTAAATTCGATTACGAAATTAAATTGAAAATTAAATTTCCTTTCGAAGTTCTATCAGATTTTTAGCAGATAATAATGATAAATATTTTGTAGGTACGTCTGTGTTCAAGTATCGTGTACGATTGCTATTGCGCTCCAGTCCGATTCAATTCAGAAATTTTAGGCCAAACGAAGCGTAAGTACTCTCATGTTTTATGTATGTGTATGTATATGATTTCGCTTGTGATGTTCGTATTTGTTACTGGGCTTTGTTTTCGTTACATTTCACTTGGTTGGTGGGAGTAATTCAACCGACATTTTTATAAAACAAAAAAAATATCAAATTCCTGGAATTTTTATATATACCTTGGGTCTTTTTCCAAGATGATTTTCTACCAGGAACGAATTTTGGTCCTTTCATATTCAGGTTATAAGCCTAAATCAGTAATCAGTTACATATTTGTATACCTTCCTACTTCAATAAATTTTCGCTCATGAAATACAGGTTAAAAAAAATTGCTGGTACTTTTTACGTTCTAATAAATAATAAGAATAGAGAAAGTAACAGGAAATGGACTAACCAAATCTAAATTTAGAAATGTTCGGAGAATTTCTTATTTCTTGAAACTAATACTCCGAGAATTTCGAGAAACGTCTTAAAAAGCTTTGAAATATCTCAAATTTAAGTGCTTTTATAAGTATTGGGATCATTTTATTGGTACTTGAATCTCTCTCTATTTCAATTACTTCCAGTCCTTGGTAATTGGAATACCCAACAAACTAAGAAAAGGAAAATTTCTTCTTTATCTGATTTAAAGGCATTTCGGGGTAGATAAAAATGGCTTCATTATGAATAAGAAAAATTTTGCTTTTACTTGATTTCTACACTAATTAAGTACCTTAATTATTTTTGTTTGTTTTTTACCTAAGTGAATATATGAATTTATATCCGCGAAAACAGCTTCGGATTCATCCCATCCCAGATTTGAGCTAATGATTGATTCTTAAGCTTTCGGCTCAAAAACGAACCACAATTAGGCTCAATGTAAGCAAATAAAGCTGATAATTTCGAAATATCTGTTAAAAAATATAATATTTTGTAACGGAATAAGGTGCCTTGGAGAAGAAAGAACAAAAATCCTGTTAATAGTTTGTACCTCAGTAATTTATATATTAATATTATCAACGTGATTCTGCAAACCAAAAGTATATACTTATCATTTTGAAATAAATACTTGGGTCCTGTGGATACTGAGATCACAATTCGAGTTCAACACTGGTGTAATGCCATCCATTAACGCTGCTGACTACCTGTTATAATAAACACCTTAATCTTTGAAGAAAAATTAGCCTAGAGAGTAAATAATTTTGTAGATTAGAGTCAGTTTATGGCGACGAAACACATTAGTTCGCTTGGCACCGTACATCCGATTAACTAAAGTGCTGTAACCACGATAAACAACCACTACAAACAAAAAACAAACAAAAAACACACACACTTTGAAATACCTTGCTTATGACCAAGAGACATTAGCTAGGTAGACGTTCCTTGTAAATAATGTACAAAACACAAAGCAATTGTTCAGTCTGTTTTTTCTGACATATCAAAAATAGTTGTAACGAAAAAAAAACGCCTCTATAAGAAAAAGAGCATTAAAAAAATAAACGTTTGAACAATTATTCCTGATGACCTTATTTTAAACGAGTTGATGTTTGATTATTCTTGTCCACTAAATAAATATTACGTTCCACAATAATTCAAGGGCACGACACGGCCAGACCAGCACTATGTATGTACCTCATTAGTTGATCGCATTAGCTGTAGCAATTGAAAGCGTCTTGTCGAGACGTCCCAAGGTCTGGTATTGTAATCTTTTGTGGATATAGCTAGCGACGTCCTTCCAGCAGTTATCGGGTCAATATAGGGTCAACTCGATTCCCATACCTCAATCTGAGTGCCAGCGACTACTGTGTCGTAGACACTTGATGTAGCTCTGCACTTCACGAAAAGTGTAGGCATTTTATGAAATAAGGACAGATAGTGTAACAGTTTGCGCCTAGTCACTTTTTACATGATGTGTCTAAAATAGTATTGATACCATGTCATCAGAGCTGTAAAATACTAATTACTTAATGGATTTAATACCTCTTAATTACCAATACCGAGTATTTAAGAATTGGCAATTCCCAGTAGTAAGCCTCCTGTACTGGAATCAAAATTTTATAGTCCCATTCCCGGAATGGCAAGTAATACTTTAAAATACCGGAAAGTAATTGAATTTGCGATTCCATTACAAAAATACCTACAAATTCCCAAAATTACTTAAAAAGTATTTAGCATTACTATATAATTCCTTTCAATTCTTTTCAAATACTTTCAATTACTTTTAATTACTCATATTTAAATTTGCAATTATATAAAAAACAATAGTTAAACTTAGTTAAATGCACTTTATTTAAGCAGAAATGGCTCACCAAATAGTTATTTTCAGTTATTAAACCCAATTTTTCTTGACAGTGATTTCTAATTTTACAAGTAAAATTTTCAATTCTAGTTTAGCCTTTCAATTAATTTTTAATTTTCCTAAAATTCCAGTTTGCCTTAGTTAAGACTAATTTTTCAAAAGAAAAATCACTAAGAGCTTGTCTTTTCGGATGGTTGATTAAGCCTGCTATGGAAAATAACCGCTCTACTGCACCTAATGAGGCAATGGCGTATTGTACTTCAGTGCAGATTGTTTAAGTCGTGGATACTTGTTCCAAATACCCACTTCAGTGTTAGGATCGTTTATGCATTGGTAGAAATCCGCAGCGATCGTTCTGGAATTAAAATTTGTACATGGCGGTGTTGTGGGTGTGTGTGTGTTTCAACTGGAGTAGATTGGCTGCACTCTCCGCATAAATCACCTAAAATTTGGAATAAATTTGGTATTAAAATAAAATTTTAGAATTGGCAACATTTATCATTACTAATATCGTCAAAATCCAAAAATCCGTATTCATTGCTGGAATTGCATGTTTCGTCAAAAGTTTCACCAGTAGCGGTTGCCATTTCTGTTACTTTTTGAATTACTAAATTCTGAATGTCTTCAGCAGAGCGGTTGACATTGCTCCTCAAAGCGTTGAACCACCTCATTTTGATTTTTGGGCACAGGACGGATGCCACTATTGCGTCGTCTGCTTCTGAAGACAACGTGAAATAAGGAGAGAATCTTTGGGCCAACTAAGCTTTTATTGCAATTGTTACTGTCTTTAAATATTTTAAGTTGTTGTACATGATGACCTTTGCAATTTTTAAATTCAGTATCACTAAAGACGGGATGAGACACCCGAATAGTAAATTTTCTTCACCTTGAAGAAAATCAAGTGCCGCGGTAATTGGACCCCTCAATACACAATATTCCTCTAAATACTGTATATCTGTGGGAGAGAATTTGGAAAACCCTAGTCTCTCAGACAGATCGCACAGACTTTTCTTATGCGTCAGAAGTCGGGAAACTGCCTAGCAAAGTTATTGTGCTTACATGTCTGAGAACAAGTGTAGCAAAATGCGCATGCTTCGTGCTAGCTACGTGTAGGTTGGCCCTATTGCCATAATTGCCTTGCCAAAAATTTCTTCGTCTTCTTTCTTGAAAGGTGAATTGTCTTTAACAGCCTCTTAACCTCTTAAATTTAAAGTTTCTCCGAAAAAATTTATGTAGAATACTAATTCTGTTAAAATCTCTTACTTGTAATATTTAAGAGGTTGAGAGATCTCTTAAAAGTCTCTTATGTAGAATCGGGAGTGAATTTCGTTTTTTGTTAGGATTCGCTACAGGAAAATATAAAGTTTCTGTGCGCGACCACTTAATCGATGTTTTCAGTTTATTGGCGACACTTACATTCCCTCTAGTGATGTTCTGCATTAACCGGATAGGAAAAAAAGCGTTCCCTGATCCATAGCATAGATGGCACAAGAACTAGATGTCACATGCCATACTACAGCAGAGTATACAGATTGTGAAATGGGGTAATGCATTCTGGAATGGACCATAACATGTTTTAGAGTGTTTTATAACAGCAGTTCTGTATATATTTAAACGACTTCCTCAACACTTCAGATACGAAAAAATATGAATCACTCGAATGTTGTGGTCCATTAGGGAGTGGACCAACCAGCCATATAAAATTTGTATACTTTTTTGGTACTCCATGCGACATCTAGTGCTTGTGCCATCTATGTCCACAGCCAATCTAGTTGCTGAAATTGTCTTAATAAATATGTTTCCATATAAATTTTACCATATTTGTAATAATTTGTAACAATAACAAGGTGTCAATAACACCTTAAATAAAAAAGGTAATATACATTGTGCACTTTTCATAAGACACCATTTATCTCATGGCTCCTCGAATGAGAAATAATAGAAGTGTTTCGATTTAAAATTTCACATAAAAACGCTCTTTTTTTTTATATATATTTTTTTTTTTAAATTAAGGCGTTAAGCTAATTAAATTGGGTTTTTCTTCATTAAATGGGTTCCCTGCCTGTATCCGAGTTTTTACTCTATAATCAAATTCGATTTGTATCATGTCCATAATAGCGCAAATATAATTATAATTTAATTTTAAATGTGTCAGAGGTTCTCTTACGGGGGTACTAAAAATCATTCAATTTAAGTTCCGCAATTAAATTGGTAGTGGAATACGGCATTGCGATAAGTTCTTAATTAAAATTTAACAATTATCTGATATTGAAAACTTGAACGTATCGAATTATATATGTACTACATATGTATATTCAATTGATTTGGGTTAAATGGAATAAACCGGGATGGCTGTAAATATTTGTAAATACTTTACCATAATGTACTTACTATATGCACGGCCTCCTGAAATTGATGGTAGAAACTTTCAGGATGGATAATAGAGCTCGTTTTTAATCAGAAAAGCTATATATAGCAAAATAATGATTTTACCTTGATTTTTATCGGTAGCATTTACAACATTCAGCCAAATATGAGATTCTATTTGGGTCTACATTAAATTAGGTAACAATCTGGTTGTTTCAAAACTTGCCTGAAATCTGCCAATTTTCCTGCATTTTATAATATTCATGGTCCATCGTACATACGTTGCCGATAATCACTATTTCTATCTCGGTAATCACCATATATAGAGCGCAGAGCTCTCTGCTCCATTTTGCCCAATACACCGAAGTGTTTTTTTAACACTTCTGGCCTTCCTAATAAGGAAATATATTTGTATTCTGAATCGGCGAAACTCAGGGTGGGCAGCAACAATGGTGGAATGATTAATTTCTACTAATTCATTTTCTTCTCTCAATATTTTGAAGAAAATTATTTTCACTCCAGCTGACCTTGTCCAGGCTGTGGCTTTGACAGGATCGAACTTTTTATGAATAGGAACTATAGCATACTCCTTCTGTTATCATTCCCATGTTCCATTATACATACATATGTTCATAAACAGGGTACTCCACATAGTTCCCTAGGTATTTTTCTCGCAAATGTGCGGAGATATCGAAAAAGTCCTAATAATAAAAGTTACGTAGCATTAGTCAAGCTATTCTCTAGCATCGAAAAATTCCTTACAGAAAGGCCTTGGAAAAATATATATTTAAAAATGTCCTCATTAAACTAAAACTAAGACGGAAACTTTATATTTAAAATTACAGTTTACCCCTTTTTATTGAGATATGCAGGGTGTTTCCACCTAGGTGGTCCATAGAGTAGGAGGTGATAGTACTTACCTAGCAAAATAAAATATAAATTGTATGGTAGGGGAGGGGGAGGGGGCACATCAACCTTTTCGGAGTTACATGATGATTAAGAAAATATGCTAGTTTTTCACAAAATACCCTGAATCTTCAAAAGTGCAGGCTATACTGTTACCGTCAAGAACTCAGTGTCTGCACAACTTCATGGCCTTTCCAATGACCTCTCAACTAGCCCCATACCCCCACTCTGGCGTTTCTGGAGTTATGGGGGTCTAAGCTTAAACTTTCGGGTTTTCTTACCTTTTTTTACTTTCACCCCTTTTTCCAGAAAAAAAGGTAGTTAACATACCTTGTTTTTATAAAAACTGTAAACTGTGGACTCTCCTCTTTAATTTCACCAATCATTCCTAACTCTAGTCGTTAACGAGTTAGTAGATCTTAAGTATTCTCAAAGCTATTCTCAAACTTTTCCTCAAAGATAATTTGGTCAAAACAATTCCTCTTATTTCGGTATGACCTGAATAGGTTATGAGCTAATAACTTTTTGACAACTACAGTCAGCAGGTATAATAAGTCAAATTAAAAAGGAGAGTCTACAGTTTTCAGTTTTTATAAAAAAAAAGTTATGTTAACCAACTTTTTGTAAAAAAAAATAAGAAAATCAGAAATTTCTAGTTTAGACCTCCATAACTCCTGGGGTATGGGGCTGATTGAGCAGTCGTTGTCATGTAGCTCTGCATACACTGAATTTTTGATGATAACAGTACAGCTTGCACTTTTGATGAAACAGGGTATTGTGTGAAAGACTACCATATTTTCATAATTACCCTGTAACTACAAAAATCTTATTGTACAAGTGAGTGGTTTCCACCCGAAGTCTGTTCGCTTATTGCTGAGCGAGAATTCCTGTTCAAGCGAAATAAGCGCCTCAAAAAGAAAGCTGCTCGACAAAACTATCTGGTTGCTCGTAATAGTGCCACTACAGCAATTGGGAATCCCAAACTCCAATTCTACAGCTCTAAGTTTAATACCGATCTTCAACCGAAAATTGTGTTGAGCAATCTATGCAACGCTGGAGTTTTTGGTAAGGTTAGCGCTGCTTGTGGACTTGAAGCGGATGATTTAAGTTCATTTTTTTACCGCCTCTAACAATTCATCCCCAAGAACTCAAGCGAACCAATTAAATCCGCTTAGGTTACCGAGCTCAACAATCTCACAAGCGGGCAACAACAACTCTTTCTCCTTTCGTGGGATTTGCCCTTGATGAACTCATTTCCGCAATCTTTTCTACCAGGTCGGAAGCAATTGACCCTGACTTACCACCTCGCTTTATTAAGCTATTGCTGCCGCTAATCGGAAAACTTATGCTTCATATTATAAACACGTGTTTGATGTCATCCGCTTTTCCTAAAGCGTGAAAAGCAGCAAAAGTTTTACCAATACCAAAAAAAGCTTGTGCTTTAGATTTCCAACCTATAAGTATTTTGTGCTTTTTATCGAAGGCTCTGGAGAAACTAATATATAAAGAAATTCTTGAGCACGTGGAAAGAAATAATTTACTTACGCGCTGGCAATCAGGTTTTCACTCTTCTTTCAGCTGTGAAACAGCTATATTAAAAGTCTCCACAGATATAAAGTCTGCGTTAAGCAAGAATGAGTTTATCGCCTTAGTTCTTCTCCATTTCTCAAAAGCCGTCGACAGCGTTGATCATAGTTGACTTCTACAGAAGCTCTCCATCAGGTTTGGGTTCAGTTCTTCTGCCATTGCCATCTGTGGTGTTCCTCAAGGATCAGTACTAGGCCCTTTATTTTTTAGCCTATTTTTAAATAACATCACACAAGTGTTAGAAGATGCAAAAGAACATCTGTAAGCTGACAATATCCAATTATATCTTAGTAGGCCTATAGGACTTCTTGAGGAATGTATTGCGCGAATGAATTCTGAGCTAGATGGAATAAGCGATTGGTCGTTATTAAATGGACTAGTGCTCAACCCTGGTAAATCAAAGTGCATTGCCTTTTACGCCTTATCCCTTGATAACGTTTATGTTCCGCCAATAATTTTAAACAGAGTTATACTGTCGCTACATGATAGGGCTAATAATCTTGGGGTTATTTTAAATAGTGTGATGAAATGTTGCGATAACGTTAATATGGTGATCAGAATGGTGTATGCTGGACTGCATAGGTAATGGTTTTCAGCGAGTATTTTACCAAGAAAAAAATTCAAATGAAGCTTGTGAAAACATTAATCATTCCGTACTTTACTTTTGGTAGCGCAGTTTTCCCAAAATTAGATAGTGTATGTGCCCGTAAGATTAAGGTTGCCTTCAATGGTTGTATCGGCTTCATTTTTGGTCTCCGTAGATTTGACATTTCTCACCATATAAAACATAACTGCTTAATTGCTCCCTGGATTCTTAACGAGCATTAATTCTTCTTTTTGAGGCCATTCCCTTTAACTCGTACACGAATTTTTCTATATATTTCTTTTTTACTATTTTCGACACTCTCGTAGACCCACTTTTCGTCATCACAGCGAGCCGAAATCCCATACAGGCACACAGGTTCAAGTCGCGTGACAATTGAATCTATCAAAATTTGAACCGGAAATTTCGATGGAAAACCCGCAAAATCGGGAAAAATCATTTGAAAATTTGGTACAAATTTGATTAGTGATAGATCTGTTTCAAGAAAAATGTAGAGTTTTCCGATTTTTCCGAAAAAAATTTCCGGAGTTTTCCGGAAAATTTTCCGGTAAAATAGTTTTCTAAATTATGCAGGATCAAGTTCCCTATCAACTGGCATCATTACTTTCTCTCCGACAATGGTGAAAACTTGCAGACAAAATCGAGGAAAATTCATGTAAAACGCTTTTCCGGAGTTTTTCAGACCACGGAAGCGTTTGAGCGTTTTGCAACCTAAGACAAAGTTGTAGAGCGAAATGAGTTGCATAAAGTTGCTTTTGTGGAATACTCCGTGGAAAACCCGGAAAAGCAGGAAAATCATCGGACAAATTTTCATCGATATGATTAGTGATAAATCTGTTTCAGGAAAAATGCTGAATTTTCCAATTTTTCTGGAAAATTTTCCGACTTTTCCGGAAAATTTTCCGACAAAAAAGTTTTATAAGCTATGCGGAATCATTTTTTTTCCGTCCTACTGGCATCAATACTTTCTCTTCAACAATCATGAAAACTTGCATGAAAACTCGAGGAAATTTCATGTAAATTTTTAAAAAAAAATTCATAGTAATAGGAAAAGTCTGTGGAAAACATGGAAAACTCATGTTATATGGGATCAAGTTGGAATACAGCTAAAAAGCGTTGTTTAAAACATAATTTGAATTTCAGAAAACCGTTGCAGTACTTCAACGATTTGATACTCGACAAATTGTTGTTTTCGGATCGGCACCAAACATGACTTAGAAATTGTTTTAAAATATCTCCATGCAGCAGGTAATAACAATTTAGTTAACGTGAAAAAGGCAGAAAATAAAATAAGTAAAAAACGAGTTTTCAAACAAAACTGAGGCCAAGCCGCATGAAAAAGTAGAAAATAAACTTTTCTTCACATACAGAGGTGGACTCAGATTTTATTCGCTGACAATCACCGATATATTTCAGTATGATCAATCAGAGGTAATAAGTGATTTGATTCATGAAGAGAAAGAATATTCAAGAGAAATGTCCCAATCAAAAAATCTGAGTCCACCTCTGTGTGTGAAGAAAAGTTTATTTTCTACTTTTTCATGCGGCTTGGCCTCAGTTTTGTTTGAAAACTCGTTTTTTACTTATTTTTTAATATATTGAATCGAAATACACCTGAATATCTCAGGGAATTTTTCCAGTTATTGAATTCACCACGAAATCGTAACATCATAATTCCGCGATTCAGCAAATCGGTAATGGAGAGTTCTTTCCTTGTTCAGGCTGCCCGACTTTGGAATAGTCTTCCATTAAACGTTCAGAGTGCTGGTACTGTCAATGCATTTAAGAAGCTTATTATGATGCATTTGTGAGTTAAGCAATCTCATCTATTTTCGGTTTATCACTAATTTCATATTCTTATTCATTTTATTCTTTTATTTCTTTAGTTATTAGATTTATCTTATTTTATTTATTATTAGCATCATTATAATTTTTCTATACTGTCTACTTATGATTTATCTTTAATTATTGAATTGTTGATGTATGCTTTTTAGTGTTACACTTCTAGCACCGATTAATCTTATAGTACAAACAAAAGATTGTAAATCTTGTGTACGTAGCCTATAAATAAATTATTATTATTATTACTATCACCTCCCATTCTATTGACCACCATGGAGGAAATACCCTGTATATATCTGCATACACAGGGTGTTCTACGAAACGTGTTCCCTCGGTGTTGTTCTCGAAAACGTGCGGAGATATAAAAAAAGTTCTAATAATAAAAGGTAAGTGGTATTAGTCATAGCATAGAAAAAGTCCTTACAGAAAAGAATTGCTTTTTCCAACATTTATAAATGTAAGAATTAGTTGCAAATTGAATATATTAATGTATCCAAAATGTACTCTTAGTAAGAAGGACTAAACAGAATTGAAAATATCCTCGCCTTTTTAAATGTTTTAACTACTATACCAAATGATGGGTAATTTTTCTTATTAGGACTGGGTAATTTTTCTTATTAGGACTGGGATGGTATCTCTGTGAATTTTCAATAAAAATGTCAATGGAATAATTAGAAACATTATATTCAATACTACAGGGGTAAACTGGAATTTTGAGACTTTCTTCTTAATTTTATTCGCTAAATTAAAAAATGTGCTCGAAATGTATATTTAATGATGACGAAAAGAACATTTCTGAATATATCCTTTTCCAAGACCTTTTCCTTTCTATGCTAAAAGATAGCTCGATTAATTCTGCCTCATTTTTATAAATGGACCTTTTTCGATACCTCTGCAGGTTTTCGAGAAAAATGGGTTATAACGTAGTAGGTATTAATGTTCTATTTACAATATTCTGACCCAAAACCCTCAAAGACTACAAGCATTCAAGTGACAAATCGATACGAACATCGAGATAATGTGCTGGTATAAACATGACTCTCAAATCTTCTTCATCCTACAGCTTATATCGCTAGAAAGCGCCTTCCTCCATTCCTTAATTTCGCAAACGCTACACGTCTATTATGGCTCAGGATGCTCCAGATTCCAAAATGGAATTCAAGAAGTTTTCGCTGCTTTTATTGATAGATTCGCAGTTCCAAAGAAAAAATTGCATTAGTGGTTTCTAAAATATAATTATTAATATCAATTCAAAGCAGATTATGAGCTGCTGAAGTCGATGTTGAGGAAGACCTGCTACTTCAACTTTCGCTGAACCACGCCCCCGCGCCCAATCCAAATTTTAACTAACTATATTCTCTTTCCCCTCTGATAACATCTAAGTTACTTGGGGATTGCAGGTCTTCTGTGGATAAGTTGTCTATTCTCAACAAAGTGTCCCTTCTCTGGGTTCCTGGTCAAATGGGGATCATGGGGAATTAAAGGATTGACCTTTTAGCTAGGGCTAGCTCTGATTCAACGTTTCCCGGACCGAAATCCGTCGTAGGCGTTCCTACCTCGAGTATCGGGTCTCTCATTAAAACTGTTTCTTGATTGGCCCAATAGGAATATCACCGATTATCTCATGGGGCTCGGAAGGAAACAATGTAGAGCTGTGGTTGACATCATCACCGACCACAGTGCACTTCACGCTCATCTAACAAGGATGGGAGTTCTTGACAGCCCTGAGTGTCTGTCTTGTCTGTCTTGCCTGGAGGGAGAGCCTGAGACAACCGAATACGTTTTGTGTGAGTATCCGGGCTTCGTCCGGAGCAGACTGGATACTCTAGGGTCTGCCCTTATATCTACGGATGACCTGAATAACCTTCCTCACCAAGACCTGATGAGCTTCATTAAGAGTACAGGAATTTTTTGGTGAATGGTCTTCTAGTACGTCAGCACAATGTCCCGCTATGGCCTCCGTCCTTGGGTTGAGGCTCTCGTCCACCATCTTTAAAAAGAAATCTTTTTCCGATCAAATCCTTTAACACAGAATATAGAGAACCTTTTCAGCTATATTGTCCGCATATAATCTTCTAAATATCAGAACTGATATAACTTATGATATAAAAAGCGAAAAGAAAAATTTTATGAGCCTTACTTTTCAAATATTTAAATACATATACATGTTAGCAATGTCTAATTGGAATTCTTTCTCGCGAAAATTGCACTTCACGTCAATGGAGGATAAATGTTGAAATTAAATAGTGAAACAAAAGGAAAACTTTTATTGGTCCTTGGTGAGCATATCCACCAGAAATACCATACGCTAGCTATATATTATCTACAGGTTTCCATGCTAATCAATAAAATTCTCGGGAGGTTCGCTTACATGGTAAATGCATTTTCACGCTTCTAGACCTTCTAGACCCCTCCCCTTAAAAAGGTCGTAAATTTGTTGCCATGAAATTGCTTTGTAGCTTTGAAAGCTGGTCTTTCAGCAATATTCATTTTTCGGACAATTTTTTGCACTTTATTTTAAAAATGCTAAAGTTTTTATTTTTGTTTTTTGTTAAATCGTTTTCAAGAGGGAAAAAAAAATTTCCCTTTGACTTAAAATAAATTTGAATGCCTTCACAGCCAGCTGACAGATTTGTTTGTAGGTGAAATCTCGAAACACTTAAAATTAGAAATATAAAATCTCTCTGCTTTAATAAAGCTTTAAAAACATATTAGCAAACTGTTCCTAAATTATGTATACTACAATTTAACAACTCACTCACCTAGGATAATGTTTGGTATTATAGAATATTCGCGTTCCATAATTCCATAGGTAATTCTTAACAACAGCAGCCGATACGCACACCAAGAATCTTTACTCCAGTCGTTATTCGAAATAAATAATGGTGTGGAAATTGAAAATAATTGCTTCAGTTGTTTCCCTCAAAAAATTACTAATTCCCTAAGTTAATTCCTATGCTGTAGAATTAAAAAAAAATAGAAACATACAAATCAAATTCTGGTTAACATAGCCTGTGAATTGCGCACGGTACCATAAACGAGTTTCAAAGTCGCATAGCAACAATTAATTGCCATAATCTGTCGGAATACTTGTGTTGACATCTAAGTCGAAAATTACATGGTTTATTGACTAAGAAGATTTCCTCCGAAGGGATTAAAATTAATTAGGTAAGAATAAATGAACAATTTCATTATTTCAGAACTGTTTCTTTGTGGGGTTCTAATGTTGCTTTTTTAAAAACATTTATGTGTGGGGAGAAAAAGCAGAACAGGATGTTGATGGACTGATGAAAACATCCATTAATACCACCACTTCGAGGTATATAAATTAATTCATTATGATTGAATCCGAATTCAACAAACTAATGAGATAGGGAATAAGTACTTTGTATTCAATATTACTCATTAAAATACAACCCGAGGTAAATGCGACATTGATTATATGCTTAAGAGATAGGATAAGGAATGTACTTGGAATAATATGTAATTCGGTTTCTGTTTTCTAAAACCTGGATAATATTTAACTTTTATTACTAACAATAGACGTAGATAAATTGTGCCTTTAAAATTATGTGGTGTTTATCAAATAAGAGATTCATATCTACTGTATTATAAGGTCCCGTTGCTTACACTATTCGCATCTTCAGATAGATTATTTAACAAATGGAATTGCAAAAACCAGATCAAATGTGCTAAGAATTTGTAAAGGTCTCAGGATTTATGATCATCAAATTCTTAATGAATGTCGTACGCTTTCGAGATGTAGATAGAGATCCTTATCCGGTGTCATTATGGACTGATTCAGAAAAAGGAAACACCACCTATCCCCTCCCATTATTCATAAACAAAATTAGGGAACACTGGTAAGATTGCATCTATAAAATGGAGGGTGGCCATTAAGTGCAAAGTTCTTATAGAGTCAAAATCCGAAAATATCTCAAAAAGGCTTAACTAAAAAGTTGAAAATCTCGACAGACCACATCCAAAATGTGTTCAATAAATTTTGAAAATTTTGTTGTGTCCAGAGAAAGTCCGGGTCAGGTAGGAAATCAGTTTCGATAGACTAAAAATTGGCCAAAGAAGTAGTAAACAACTTTAAACGAAATCCGAACATGGCTGATAAGGCGGAAAGATCATCTGCTTCGACCAACGAAATTTGCATGTTCAGAAAATACCGAATAACATCAGAAAGGATTCAAGTTGCAAAATCCAGCAGCTGGAATTTGTAGGAAAATTTCATAACGAAATGCGACTACTGCATTAGGGATGATGAAACTTAATATGGACAAAAATTATCACATCTCGTGACAACAGCCACTATCAACATGTATACGTTAAAGACTGTCTTCGGAAGGGCTTTCATTTATTCTGTAGAAATCATAATGCATAATTTACCATACGCCAGAAAAGCGAGAGATTTCTCCGATGGCCAAGGTACATCCGTAGTACCCAAGGAAGCATATTGTCTGGAACTACTTAAGGTCAATCGAAAAATATTGGGCTAATATTAAAACAAAATTAAAAGAAACAAAACAACACTCCTCTAACGTAGACTACACGTTCGATACTGTTGTTTCTGTACAAAATAATATATGCGAATTTATCTAAAATGGATGTAGCCGCATCGGTATTGATTCTATGATTGTACGTATGTTCTTTCATGTCTCTTGAACAGCGCAAGCTACAGTGCAGAGTGTTTAGTGTAATCTTTCACTGTACCGATGAATATAGCTCTATTCGTCAAAAGAGGTCACTAATATCTTTACAAATGCTTTGATCGCTGTATATGACAACAATTTCGTTTTTCCCTTTCTGAAAAATTCTCAAATTAATAATTTTTCTTGTTAATTCAGAATTTAGTAAATTATTGTTTGTGTTTAACTGTTACAGATCGCATATAGTACAAAATTACCCAGGGACATCCCGTTCTTGTCCCACAGATCCCATAGCTCTCCCGGGATAAATATGAAGTATTCAGTATGTATTTAGGACCTTATTTCTAGGAGTTATTAGAAATTTCCCATGAGTTATTTCTCTATGGGAACGTTCTCAGTATTTTACCGACAAATACATACGGAATGTGCAGGATAATTTTGAGACAAACATGGGAGACTCATTTTTCCCCCTTCCAGAATTTATTTCGGTATGTTCTCAGATTCTCGTGGCTCGTTTGGTTCTCTGGTGAAAGCACTAATTTGTGGCATGCAATTTCTTCTTGTTTTGGCAAAGTTTATTTTGTACGTTTCAGAAAGTGATTTTTCAGTAATTTTATCATAGAAATTCAATTTGCCTATGTTAAAAATATGAGACATATATTTTGTGCAAGTACATACACCTCTGGTATATGCTTTCCAACTATTTTTTTTGTTTTTTTTTTTTTTTTGTGTAAAAAAAAATTTATCCAACGATATACTCAGATATTCCCCCGTAGATCTTACCAACAAACTAGGAGATCCGTAAGACGTCCTAGGTACGCTTGCAGCAGGAATTTCACATTATTAACGGCGTTTACTGTGCCTAAGTACAACGACAGAAAACCCTAACGGAAGGGCATGGAATCTATCAGGGATATCCCAACCTAGGACATTTGGTACTCCGAAGGATGTCCCAAGTTGATAACCGGAACCAAATGGTATTTCCCATGGACAATTTATATATCCTAATAGGATTTCCCAGTAATATACAACGGACAAATTTTTTCATCAATACAAGGTATGGTTCATCACGCTGAGGTGCCATTTTAGAAGAAAATTTATGGCTGGCCTTGCTGTATTGCATGTGTTTGGACGCAAACCTTATCTCTTTTTTGATAACCTGGGTCGGCTTGAAGTTTTTTATCTAGATATACTTCATTACGTATTTGTTTCCTTTCTGTTTGTTCCTTTGCTTCAATTAAGGTATCAGCAAGTTGCAGGCAGCTTAAGTGTCATTTGACGTACTAAATTTTCAGCTTGAATAATAGCCCGTAGATCGTTATGTACTTCATCTGGTGTTCTCAGCTCCCGTCCGAAGGTAAGAGAGGCGGCGGTATGTCCATTGATATGATATTTAGCGGTATTCATTGCAATTCAAATAGCTGGCAATTTATTAGACCAATCTTGATGCCTATTACCAACTAAAATTCCAAGCTGATATTTCAGGTCCCTATTCTTTCTCTCCACAGGATTAGCTTCCGGATGGTACACTGGCGTAAGGATTTGTTCTATTCCTAAACAGTAGGTTAGATGTTGTATAACAGCTGAGACGATTTGTGTCCCATTGTCACTAATTATTCTTCTAGGAGTTCCATATCTTGAGGTGCGCTCATTAAGGAGTGCTTCTGCGCAACTTTCTGCTGTGGCTTCCTTAAAAGCGAATAGTTGCTGTGTCTTCTACAGATAAGATCCATCGGTAGTATTGGAGTCAGGGAGCGGTTCGAACAAGTCTATGGATATAACATCGAACCTTTTTCCACTAGCTGTGGTTTGGATCAAACCGGCTCGCTTGAGGTTGGTTGCTCTGTATCGCTGGCATTCGAGACACTGACGTATATACTTATTGATTTCTTCTCGCATGTTACTCCAATAATATCGGTGTGATATTCGTAAATATGTGCGTTTTGTTGTGTAGCCCAATCACGATGGAATATTTGGGATGATTTAATAAAACCTTGATTTTAAAAGACTTAAACTTTATTTGCAGAAATACTTTGGTCGACCTCTTATCTCCGTAGCTACAATCAAACAGACCGATCTACAGCCTGACCAGTTCAGAAAAACTGGTCTGTCTATCAATACTGGTACATTTTGACATTCATGAGTTGCCAGATGTGGGGTATACGCAACAGTTTCACACCATAATGACCAGCTGTTTGTACATGTTGGTGCGCTTACAAAATAATCATCCTTTCATTTCTTTGGTACTACCAACTGTGCTTCTGCAGACTTTTGATCTGGAGTAAACCTATACAGTATTCCTGAGTTCTCTCTTATTCCATCTGATATAGCTCTAATCGGAGAATCTATAACTACTTTGAGCTCTGTGTCTTCCAATTGTTTAGCTCGTATTTTGTTCTGCTGATTTTCTAGGTATACCTAACTGCACGCTACATATTTCGCAAGATACTTGGGTGTGCTCAGAACATGGTGGTCTAGATAACCCATCCGCAACGACATTAGCTTTCCCTGGAGTATACTGAATCTTCAGATCATACGGCTGAATTTGTAAAGCCCAACTTGCTAAGCGGCCTGATGGAGATCTGAGTGTCATTAACCATCTCAATGGTTGATGGTCTATAAATATATTAACTTGTGATCCTTCAATGTATCCCCTATACTTACTTAAGGCCCATACTATTGCCAATGCCTCAGCAACCAGCTTGCATAGTCAATGGGGTGCTCCATGGGACCGTCCCCCTACACCAAAACTGCTCCTCCATTTGCATAACCACTTGCATCTGTTTTTAATACAAAGGGTCGTGATTCATCAGCTTGTACAAGAATCGGAGCTGTTGTCATCAAGTTTAGCCTGCCAAAAGCGCTCTGCTGTTTATCTTCCCATTTCTAAGGAGCGGCTTTTTTTGTTAGCAGAGTTAGAGGACGAGATAGTTCCGCAAAGTTTGGTATAAAACGCCTATACCACGAACAAGTTTGAAGAAAGGAAATCATCTCATCATTATAAACACAGTGGGTGGATGTTGACCATCTTAATAAATGTATCTACTGCCAAATTTACATTTGGTGAATTCCCCTTTTCTTTCTTGCATGTAGGGCAATTACTTGTGTAATAACCTTCTGTGCCACAGCCATAAACAAGATCAAGTTGAGTGGTCTCATGGTGTCTACTTGAAGAAAGATGTGCTAGCAGAGCTCGTTTTTTACAAACGAACACATCGCTCCGATGGGCAGGTTTTTCTGGAACATACGTGTTTTTGATGAGTGACAAAAACTCTTTCCATGTTTGTATTGAGTCGTTTACTCCTTGCCACCATGTTGAAGTATCATCTTGAAGCAGTATTAACCTTTCAAGGCATGTTCATCAGAAGTCTTTTCAATTTCTTTATAAATCGTTACTATTCCAACGAAACTTCCTACTTTTTTGAAATCTCCCTCACCTGAGAATCGAGCTGTATAATTGCTGAAGCTTCCTGACTTAGCAGCTATCTCGGTAATTCCTCCTGAATTCTGAACCATTTCCAAGGAGTTAGCGAATTGTTTAGAGGACATTGCGATTGGAGTTGTCATCTCGATCTCAGGCAATATCGAGGACCTTGTGTGTTTCGGCGGAAACAATAATGAAATCTTTTCTAAAATTTTAGAAAATGTTTGATTGTATAGCTGAAGAGCAATATAAAGAGAGCTACGGCTACTGCAACCTTTGAGGTCTTACTTAATCGGCCACCCGTGGATCTTGTTATTCAGGCATATTCCAAAAGGGCTGTGTGCATATTCCGCTCATAGGGATGGTGGGAGGACGGCCGAACTGGCTCTTTTCGTTGCTCTTTGGCATATATGCTCGATCTGGATAACCCTTTGGCCAGCATGCCATTTGATGCCATGGTACCAGATCTTCGTTTCGGGCGTCGTCGCTTCTCTGTGAGTTTTGCTGTAAGGGAATCGTGGACTGAGGGAGATGCCTTCTCGAGCCTTCCTCGGTCCGCTCTAAAAATTTTCACCGGCGGCTTTCTCAGGAAGGAGAGTCCGGGGCGGGCGTTTACCTTCCTGAACCTGACACTGCGATAGAGTACTCAATTGGAAGATACACCACTGTCTTCCAGGCTGAAGTCTTCGCCAGAGCATTGGCAGCGAAGGTAGTCTTTGACATGCAGATCAAGCGAAAGGTCATTGCTATCCTTTCTGCAAGTCAGGCAGCCTTGATGGCTCTGAGTGGCCCATGGATAACATCTAAGATACTGTGGGACTGCAGGTTGTCTGTGGATTAGTTTTGTATCCACAACTAGGTGTCCCTTCAGTGGGTTCCTCTTCACATGGAGCTCACGGGGAATGAAACGGCTGACCTTTAAGCTACGGCTGGCTCTAATTCTTTGTTCCTCGGACCGAAACCCGCCGTAGAAGGTGCCATCTCAAGCATCGGGTCTCTCATCAAAGCGGATGTACATAGAAAGCATCAGCAGAAATGGGAGAACCTGAGTACTTGCAGGTGCACAAAATTCCTTCTTGATGAACCCAATAAGAATATCTCTGATTTTCTCATGGGGCTCGAAAGGAAACAATGTAGATCTATGGTTGGCATAATCACTGGCCAGAGCTTGCTTCATACTCATCTAAGAAGGATATAAGTTGTTGACAGCCCTGAGTATCTGTCCTGCCTGCAAGGAGAGCCTAAGACAATCGAACACTTTTTGGGTGCTTGTCCGGCCTTCGCCCGGAGCAGACTGGATACTCTAGGTCCTGCCCTCATATCCGTAGAGGAGTTGAAAAACCTTTTTCATCAAGATGCGGTTCATTAAGAGGACAGGATGGTTTTGGTAATAGAGCTTCTAGCATAAAAGAACAATAGGCCGCTCTAGCCTCCGTGCTTGGGATCTAACGTCCACCTGCCTTTAAAATAAAAAATATATATAAAGGGTGATACTAGAAGAGAAACCAATAAGATGCAGGAATTAGAATTCGTCTTTTATATTGAATTTTGCGTATGAAATTTTACATAATTTTCATAAAGTAAGCCAAGCTCTACAGAATGAGGACGTCAACTTAAAAGCATGTGCAGAACCCTATCATTAGCTGATCAACTGTGCAGTTCATGAAATCAATTCGAAAAATATGAAGTAGCTAAAAATGAAATGCTAACAGATGTGAATTAAATAAAACTCAAAAATGTATCAGAAAGAAGATTCTCAATGATGGTGATACGCCCGAGGTATATATAAATGCGAGGGATATATTTCGCATAAATACCTATTACAAACTGAGATGAGAAGAAGAGGAGCGGTATATAAAGTAGTTATTTCAGATAGATTTTCGATACTAAACCATACGCCACATAGTTTCACCTTATCATCATCTGAAAGTGAAAGTTACTTTCGAGGTTGTATAAAGCTGATTAGTACTTACCCAGAGGATTTCAGCAATAACTTTGTAGCTGATCTTTACCGGTTTCTTTCTTATGTGCGGCAAGAATAACTGTAAAAACGAAATTCGCTCATGCATTTTAGAAGACAATATTTAGTGTGCCTTTCAAAATGTTGATATTGGATACCGCATGTTCTTATCATTAATAATAACCAATTGCTCAGCGAGCGATCATTTTCTCAGTTACAGTATATAAAAAATCTCAACAGAACAATTCTGCAGTAACGCAGTTTTGATGCTTTACTGCATTTACAAATATAAAAAATATAACAATTCTGACTTAAGTGTAAGATTTGTTTAGAAAAATATAATTTCATTTTACGGTTTTTATGCCCTAAATGAAATCTAAAGGGTAAACTAAGTTTGTCATTCCGTTTGTAACGTATAGAAAGTGATGATAGAGCAAAGTGGATTGGACACCCAAGTATAATATTAAATGTGGTTTTGATTTTGGCATGTCCGTCTGTCCGTCCGTCTGTCTGTGTGCCTGTGCGCACGATAACTCGAGAACGCGTTTCTTTCTTTAAAAAAAAAAATAAAATCAAGTTCGAAAATAAGACAACTCCTTGTGGGGTTGCCATACACAAATTTCGTTTTCCACTATATATTTGGACACTGCCTGAGAACGCGTTTACATAGAGGGCTGAAATTTGGTAAATGGTGTTTTCATAGCAGTAGAAAATAACATTTGAAAAATGGAAATGGACTAAATCGGGCAACCCCTTCTTGGTGATAACAATCAATCCTAGACATCTTTATTGCACTAAAAACTTCTTCAGATTACAAAATCCTATGAAATTGGTTATAATCATTTTTCTGTCCGACGAACCGTTCTAGAAACATATGTGAAAAACCACCTCAAAAATCAAACTTGCACAAATGGGTAACCATTCGAAATTGCAGGCATTCATCTTGGTCTTAGACCAATTCTAGCTTTTTTACTTGTTTTTTTTTTATATTGACTTTGGGGGCACCAAAATCGTTTCAGTGCTTTAGGCCTCTAAGAATATTTAGCCGGCCAATTTATTCCTCGAAATAGTAGTAGCGTAATAGACGGAGTAACAGCAACTTATAAAATTATTACTAAAACTAGTGTTCTATTTCCTTACATGGATAAAGAAAAATCTTTAAAGGAATTAACACAAAAAATTTCATATTTAAATGGAGCAATTTCGCTAAACCATTAATTTATTTTTTTTAAGGGGTCAACCCTGAAGAAAGAATTTAAATGGTCAATCAGAAATTTTTCTTCTGAACACAAGATGGAATTTGTTGATATCCCTCTGTATGCAGAGCGCGTGGAGAGAATTTCGAAAAGGTGATTCACTTTCTTTGTCACTGACTGGCTCTCTCCGATAAGCATTACAGATTCCTTGGCTCTCACCTCCTAGATGAATTTCATAAAGCGAGTGGGCTGACTGGCATTTATGATCAATTGCGCATAAATCTGTAGGGTGAGCAATGGGCCTTCTTGTGGCCTAGGTGTGTGTGAGAGGAGAAAGACAGGCATAGCCTCTTGGGCAGGGGGTGAAAAAATGTCTTATTTGATGAATAAGTTGATGAATAACGGATATCAGATATGCATGTTAGTATTGCTTATATGGTCAGTATGCATGGTCAGCTATAAGATCCAAATGGCGAATCTCGAAGCCTATCCAGACTGAATTGGGCATATCTTAACCTTCACGCGGTCCCCTCTGACAGCGCGCCCATAAGGGTTGTATTACCTGTATAGGCCAAGTACAATTCTTTAAAATGTTGTTAATAAGATTTAGATCCGAAAGGAGCTACCAGTACCGTTTAAAAAAGAATATCTTGCATGAAGTTATGAAACTGGGAGTATTCATGGTCCGTTCATCGGCCCGAAATTGGCTAACTTGGTACTACGGGGATAGAGGAGCCCTGGATACCAAGGTTTTATCCACCTCAACTTGGGATGGCCCCTTTATGGGAGCATCGTAGTGGCTGTGGTGAAGGGTGCCGTGACCCTGGATCGGCAGAGATTGGATAGGTCTCGCTTCTACCAGTAAGTTGGTGTCATATCATGCTCTTTTGGCAAACTGGTACTCATTATTATTGATTAAGCCATACTTGGCAGCTGCTCACGTAAAACCATGACAGCTTTCTGTGGCCTAGGTGCTAGAGATTTCTTATGTTTCACAACCTCTTTTCAATCCATCCATCCAAGACATTTCTTGCTTAGCTTTAATTGATTAGATATTCGCACCTTTCAACATTTAAGATGTGATGGAGAATAGAAGAATTTTTTAGAACTTTTATTTTTAACGATTCTAAATCAAATCATAAATACCAGAGGATAAAAACAACCGCCTCGTCCGGGGGGAGGAAAATCATCTCAGTGGTAAGAGCAGCTGCCCGGAAAGCGGAAGGTCCCGGCTTCAAACCCCAGGCGAGGTGGTTGTTTTTTCCTCTTGTAATTTTTTATTTGATTTACAATCGTTAAAAATAGAAGTACCTACTTAAAAATTCGTCTATTCTTCCTCATTGACCGATTTTAACGGCGGTGCAAAGGGTGAGTGAAGCGCAGAGCTGCCAAGGGAGAATAACTGGATGTCAAAAGCCATATATATGCACCGTGCTTCGTTGTGCTGAGGTCCTGTACATCTGATTACTGATGAAAGTGCGTGTACCTAGTGAAGCCTAGTATGCAGCTTGGTTTTTGTAACTTGGTAGGCTATAAGACTACTGGCGTTAGTCTCAATCCTCTCCTAGCCTAAAGGGCAGATCATAACCTTCTCGTGGTGTCACTTAATAAGTGCTAATATGACTAAGCCCGAACGGAGATACCAGTAACGTTTAAGGATCTGCATCTAAGATTCACTGGGAGTACTCCTGATCGTATGATCGTGTGATACGAAGCCATACCAATTGGGTAGCCGACATTGCTAACTTGGTACTACGGGGTTTAGGAGCCCAGAATAGAGCTCTTTGCGCAATATTCGCCTCCACATTGGAAGGCCCCTTGTGGAAGCATCGTAGTGGTTGTGGTAGCCCACATCGCAGGCAGAGTGAGATTATCTGAGTCTGCATGACTTAGGCGAACATTCTTCTCGCAACAGAGTAGTTTTTTCTTTTGTCATAATTGCATACTGCGTCCGTGAATTTGAAGGATGGTCGCTTATTTAATGTATGCTTAGAGGATTGGCTTTTAGCGTGGAGTTGCGCTAAATCAACCGGTTGCCGTGACCCAAATATCGGAAGAGATTTTAGGTTGGTCTTGCTTCGACCAGTAAGTCAAATGTAAAGCATGCACTGACATAAACTGGTACTTGCTGAGACAGAATATAAATTATATTCTGTCTCTCAAGGGCGTTGATTGTCGCTTGTCTTCAATCCGTGCATTAAGAGTGCCGTGAGATTAAACCATAATGGCAGGTGCTCACGTAAAACCATGACAGCTTTCTGACCGATTTTAACAAGTGTGGGTTCGATTCCTGTCCGGGAAAAATAAAAAAATAAAGATATGTAAATGATTTTCTTTCTTGTTAAACGTAGGATATTGGAAAAAGAGAAAGGGGAGAGAGATTGGGAGAAAGAGAGAGAGATAGAGAGAGAGGAAAAGAGAAATTCTTTTGTTTCTTAATGCATGCTTTAAGTGGGTGTCACACCGGGAGTGGCGCAGTGCGGCGCGTCCTTTTTAAGTTGCCGCTGAGCGATTGCTCTTACAAAATTAAATATATAAGTCACACCGGAAGCACGGCGATTTTGGCGATTACTGCCACTGCCGGCAAAATTTCTTTTTCATTCGAAATAAGCCCGGAAAATTCGTTAAGTGAGGCTTTTGGCATTCTAAATTATAAGTAATCAAACCTCATCACTTTTCTCTGTTTTTTTTTTCAATCAGAGCTACTAATAACAGAACTTTGCCATCGGAATTAGAATACATTTTGATAAAATCCGGCGCTCCCGATATGAGCACTCTATTTTTCTGCGCCGCTACCGCTGTGACCAGGGCTTTAATTAGATGCAAAATCTCAGCCTTGTTCCGAGCCACCGAGTGAATTATATATAACTCGTACATTACAGCACTCTAATGGCCTTGTTGCTTACTACAGAATGCAGACCTGGGCGCAAGACCGTTAATCCGTTAATCGTTAATTAACGAAGTTAACTTTTCGAGAAACGGATTAACTTTTAAGAATATTAACGGACTTTTTAACTTCCGTTAACTTTCAATAAGTCCGTTAACCGTTAATTGGGTATCTACAATTTATGACAAAACTGACATCACGCCGCAAAAATCATGCTCTGGCTAGTTTGGGTCGTACATGTGTGTGGCTATGCGTAGGTTCCGTGCCTAGAAACTATCACGCTTTAAGCTCAAGTATATCTCGGATCACTCCTACCGACAATTGCAGCAACTGTATATAAGTTATTGAGTATCAAGGCTAGGGGTCTTGTGAATTGCACAGCTTTAGCCTATGCCTTATTAAAGGGATAAGATAAAAGGTTTGGACCTCTTCTTGACGATAAACAATGTCAATCTGCTGCGGCTTTTCACCAGCGATCTCCCGTAAATTTAATTTGATTCCGAAATATTTATTATAACAAACTAAGATTTATGTACTGTTTTCTTATTTATCTTTCATTTCCTATCTAAACTTCCCCAACCAAAACATTTTTTTATAAGCAACGGTATTATACCCTAAGCACATGACGCACTAGAATGATCATTGATCCAATTACGTAATTAATTGAATGATGATTGCTTGGTAAAGCAAGCACACAATATCTTGACGGTAATTCGATTTGACAGATAACAGCTCTCAAATTTGTAAATTGAAAACTGTGAATTGTAAAGTAATTTGCGAAAACTTGAATCGAGCCTTGTATTGGATATATTATGTGAGAAAGTTTTTCAATAATTCGCTTTGGAAAATATTCACAATTTACATTGAAAAATGTATTAGTAAATTTCACAAATGATATCTGACAGTGATGGCTTAAAAATCAGCTGATTTTTCCAATAACTTGCAGCAATGCATAATTGCAAACGAATGAGCTTGTGGACGCGTAATCGGTGCAATGACGAAACGAATGAGCATTGCGCCAATGATGCAATAACAGACGAGCTATGCAATGATCATTGCTCCGCCAATGATCGTTGATATGTTCCGTGTGTCTAGGGTATACGTTTAATATACTTGCTCATTTCACTAGTCCAATATTATAAAGATTACAATTACTATTAGGAGTTAACGATTAAGGATTAATGTTAACTTCCGTTAAATTTTCCGTAAGGTAACGCTTTAACGTTTAAAGTAGTTATCTTTTTTAGTAACGGATTAACGATTAACGAAGTTAATGTTTTCATTAACGGTGCCCAGCTATTACAGAATGCCACTACTATTGGTAGACAACTCTCGCTGGCGGTGCTCGAAATCAGTCTCCTAGAATCATTAATGAATCTGTTATCTATTACAACGCCGATACCTATGTAAACAAACTACTACCTATCTATCACACTTATTATATGAATTAAAGCAGAGTAAAATAAACTCCATCTTTTAGCACAGTAATATAGTTTATTTTATTTAATGTTGTTTTTTAGTTGAAAAAAAGAAAATATAAAATCATACAACCTTAAATTTTAAGAGACAAGGCATAAAAGCACCTACGGATTTTACAGAACCCTTCCATATGTTGAATAAAATGAGCACTTAGCGCTACGCCTATTTTTATTTATTTTTTATTATTCAAGCTCCTTGCACATGAGTGCATAATTTCAAAGGGAAACCATAATTTTCACAACCACATCGTGCCCGATAATAAAAGCATATTCTCGTCGCTATCGGAACGTTACAATTGATTTAGCTAATTTAAGCTTTTAATTTATAAACCAGATTATCACCTGAAATCCAGCACATCTACAGCATTATGTATGTACATAGATTTCTGCAGATTATTTAATTAAATTCCTGTCACAGTCCTGAATGCAATAAAAGCTTCACTTTTCGGGTAGGGGAGCTAAAGAGTGAGAGTTAATGCTATACTACTACTCCGTTGGTATAGATGCTCCTTCCTGTGTATATACACCTACTGTATATGCATTAGTAGAAAAAATATTGAACTTTTGCTGCAGATGAACACAGCATCTGCAGAAATAAGCCTCAAGGATAAAATTCAACTTCAATTCACTCTGAATACAGTCTGAATGCGAACAGAAACATCCGCAACTGATTAGAGCACACAGCTCTTTCCCACTCAGGTTAGGGAGTTGAGGAAATAATCTGATTTCGAGTAGTGCCCATTTGCGCCATTGCTAAATACTGCAAACAGGATTTATTTATAACCTGAATTCGAATTGAGGGGATCAATGGAAAGAAGTCATCGATAGACTGCGACATTTCAAGGAATAATTAAATAGTTAGCACTTAAAGGTGATGTGTTTTTTGTTCAGTAATCTTCATATAATTGGATAGACATTAAGGCGAAATCATAATATCTGTGAATGAAATGTAATTGACAAGTAATTTGTCCACCATTGTTGTACTGCTTCGTGGTTATTTATCCTATGCCATATGCTTAGTGACTTTAGAACCAGAAAATGAGTTCTTCTCGAGTAAACAAAATATTTCACATTGACATTAAGTTGATATTTTGGTATTGTTGATAGTGTTTTAGTTGGAATGTAATTAAAAAGGTAATTGGATATATACAAAAACGCTTCAAAGATACTTTGAAATAATAAAATAGACGCTCTTACTAATGCATGAAGGTAGTAAAGTAGTTCTAAGTTTTATACCGTAGTCACGAGGTATGGGTAAGATAGAAGTGTTTTTTTGAAAGAGTGACAGATGATCAAATGTCCAGGTAAACAACTGAATTTAAAAAATATAAATAATAAATCTAAATTGAAAATCTGGACAAACAAAATTCTGCACGTATGGAAACATATTCCCTGCCTAAATGTACCGCTACACTGGGCATATACAAATATACTTTATACAAATAAGTATTCAATTCCAGAGATTTCTTAAAATTTCAATTTCAATTTGTTTTGTTAATTATACTTTAATAAAATTCCCTTAAAATTTGCACATCAAAAGGTATGAAATAATATTATAACAGTATATAGAGTGTATAGAACTATAGAATGAAACAAAGTTACCTAATATCATAGATGGCACAAGAACTAGATGTCGCATGGCATACTAGAGCAGAGTATACAGATTATCAAATGGGTAGTGTATTCTGGAATAGACCATAAAATATTTTAGAGTATGCCGAAAGCAAGTGTTTTTATAATTGCTGTTTTGTATACATTTGATCGACTTGTTCAACACTTCAGAAACGAAAAAATATGAATCACTCGACTTATACATCATTTCAAATGTTGTGGTCCATTCCGAAATTGACCATCCAGTCATATACAATTTGTATACGATTTTGGTACTGCATGCGACATCTAGTTCTTGTACCATCTATGCTAATATTGGGCGCTATTCTGTAATTTTTCATAAAATAATATTTAATGTTATTTTATGGCGAAAAAATCCCTTCTTCATAAAATGAAAATAAAATATTTTAAAAATTCGTATTCTGTCGTGGTTCCATAAAATTATTTTATGAATTGTTTTATGAACACGTAACATAAAATATTTAGTACATTCCGCTATGTTTTCTATTACTTTTTGAACAGCTGATCAATTGACATTTGCGTGATATTCTATCAAATCACCCACTAAATAATCATTTATGAAAGCAGCTGCTTTCTTAATAGCTCTTGAGATACTTTGGGTGTAAAAGTGCTAAAATATGACAACTCCTGACTGAAGTTTGATACGAACCATGTCCGTAGAAATTGAAAGCAGCAGAAAGACATCCATTCCGTTCAATTTTAGATTGCTAACTCAAAGTGCACGGAATAGATGTCTTTCCGGTATGAGGCTATGCTATAGTTACTCTATAAGTATTTGAATTTGTTGTCTTAAAACGAAACATTTTGGGTATAAATTGGAATTATTCATAAGTTTGCAGAATTAGTTTACAAACCACAATATAAGAAGTTTATTAATTATCCAGCCGAAAGAACTTTTGAAGCGTAAGTTTAGGCAACTCACATGGATCGTAGGAATCGCGAAGATATCGTATCCTATGATCTCTTCTGCAAAAAATTAAAATCTAGGCAAATATAATTAACTTTTTATATTTTACCATACGGCACCAGTGCAAATTTCTACAATTTCAGACAAAATTTTACTTTCTATGTATGGCGGTGGATATTTTAGTTTTTAATTAAAACAATTTTCGCACAACAAATGTTAATTGACGCATGTCATTTTCATAAAATGTGTCAAAATACCTTTAAAATGTTCTGCTTAGGATCTTTTATGTTATGCTCTATAACAGGAAATATTTTATGTTACGATGCATAAAATAAAATAAAATTTTTGGTGCAGAATAGGATTTTAGGGAAATATTTTATTTTGAGGCATAACATAACATAAAATGATAAAATTTTACCGACAGAATAGGGCCCATTAATGTATAAAATAAATGACCTAAAAAACTAAAGAAAACCAAAGAAAAAGCAAAGTAAAGAGAATAAAGTATAGTAAAATGCCGCAGCAATTAAATTGTGAGATTGAGAAAATAGACAACAATGTGATGCTTTTCATATGATTGGGTTGAAAATTCCATGCTTGAGCTCCGTGAACAAGCAGTGACGTTTTTATTTGGGAGATAATATGAACTGGTATATTGAGGTTATTGAAGTTATTGTCAGATATTGGTACTGAAGGACTTTATAATAAATTATGTTAAACATAAAGATATATGTTCTCAGCTTATAACAGATAAAAAGAGGACACCCAACTAAACAAAACAAGTAGGGGGAGACTTGATCGTATCTAGTCAATGAATAGACAAAACGTACGTATGAATTAAATGCCACATTGAGTTTGCGTTTAGAGTATGAGTTAGTTTGGCCGTTGAGTTTCAAGTAGAAAAAGCTTAGGTGATAATCTGCTCAGAGCACCATATATTCTACCCACCATATTACTAATATGGTCATCCCCGGTAAGTGCTTTATTAGATACTAATAAAAACTAAGACCCTAATACACATAGCATGATCTAATGTACTAACTATTCATTAAAATGCCGTGTGTCACATAGTATACGTCATTATGGCTCGAAAATCAGATGATAATGAAATACACTATTGAAGTGTTTTCTTCCTTCATTATAGCTATAATGAGGAAAAATGTGCTAGATTTGGCATATGACATAAATGTAGAGTTCCGCTGTGCAACTGCCGATTTGAAAAATAAGAAGAAGAAATGCAAAGAAATGCAAATCACAAACTATATTATTAATATTCTTTTTAATATAATATTTTTTTTTCATTTGAAAATTGCTAAAATGAAAAACAAAATAAATAAAAACAAAGTTTATCGCGTTAATTCGATTCATATCGCTTCTTCAATGTCATAAGTATATCAAAATCAGTTTGACAGTACTACTTAATTAAAGAAATGGCTGTATGTCTGCAGTTTATAATTATAGACTAATGAGTCGTTAGTTATTTCTTCATTATCATTCATTCATGTCTAGGGAATAACTTTGCTAGAGTAAGGTATCAACGGACTCAAGAAGAAAGGGTGAAAAATAGGACGTATCAAGTTCATGCCTGTATAATTATTACATATAATACAGTTCGACTTTCGGAGGTTTAAAAGAATCTAATTACTTATTGCCCAATCACTGATATTACAACGGTCCTCGTTAATTTTGCTTGCAGCATTTTCAATTCACACAAGGGGAGATCGAAGATAGACCTGGATATCATCGGCACTTGAGAGTGAGTTTCTACAAACGGCAGATCACTTATGAAGCAACTGAAAATTGTGATGTATAGGACGATTTTCATATCAGAAATACGAGTCAGCTTTTCAACAACATGGATTTACAGTTACTAACTTAGCTCTATTTACTGACACTATTACCTCTGCTCTTGATGAAAACAAATAATTGAATTCTATTTACACCGAATTTACGAAGTCGTCTGATAGGATTCGTCACCGTAAGTGCCTTTTGAAGATGTTTGAAATTGATTTCTGTCCTATCTAAATTTAAAATTAAGTCATTATGGCGACAGTCTGTTTAGTAGTTGTAAAATTGAGTATATTTGAAATTTCTGTGTAATTTTCTAGTTCCAGAAATGTTGGGGACCATACAATAACTAGCACATACGAACTATGAGGAAAATAATAATTTTCGAAGAAAGCTCCTAAAAAAATCATCATTTTAGCAGTAAATTAGCACTTTTTATGAAGCGAAATGCCTAGCATGTTAGAAACTAAATTCAATGTCCCAATTATTCTAAGCCATTTTTATACAGGGCGTAAGGATAGGTCATGCTTAGACGAGCAAAAAATTGTATGGGTAGGGGAGGGGATCCTAACGCTTTCGGAGATAACGGGTCTTTAAGATATTTTTGTATGCTTTTATCGATCACCCTGCAACTTCTGAATGTTACAGCTTGTGTGGAAGATTTATATGTCAATCGAAAAACAACCCCTTTGCCTATAATCTGACTCTACCCTTACCTCCCTATTCCTTTCGGTCTACACATTGAAAAGAATCACAGTCGAAAAATTGGAAATTATTACCTGTTTTTCCATTTTGAGGTTGAGTTTTTAGGAAATTAACGTAATGATTATTCTGTTTTCATAGTCAATAACGACTGCCTGAGGTGTTGCCCATTTGATGTAACACATGTTGTACCAGGTAGTATCAATCTTGGAATAATCGAATTTTTATTACCGCAACTTTTATACGCCTCTGGCGATTTTGTCAGACGCGGTTGTTATGTGCAGAGAGGATCATTGTAAAAGTGAGCAAATAAGAATAAATTTAGGTAGTTAGAAGATAAGGTAATAAAATGGTGTGATAGAAAGAAGTCCGTACCCAAAGTGTATAAAATTCAATGCTGTTTACGGAAGGATCTCAGTAAATTTTGCAACTTTGAGTATTTATTTCAAAGCTTGCAAATTATAATTAAAATGAGTAATTTACCATTAGAGACTTCATTACATTTACGGGTGTTGTGATGGAGGCGGCGGCAGCAGAATATCGCCGACGATATCCAAATCGGCTGCATCCCAACGAGCGCACCTTTGTACGAAACCACTTACGACTTCCTGAACTTATATCAAGAAATACTTCCGAGAGGAGCAGAACAGGAAATGTAAGTGTATTAATAGAAAATTTTAATTTATTTTCAAAGTGTGTGAAATTTTCATAGGTTGTTTTTTTTATAGGTTGCCGATGCTGAGGATGAAGATCAGAAACAACAACAGCATTAGTATCTGGAAAATTTCTTTTCGTCTGCAAATAGCAAGAAGCACGGTATAGCGATGCTGAAAAGGAATAGGCTCCATCCCAGTTCAGGAGCTATTGCCACAGGATCTCCCCAAACGTGTGCAATTTGCAAGATATTTATCATAGAATTCTCAGAATTTTCTGAACAGGATTTTCCGGACAGATAAAGCCCACTTTAGCCGATATGAAATTATGAGCCACCATAATATTCATTCATGGACAGAACAAAACCCAAGCGCAAGGCGTTAAACTAGCTTCTAACATAGGTTTTCGGTAAATGTTTGTTTTCGTACCGTACTTCCTTCCAACTACTCTAAACGCAGACTCCTATCTGCAATTTCTTGAAGAATTGCATCCGGTATTATTAGATGAGGTTCCGTTAAGCGTGCGGAACCACATCATATTTCAACAAGACGGAGCTCCCCCACACCACAGAGGGATACTTCGACAATGGCTGTCGCGAACTTTCCCATTATGGATTGGTCGAGAAGAACCAATCCATTGGCCAGCAAGATCCCCAAATTTAGCTCCCCTCGAATTTTATGTTTTTGGGAGCTATGAAGGAATATGTGTATTCCAATAACATTTCAACGGAAGAATAACTGAGGGCTCTACTAATAAAATCAGATGAGACAATTATGGAAAATTTGGAGCAAATCAGTATTATCGCTGAGATACGACGGAGCCTGCGATATTGAATCATGCAGCAAGGAGGACACATTGAACACTTATTGAAATAGGAAAAAAGGAATTCATACTTATGCAGTACTAAATAAATATTATTTAACATTTTAATTTAAGAGCTTTTACCACCTTATCATCCATAACTACCTGAATTTATCCTTATTTTCTCATTGCTACAATGTCCCTCTCTGCACATAACAACCTCATCTGACAAAATCGCCAGAAGTGCATAAAAGTTGCGGTAATAAATTATTTCAAGATTGGTAGCAGGCAGGTACTGGATATGGGACATCAAATGAAAGATGATACCTCAGGCAGTCTTTATTGACTATGAAAATGGTAAAGTCATTACGTTAATTTCCTAAAAACTTAACCTCAAATGAAAAAACAGGTAAATATTTTCAATTTTTCGAATTTGATCCTTTTTAATTTATGAACGGAAAGGCGTAGGGAGGTAAGTGTACAGTCAGATTATAGGTAAAGGGGTTATCTTTTGATTGACATATAAAAATTCCATATAGGCTATAGCATTCAGAAATTACAGGGTGATCTATAAAAACATACATCTCTGAAACGGTTAGGATCCCCCCACCCATACAATTTTTTGCTCGTTTAAGCATAACCTATCCGTAGCCTTCGGATATGACAGGATGAGGATGTCCTTTCCATAAAGTGGATCGAGGAATCTTTAGGATTTCTTAGAGTTATTCTAAGTATTAGAAATAAACTGAATTCCGTTGCTTTGAAAGAATTTTGATAATTTGATCCAGAGAGAGCAATACCTGCACCCCCTGATAATGTGATCCAGGAATAGCAACCCCCTTTAGATACGATTCTGGTCAAGCTACCATAGTTTGCTCTAGAACGCCATCAGATAATTCAGAATGGTACACCACTATATGTCTGCCGGATGATTTTTCTTTATCAAAAATGCTAATAATACAGTCCATCCCAGAGTATGGAGTTTTTGACCGCCTCTCCTTAGATTGCACTTATTACTTTTTAGTATTTCCATAAATAACAGATAAAATGCGCTGACTCACATTTAACAGCTCTCAAACGGAAGTCGAAGCATATACGAAAATCTTGTTCCTCAGGTAACTGTGGAACGGTACGAATTGAGGTCACAATGGTTAATTTTAACTATATTAATTTTTCACAACACGACGACATCATGATTTCCAATAATTGAAATTTTTTTTGCAACATAGATATAAGAGGTTTCATTAAGTCAGTTCTTATAGCGGAAACGTATCATCAGCCACTATGCCAGATTTTCCTTCAAGTCCAATTCAATTTTGTTGAATGGAAAATTTTAATATCTACACTGTTGCCGTTTACTTTCCATTACTATCGACCGACGCGGATAAGTATAACACAGAAGGTAGCTATCCTTATAATTTAAAAATTTAAGTCAATTATTCGGCGGTTTTAGGAAAAGAACAATCTTCGCTGCAAATATTATTTCATAAAATTTTGAAGGGAATTTCGATAGCACTCCAATATGGACAGGAAAATTGCATTTACATACAAAAAGAATCTTGCATTTTTTTCTCCATTCCTCCTTATGTGAGAAAGCAAAAAAAAATGCAATATTGATTTTTCATGATGAAAAGTTAAAGCCAAATGATAATTTAGATGAAGAAAACATTTTAGAAATGCAGGAAATGTTGTTTTTAAATAAACCCCTTCAAATAATAAAACAAAAAAGTAAAGAAAACGAAAAACATCCGATTCTATACTTTGAAGGATTCCATTGAAATTCGTAATTCAATCGGTTGCGGGGAATGAACACGAAGATGAAAATGATCCCTTTGGAAAGTGCATATTCTCAGTTAAGGAAATTTCCAACAATAAATGCATGTTACAGGATACATTCCATTCCACGCAAATAACGGATAAGATTGAAGTAGAGAAAAGAAGACAGCTGCCAAAATTTCTCAGGCAAGTGTGTACCACGGTCAGTATTGATTCTTTTTTATTTTTACCTTTATCTTGAAGTGATAATTTCGTTAGAACTGAAATAAAGAAAAACATCCAAGCCTCGAGGCTTCATTGAGTAGTTGCCAAATTTCGTGCACATGCTGTCAAATGTGTTAGCTCTAAACAAGCCATCAGGCTTATCTGGCTCAATGTTGAAAATTCTTTCGTCTAAAGCTCATTTCTATCAACGGAAATTAATTTCTTTTTATGTTTTGACCTTTGTAAAGATGTTAATTATTACGTGCGTCGGAGGATTTCCATAAGCTTCCAAGAGACTTTGAGGTAGCCTTAGAGGAGCCAGATTTCTCTGTTAATATTGTGCGAATGACTGAAATGTTCGACATAATACAGTGAACAGTAGCCCATAATATTTTATAAAAGCCTTTGTATATTTATTGTCTTACATAATTAGTTTTTTTTTATATATTTTTTTTTTAATTTGTTTTTCCACCTTGGAATAAATAAAAATTTGTTTCAAATTGTTGGAAAAATATTTCACAGGGGTCGAAGTTCTAGAGGAGAGATTATAAAATGTGTTGTTTGGGAGGTGAGGTGGATTAGAGACCTTCCGTCATATTTTATAAACGATACAGTCTGGAAAAATAATTATGGCTCAGAATTTTTTTTGATAGATAATTGTAGAAACTTTCCAACTCAGATAGTGTCTTTCTATTGCTTTGGAGCTAAACTGTGTGACGTTGATTTAAGCCATTAATTTACATATATAGATATGCCAGCTTGTTGATGCCTCTTCTCGTTTGATACCTCCGAATTAATCATATTATAATATGCTCAAACAAATCATTGAATATAATAGTTGTGTTCTTTAAGTTCCGTGCAGTGTACTACAGAAAACAGGAGATTACAGATTGAATTGATTTGTACTTTTACTAGAATTTCTAAATTCGTTAGACGAAAATTCACTTCATACTACTTGTAGTTTGTATACATAAATATTTTGTATCCTAAGTGCTGGAATTGGATTTTCAATAAAATAATTAGCCCTAAAATACATTTTGAGTTCGGCATTAATTACTAACTTCTCATGCTTAAGAATACGACAACATACAGCTTCGTAGATGCAACTAATATGGATGCAATTCCTTCCCTCACACATTTCCTGTTTATATGGAGTGTTTTGCTCATAAAATGCCTGGTTACACAGTCCCAGCTTAAGCTAAGGCTTAGCTAAGCCTAAAGTGTTGCTTAAGTCCCGACCTTAAGCCTACTACGTTTCATAGTACCCTGTACTCTGTAGGTGCTTAGTTAAACCTCAGATGAAAAATTTTAAGTTGTCAGCACTCCGTTAATTGGAAATTTTTTAAAGAAAAATTGCCATGAGCGAAAAGAAAAGAAGAAGTGAAGAGAAAAAGAATTTTTTCTAGTTACCAGTTTGTCAGGGTTTTTATCTGCGATAATATCAAATCCTAAATCATAGTTACAGAATAATCTAAAAAGCTAAACCGAATATAAAAATCGACGTCATCCCATGCATCGAAATGTTGTGGGGGTCTTCTTATAATTTTTCTCTCGCCTGACACTTTTGGTTATAAAGTTTTGTATTTCCTTGTCACTCATGTTTTTCTACATCAGATAAATATACCATTTTATGTCCCATTCTTCTTAAAATCTTGAATTTAATAATGAACTTTTTGCACCTTACAGATAACAACAATTAACAATTATGTAATATCGACAACCGAAAACTAGATGTATAACTGAAGCTTATGCCCCCAAGATGCAGGGCTTAAGCTAAGTTTGGGCTAAGCCAACCATGTAACTTAAGCCTTGACTAAGCAACAGTAGAAAACTTTAACTGTGAAACTGACCATAACTGGCCATCGAAATCGCGTTTTACTTACTATGTTAATTTCGGCGGCAGGGGGAAACGTTATTTCTGCACCTAGAAAAAAACATTGCTTCTAAAAATCTAAAAAATATTGCTTCAAGGAAATAATTTAAATTTTTCAACTGTCCTACAAGCAAATGAATTTTACATTTTTCTTCTTATGATATAATATACACTACAAGTTCAAGATTTTAATTCATGGATGATAAATTTTTACATTCGACTAATCGATGGTTTCTGTGAAATTCCTACACTTTTATAGTCATACCATACGCAATATTGTGAATTTTTCATATCCCAGCTACCAAGCGGAACGGAGAGTTCCACTACTCCCGTCGGCTGTTTTGCCATTCTTTCTGGATCCGACAGCATACCAATCATGGGTTGCGGGAACTGGAGCCCACTATCTAATATCTGGCTTTTCTCATTAATGGTTACTGTTCAGGCCACACCAATATATCTCGATGATCTCCTGAAGAAAATTTCTCCTCAATAAATCTTCCTAAAAAGTAAACTAAAGAAACCACAAAGTATCTAGTTCTAAATAGTAAACATTAGAATACTTATCTGAAAGAAAGAAAAAACGAACAATATCCTACACACTATCCAGAGCATCCATAACATTCCCATCCGATTAATGTTCTGCCAGAAGTCCACTCAACAAAATTAAACCACACATTTGCAGCTGGCTCTTCTTTGCTGTATAAAAGACGGTTTTATCTAAAAATAAATAGAGAATTCATTAGTAAAATAAGATAAGATATACCAAAGTATACGTACCGCAGTATATTTACGTTTTCGTAATGTCATCAAATTACATTGTCACGGTATGACGTCAATTCGTGACGCCGCAGTCAAAGTTCAATGGAATACATCTTTGAAAACAAGCGTTTCTAGGGCAACCCATCATGAAGCCGAAACGTAGGGGTTCACGGCGGCTATAAAAAGGCGACGAGACACAGCAGAAGCACCTCATCTACTCTGAACATAGAGATAGAAATTTAATTCTGTGAAACCTATATCCCACACCTAAGTAGAAATTTACTCCTACTGCAGAAATTTGCTTCTGCTTTAATTCTATCCCACACCTAAGTAGAAATTTACTCCCACTGCAGAAATTTACTTCTGCTTCACCTTTATCTCACATCTAAGCAGGAATTAACTTCTGCTGCAGAAATTTACTTGTGCTTTAATTCCATCCATCACGTAAGTAGGAATTTACTCCTACTGCAGAAATTTACTTCTGCTTTAATTCCATCCTACACCTAAGTAGGAATTTACTCCTACTGCAGAAATTTACTTCTGCTTTAATTCCATCCCACACCTAAGTAGGAATTTACACCTACTGCACAAATTTACTTCTGCTTTAATTCCATCCTTCACCTAAGTAGGCATTTACTCCTACTGCAGAAATTTACTTCTGCTTCACCTTTATCCCACATCAAAGCAGGAATTTGCTCCTGCTGCAGAAATATACTTGTGTTTAATTCCATCCATCACCTAAGTAGGAATTTACTCCTACTGCAGAAATTTACTTCTGCTTTAATTCCATCCCACACCTAAGTAGGAATTTACACCTACTGCACAAATTTACTTCTGCTTTAATTCCATCCTTCACCTAAGTAGGAATTTACTCCTACTGCAGAGATTTACTTCTGCTTTAATTCCATCCCACACCTAAGTAAGAATTTACTCCTACTGCACAAATTTACTTCTGCTTTAATTCCATCCAACACCTAAGTAGGGATTTACACCTACTGCACAAATTTACTTCTGCTTTAATTCCATCCTTCACCTAAGTAGGAATTTACTCCTACTGCACAAATTTACTTCTGCTTTAATTCCATCCTTCACCTAAGTAGGAATTTACTCCTACTGCAGAGATTTACTTCTGCTTTAATTCCATCCCACATCAAAGCAGGAATTTGCTCCTGCTGCAGAAATATACTTGTGTTTAATTCCATCCATCACCTAAGTAGGAATTTACTCCTACTGCAGAAATTTACTTCTGCTTTAATTCGATCCCACATCTAAGAAGGAATTTACTCCTATTGCAGAAATTTACTTCTGCTTTAATTCCATCCCACACCTAAGTAGGAATTTATTCGTACTGCACAAATTTACTTCTGCTTTAATTCCATCCATCACCTAAGTAGGAATTTACTCCTACTGCACAAATTTACTTCTGCTTTAATTCCATCCAACACCTAAGTAGGAATTTACACCTACTGCACAAATTTACTTCTGCTTTAATTCCATCCTTCACCTAAGTAGGAATTTACTCCTACTGCACAAATTGACTTCTGCTTTAATTCCATCCTTCACCTAAGTAGGAATTTACTCCTACTGCAGAGATTTACTTTAGCTTTAATTCCATCCCACACCTAAGTAGTAATTTACTCCTACTGCAGAAATTTACTTCTGCTTTAATTCCTTCCAACACCTAAGTAGGAATTTACTCCTACTGCAGAGATTTACTTCTGCTTTAATTCCATCCCACACCTAAGTAGTAATTTACTCCTACTGCACAAATTTACTTCTGCTTTAATTCCTTCCAACACCTAAGTAGGAATTTACTCCTACTGCAGAGATTTACTTCTGCTTTAATTCCATCCCACACCTAAGTAGTAATTTACTCCTACTGCAGAAATTTACTTCTTCTTTAATTCCATTCTTCACCTAAGTAGGAATTTACTCCTACTGCAGAAATTTACTTCTGCTTCACGTCCGCCCTACATATAAGCAGGAATTTACTTATGCTGCAGAAATTTACTTCTACTTCATTCTATACTTTATTTAGCAGGAATTTACTCCTGCTGCGGAAACGTGCTTCTGCCTAATTACTTAATTCTATTACTGCTACCGTGCTTACCGTACAGCACAGACAGAAACTTATGTTTTGTTTTGAATTAATTCACGAATTTAATTATGAAATTTCTTTTTCTTTTCCAGAATTAAACAAGGCACAACATTTACACTGGCGGCATTGAATTTTATTTTGATTTTTTTATTGGATAAATTAAATTTTTAGTTTCAATTTTAATTTATTTGTTTTTGGGTTCTTTAAAATATTTTGGATTTTAGTTTAAGGAATTGAATTGTGATATTAATTTTAAGCATATATTGAAATTAAAATTTTATATTTGCATTTACAAAAGTTGAGTTATCCTTTTACAACTGGCACCCTCTTCGCTTAAGCTCAGATCTCACAGTTACATACTAACGTATTGCGAAGGAAAATCTTTTGTCCATAACTTATTCCCTGCAGATAAAGAGGTAGAATGGGGTTAAACCCAGAATGTCTTCAAATGCTCGTTGAAGACATGATTTGAAGGTACCTATGATTCCTAAACATTCTTTCCACACTATCAATGATTTTCTTTGTGGTTTTCTATATGGATTTAAACCAACATACGTTTACTCCGTCTTAATTGATTAATTCAGTTAAAAAGGATTGATTCAAATATATTCCTAAATACTGACCTGAAATTTATGGATGCCACATGGTTTTTTTTTTCTAAAAAGAAAACCCATGAAAGTCTCATTCAAAATCAAATCACCAGTTTGTCACTTTCCAATGATAGTTTACTTGTGGGAACTTGAACATAAATCTAATTTAAATACAATCAAAATATAATACTATAAACACTTCAAATTTAGTCGACTAGGCTAATGAACAGGGAAGCAAAATAGATCACAAATCAAAATAGTAAGAATAATGAAACAAACAAAAAAAGATAATAACTAGGAAAAATGTTAAAATTGCTCTAAGCAGAAGAAGTTTTTGTCGATGCGATGACGGCAATAGAGCCAATCCACACGTAGCTAGCACGAAGTACGCGTTGCTACACTTGCGCCCAGACATGTCAGCACAATAATTTTTCTATACTATATTTCCTTATTTGATTATCGATGTTAATTGTATGCATCTTTAATCAAGTTAAAATTATTGATTATTGTATGATAAATTCACAGCAAGTAATGATATTTGAATTATTATTTTAATACCTAAATCGCAGGTAAAGACTTCCACAGCCGTCGATACGTACAACAAGATTTTCGTATAAGCCTGTAGCGAAAAAAATTTATTGTTGCCAAAACTTTAAAGTGACGACCCCATTGTAGAGTAATGTAGATTATCGTGAGGCTATTCATTTCAATCACTTCAAAGGCAAACAACTTACTTTGACATTCTGAAATTCTTTGTGAATACAACCTCAGAAATAGCACACGGATCCAAGTTATCCGTCACATTCCTCAGAACTACCCTCTGTGCATGGCTTATATTGTATAATTATTTTATATTTCACAAACTTGTACATTATTTATGTAATATATATATAAGTATTACATAAATATGTATATACATAACCAAGATTTCCGTATTACAAACAAAACAATTTTTGCAACTATCACGATAAGAGATTTAAACGTACCTCGGTGATGAACTCTTAATTTAAATTACATCTCTTAACTCTTTACGCAGAATACCAATTTCTGCCCAGGGGCTTTGACAGCCCAATTAAGAAGATAAGAGCTCTTACCTATTACGTAGAACCAGGGGGTGAGTTCATTTTTAAAAGTGCTATAAGCAGAAATTTCAACTTTCTACATTTATACACTACACATACAGACAAAACGAATGATCATTCGTGTCCGTAATTTGAATTTTCTAAAATCGCTTTGCCTTTCAATTTGAATTTTACTTGCTGAAAACGTTCTGTCAATTGCTTAAAATATAATCACTAAAGGAAACGCAATAAGTCTGAAAAATTGCGCTGTTTTCCACTATTTGGAAGAAGTCTATGCATGTATTCGTTATGTTTATGGAAGTAGTAAATCTAAAATATTTTTGAAAAACGGTTTTACGCCAATTATTTAAAATACAGGCAAAATTTTGTACTGCCACTGAAACATTAAATAGCAGAAGAAATAAAAGTTGAGCACATAAAAATGTATTTTTGTTTTTCTATCCCTATTTCACGTCATTTGCATAATTTCCAGAAAATAAACTTTTTAGTTTAATTTCATGACAGCAAATTTATTTAAAAACGCCTTCCGGGATTATTTCGGCAATTATTGCAACAATTATTGAACACTTTAAAGAATTTTATTAAAAAACTCACAAAAAACAAGAACCTAAACGTGTACTATTTCGCTTCCTTTAATTAAATGTTCTAAGGAGGAATTTAATTTTAGTACACAAAATCCTGTGAAATTCGATTTTTGAAAAATTTAATTACGAATCAATTCAGATTGGTTTTGCCTCTCTGTCTAGTATATTATGTACATTCTGAATGTTAACCAACAATTTATTTTCTTCGTCCTACTCCTAGTCTTATAGAGCCTAAACTGCCGTATAAACGAAAAAGTTGTATGAAATATGGCTGGGTCGCACATGCCCATTATGTACTTTCTCCAGTAGTGTTGTGTCATATTTGAAGAGCATTTACGATGTTTTTAAGCCTAAGTTCATGTCTGCGGTAACAATTGGTTGCTGAATTTGGATTTGGACAAGTCCGACAAATTCTAAGACAAGGAAAGGTTACTCAACTTGCTCAAGTCAAGTTATTCTTCAAATTGGCATCCTTTATTGAATCTTGTAGACCAAGTTTCAGCTCCTTCAAAAATATTGCAGATGCACTTAATTCGTATTTTCTTTTAATTTATTCGCTGACTCAAATATAGCAGATTTTTTTTTTTTAGTTGAGAATTCGTTTATTTATGGCACACTCACTATAATTTTTCTTAGAATGAATCAAATCAAAATTTAAATATAATTTTGATGGTTATTTTTAAACCCTGAATTTTATTTATAAACTAAAACATTTTTAAAATAAACAGTACCGAGGTATGTAATATTTATAATTTTTGAGTACCTACGGATCTCTCTTCATGTATTTCATACAACAGAATTGTAAATTTCGCACCAATCAATTAAAATAATTAATTATTATCAAAGATCAACTTTAATATACTATCTGTAACGGTATAATGACAGAGCTTGATAATTAGTTTTATACGCTTAGCCTTTCGGTATCGAATATCTTTTTCTGCTGACTCATAATCTTCTTAAGTATCATTCCTAGAAAGAAGTTGAAATATAGCTAAAGGACTCCCCACTTCTGGAAGGAACCCTCGATGAATTTTTGTGGTTGTGCCAAAATTGAATTCGTTTAATAGGGAAATAAAAGTGGATTCGCGCTGTTTATCAGGGTTTTTCCTTCTTTTATGGCTACACCTCTTCAGCTGAAACTCGATTGTTGACTTCAATCTTAATTAAAATTTAAAATAACTTAGACGAAGAAATTTAATTAATTCATGGCTGGAAAAGTATTGCTATTTTGGAATTTAAGTGCGAATTAAATTGATTTTTTAATTTATAAAAAAATCTCATAATATTTTCATCTAAGTACATATATAGGAATGGTGTAAGTGTATAAGAAATTTTTGTTTACGTCCAGTTTGCTAATTGCATCTGGAGTCAAGATTTCGTTTCCTGCCTTAATAAATATGCAAAGATAGCTACTAAGATCTATGGCAATTCAAATTATATTCTGGTTGCGTAACAATCGAAATTTTATTTATGGCTCAAAGCTTAGCATTAGAGAGAAAATTTAACATTAATTTTTTATTCTTTCATAAACATCACAAATGTGTTAAGCGCCGCAGATTAGTATGAGTTTTGTTTGGCTGTTCATGTAAAACAATTTCACTTTTCATACACTATACCAATACCTAAAGAGATTCTAGTGTATCAGAAAGGAATTTTAAATAGAGTCGAAGAAATGTGTATCGTTTGACCATTGGCTTCCTTTTACCATTTATGCAGGCGATTATTGACTCCACATTCTTTCAGATTGCTGTTTACTTATGTATGCGCTACAAATCATTCGTTTCTTCTATATGTTGTCCCTTGTCACTGATTTACAAGAACTTGTCTTTGGAGACTGGTGTTGTCCTAAATGACTAAGATTTCCTATATTACGCTAATGACCAACTATCAATACAGATTTTTGAAAAGATTTCGATAGGACAGATCTTTCTCCTGCTATATAAACTTCAAGTGCCTGTACGTTAGATTCTGCAGAATTTTTTCCAGAGTAATTATTATTATTACCTTTTGTCTTTAGTCTTACGCTTTTCGCCTTTCATCTTTCGCCTTTCGCATTTTGCCTTTTAAGTTTTAATTCTATCAGGCACATATTTTTGTAGCAATGTTAGATAAGTAAATTTTATTTCCAACTAGTCTTCGGGTCAAATATAAGCTATTTTGCATTTTTTGCTAGGGGGGGGGGTGAGTTATGAGGTGATTAGTTGAGATAACCACTGTGAAATAAATGTACGCAAATTCATATAAAAGTTATTCTATTTAGTAACACAAAATTGAGATCAAAAACTTGTGAAAAACTGCCATTTATTACGAATTTCCATGATGATCGTTAAAACAAGTTCTTGCTTCTCGGTAGCAAAGAACCTTACATATTTTGCAGCTCCATACAGTACGCACAGGTTTTTTTTTCGTGCTACATATACTGCAGCATCTGGAAGTGCCCTTATAGGCTGATTGTTGGCTTTAGCAAGCCCTATTTCGGATGGCACATCAGGTTTGGGTTTCTTGATGGAAGCACAGGTAGGCGAAGCAGGTTTGCTAGAAGACCGTGAAACAAGACTTTTATTATTTATATATGCAGGTGCCAACATGTATATATAAACATGTCACCTAAAATCCTTCAGACACAATTCGTCTAAACATGAGGTAGGATCTTTCTGCAGATCTTGTAATGAAAGCATTTACCACTGTGCAATCAAGGAAATGAAAGAATATGCGATGCCACCATTTCTTTGATTTACGATCAATCGCGTAACTCCCTTTTAGCTGGTCAAACTTATCAAGGAAATTCATGTTTTCATTGTAGTCCCTCAAAGCTAGAGGGCATGGCACTTCCATCCTTTCTCCAGTTTTCTCAGTTCCTATTACATAAACTTCATTTCGGGGATCGTGAAAGTTAGTCAAAATGAAAATACAACGTTTAAATTTCCATTTCATATAGGAAACCATCTGGTTGTCGCTGACTGTATAATCCTATTCTCCACGGTTCAGTTCCCTGTCAGATTTTAAAGTAGGAAGATTTTTGCGATTACGATTTACCGTGCCTCATGCATAAATGTTCTTCTGTCGTAAGTTGACCTGCAGTTCGTAGCTGTTGAAATAATTATCAAAGTATACCCTATGATATTTATCTCCAATCCACAGAACCTCTCGACAATGCAAGCCTCTAAATTAGTCTCTACTCTATCTCCTACCTTCCCTGTATATATTTCAAAATCTAAACAATAGCCAGTAGAAGCACACATGGTCCACACCTTGTAATCTCTTTTTGTTGTCTTCTTCGGCATGTACTGCTTCAAACAGCCTCTACCTTTAAATTTTATCATTGATTCATCAATAGCAATTTTTCCTGTTTGACTGCAATTTTTCTTATATGACTCTCGAATCATTTTAATAAAAGCCCGAATTTTATAAAACTTATCATAAAAAGGATCATTCGCGAAGGCTGGAGATGATTGTCATTTAGATGTTAGTTACCAAGCATTCAAGAGATTCGAGTGAGTGGCATTAAAGATGATATGTACTCATCACGCAAATCAGGTGAAGATGACCCGTAGTCTCTGTAACTTCCACAGTTTTTTATTCCCATAAACAAATTGAGCGCAATGAATACCGACATCTCTTCTGCAGTAACTGCTCTATAGACATTGCCTTTCTATTGGGCATATAAATTTGTATGAAACGTGATGTGTTCCATAACATCATTTGTCCATAGAAGCTGAAAAATTCTTAGAGGGATCAGTTGATGGCGTGCCGCTAGACAAGATATATCGTCAGGCAAATGGACTGATGGTGTATAGTCATCAGGAACTAAAATTGTATAGGCTTCCTTCCATTTTGGAGGTCTAATAGTATGGGCCAGTGGCGAAACAGTTTCTGCGGCGGGTTGACTACGTTCATGCAGCTGGGCTAATGGGACTTCATCCTAAGATTGAAACTCCTCACCAGAAGGACAAAAGTTCTCACCTAGCAGAATCTCTTGCGCATCACTTGGACCTTCTTCGATTTCAGGTTGCTCTTCTGCATCAGATCCATCACCACTCGCACAGCTATCAGTGTCAGAGGTATTTCTTCATATCTTAAGTTCCTAATTTCCCGATCAGATAATTTGGACATTTCCTATAAAAAACAAAATTTTAATATGCATTACATTTCATCAAACTGTTACATAAAGTTAAGGTACTTGTCGAACGGTGGTTACCACTGGTAACCACTTGAAATAAGGCAATTTATTACAAAAAGTTTGGTATTCCGACATTAGATTTTGTACTAAACTTAATTGAAAACATATATAGCATGAAGAAGAATATAAAAATTAACATGAGCAATAATATTTACTCACCAACAACAAAAATCTTTCCCGCGCTTCAACACTCCACAACCGACGATTTTGAATGACATTTCAGTACAGTAAACGGCCACGGCGCTAGTTCCTTTGAGTTGCATTTTTGTAGCTCTGGTTTGCAACAACGATCGGAGTACGCTCTTTTCCGTAAGGTGGCTCTATTATAAATTACGCGACAAAAATTGGGTGGTTCTTTCTAGTTACCACCATGAAGAAAAGAGTTAACTCGAGCATTCCGCAGTGCAGTCACTTAGGTTTTTTTTCCCATTTATTAACAATATTTCTGGATAATTTTGATTCTTAATAGACTTTTTGACTGATTCAGAAAGAATAATTTCAATTTAAAAATACAAATTAAAATCAATAAAATCGTATATGCAAGGCTATGACATATCATCGGATAACTAATCCAATATATTTTGATTATAGAATTAATAATATGTTAATTTATAGATGTTCGGAGCTATGGATTTCAGTGTTACTTTGACACTAATGGCCGGTTTTACAGTCCAGGCTTAGCTCAGAACTTAAGCCTACTTGATTTCACAGTACTCGGTAAGCTGAGGCTTAGTTAAGCCGCAGATGAAAATTTTTAAGTTTTCACCACTGCTTTAATTGTGAATTTTTGTAAAGGAAAGTTGTCATTGGGGATTAAAAACCAAGCAAAAAGAAGAAGAACTTTTTATTTACCAGTTTGTTGTGGTTTTTATCTGGAAGGATATCAAACCCAAAAATCATTGTTGCAGAATGTTTCGACAACATAAACCATCATAGCCGAATGTGTCTACAGTCGGAGCCGAGAATAAAAATCAAAGTCATCCCATTTCTCAAAATGTTGCGGGCACATTCTTATAATTTTTTTCACGGGTCACACTTTGCGATATTATGATGATATTATACATTTTTTCGTCGCTTATATCCTCTTCATCAGATAAATAACTCATTTTTGCTTAAACTGTTTGGTTTCTTCCTAAAACGTCAAATGGAATGCTGACACTAGCTGCCAGACAGTACTCAAAACTGCTAACTAGATAAATATTTTTCGCTTGGAAAATTTCAATTTAGTTTTTAAGTATAACTTTTGAAATATGCATGTACATTCGTTTAATAACATAAATTATAATATATAGGCAAAGTATATATTTAGCAATAATTTCCTATGTTTTTCACAGCAACATCTGAGGCTTAAGCCTTCAAGATGATGGACTTAAGTTAAGCTTGCGTTAAGCCAGTAATATTACTTAAGCCTTGACTGTGAAATCGAAATATTTATGAAGCCTTGGTTTAAGCCATCCCTGTGGCTTAAGCCTTGACTGTGAAACCGGCCATAAGGTAAAGAATATCTATGTGCATTGAATTAATAATTTGCAAGGCTCATAAAAGTCTATGCTTCATAAAACGAAATGCTTATATTGAAGATTTGCTGACACTTAAGGATGTTTGTTTCTCAATCGGGTTAGGAAATGTGAATGGTGGACGTAATCGCGTTTAGTTCTCAGAAATATTTACTGTATATAAATGTGAAAATAAAATTGTCGGAGCACTGTCAGGACCTTCGTCAGTTTAGTTTTTAATACTCTATAGATTCTGACTGTTAGCGAAAATTAGAGATCGCATTTAATAATTGCATAAGATACATATTGTTACGAGCATGGCTTTCGCTTCGTTATTCAAAGCACTTTATTTCAAATATAATTCACAAGTTTTCTTCATTACACTCTACTTTTTACTTTTATAAAATTCACAAATAATCACAAATCAAGTCTATTTTCATAATCGCTAGTACTGTATTTCAAATTATCGCAATCCAATTAGAATACTTTGGTCTGTTTACTACGCTCACTTCACTCTCTAAGAGAAGACTCTCTTTTGGCGGTGACAAGAGCTGCATTTATATTCTGCACATCAACCAGAACCTTCCTGAAGATTCTATTCCAGACACATCGCTTCTCCGAACCTAAACATGTTTATATCCGTACTTTACAGATGTCGCTTGTCTTTTACTAAGGCTTGTAATACGATTCCCTGAAAGTTGTTTATGTCCATATTTAATTAGGCATTTCATACCATTTCCAACAGATGTCGCTTGTCCTTTTCTATTGCACGTAACATTATATTAACTTGAAGGCTTTGACGACAAAAGACATGTAATTCTTTTGCATAAAGCACCTACCTGGCCGCAACTAGTTTTGAAGCAAATGTACTTTTTTTTTAAGAAAACTTTTATAATTTTAATTGTGATTTGTAATTTTTTTATTAATAAAAGTTTTTTGATTTTTTAATTCAATAAATTGTTAGAAACAGTAAAACTACAATCGAATTAAATTATAAAAACTACTGGAAATTGTTTCCATTCGTCGGAGTTTGACAAATCAGGTGTGGCCTTATATTTACCTACTGATTCGAAATATTGCCGAATTTTTTCTGCAGATTCAAAATAATTTTCATGAAGATTTTCGGGTATGCCAAACTCTTTATCACCGTTTCCATACACAAATTTTTTAAGGTTACCCCAAAATAAAAAAATACAAGGGGGTAAAGTTCGACAAATTAGAAGGCTAAAAAATGGGATCACTGAAACCAATCAATTTTGCCTGAGAATACTCACTAAGCCAACTTCGTACGTACTTATCAACTGTAATGCGCTGATGCACCATAATGGTGGCACATCATTCTGTAACGTAATCTCAAAGGAAGGTTATCCACCTTAACATAAATCTGCTTGATAAAAATCACAGAAAATAGTCAATAATTTATTTGTACCAGTATTTGAAGCTGTTGAATCGAAGAATCTCTAAAATACGTCTTGCTGTTATTTATTCCCCTGTGCTTGGAGTCTATTACTGGAATTCCTTACCCCCTTCATCAGTTACAAGTAGGTACTGTTAATCTTAATCTAATCATTCTGTGAATGTAGAAAATTAAACTAAAACAATCACTTATGGCAGTTGAATGAACCGCATGAAAGTCATCAGTCATGATTGTATAGGTAGGTATATTGTGCATATGTACATACACACGCAATTTGCACCCACTTAAAAATATTCTCCAGTTAACATCTGCATTATGCAGTCACTTGATAATCCTCATAACTCCTAACTTAAGTAAGAATTCTTACAGCAAGGCTTTAAACTTTCAAAGTCAATTAACAGCAGAGTAGGGTCTTGAGGAAAATTCATAAAGTTATTTCATAACCGACGTGCTTGCATACAAATTGCCGAAAAGTTCAAGCAATACTGCTTGCACATCTGCTCCCCCTGTTGTGTTCGAGGATAGAATAAAATCACTTAATTTTGCTTGACTATCTTATGCCGAAAACCGTCTTTGAGAAAACTCATGGAGTTAATTACTCAGATACGAATCCTTAAAATTAAAACAATAAGACGAATTCAGTGAAGAATTTAAAGTTTAATTTCCACGTCCTGTTAAGCACTTTGTAAAATATTTAAGGAAATTGCAAAGAGAAAATTAAGTGCACACGTTTGAAATTATGTTTGTGATGTCTGGCTAGATAATATAATCTAAATAAAATTAATACCTGTTTAATAGCTGGTTAGTTAGTAGAATTACAGAGCTTGTATCGTTACCTACTCTCTTTAGTTGTAAGTAAGGCAGTAAGTAATACACTAGAAACCGTCTAAATGCATACTCAATTTGTCAAAATATTTTGTACATTTAAATAGAAAGGTCTCAAGGATTAGCTGTTGGTCACAATTCTGAAAATTCACTCATCTATTCCGTACAGCCCACTACAAACATCCAACGCGATTTAAATTTTTCTTAAATCATAGAAAGTAGTGTTTATTTCAAAAATAAAATTTGCACGATTTTAAAAGAAAAATAAAAGAAAGTGGTGTCGTTTAATCAACAGAGACTTTTGTTTTCTGTGTGCTTCTCTCACGTATTAAGAAAAAATAAATAAGAATCATCAAGTACCCATACACGAATTGATTTGATAGTGACGCCCTGCCTAATGCCTAGCATTTATTCCAAGTACGAGTACCAGGACCATACTTCAAATCTTTTAAGTACAAGTACAAGTTCCGGCACTGGTACTTAAAAATTTTCAAGTAGGTACAAGTCCAGGTACTGGTACTGGTACTTATAAGGTTCAAGAGATTTCCAAAATTCAAATCAGAAATTTTGAAAAATCTATAGCCAGAAAATAACTGGATGAGGTATCCACTTACGAAATTTGCTTTTGCTGTTTTAATTACTACATAATTTTAGAAGTTGTTCATAGTTGAGTTACCTTTAGCAAAAATAATGTCAAATCAGATAATGATTGCCTTTGTGTAGCATTTACAAGACCTGCAAATGAATGAAAATCAGCGCTCCACATGTGCGGAGGAACAGAGCGGAGTGTGTAGATTATTAGTAGGAGTATTTAAATAATTTACAAGAGCTGAAACACTTCCCGTTATGGGGGTAGTTGTATTGAGTGCGTTAAGTATCAGTATCGGGACTTGAACTTGAGAATTTTTTGAGTACCAGTACCGGGACTTGTACTTGTACTTAAAAAAAATTTAAGTCCAGGTCCTCGTACTGGTACTAATACTTAAGTATCAATATACTTAAGTACTTTACAGCTCTGAAGTTAGATACACATTTTCGATCAATTATTTATGTTTTTATTAAGCACTAATAATGAGATAGTTGAAGTGTGTATACGTTTTAGTTGACGGTTTTTAAAAATTAAACAAAAATTTACGAAATTTTCAAAATTTCATTGATTCAAAGGTTATCAATTAAAATTTCCGCACAAACTGTCAAAATAGTTCCGCATGATCTCTCCTATGGATCCCGCCTTTGTCAAATTTCGGTGGAATCAGAGCAATCTCAGAATTGTTTTGAAAAATGTTAAAAGGATTTTAATAGGTTTTCTTGAAGAAAAAAACTCTTTAAAGCCTGTTCGATTCCGATCCGAACTGATTCAATTGAATTAGGCCTAAGATTGTACGAATCAACGAACTTTTTTTTTAATTTTCATAATTTCTTGATGGGGGCGGGGAGGGGGGTGTATAAGTATAAGTACTCGAAACTAAATCTAAAAAATCATAAAGGCAGAATTTTTCTAGCCCTACTTGAGAGCTCTTGTGTATTAGAATACCCTATACAGCGAAGCTGTAGCAAGGTTGTGTTTATTCCCAAGTCTGGCCGGTTTAACTACTCAACTGGCGAGGCATACAGACTTCTTTCCGACTAAAAACTCCAGAATGCACTTGCTGTTTTCATCGATGTAGGAGGCTCTTTTAATCATGGACATCCTAAAAACATTGAGCAAACCAGTCTTCTAAATACTGGATCGCACACATGCTGTACAATAGAACTGCAGAATAAAAAAGGTCTATAGGGGAGCACCTCAAGGTGGTATTTTACCTTTATTATAGGTGCTAATTATTACTTGCTAACACTCACCTGAATAAGTTCAAACTGATATGCTACCCAGACGACCTGGGGATCTTGGTTATCGGTAGCTATGAGATTGAGCTCTGTGGACTTGTACAAAACGGAATCCGACTAGTTATACACTGGGCTACGGATTTCGTATTATGGTTCCATCCACTGAAATTTGATCTCTGCCTTTTTACTAAGAAAAGGAATATTACTACATTGGACCTCCCCCTTACAAGCTCTACACGTTTAGAACTAAAGAAGAGAGTAAATATCTAGGAATTTTACTAGATAAAAAGTTGAACTAGAAACCATACCCAGAAGACAGAGCAAGCGAAACTTTTAGAGCCAGTGACAACACTTTTATCACAGCATGTTTTTGATTAAGATGAACCTTGTTTTTTACCTTAGTAGTTGGGTAGTTTCCAAATCATAAAAAGCTATGGTGTAACACTATTTTGATCAGAATTATAAAGTAGGCCTATTACGTTGTGAAGGAAAATGTTGTTAGTTTCCAAGTTGGTCTAGTTTAGATTCCCAGGTCGAGTAGTTCAGCTCCCACTATATAATCAGAAGGCGAATTATACCAATGTTAAATTTCCTCTAGCTTCACCAGAAGCTACATAACAACCTCAATAAAAGACGATTGTAATGAAGACTCCCACTGACGGTTTTTTCTTTTCGGAGGGCTGCTTTAATCTTGCTTCCTGCCTTAGCTTTAGGACCGTCTCAGAAGCTGAATCCAGTCATCAAGAACTGTCTGTCCAAATGCTCATCCTTACTTTCTCAGGCCATTTCTGAAGCTCCAAAGAGTGGTTATCCGGTACCAGCCGGCATATACTGTCCTTTCTATAGGTTGTAAGTTTCCAAGGAAAGCCCGTTTAGAAGTCAGACGTCCCGGCCTGCCTTTTACTTGAGATAGCTCCTGAAGCCTAGAAACTATCAGACCAGCAGACTTGCGCAAGTAGACTGAAGGTATAATCATCATCACACCCAGTCTACAAGTCTTCACAATGTTATGGTAGAGCAATAAAGAAAAAGTGGGGACCGCGGATGATCCTATAGATCTATGGACTAGCATTATTCACTCATTTTAAGCCACAGCTCTGTGGTGTGGTGGAAAGAAATAGATTTCTCCAATAATCGTAATATATTGGAAAAGGTTCAAACTATGTGTTTCCTTAGTGTCAGCCGGTCAAGGCAACCATCATTCCGACCCTTGAGGTTATCCTTAACAGACACTCCGTACAAATTTACATCAAGAAAACGTCACATAACCAGAGCTGGATTCATTCTGAAACAAGAGTTCCACGCGAATTCAAATTTGAATTTATGCAGTCAATCGTATTTGACATCAACAGGGACAGCAATCACCTCCGTAAGACTAAGCTAAAAGACAAATTTAAAGCAAAAATCCCATCGACATTGCATCTAATTGATACTATTATCTACATAGCTGGATCCACCAGCTTCGGAGTAAAACACCAGAGTAGGTCTTTTCTGGAAATCGCCATATACCTTCAACACCACGTCACGGTTTTCCAGGCCGAAATAAAGGCCATCCTTGAAGCGGGAAGGAACCTCTTCAATTCCGACACTGAGAACAAAGAGATCGCTATTTACTCATAGAGCAAAGCAGCTGTCGAAACCTCGTCAAGGCCTTTTACAATCCCCAAACTAGTACTGGAGTGTAAAACCACCCTAAATTCCTTTTCTAGCTGTAATTAGGTACTCGTTCTATTGATACCAGGTCACAATGATATAACCGGAAATTAAAAGACAAGCAAGCTCGCTCTTCTTGGTGCAGACTAGGGGTTTTCTGCTCCTCAATTAGGATTGCACCAAAACATCTCTCTTCTAATATTTCGGATTGTACCGATTTCCAACACAGTCGCCTTTGGTTAGACGGCATATCCTACGGAGCATGGTGATGGTGAGCTCGGATTTTTTTTTTCTTCTAGATATGTTCCCAATATGTCGTAGGAAAATGTATCTACAAAAATCTGTGTTTAATATAAAATTTGATAATTTTACTTATTAACAGTCACATCTCCACCTCACGTCGATCCAATTAATATTTTCAGTCATACTCGAGATTAACGCATGCAGCAAATATACGAATTAATTGAATGGAAATAATATCCAACTTTTACGAATTAATGTCCGAGCATCATCCAGAATGGAAATAACAATGTCAAACCTGTAGGAACAGACAACAACCCATCCGAGTTGGTGAAAGTGTATTCAGGCATATCAATAGACTCCTTCATACATTCCTTGAAAAAACATGGAACAATTTTATCTTCCCAGAGGATGGTATGTATAATTTATAGAGGATAAATTGGCAGTTACATAGGTATATAATATATGTATGTATGATTTCTGAAAATTTAATTACGGAATTAATTTTTTAATATCATCCTGATGATAATGGAGTTTATCGAATAACTTCACAACGGTTCAATAGTTCGTGTAAGCATTCAACTGCCATGTATTCAATCAACTAAAATCCCTCAATTTTCCGGAATATTGTAAAAATGTTGTGGCATTAACATTTCTTTTATATATGCACAAGGATAATGCACTGGCATTTAGCCTGCTAAAAGTTTCCGTATGCACGGCGTCGTATTACATTTTTAATATTGTTTAAATATTAATTTTATTTTTATTTTATTTTTTATTCCTATATGTAGGTACTCATGAATCCATGCCCATTCCCCATTGTTCTTCTAATGGCTTTGCAGAATTTTGCTTTTAATAAATAAAAAAAAAGAACATCGTTTTATGGATATCTGGAGCACATTTGTATTCATTGGTTAATCCCTTAGACAAAAGACACTTCTAAATTTTCTCTTGAAGTTAATTTTTGACAGCACTCCCATCTGCAACAGCAGAATATTTTACATTGTGCAAAAAAATAATAATAATAATGTCTGGAATGGCGGAATTCTGTAAAAGTGTTATTTTATCTTTAGGCTGGTGAAATTGAAATGCCATGTAAAATTTTCCATATTTCAAAGAACATTATATGTTATCGTAAGCGAGCTCTTTTGTTGGCTTACTATAGGTGTCAAGAGAGCTTTACTTGACAGTGAAATAATAATGTGGGGACGAGCATATTTGAAGCAGTTACAAGGTTCTCCGTAATTTGACTATTTTTTTGAAAAATTAAGACTGAAATTTTCACATTGGTAATTTTTAATTGGAATATTTTCTCTCAACTAAAATGCCCGAGAGTGTATTGGTGGATAAGAATTGAAGGTAATGTTGGTAGAGAAGTAAATATGCTGCTGTTTACTATCTTCTATGTCAGTTTAATTTTTGTATAAATTTCTGATAGCAACCAATCGATCTTTTATTAGATAGGAATAAACTTTTAACATCTGTGTGTTTTTGTGTTTGATGAACAAATTAAAACAAAAGGAACACAAAAGAATGCCTTAAGGCATTATATACGCGATTTCGCCGATATAAAATTACGCATATATTTACAAAATGCACAGAGTTAAGTATATGTAAAAAAGAAAAATCAGAAATATTAACAAATGGTGGAGATATTACATAATAAAGCAATGTATTTTTTTTCGGACGCGTTGATGATGAAGGTTCTCGGCATCGATGTGGGTGTCAGAAAAAATGAACATATTTATAATTACATAATGAATGTATCGTTAGTGTGAACTAACAATATTATAAACAAAAATATTATTATAATAAAAATTCGAAACTTAACATTTTTTTACTCATTTTTCTGTCAGTATTATATTTTTTATATATTTTTGTGTCACTAAATTTTTTGTTTCTGTGATTCACACCACAGGTGATAATACTAAGAATATATTGTAAAAATTTCAAATAGATCTGAACCTTCATTCAAGAGTTAGAACTTTCACAAAGTTCAAAAGATCGAATTGTGGAAAATTGTGGAAAAACGGCTTTGAAGTTGGCCGTCGTGCGCACCGCTCGAGACTTTTAAGAGATCTCTTAACCACTTAAATCCAAACACATCTGACACTTATATCCAAGCAATGATCGGACACTTCTGTAATTTGGTATCTGAAAGAAACGTCTTGAGGCCAAATACAAAGTCTTCTCGAATATTTATAATATTTATAATATGGCGTGATTTTTTGCTGTTTGATTTTTGAGCGCTATTTTTGACAGCTCACGCATGATTCGTGACACGTGTCAAAGTAAAAGGTGTTCAGTTTGCTTTGCTATTTCATTATGGAAAGACTTTCACCCAAACAACGCTTACAAATTATTGAATTCTATTAACAAAATTCGTGCTCTGTGAAAAATGTGTTTCGGCGACTTCGACCATTTTTTGGTCGTCCTAATGACCCTAATGAGCGGGCTATTCAATCCATTGTGACCAAATTTTGCACCAGTCGTCGCCGTTCGCAGCAACTGGGATTGTGTTATTCCCTACGTGGACAATTTTACGCAAGAATCTTGGTTTACAGGCGTATAAACTACAGCTCGTTCAAGAACTGAATCCGGGCGATCTGCGCCAGCATCGTGTTTTCGGTGAATGGGCCTCGAAAAAGCTGGAGGAAGATCCGTTTTTTTACCAAAAAATTGTCTTCAGCGATGAAGCACATTTCTGGTTGAACGGATACGTAAATAAATAAAATTGCCATATTTGGTCCGATGAGTAGCCACAAGCAATACAAAAGCTGTTTGGTGTGTTTTATGGGCTGGTGGAATAATTGGTCCGTACTTTTTCAAAGATGACGATGAGAACAACGTTATCGTCAATGGTGCTCGCTATCGTGCAATAATTTCAAACTTTTTATTGCCCAAAATACACGCCCTGAATCTGGTTGACATATGGTTTCAACAAGACAGTACCACATGCCACACAGCACGCACAACGATGGACCTATTGCGAACAGAATTTGGTGAGCAATTCATCTGTCGTTTTGAACACAGTAAATTGGCCGCCTAGATCGTACCAATTGACACCGTTGGACTACTTTTTGTGAGGGTACGTCAAATCTATTGTTTATGCCGATAAACCAGCATCGATTCAAGCACTAGAAGGATAACATCATACGTGTTTGCGGTGAGATACCAGCGGCTTTGCTCGAAATAGTCACTCAAAATTGGACTTCCCGTATGGACTACCTGGAATGTAGTCTTTGCCAACATTTACATGAAATAATCTTTAAAAAGTAAATGGCAAAGATTCATTTTTAATCTCCAATAACAATTTTATACCTTTTTTTAAATTTTTCTGTGTTTCTTTTGAAAATTAATAACCAAAAGCTTAAAATTTCACCCACTGAATTCCAGCAAAAACCTAGAAGCTGTAATATTTTAGTACAAATTTTATAAGTGTACCCTTTTGATACGGTTAACAAGATGACATCACTGCTGTGGGTACAAAAACGCGCACCAAATTTAACTTTGTAATGGTTTGATTTTATACAATAGATGATGATGAAATTACAAGATATACTAAGTTTTTATCATTCCATTTATAACACATAGAAATAATGATGGTAAAGCAGAATGGAACAAACCGGGTAATTCCTTCGTGGAGTTGTCATATAAAAATTTCGTTTTTCACTATACAGGGTGTTTCCCCTTAGGAGGTCCATAGAGCGGGAGGTGATAGTACTCACCTAGACGAACCAAAAATTGTATGGCAGGGGGGGGGGGGCAATATCAACCGTTTAGGAGTTACAGGGTGATTCATAAAAAAAGCTAGGTTTTCACAAAACACCCTGGATATTAAAAACTACAGGGCGTATGGTCACAGTTGAGGGCTCACTGTATGCAGAACTTCATGGCCTTTCTAACGACAGCTGAACCAGCCCCGTACGCCTCTCCCCTCAGAAGTTATGAAGGTCTAAACTAAAAATTTCAGATTTTCTTTCCTTTTTTTTTTAATTTGACCTCTATTATTTTTGCAAAAAGGTCATTAACATAACTTTTTTTTATAAAAACTGTAGACTCTCCTCTTTAATATGACCTATTACACCTAATGTGCTATCTGAAGCCCTTTAAGAGTTATTAGCTCTAAACCTATTCTCAAACCTATTTTCAAACCTATTCTCAACGATAATTTGTTTCCTTAGCACGTCATTTTAAAAAATATCGTCTTTTTTCGGTGTGACCTGAATAGGTTATGAGTTAATAACTGTTTAACGGCTACAGTTAACACATAGGATGTAATAGGTTAACTTAAAGAGGAGAGTCTGCAGTTTACAGTTTTTATAAAAAAAAGTTATGTTAACGACCTTTTTGCAAAAATAATAGAGGTCAAAGTAAAAAAAAGGGAAAGAAAATCCGAAATTTTTAGTTTAGGCCTTCACAACTTCTGAGGGGAGAGGGATACGGGGCTGGTTGAGCTGTCGTTGGAAAGGCCATGAAGTTCTGCATACAGTGAGCCCTTAACTGTGACCATACGCCCTGTAGTTTTTAATATACAAGGTGTTTTGTGAAAACCTAGCTTTTTTATGAATCACCCTGTAACTCCTAAACGGTTGATATTGCCCCCCCCCTGCCATACCATTTTTGGTTCGTCTAGGTGAGTACTATCACTTCCCGCTCTATGGACCTTTTAAGGGGAAACACCCTGTATATATGGAAACTGCCGTGGAGTACGTCAACGTAGAGGACTGCTAGATTGGGCAAGTGCTTCTTGGTGTTACAATATAAAAATTTAAGGTTTTTTACATATACTATGAAAACGATCAGTCCAAGACATTTTTATTGTACTAAAAATTTCTTCAGAATACGAAATCCATTAAAATTGGTTAAAATCATTTTTGTGTCCGCCGGACCTTTCTAGAAATATATGCGAAAACCCACTTCAGAAATCAAAGTTACATAGATTAGTGACCATACGAAATTTTATATGGGCATGCATGTAGATATCGTAGGAGTCGCTTAGATTCATTCTAGCTTTTTTATATGTTTTCTTTTGTTTTTTTTTATTTTTGAAGTCAATATAAGCTTGTAATATTTTCGTGTCAATGTCATAATAATGAAATAAATGAAAATTATTTCTAAGTATACTTTTCTCAACACACTACTTTCTCCTATTTAAAAACTGATGAGCTATTTATTTATCCACAATTATTTTGCACCGCTGAGGTATTAGGTTAAATTAAGAGTTCCCATTACTCATTAGTCATTTGGCCTATATCAGTAAAAGTTTTGGATATTAAAATCCATTGCATATACATACATATAATGAACAAATGAAGTACTTACATATGTAGCTACATAGAGAAATTTTGTAGAAACTTTGTTCGACCTATGCCAAATTACTCTGTCTGCATCAACCCATCCAACGAACTGAAGTATGTTAGCACCATAATTGTGGATAGCTTGCCAAAATATACATTTCATCGTCAGCAAGAAATTCTCACTTCTCTACAACACAGCTACAATGCAATGAGACTATCCGATGTACAAATTATGATTTTGTCATCAGTTATAATTGTGGTTTACAATATACTATATAATTGCAGCAAATATTTTTAGCGCTTCTGAACATTAGTGATGACATCACAGGATATCGTATGATTTAGAGTTATGCGTACTGCAATCCATACGCAAAACAAAAAAGTCATTAAAGTATAAAAGGCAGGAGACAGTAGCTTTAAATTATTGCCCATTCAGCGTTGATTGTTATAAATTGTTGGCACTAAAATACAGTTTAGTCGAAACATATGAATTGAGTGGTCCAGGTTTAAGTTTTACGTCTATGAAGTGTGTCTAGCACAAAAACTCTAGAGCGCGTTGATTTGGAAAACTTAAATTTTGAATACAGCTATTTTATAAAAAAGTTTGTTTATATTTCGAAAATGGGAAAATTCAAGCATCCTTTTCCTTATGGATTGTCATTTTATAAAAGTTCTATTTTTTTTTTCGTCAGGCATATTTTCAAAAGTTCTTTCGAATATGAAAATCTGTAAATTACTTAAGATCATTTTGTAAGTCGCCATTTTGTAACTCGAACTCGGTTTTCAAACAATAATAATAATATTAATTGTTTCATCTTCAAATTATGTTTAAACAATATCACCTGATTGAATTCTTCCATCATAGTTTCTGTACATATTCATCATCAAAGTAATTCTTTACGAAATTTCAACGTCTTATGCACGTTAAATATTTTTATATTTAATTTTATCAATTTCAATAGATTAGAGGGGTGCTTCTGGAATAGTGCTCCAAGCTTTACTTACACCACCGAGTGGGTCCAATGTAACCAATATATTAGTGGCAACCATCCTCGTTTATCTATAGTTCTTCTGTAGTCACCCCGCTTCCATGAAATGGCTCAGGATGCTACCAAGCTTTACTCTATGCATTTCGTCTAGCTCCAGAAAATAGTAGCTCGCTCGTAACTTACTCCTTTTGGTGATCAAAAGTAGAGCATTCATAAAATAAATAGTGAACTGATTGAGTTTTTTCGAGATCCATACTGCTCTAACAGAAATCATTTGCGAGCCTCACTTCATGGTTTCCTACAGCTCAGTGGGTCATCCCTCTCTGGTAGCCTTTCTGCTACTCTTAAGGAGTAGGTATATCTATTCTATTTTTATCATAATCTGGCTAAATATGCCTGTTCACGAAACAAATGGCACTATTTTTCCGATAACTATCAATATATACATATGCAAATATCCTCATCAGATTTCAGTCGACTAGATACTGAAAATGCTGCCTAGCAAATTTTTTTTTTATTTCTGCCTAAAGTACAAGTTTATAGGATTCGTGACAATTTACTGGAGTATACTCCTGATCTGTACCCGGACTAATTTTTGATCTGCGTAGAATTTTCGAGTGGTCTCTATTTACAAAAATACACATTTTTTTAAGCCGACATTCTGGAATGAATTGATTGGATTGCTGTACAGTAAGTCCCCGAGATACGCAACACGCGACTTCCGCAAATTCCCAGTTACGTAAAATGAGAATTTCCAAAATTTGGAAAATGATGCCAAACCAGCCCCTTTGGATCTTCAAAAATAGAACGATTTTTTAAGGAAAAACCTCCCAAATTATTAGACTGATTTTCCATTGAACCGAGCACAACCAGAGCAGAGTTTTCTGATTTCAAATCATTTTTACACTAAATATACCCGTCCCCCGTCCGCATCTGGTCATCTTAATTGCGTTTTGCCCTTCAGAATAAGTAGTAATAATATAAAAAAAAGTCTTGAGAAAAAAAATAAAAAAAAACAAGGATAAATAAAGGGGAAACAAAACTCTAATCTGTGATTTGAATTTTACTGTTCTTTTCTCTTATTTTATTTTAGATCCTTTTCTTTTATTTTTACTTTTGTTTTCTTTACTTTCCTTTTTTATTTTCTTTTGTTATCTTTTCTTTTACCTTCTTTTCTTTTATTTTTGCTTTTGTTTTCCTTGCTTTTCATTTTTCTATTCTTCTCTTTTCTCTTCTTTTCGTTTTTTTTCTTTTCTTTGCTTTCTTTTCCTTTTTTTCTTTTCCTTTCATTTCATTTCTTTTCAATTCTATTTATCTTTCTTTTCTTTTCTTTTATTGTCTTTTATTTTATTTTATTTTCTGTTCTTTTCTTTCTTTTCCTTGTTTTCTCTTCTTTTCTTTACTTTTCTTTTCTTTTCTTTTCTTTTATTTTATTTTATCTTCATTTATTTTCGTTCCTTTTCTTTTCTTTTCTTTTCTTTTCTTTTCTTTTCTTTTCTTTTCTTTTCTTTTCTTTTCTTTTCTTTTCTTTTCTTTTCTTTTCTTTTCTTTTCTTTTCTTTTCTTTTCTTTTCTTTTCTTTTCTTTTCTTTTCGTTCATTTTCTTTTCTTTTCTTTTCTTTTCGTTCATTTTCTTTTCTTTTCTTTTCTTTTACTTCATGTTATCTTCTTTTTTTTATTTTTGCTTTTGTTTTCTTTACTTTTCTTTTTGCTTTTCTTTTCTTTTCTTTTCTTTTCTTTTCTTTTCTTTTCTTTTCTTTTCTTTTCTTTTTTTTTTCTTTTCTTTTATTTTATTTTATCTCCTTTTTTATTTTATCTTCTTTTCTCTTATTTTATCTTCTTTTCTTTTATTTTTGCTTTTGTTTTCTGTACTTTTCTTTTCTTTTATTTTGTTTTCTTTCCTTTTCCCTTTTTCTTTTCATTCTTTTATTTTCTTTTATTTTATTTTATTTTCTTCTCTTTTCTTTTTTTTAATATTGAGTTTAAACTATAATACCAACAATTACTGGCCTCTTGTTCTGGTATTACAGGATAGAACAAGCTCCTACTCGAGTCGACCAAAAACTATACTGATGATGTTGAACATTCAAGAGCAAGAAACACTCAATATTATCGACTGTCAATATGTGGTAGCAATCACATAGAAGACGCAACCACTTTTCTTTGATTACATTATTACTCCAGCTCCAAATGCAATTGTAAATATTAGCTCTCAAGAAAGTAATAAAAGATGAGATAACCGACTATGCATCAAGAAACTGGTTATTCTCCGAAGTAATACGCGCTAGTGATTGGTATTGATATAGTGAAATTTTAATTATTTAAAGTGGTTATTTGAATTTGTACGTTACACAATTAAATGTACCAAGATAGAAATCATTCGAATGCTAGAACTTTTCGTCAACTCGTTAAAATTTTATTGATTCGGGAAGTGTGCATTCACAAAAGGAAAATTCAAGAAAATACAGTATCTAATGAAAATGATGAAATTAATCTTCTATAGTTGCAATTGCTCACGGGTCCCTCAATAATACAAATCGAATTGTCCTGGATATAGGAATGTATAAAAGTAGCATTTTGGATATGATTGAATTGTTCAAATTTCGTCCTTATCACGGATCTTTGCGTCAAGAACTTCATGGTAAGACTTTCAAAACCATTTGAACTTTTGTCATTAATATTACCAACAACGATAATTCATCCGTGCTAAATCGCTATAATATGCATTACTGGTCTGCAGAAAATTCAGTATCCATGTTGGACAAATGTTTGGCGTGGGGATTATCGGTATCCGATTAATTGGAGCACATTTCATCGACAACATCTTGACGGGTCAAAAGTATAACGATTTTTTGGAGAACATTTTCTCGGTATTTTTAAAAGATTTACGACTTCACGTCAGATTAAATATATGGTTTCAAAATGGTAGTTATCCAGTTCACTATATACACGTGAAGTGCGCAGAATATTGAACAGAGAGTGTGCTAACCCTTGGATAGGACACGCGGAGCCCGTTTCATAGCATGTTCGTTCACCAGATTAGACATCTCCAGATTTTTTGATTTTGAGGAATGCTTAAAATCAAGTAATATATGGAGGTACTAGCGATAGCTGCGAACGTGTGTATTATTCATAATTTCGCTACCATTGATCCTCGAATTTCAAAGGCCACTCCACGTAGTTTCAACCATTATATTCATTACAGTTACGCTATTTTTAGATTTTTATACATTCTCAACAGACTTGTTTCTAATGAAAATTGTTGCTGTTTTTAGTGTTGTTAAGTTCTGAAAATTCAGAATAAAAGTTTATTATTTTTATTAGATAATCGAAAAATGCAGATAAAAATTGGGGCCCTAATTTTAAAATTGGAAGTTACCCCCGACGAAATCATTAAGGAGGTGATTTAATTTTTAAGTATCTCCATGAAAAGCCTCCATCTACCAAAAACTTTCATATAGGAAATTTTTTTTTTTATATGTCATAAATTTTATGGAATATATTTGCAATTCACATTATAAATGGACCCTTGTATTTTGAAATGTCCTTGTTCAGAACATTTTCTAATCAACTGTGACATTTTAGTAATTACTGCCAATGAAGATTTCTGTGATGGTATAAAGCTGATAAGTATAGAAACCACAATTAAAGCAATTACAACAGAGCCAGGGAAAGCCTTCCTGGCATTGGTTATAGAAGAGCAGTGCGTTTCCTCTTTTCGGTCTGTTCCAACAACAAAAATTGTCTTCTGCTAAATGCTTTGCAACTTCAGTAAATATTCACAAATTTTCTTGATAGCATTTAATTAAATTATTGAACTCTGCCATGATCTTTACTCACATTGAGGAACTGTCAATGACATTCCAAATGAAATAATTTTCGTCCATTGTCTGTCACCGCTTTATTTTTCATTACCATGAAATGATTGAATTTCAAATTAAGTCATTATGGACACAGTCTGTTTCTAGGGTATAATCCCATTCATAAACTCTCAAGGAATCATTAAAGTTGACTCCAAACATGAAATCCTATTGCCATCAGGCGCGTATTCCGGGGGTCACGGGGGTCATGAAAAAGGCATGTAATGCTTATAAAGCTTAGCAACCCGTTTATTGTGATGCTTTTATATTTTTGTTGCGTCGATTACTAGTATAAATGATAAAGCACACAATTTCGAGTTATTAGCTCTGTTGTTTTCGCATATGGGGTCCGAGTTAGGTTTAGAAGTAATTTCCGCATTAAATTATTTCGATAGAGCTATGATTTAAAATATTTTTGGCAAAATGTTAAATTTTTTTTAAATAATTGTTATGTTCTGGTTCTAGGTTCAAAAATCACCACTTTTTATGTACATTTTTCATTATTCCAATGCAATGTGATTGAAAATTTGTATTTTTTCAAAAACGTTAAATCATAGCGCTCTATCGAAATAATTTAATGCAGAAATTACTTTTGATTCTGACCCGGACCCATAATGCGAAAAATTCACAGCTATTCTTTCTAAGAAATTGATCAGCGATTATAAATTTTTTTTTTCTATCTGATTTTCCGACATAAAATGGACAACTTGGTGGGGATCTCGCAAACAGGAGCAAACAAACTGACTTAACAAATTTTTTTCTAGGTTTCTTCCAGTAGAACCTTAGTTCCATACAATCAACGAATAGCCACCCGTTGACTTTTCATAGCGATATTGATTTAAGCCTGAGTTGCTCAAAATGTTTACAACTGTTGGGAAGCATTCAATTTTTCTTAGATATTTACTTGCAAATTGTTTTAAGAATTTGAATGCATTACTAATTACTAACAATTGTCCAAACGAATTGGTGAATGGATTCATGAGGTTCACTCTTTCGGCCACAAGGGCAAAAGCATTCAGTTTCCCTAGGCCGGTTACACATCGAAAAAAGAAAACGAGCGAATAAACAGTTCCATACCGAAAATTCGTTTATAGTTACATATCGAAAAAGAACGAATAAAAGTTGGATTGGGTTTGTATGAAATGTAAATTAACAGAAATGAGGTTATGTAAGACCGAAAAGAATATTTGTTCGTGTGTGGAACATAGTTCGGAACGAAAATTTGTTTCTCGTAAGGTACCCGCGGCAAATAAAGCCCAGAGGGTAATAAGACCCACAATTAAAAATTCTACTAAAATGAATCGAAGCAACCTCATACTTTATGCGCACATGCCTTAAGTCTACAGGAACGCCGCCGAGGGGGCATCTGGCAGCTTGCACCACCATCTTGACAGTAGCGAACGGTACGTCACCGAAAGGAGTATGGCTGCTTGGAATTATAGTTTTCGCCTAGACAAAATCATAAGTTCCGTTATTTAATTGCTATTTCCACATGTAGCAACTTGTTTAGTTTGAACGTCAGGTAATGTAGTTTATGATTTCGGAGTTTATCTTCGCCCACCATTGTGTTTATTTGATTAATGAGTAATTTTGTAAAATCTTATCATAAGTGTAATAAGGCCCACTGGAGTAGACCGTGGGCCTTATAATCCTACCTAACCTAAATTCCTAAATTTTTTTTTCCAAAGAATGAAGACTGTTTGGATTTACTCTGTTGTACGTTAAGACATTTATAAGATTTACATAATGAAGCAAACTGAAAGAAAGGCCCATTTTTATTCCAAATTATTAAAAATAACCGAATTTTGTTGATTTTCTTAGTTTTACCAAGTTTAAACGGAAGCATTTTTTGAAAAAGTTAATTTCATATTTACTGTGTTAGTTTAATAAGACCCTTGGAAAAGGTTTTATAAAATTAAATTATTTTTTCAAATACTAACTTCTTTTATAGTTTTTCTATTTTTTAGTTGTGCAAATAAATAAAATTCACGGAAAACTTGTTTTTGTAGTTCTGTATCACCAAATACTTGATTTATTGCATTTTCAAATTGGGTGGGCCTTATTTTGCCGCAGGTACCTTACGAATGTGTTTTAATTCAAATAAAGCTTTAAATATGGATATCGTTTTTATTGAAACAGTAATTACAATAAATACCTAATATTTTATTACATGTATTGCGGCAAATTTCTGTTACTTTAGGACAAAATTTGTTTATTCGGTTTAGTGTTTTCGTTTTCATTTTCCGATGTGCAAACAGCCTTACAATAATTTGACAATTTTTCTTTAGATTTTTCATGCATTTAGTAACCGACCATAAGTGCCAAGGGTTATTTATATTGATTCAGGTGCCTTGGCTGGTCTGAGTCGCTAATGATATTTATGAGCGTTGGCATACATACATTTTACAAAATTTTTAAAAGCTCCTTCTTTCGACTTCCTCTCAAACATTTTAGTTGGGAACACACCCCCCCCCTCTCCAGGCTACTGGTCTGAATACGCGCCTGATTGCCATATATACATCCACGATTACTGCTAAGCGAACTACGATAATTATCACGTTGGAACTCAAACGCTGTTGTTAATTGCAAAATAAAAATTCTGACAAATAAAGCTACAAACTGTGGCTCAAAAGCATTAACTCCGAGCCCAAACCAAAGATAACCTGATAAGTTAACTGTGCCCAAAAAGCTTTCATAATTAATGAATAATTTGCCTACAGATAGAGTTCAGCCCGCAGGACCTTTCGTCAGATTTCTGTGGAGCAATATTAATCTTCTACAGGATCAGTTTAAAATGGACACAGAAATCGTTCATAGCAGTATTATGTTGTTTTATTATCTTACCAAAGCAACTCACCTCGAATCAATCACCGATTTTATAATGCAGTGCTTCGTTGTGGCACTTAAACGCTTTATGGCTAGACGATGTCCCTGCGCAAACATTTTTTTGTGAAAGTAGCATGCGCATCTAGGATACGATAGAGTAGAGTGAGTGATTAGAGTTGGACACTAACCTACCTTTTGTTAGAATGCAAGCAAAGGTATGGGAGTCATTCTGAAGAGCAATATTGGGATTAATAAATGGAATTGGCACGAGAATATATTAGATCGTGAGGGCTCAGATCTAGTTGAGTAATAATTATTATCCGGACTAGAGTGATTTCTTTGAGAAGTGCTATGAAAGCAAAGCGCAATTTAAACACAATTAAGGAAATACACAGATAATCAAATTGATATGAGTGACAATGGCATGAAAAATAATTTTACTTACTTTTATCCACGTACCTATATGCTTAGAATTTATTGTAAAGTAATTTCCTATAGTTTTTTTCTGATAAGATTTAGTTTAATTATACGGAATGGACAAGGGATGTTAATCACAAAAATATTAGATAAGCGATTTCTAATGAAAATTCATGTTTTTGAATCAAATACAAATAAAGACACTAATAAGGCGTAAATGTTGGACTTTTTTTTACATACTGTGAAAATTTTGAATTTGGATTAAAAGTGCATTTCTATAATGTTTAAGTCATTATAGATAGAGCAAAATGGACAAGCTACAATAATAGTGCATCACAAAATACCTCTTATTTCAGAAAATCCACACATTAATATTAATATTTACTTATTTCAACCTACAGATATTGTTATTTTGTTGAAATAAATATATTATATCAAGATCCCTTTGTAAACCTATAGTTGCACAATTGTGGAACATTTTTTTTTACTTTCTAATTTCTCTTGCAAATCGCTGCAGCCTCTAATCATCTTACTTTAGTTTATTTTCACAGCAAAGCTAGCAAAGCTGTGGTTCGTTCCATAGATTATCCTCTGAAAAGGTTATGTTAGGATAAATAAATAAATTTTATGTTTTTTTTTTCATCATCATAATGAAATAGTAATAAATACGAGTGACTTAATTATTTAATACATATATTTACCCGTACAGAATGTCGTACAGAGCTGAGCACACCTGATATTACAATCTATTATAAATTCAGAGTAGCATGAAGCCCATATAAATGCTACATAATGGGCAAATATACCAACAAACTTGCATTCATTTTAGCATTAACGAATATTTATATGCAGGCCTCTTGAGGTTTCTGCTCTACCCTATTATCTATTTTAGATCTCCTAAAGCCTTCCTCCTGTCTCCTGGATAAAGGGCAGCACAGAAATATTTGCAGTTTTGCTTTTATGCATTTGCATTGAGAAATATGTACTTTCTCTATTACAAAAGGATGATACAATGTGGATCTTGGCTAAACAACCCTTTAATTATTACACCCACCTCAGTACACATTACACATTTCATACTCTGTAATATACCCTGGGCTACTATACTACATTGCAATTCTCTGGAGCTTGCTGGTTGCAATAAAATTCGGCCCCCATGTGTGCAACATAGAGGTGTATAACTTCAAAGTGAATAAAGCAAACATTCAAACAACTTTAAGATTCACTTAACCCTGGCCCCTGTAGGAGCCCTGCTGTGCTCCATTTCACCGCTTAGGTTAAGTGGATGTACGGAGGAAGGCGTTTCCCTCTTTTATTCTTTTGAATTTTTGTCACAATTTTCTTCAAATGGCACCCATTTATGCTGGCATAGTGTAACAAAGTGCTATTTGGAATTTTCCAGTAGGTAAGAGAAAAATCTCGAGTCCGTATATGGAATGTGCATATGTATATTGGTATAATAGATATATATGTATGTGTAGTACATACTACATAAAATAAGTAAGTAGGTACTATGTGATACAACTCAACTACAGGAATCCTTCAGACGTTTTATACATGACTTTTTGCATTTATCTGGTGATTTAAGGGAGATGTTAGCTACTACATATTCATATAAACTTCCATTCTATCAGATCATATTTAAAGTAGAAATTGATATAAAGTTGCAGGAGAGTCTTCATCCAGAAATTCTTTGTATTGCATTCAGCATAACTTATTACGACTAACTGCTAGCTAACATGTCATTTTTCCATTTATTTCTGACTTGAATCCAAACAGATAAATGCAAGGAAAAGATTATTGAGCTTGATGAGTAAAGTTTTGAAATAGAACGAAAAGGATTGCAGAAGCTCAACGTTTTTTTTTTTTCTCTTTTTTGTTATTTATTTCCTTAGTAACTGATATGAATGTCAAATCCTGTGCGAAATGTAGAGTCATTCGTTTCCATGCCATGAGATTTCAAGAAAAAAAGATATGTTGAACGAAATATTCTTTCTTCGGATTTTGTGTGCTTGTAATTGGATAAATAAAATTTCTCGTAATTGACACCGATAGATGAATTTCTGATTCACGAAAGCATGCTTTATGATGAATTCTAACAAAAATATTCGACAGTAGTTCTACTCTCGTCGTAAGGAGTGGTATCCTTTCGAGTCAAATAACTGAAATCGATTTAGTGCAACGAATATTTCATTGACTTCGAGACATATTCTGTATATATACAGGGTGATTCTGATCAAGATACCTTCCGGTATACCACGCGATTCCTTGAGGTAAGCTGATCAAAAAATTGTTCCACATACCCCCCCCCCCCCCTAGAAACCTTCCTTTAGGAGTGGTGGCCAGTTGAAGATATTCGTGAACCCTGATGGGAATAAATGAGTTTTAACTTTTGAACCACGACATAGATTTTGGTTATTGTTGGCTTATTACATAGCCAAGAATAGTAGCTGTCAAAAAGTGTATTTTTATGTATTTTTTAATTAAGCATCTTTAAATTATTCTCAAATATTTCCAAAATTTTGATTTTTTTTACACGCAAATTTCATAAATACCGTTATTTATTTCAAAAACTTTTGTGGGGGGGGGGGGGGGTATGTGGAACAATTTTTTGATCAGCTTACCTCAAGGAATCGTGTGGTATACCGGAAGGTATCTTGATCAAAATCACCCTGTATACATCAATGCATAATACATATGTATATCTATTCTGATGAGCTGATTGCTAGATAATCTTAAATGATCCATACTCACCTTTGTGAGGATCTTTTGATGACCTATTTTACTTATCTAGATCATCCCACTGAATTCGTCATCTGGGCCATTTATGAATCAAGTTTCTTAGAGTCAATTTCACGGTGTTAGAGGACGTGCTATAAACCGATTCTGGTCGAAGAGAGGATATGGATTGGAAGAATTGATAGCGTTTGGTCACAACCATGGAAAAATACCAACCACTTCGGTATAGTTTGCATATACGCGAAGGGAAAATAATTTTTTTTTACCGTTTGGTTTCCGCCTAAACGCGCCCTGAGATAGCATGCCAAATATTGAATTTTTATTCACTTTGTTATAGCTCGGTACCCTGAGGAGTTCCACTGACTATATCCATCTATCAAGGATCTATACACCATAAGTCCAGCCTCTTTTTTTATTAATTTTACTGACTACTGGTAAATTTGTAAAGCCAGAAGATTATATCTGAATTGAGTTTCAATGTCGTGCCAGCTTACTTTCTGCAGTTCAACAATGTTATATATGTAGCTGCTTCTTTTTACATTGACACCTCGTCAGCAAAGAGAGTAGGACCGGTTTTATTTCTCATACTTCTTTTTTTGTGAAAGCTTTAATTGATATATTGTAGGAGTTAATTGATAGCTTGTGTATACAGCACATCAGACTTGAACAAAATTTTGGGTTTCCTCAAGCTTTCTAGGTAGCAAGTGCACTTATCCACCTTTGATAGTAATTATAAGATCATAAACGTAACATTGTGATTTAATTATTGTTTGTTCTGTCGATTTTACAGATCGTCAACTACCACGGACCACAACAGTGTAGATATTACTCCTCCTTATTTTTTTATTATCCTGTTGGAGATAATGGCCTATAGGTTCGGACCACACCATGTTTGGTCAGTGCTGGAATTATTGAATTATGAGAGGGGTTATAAGAACTAGTAAGCCCAGCTACGTCAGAGAACGTTTAGATTGTTCATTGTAGAGGGCTTGTACCTTCTCGTCTATTTTCTTTATTATTAATTCAAGCTCAAGGGATACCCTATGATTCAAAGCACAGCATGGCAGGAAAAAAATAGGGTAAAGAATTAGCGGACGTGAGACTAGTAGCAGAGGTGCTGATGTATGTCACTGTTAAACTTTCACAGATTGTATCGCCAAGAAAAGATTGAAGACTGTTCCACATTCCCACAGGCCGAGATAAAAAAGAATGACGGAATTTTACCATTCGGTCAAAACCATTTTGAAGGGTTAAAGATGTGCGCGGTTTGCAGCGCGAATGATGTGGGACTTGTAGAGGAGCGCTAGACTTGATGTGTTGAAATATTTCTTCACATTTCAAATATCTAAGATATTTCGATATCTCTTTGGCAACACATAGAATGCTATGTGTCCAGCTTAACTTATTGGAAATATTAATGCCAAGAATCCATAAAGACGGTGTATCGTAAAGTAGTACTCCATCAAAATAAAGGGGAGTGGAAAAATTATAATCTTGTTGTTTTAAAGAGATGAGACAACTTTGGGGCTTAGACGTCTTGAATTCGACGCGATATTGTGGATATTGTGAAGGTCGTCATTCAAAGATATCATTGTATAATCTTGTTTGACACTTGTAGCATTCCCTCTAGAGTCCTCAAGAGTGTCAAGGGAGTAAGCGAAATCAAGGGTAATCTCATCAGCGAAACTATGGATGGGATTGAAAGTAAGGCAAAAGAGATCATTAATAAAAATTAAAATGAGAGTTGAAGAGATAACAGAGGCCTGGGTCACCCCAGCATTTATGGGATGAGGTCAGGCGAAACGCCATCTAATACAACACGTACTTGGTGACTATATAGGAAACTTTCAATGCATAATAGAAGAGGATTGGAGAGACTAAGTACTTTAAGTTTGACTAAAATGGCAATTTGCCACGCTCTATCAAAGGCCTTTAAAAAATCTAGGATAACGACTTGAGACTCACCAAAACTATGAAAACTATGGTTCCAACGTTCCATAATAAATGTCAGTAAGTCTCCAGATGAACGTCAAGTCCGGAAGCCATATTGGCGGTCATTGATGAGTTAATTGGTTTCTAGATACTTTATTAATTTGGAGTTAATGATAGATTCAAAAACCTGCGAGGGAATCGAAGTGGTTGCAATTAGTCGATAATTTGTGGGATCGCTAGCCTGTCCTTTTTGGGAAGCAGCTGCAAGCATTTGGAAAATTGTCAGTAGAATAAGACTGGTAAGTAGGTAGGATGAAGTGCAGCATTTAATTATCAGGGGCGACAGACCATCAGGACGCGCGGCTTTGGAGACATTGAGCCCCTTAACAACCGATAAAACATCTCTCGTCATCCCTCGTAGAGATATGTATTGGCTCTTGTACACTTTCACATGAGAGATGCAAATCCGATTTCTGTGTAGTGGGTAGAAGGCGAGAATTTGAAACGAATCTAACAGCCAAAATATAAGCCTTATTGCTTTATTCAAGGAGTCAACAACTATTTCACCATAGTTAAGTAGTGATGGTATATAGAAGAACTAGTGAAGTTTTTCTTGATGGTTTTGACGAGAGATCAGAAACCTTTGCTGCCTTTTCGGCTTTCAAAGATCTTTGCCTAACACACACTAGTCAAAAAGAAATTTTTCTCTCTGCATAGTGGAATAGCAGGTACTCCGTGCAGTCTTGTAGACTTTTTTCAGTTCTGGACCTGGATGCAATTGATAGAAGCAAAAAGCAGACTCTAATAGCTCTGTTGAACTTATCATTAAACTAGAGCGATTTTTCAGCTTTTGAGACCTGCTTTAGGATTATGGAATGTGTTCACGAATGCCAAGAATTAGAATTGTGGGATTCTTTTTCTCTTTATACGTACCCATACAACGGGCTCCCTCAGCACATTCAAAAACTTATATCGACAATTTTTTGAGTATCCAAATTGTATTTTTCCCTTTCATTTCATTACAGTTTGTTTTACTTCTTACCTTTATATATTCCTTATGTACGATATATATGCAACAAAAAATTGCTACTCTTGTCTACTTAACTCACTCACTTGGTTACTTTATTTTCGGTCTGTGAAGGATCACCATAATAAGCAATACCACTTAGGTGATCTTTGACAAATTGACTACTATTCAAGTCAACCTACGCTTAGAGAATTATTCGAATCAATAATATCTCAACGAACCAGCGATCTGTAATGAAGGGCTCATTCCACAAATCGTTTATTAAAAGTTCTTACGTTCTTATTAATATATCTACGACGCGGGCACAGTCAATACATTTAAAAGTCTCATTAGGGCTCTGGAGTCTAAGCTCTATTGAATTTAAAATATTCTGATGTCTACTCCAGTTTACAAAACTTGCATAAACATAATTCATCGATAATATTTTTGCAATTTTTTCCGTTTAAAACCGAATAAGGGTATTCAAAACATTCAAAGGAGTACCGATTTCAATTTATTACCTATCTCAATTTCCAAAATGGAAAGACGTCAATTCCCGAAGTAATTAAAGCGAAAACATTTATAAAGTTGTCATTTCATGAATAGCCGACATATCTAATAAAGGTCCTTGGGTATGCATACCTCCTTGCATAACTAATATATATGTAGGTACCTATATCCCAATACAGACCACAAATCCAATAAAAGATCATCTGAGAGTCATTTATTTCGATTTCTGGCTCATTCAGATACTTAATTACAAAATTTTGTATTGTGAGATTCGAGAATATTATAGCATAAAGCTTTTACTAATTTACCCCAAAAACTATTCAACTGTAAATTAAGCGCGAAACTCTATTGTCTTCTCTTCGCTGACAAAATACCATTAACTCGGTGATTTAGTTCAGCGAATAGGATGGCACAATGTAACAAAACGAATTGTTCTTGTTCCGTGGTTCCGTCTATTGTTGACTGTATCTGGATATAGCCCAGCTGTTTGGGGGAGAAATGGAATGACAGGTTTTAACAAGTCTTTGCTTGACTGCCTATATAGTAAAGTCCATTAGACTGTCTGCGATTCAGTGAGACAAATTTAAATTCAAGATGATAGGCCTGAATGTGGTGGGTGGTCTTAAAATCTTGCCAAGCAGAATATTCTTTTTGATTCTTCAGTCTTTTTAAAAATAGGCCAAATAAATTATATTGTAAGCACTTAAAATCATCAAAGATAATTTTAACTGGGGTGGGGCACTGATAGAATTCTAAAAGTTCCTTTATGACTTTAACATTTTTGGAAATATCATAATTAATTAGAACAACAGTTATTGTTCAGTATTCGTACTGAAAATGCTAGCTGAGCTGACAAATTGGATGCAACTTCCAATCGTTCTTAGTATAGTATTTGGTTTCTTACAAATTTTTTTTAATGACGTACATATGTATATTGAACTGCAAGAATTGAAATCAAATCAATACCGAAAAAGACTATAGAAATCTCATCCAAAATATCCCTTTAGATTGTATTTAGTAGTGCAGGTCTACCTCTATAACAGGATATCCGAAGCACTATTAATGTAGATCGAGAGCGAAACTAGATTTTGGTCATGACATTGGGAATTTAGCTCTGATCTCCAAAAGTCTTTAGTCGTTCAGCACAGTGCTGATGTTTAGATGGTTCACACCTGTCTAGTCGAGTCGGTTCTTAAAAAAGTTAGAATTCTATGAAGTGGTTGTTAAATAACTAAAATCTCTAAAAGTTAACGTTTAAAATATGAAATATTTATTTCTACATATGAAGCTTATAAATAGGAGCATGAAAATCATTTATAAAATAAGATTTTATTGTGGATTTCCGTTAGTCAGATGAATTGCTAAAGTGTTCCATACAAATACTAACTACGTAAATAAATAACGTGCTATAAGAAAAAACACCCCCCACGAACACACGGTCGCAGTAGAACAGTGCTCTGTCAAAATTGTCAAATGAATAGGATCAAAACCCTCGAGAATACTTCACAAGCCATGAAACAGACTCCTTCACTACCACATGAGAGCCCCAACGGAGTCCTAACATTCTAAAATATTTGAAGTGTCAGACCTGGGCAAGTACCAAAGAAAAAATACTTAAGTACACGTATCGAAGGCCTGAGTACTTCAGCGTAAATACAAGTACCGTATGTATGAAAAGTACTTGTAACTAAGTACTAAGTTTTAATTAATTTTGTTTTTTTTTAAGTCTATAAAAAGTACTGAGTACCTTTTGAAGTAGTTTTTAAAGTACTTTTTTAGAATCTTTGTACATTAGCAGTAATATAATGATGTTTATAGAGTTCAGTTAATAGATATTAATAAATAAATACCTTTTGAAAACTATAATATGTATAGTAACCAATGGCTACTATTTATAGTTTTTGGTGCTGCTCGTATAGTAAAACTTTCACCTTTCATTCGTACACTCATAAAAGCTATTAGAGGTCCATCCAAGCACCCATGGTCGCTTCCAATAATGCATAAAAATTCTAAGGAAAATATTTCCAGTAAATTTCTAAGGTGAAATTGAAGGCTTCCATACATCAGGTCGAGGCATCATCGAATTTATATTCTAGCGAGACGTTACTGGTTTTTGTTCTACTTGCCCAGTCTTGTTTGTATGTTATTAGTTTGCCTAAGGTTCTGCCTGGACGCGTGAGGGCGACATATGCTTTGACAGTTCTTTGCGTACTTTGGAACTCAACAAAAAAGGAGTTGCGCTAGAGATTGTGTTTGCTTTTCTATGAAGCGTCAGATATTTTGTAGGTACTTAATAGACTCAGAAGTATTAAGTAAAAAGCTTGGTACTTAAGTAGAAAACTAAGTCTTAAGTACAAGTAAATAGAAGCAAGTACTTATGTTCAAGTACTAAGTAGGGGCATTTCAAAAGTATTAAGTAATAAGTCTTAAATAACGAAAATGTACTTTAAATAGTACTTATGTCTTTTTTTACTTAAGTATTGCCCAGTTTCTTATGTATGTAAAACTACTCTTCATACAGAAAAATGGTGTTCTGATAATCTTCCGTTTACTTTCTTATCATCCGAACCGAAATAAAATGTTTATACCTTTAAAACAATTTATCTTAACCGAACGACTATGATTCTTTAAACAAATACTCTCAGCTGAGTAATCATTGTCTATGGCACTGTGCTATCATGGGATGCCGTGGGCTAATGTTATCGAATGTAGTTGCCTACAGATTCGGACTCCGGCTGCACATACACACATGCAGTTATCACTCAGCTGAGAAGTATTGAGCATAAAATGGTAAGGTTACTTTGTAATCAAAACTATTTTATTATTTTGTTAAGTAATGTATATAGTAAGTGTAGCCTTTGGGAAGGTAAGGAACCAAGCTTTAAATTACTAGAAGACTATTTTCCTATATGGATAGTAGTTTAGGCTCTATAGCATATTTAAAGTCGATGTTTGGCACTTTTCCATAAGTATCAATATAGAGCATTTTAGAGAACGGACTCACAACGCACACATATGCATTTCTGTTTCATGACTTGGGAAGTCTTCTCGAGGGTTTTGCTTGGGAAGTATTCTCGAGGGTCTTATTAAGATGCTTCTATAAATTCTCTCTCAACTGCTTTCACTAGCACACGAGAAAATTTTGAATCGTAGTGCCGCATCGGCGTTTATAGTCTATTCAAAAATTAAATCTCCTGGTTATTTTGAGAATTGGTTGTCGGACCGTTCTACTCCAAAGCTAGCTTGCTCGAAAATTGTTTGCAATCCTTGGTGGGTGTCGTCAATCTTAATCAAATTACCATGATATTTAACCAGCCATGGTGGTACTTAGTTGGGTTTGTTAAGCATAACAAATAGATTGGCGATGTGTATAGTGCGCAGATTGATCCCTCTTTGTCGCTGTCTGTCAGGGTCTCTAGCTCAAAATTTTTGTCTACCTTTTCGTATATGTATATGTAGAACTTTGATGACCTTCTGTAAATATTTGTTTTTGTTCAAACCATGATGGTCCTACTGAAAAAAAGAGCGCTCTAAGAAATCTCTGAAGTACTTCAGTGGAAGCTCGCGGCGCTTCTTTTCCCTATCCCAGTCTATTGCTGTTTAACAAAGGCATGTCCGCAGAGGTAAGCACTTCAATCCTGCTCTTAAGAAGCGCTCTAGTCGTAGGTGGCATGCTAAATGATGGGTGAAGAAATTTATTGGAGGTATTGGATTTTTGAAGAAAACACTTGTTTATCTACTCCACTGAACGTTTAATTATGTAAAAACAACTTTTGGCCTTTGATAATGTCCTAGTCAGACGAAACGCGTCGGCCTCTTTAAGTAATTAGTTTTAATTTTTGTTTTTACATAATTAAACGTTCAGTGGAGTAGATAAACAAGTGTTTTCTTCAAAAATCCAATATGTCTATCATAAAATACTTCCACCAAGTGCCAACAGTGAATACAATTAATCACATTAAAAGTTATTGGAGGTGTCTTTTCAAACGCTTTAACGAACTTTTTGAATAATCATCGCAGTGATTCTTCCTTAACCTAATAAGAGGACCTTAAGAATGTCTCCTGAGAACATTAATAAGGTGCTTGCGCTTGCTGCTAAATATTTGTGGTATTAAATTTTATTAAATTGATTAAATAACCCAATATTCTCAATCTTTATAACGAGAACTTGAGCAGATTACTCCTAATCACTCTGAAGTTCACATTGAAAATGAGAAATGATTTACTTCGTACAATAGTAGAAAAATCCACAATTTAGATTAGTGGAAAATTAAATAGATCACCGCTTGTTGCACCTCTGCTGGAGCTCATTAAATAATCTCATATCTTGCTTCCAACGGATGGCTATAGAAGCTGTTGAGTTACTTACTTGCGTCTTTGCTTATTTTTCTGGATAGATCAGTGAATATTTTTCCAAAGAGCTGCCAAATGATGGTTAGGGAAGCGCTTAAGTTCCGCCCCTTTCAGAAGCGGTATGACGTAAATTATACACCTTTTCGCGCGTCTTTATTGTCGTCTGTCTCCATTTTCGCGATAGCCAAATTGTCTACCATTCTTACCATTGAACAAGAAATATTATTCTCTATTGACGCATTTAAAGGCTGTCTTTATGGTATCGCGTTTGTCAATTGATTTTTTTAAGCCCTTGCGGCCGTCCCGCAACACCCTCTATTACTAGAGAAGTCAGGCAAACTTTCGAGTAAGTTATCAATGATGCTAAGAGAGTATGGATGGATGGAATAATTTGTTCATGATGTGACGTAAACATTTTGGTCGCCAGCTCTACGTCTATTTTGCTAGGCTATGTTCCCTCCAGCAAAGCAAAAGAAGTTGTGGATCGTCATTACTTTATATGTGTGTAAATGTGTCTGTACATTGTGGACTATAATTCGGGCGATAACTTCTTTTTATAAAAACCTTTTTATTTATTTTTTTATTTATTTATTTATTTTTTAAGTCATAAGGTTATATATAACATAAACGCCTAATAAAGTGTGAAATTCTTACCATATTAATAAATTTTTGTGCGATCAATGTTTCAATTTCAGGAGCATTATTGAAGTTTAGATCAAATAAACTTTATGATTTATTAGAATAAAAAAAAAATTGTTTCAAATAGTCGCATCAAAAAATATGGAGAGGTCATGTCTGTTGAACGAGAATGCCTACAAAATTAACTATTTCGTAAATACCGTCCTAAAACCCCGCTTGTTCACTGTCACGAAGTCTATATAATTATAAAAAAAATAAACAGAGCGGAAAAATATCAGCACTGGTTAATAGGGACTCAAATTTCGCGACTTTTCTTTCCTCTGATATACTTAGTGAAGTTACGTCTTTGCCGGAGACAAAAAGTCATCCCAACATTACCAATATTGGGTAGGTAATCCCATAAATAATGCTTTTTTCTATACTCCTTTTCTTTAAAAATTAAGATAAACAATTTTTTTTTTAATTCTAAAATATAATCACCATTATTTTCTACAATTATCTTCCAACTTTCTGGTAGATTTGCAATGCCCCAAAATTCAAAATTCACTAGTTCTTAACTCGACAAGAATTTCGTATTTTTTTATGGCCGAGTGTTATTCTATTGAAAGAACACCTTTCGTCGTTTTGTCCTGAAGCCAGATGCTCGTTTTACTTTTAGCAGTGACTTAAGCCGCAGTCCACCGCCTCCATACAAAAAAGGTCCATTCCAAAGACGTGACAGCTAAGAAGAGCATACATTCTTTTCTACACGCTATTAAACTTGGAGAGCTTGTGAGGACCTTATTCTATTAATTAGATTTGCTGGTTTCCCAATGGCATGCAGGTGCCGACGAATGGTTTAATATCCAAATCTAATCTAGCTTGTCGGCTAATTCCCAGTAGTCACGATGAGATTGTGTCCCAGCACATTTTGTGCGACATTGGCTAACATTTACTGCCCAATCCTCAAGTACTACAAGAATATTCCTCGCTGTTCTATCGCATTGTTGTCTTTATCAAACTGAACTCTTCGAAACTTATGTACACTAAGAATAAAAACAGGTGAATTCAAAACCTTTTTTTTTTTTATAGTAATTGCATGTAATTTAACCTTCCACCACTCTTTTAACCTTTCTAATTTTTAGTGTATACAATTGAAAAACGCATTATTTATGGATGTAAGTCATCATATGATATTTCCGGATGCTTGATGGGTTTCCACGGATATAGATACTACAGAACCTCCGATTACGGAAGACAGTTCTTACGTTAGGAAAGTCATTACATAACGGTAAACTTCGAACCTGAGTCCCATCAATGATATCTACTTTACATACAATTACAATTAATATTTTTACGTTTTTATAAGAAAAAATTGTTATTGAAACTTGGCCTAGGGGCTCCCGAAATTTGGGGGCCCCAAACTGGAAACTAAAATTTTCAAAGAATGCCGGCATTTTACCAAAAATAATGTAACATAAGGATACCGCATGAATGATTGGGTTGTATCAGAAACTGTTTCTTGGGATTTTTTAGCAGAAGCCGTACTACGACCCTTTCTCAGGCATTAAAAATGCCACAGCAGACATCACTGTCTCTGTACAACTTCTTTGAGGATTTCATTTTATTTTCTTTAAATTATCCAGAAATAATAATTAGAGAAATACTGTACGAGTATGCTTCAATTCCAATATAAAATTAAACGATACCTCGACCTGATGTAGAGCAGCCCTCAATTTTTTCTTAGAAATTTCCTGGAAACTTTTTCTTTAGAATTTTTATACATATTATTGGAGACCAATACAGAATCTGAAAATAACTCCTGTCAGCCACGAAAAGTGGATAAAAGTTCTGCAGGAATATTTTTGTAAATTTCTAAATAAAAAAATTAGTGCTTATAGCTTAAGAGGAGTCAATACCAAGATTTGTAAGTTTCGTACATTTTTCATTGCGAATTTCTGGTAAACTATTTGTAGTAGAATAATGATTTATATTTTAAATCAAATTCCTGTTAGTATGCATTATCTTTATGTAGATTGTGACTATTTTAGAAAGATAAAGCCTAGATGAAGCAAATAACGTCGGGTCTTTTTTTCATTTTTAGTGGAGCTTTTTTGTTATTATTGACTCTAATAGTACTTGTTTTTTCTCCCAATATTTCACCGACGAGAAATTGCAATATATTGTTGAAAGTTGTTGAAATACAAAGCAAAATAGTAGATTTAACAATTATGTGCAAAAAAAATTTAGGAGAGTTAATTCTCGTTGAAAATTTGCAATTTGTTTGAACTGCAACTATTTATTTTTCGTCTTAAATTATCGCATGTTGGATTTCTGTTTTTATTCTAGATGTCACCTACGTAGGTATAGTAAATTTTATTGCCTACAGGCTCGCTGGTATCTAAATTGAAACTTTTGTTGAGTACTGACTCCTCTTAAGGACTTACACCACCTTGAGATTTTTATTTTTTCTTTTTTTTGCTAGATAAATTATTTTTACTTGGAAGAATATTTTAAGCGTTTAACCATTTCACAATTAAAATTATCTTCAAAGTAACAGCAATTAGAAGTGAGCGCGACAGGGGAGTAGGATAGTAGTTGTTTTATCTTTTAGGTTTTCTCCCAAAACTACGGTTTTTAAACTGGTGTTCAAGATATCTCAAGATTTGTTTAACCGAGTTTGATAATATTCAAATCACATATTCTTTATAATATTATCTATACCAAATTTTACACCTTACTTATTTTTTCAACAGAGTGGATTTCTATATTGATATAGTATATACGTATATATTAAAACATGCATATATCCATATACATATCTAGAAATATCTACATATATCCCCAACTCTTTGTTATCAATTATGAATTTTTTGCGATCTATGAAGTACAATTATCGACTATAGCTGAGGAATTATAAATTGTGACTTGCATTTCAAAATGTATCTTTAATAATGGCTCTTAAAAATTTTGTGGTTGGGCCCTGAATTCTTATCTACGCCACTGACTACGAAATTGTAACTTACCTCTCGCTCCAAGATGACTCCTTGCTTCAAAGTGGTCTGCGTAACCGAAACTTGGCTATGCGACAAGATCGCGGATGCAGAACTCCTTGGTTGCAAGTTCTTGGTATCACGAATATCTTAGTCTCAGATCTCTACATCAAAACGTGTATATTGCTGCTGTTTATATCTCTCTATTCTCTGTTAAATGGACCACACTTTTCGGGAAATAGGGCATTCTGTCACTTTGACATCTGCTACTCAACATCTGATAATCTTGTGTTGGAAAAATATGTTTTCTTTAGATCGAATGTAGTCTAGCAGGTTTATTTAATTAATCGGAAATATTCTTTTGACTTAGTTTCCTCCATCAAATCTAATAAGATTTTTGTGAAACGTTATTCTAGTTCTAACAAAATTTCTAGATACTTTTTTCACTTTTACTTGTTTCCTCTAAGGGTATGAAGCTTATATTAAATATGTTCAGTGACTTTTCAGTGTTCTTTTACTGTACAGAAAACATATAATTATTTATATATACAATTTACAATTAGCAATTATTTTTAAATTATTTTTAAATCAGAACAATATTGCTGCATCATAATTTCATTTACCTCTTATTCAATTGACACAATTCCATAATGCACACTGTTAGCAATGTGACGATCGCATATACCTACCTCAGGTGAGTGAACTTATGATGCATATTTTGTTTACAAATTAATATCGATATAATTTCATGATATAGCGAGAAGTAGTAGTTAGCTTACCTCAACTCCTCGATGATGTTTGACCAAGTAGCTTATAGAAGCTCAACTCCAAAAGTTAGATGGGAATAGCTTAATTAAGCTCAACTTCTTAGTTAGGTTGGGAGTAGCTTACAAAAGCACAACTCCACAAAAAAAACAAGACCGACTTTCGTTACAATTGGATACCAAAGCCAGAAATTTTCCAATAAGTTTTTCCTGAAATTCGAGTTTCTAAAAACGTCACATACTCAACTAATAGTGATTTTTTGTCTGCGACCAAATCTGTCATTTTCATGCTCTTTTCTTTCCACCACACTCAGTGATGTTACCCGTACAGTAATTACTGTTTTTGACATTAATTTCGAGTCCCGTACAGTTAAACAGTAATTCCATGCAATATACAGTAATTTTTCATCTGATTGCTGAAAATACATATTTTTGAAAACTTCTCAACCGACTGAAAAAGTCACAGATATGGCAAACAATGCGAGTGTTCATACTGACACGGTTAGGGGCGGTGCGTTACGACTCGTTCCAGAACGTTTAGAGGCGATTAAATGAGATATCAAAATTTTTGATTTCAGTCGGGTGAAACTGGTTGTAGGTACATTGGGTGAGTGACAATTTCTGAATCCTAATTTGTAGAAATACTGGTAAGTTAATTTAGGGTATTCGTAACCGCCTGGCTGTATGGGATATTGAAAACTAATAATTATTCTAAGCGAAATCTAAAAAATTATGGAATGAAGTTGCAATAGAAGTAAAATATATTCAAAAGCAGCAGTGTCATCCGAAAATATCTCTGAATGTACTGCAATTTTCTTTTTGAAAACTCTTAATTTAAAATATGAATTTTCATCCCAGATAACACAGAACATGTTCTAACCATCTTCTCGATATGCTCCAGAGGATATGAACATATTCTCTGATTACATGAATTGATATCAAAATATATATTCTTTCCATATGCGTTTTTTTATAAAACTCATGTCCGTCCTGCCGAGCGAAATCTTCGGACGTCGGTCAAAAATGATCGTATGATAATCGATGGTAATAGTGCGTGTCCGAAAGAACATATTCAGAACGTATTCTAAAGGATATAAAATTGATATACCACAAAAACATACTCAAAACATATTTAAATAAATAAAAAATTGGAAAAAGCATAAACTACCAAAATTACTCACAAGAAACCACTACAAAGTAGACATTACAACTGATTAACCGAGATTACGCTTCAAAACGAAAATTTGATTTAAAATAACGTATCGAAAACGTATCATTTTTATGTCCGATCGTACACAAATCCGAACGCTGCTGTACGGAAGCAGAAACGAAAATTCGGTTTTCCGAAATGCATGTTAAAAATATATTCTATTCATATCCAGTGGAATACTTTTACCGAAATTGAATGAAGCTTACCGATTTGGAGCCGATCGTCTGTTTCCAACAAGTATCTTTTTAGAACATGTTCCATTTTGTTATCTGGGAATAGAAAAACCAGCATTGAACTTGACTTGGACATATTTAACGCTGAATTACCAATCGCTCGAAACAACTTCGAGTTGAACAGAAATCAGCGCTTTACCGCTTCTACGTTTTCACGTTTTCTCTTTCTACAGTTTTGAAGCGGTTACGCGCGCAACCGCTCCGCTTTAAACTTCTCCAAGTTAAACACGGCCTAATGCCGAAGTTAGTTAACTAATTTTTAACGCATTGCAAGCAGTGCGTACGTTGACAGATAAAATATAATCAATGTATGGTTGTTTACTGTAATTGTAGGATTACTACACCACGCGAAATTAAATGATTAAATAAGTTCAATAGAACGAAGTAATTACAACAACAAAATAGTACGCGATGCTTAGTAACTTTTTAACAAAAATGTATCCACACCATTTTCGTTAGAGCTTGTCAGAATTTTTACATCTGACAATTGAAGAAATATAATTAAGTGGAAAGGTCTCAGCATGTCTTTTAGAAGATAATAATTTAAGTACTAAAGAAATTTTAGATTTCAGAACCTCTTGGTTAAAATTTTATTTTGAAAATGCGGTACAAATAAACAAATGGTTTCCGGTCGATGCCATTAAATGTCTTAAATACTTTGAAATTTTAGATTCTAGTAATTTAAAAAAAATGCATCAATTATTCCTTCGGTAAATCATTTTCGCAATATATTATGACTATAGTATTATATATATAGACAGATGGGCAAAATCAATGATCATTTGTTCGTAATTGAATTGTTCAAAAATTGCTTTACCTTTGAATTTGAGTTATTAAAAATATGCCATTAACCCATATATGCCCACAATTATTTTTTAATCCAATGTTAATAATTTTTTAGTTAAATGTTACTTATAAGTAGAAAAAAATATTTTGTTTTGGGTTTTTCAATTTTTGGCCCTAGAGTAGATTTTGGGGACCGGGTCATTAACGACCCATTGGTCATAAAAAATATCTACAATATTTTTTTTTTAAATTATAAATAAAAATACATCATTTTTGAAAATGCATAAAAAAAATTATATTCAAGTAATAATAATAAAAAATTAATTCAAACAAAAAATAATAACAAAAAGTTAATTCATTCATAACAAAAAGTAATAAAAAAAAGTATAAAAACTTATTTATGGAAGCTTTCAAAACATTTATCGTGTAGTGCAATCTCACATTTCTTACACGACTTGTTTGTTTTATTTTTGCAAACAGCACAGCGCCTTCGTTTTTGTCCAGTAAGAATAACATGATCAGCATTATGTGTACGTACTGAAATGGGCAAATTTATATTCCGAATTTGACTCGGTCCGGGCTTGGTCCGTGTTTGTCCATACGATAACAAAAGAGTCGTGGCTATATCTCTTCTAAATTTTAATTTATCGAAAGAACTGCCCATTGACCTTGCCAATTGATAAGCATTGTTGACTATCAGATCAAACCCCCAGAACATAATTGGCACATACCATTTTTTGCCTCTAATGCCAATTCTATAACTAGATATGTTTGAATCTGTTTGATCTACACCTCCCGTAAATTCATTATATTTTGCCACAATATCTGGTTGCTCGATATCAATTTTTCGTTTTGTAGCAACAGAATAACGTTTTGCTGTGCCCATTGGTTCGGTACCATATTCATTTGATAGCAGGGTAACTACGCTGTTATCATTCCACCGAACAGCACATATATTATTTTTTTGATCGATGCAAGAATCAAACGCACCTCTGTTTTTCTTTTTCATTTCATTTTTTCCTAGTAAAGGACCCTTTTTTGTTCGATTATCTCGAACTGTACCAGTCAACTTGCAATTTCGTTCAGTTATTTTATCTATGAGGCGAGGTGATGTAAAAAAATTGTCAGTAAAGAAGGAATATTCTATGCCAGGGTATTTATTTTGAATTTTACCAACAAGATTCAGTACCACGTTTTCGCCTAGCCCCATTTCCTGTACACTTTTCTCCTTGCGGCCTTGGTATAAATCTGCATATATACAATAACCTAACCTTGTGGAGGCAACCCACGCTTTAAAGCCGAAACGTATTGGCTTTCCACGAATGAACTGTTTGCATCCATGTCTTCCAAAGTAAGGAATCATGGATTCATCAATACTAATCTCCCTTTCTGCGGGAGCAAAATCAAGAAAAGATTCATTGAGCATATCTATAAATGGTCGAATCTTTGCCATCTTATCACCTTCTACCAAGCAAGAATTATCGACAACATGTAAATAACGAAAAATATCTTCAAATCTATTTCGCCGCATAGAGTTGGCTACTAAAATATTATGACAGTCCTGATTTTCTTCCCAAAACATTCTTCGTCTAGGTAGAGGAACGTACCCACTAAGAATTAATATTGCAAGGAACATACGAATTTCTTGTGGGCTTACACAAAATGTGGGATTGTTATTGGTAGCAGCATATTTATTTGTGTAATCAACAATATGTTGAATAATCCTATCTGTCATAAAAATGGTAAAAAATTCAATAGGCTGGCTACTTGCAGCTAAGCTTAGAACGTGACGTGGTTTTGGATGTATCCATTCTTTAGTGGGAAAATGTATTTGCCCTCTGGTCCATTTTCTAAGTGGCAATTTTTTATTTTTGTTTGATACACTAACTTCAACCTCATTATACACCTAGTTTCTTCCTCTATTTATAACAATCTCGGCTATACTGGTCAATTGACGACTGGATAATCGATCAGGATTGTTGCAATCTTCATCACCGGAATCGCAATCAGTAATATCTCCTGTCTCATTAGGTGGTTCAATATAAATGTCAATTTCACCAACAGCATCATTATCACCATATTTGTCCAATTCTTCTAAGATTTCGAAAGTACTCAAATCTTTTGAATGCGCCATAACGGTACACTAAAAAAATAAATAAAATTATTGTTCGTTATATAAAATACAAACTCTATATAAAATACAAAACTATATATAAAATACAAACTAAATATATACTCCGTTTTATATTGCACAGATAACCTATAATTGACTGATAACACATTACCCCATTGGGTCGAAATCGACCCAATGCGAAAATTTTGTTTCTAAAATGCAAACGCGTTTATAAATATGATACTTTTATTATTTTTCCATTTAATTCACTTCTTTTGTAACAAATTATAAAAAAAAACAAAAAATATATATTTATAGAATAACGGTATACTTACATTTATTGAAATGTGTTTATAAATATTTTTTATCACTTCACTGCTGCAGACTTTATTCACTATTGAAAAAAAAAATACGCACTGCACTATTCTAATTATTTTTCAGAACACTTATAACATTGTAGTAGGCTTTGAAATTTTAATTTGTGTAAATCTCAGAACCAGAAAATCTATTTGAAACGACTAGGGTCAGTAACGACCCAAGGGGCATATATGGGTTAATAATATATAAAAATTGACAGGACTTTCGTTTTAATTCACAAAATTGTTGGATTTTTGGAAAAATCAATTACGAATGATTGATTATTGATTTTGTCCATCTGCCTAGGGTCTTAAATTCTGAATACAAACTTGTTAGGAAATTACGAGAAATTGATAATAATTTGCCAATAATCGAGTTTTGGGGGAGGATTTGTCATAACATGAAAAAAGAACAAGCATCTTTAATATTTCCTTATTTGAAAAAACTTCTTTCACATTTATTCTGTCAACCTCATAGTTCTGCAACAGTCAAAGTAGATTTTTCTGTCATAAGTCTCAACAACTGGAGATTAGGAAAATTGAAATAAAGCCTGTTCACTTAAAGTTATTAGATAAATATATGCATGACCACGAAAATATGAACAAATAGCCGGATTTTCATATATTCAAAATATAAATTTGTGTATTTACAATACAGACGGCAGTTATATTCATGTTAATAACTGAAAATGCAATTTCTTTATTTTTTTTTTTTTACTGAACTGATGTTTGAAATAAACTGTAAACATAATAACTTTGGTACTTTTTGTGCAACGACGTTACACACGGTAATAATTCCATGAAAACAGTAATTTTTTTCCAGCTGCACAGTAATTTAAAATTTTAAGTTAACATCACTGACCACACTAGTAGGAAAGCAAACTAAAGGACGCCATCTTTTCTACCTCGGCTGGAAACCTCTACACCCAAATTTTTTCCGGTTTCAGATGTTGTTTGAGGTTATATTTTATTGTTTTGATTGAGCGGGACTTTTGTGTTATTTGTTTCTTTCTAACCTCACCACACCTCAGAATTAACAGCTCAGAACTGGAATGGTGTCAGCACAGTTCTGGTGGGTATGAGATTCCGAATTCAGAAAATAGTTCACTATAACATTCTCTCAATGACTGAAGGAAACATCAGTTTGTATTTTCCTTATCTTTTGGTATTGTACTTTGATTTTTTTTTTAATATCCACTAAATATCTTCTAACAGTAGCCTGAGGAGCAATTAATATTTTAGCTGATTTAATATTCCACCCATTTAATTTTGTTGGACAGCTTCCACATTAAGTTATATCTCAAGGATTAGCATAATCAGTATTACTTTTGTAGTTGCGCATGTTATCACTACTAATTGCAAATTTAATTGAAAATATACTTTCAACCCCCGAACTTTCAAAGTAAACTGCGTGCAATACTTCCCCTGGTTTCCCCTGGTTAAAAATTCGGCCGAGTTATAACCATATATTTTATGGCCTTCGTGATATTTTTTGTTTTCAATTTTGATTTTCTAGACCTAAATGCCAAAGCAAGGCTAAATAATTCACAATTTAAAATTAAGACATTGTTTGCCTGAAAACTTTTATCGATTTTATGATTATAAAAAGTTAATGGAAAAAGTTTTAATGGAACCTATTTTATCCCGGTCTTAGTATTTTAAACAACAAACTCAAGCAATGTAATACCTTGGTCATGAACACTTCGCAAGTCAACGCTCTCCTCACTTATCACGAAAATTCCATCGGTGATGCCTTACTCCTACCAAGAAATGGAGATATTTTTGACATATCCCGAATACCTTTCACAAAGCTAATGACATTATCATAACTACTTACTTAGATAATGTGCAATTAGGAATCTCTTCGAAAAACTTATTAATATCAAAGCTTCCAAGGGCAATGATATTCCAAGCAACCTAATTAAAATACAGATGCAGACCTTTGAAGTGCTTATTATGGTGGACAGATACCACATACTAATATTGGATGGAGTAGAAAATCTCGGATAACCACATGTATTAGTTAGAAAGAATCCGCCATGCTTCATTTTTATCCTTAAAAAAATTATATATCATAGTCATATGTATATATTCTAGAATTATGTAGAAAATTCCTTGCTGAGTGCTGCATACAAAGTATTATCGTATATATGTATGTATGTATATCATCATCGAATTGACATTAGTATAGTCCCAGAAACGCAAACATATTCTGGGATGAGCTCATAAAATTTCATGACAATGCGTTATAGAGTGCACTGAGATTGGATTCTGATGATAAGGAAAAAGGCTAAGAATTTTAAGTAAAACTTAACCAAGAGATTCTGAAAGTTGGCAAAGCTAAGCAAATTTATCTCTATTTTAACAAATTGATTAGTAATGGAAAGAGTTGCCGTCAGAATGATGAAAGGTTTGCATGAAGCTACTCTGAGGATAGGATACGTAACTACCTCAAGCGCTACAATGTATGTATAAATCTTCCCAAATTAATTAAATTAGCTGATAGTGGATAATTTTAGATATTAGGATTTTAGCTATCAATATTCTGTCTTACAATGTTGCAGTTTAAGAGAAACTAGATTAACTTTTCGTTCTACATGTTTAATGATCTTTCTTTAAGTCAATCTTTTTCCTGACCCGAAAAAGGATCTATTTTATTTCAATTTTTTACTAACCATATATCACCGAAAATTCTCCATTTACAACTTTTATGTGATTCTTGTGCCGAACCAAACACAGTTCTTATAACACTTCGATTCAAGGAAAGGTTATGCTTTTCCGTTGGTGTGTGTACATAGTTCATGGAATACGATAAAAGAATGAGTCTTTTAAAGGAAAATTTTGCTGTAAATTGCAAATAACCGACTATAAATAATAGAGTATACAGAAAAAATCACCATTTCCAACAAGAACTAATTAACTAACTATAGTTATTTCAAAAGAACTTTCCCAAACTGTAGGTACAATTAAGGACCTCCTATAATGACGCATTCAGATCATAATATATATTCTTAGAGATAAGGTCATTGATAGAACTTCTTCAAGTAGTTCAGTTCAGCATTTACATGACAAAATAATTTCAATCTCGAATGCAAAATACAAAGGCTTGCACATACTTCTTTTGTGCAGAAGTCGTAGAAGACTTCTCTGAGGAGATTCCTCGTTCATTTGATGTTACAGGGATAACAAAAGATGAAGGCAATAATGAATAATATTGTTTTGATTATTTTTTCTTTACAGGGAGCCAAACTACTGCTAAAATCTTAATTAAACCGTCTGTAACTTTGAAGTCTGGATATAAAACCAAAAACCAAAAAATGCTCCATTTCGTACTCGTTCTATGGGTGTTAGAACACAGAAATATCATCGAAAACGAAAAAGCAAAGGAAACTCACTCCTCTTGGATCAATCTCAAAGGATTCCCTTTTTAATTGAGTTTACTCCAAAATACCTGATTTGGAATATTGTGAGAAGTACCTCAAATCTGACCGCCGAACCAGTGCGCTGGATATTTATTGGTAAGCGATTCCACGCGCGAACAGCATAGACGAAGTAAGAGCCTTCTTGAACAGAATATTGAAATCTAGGAATTATTAAATTATTACAACCGACGCAGAGAATTTGAAATCTAAGTTGGATAAAAAGGTACTTCGGTTTACCAGAGTAAATAATTTTGATATGAGTAATCGACGATGGAGGAACTCACAGTGAGGGAACAAATTGTTACTGTACGAGCAAATATGATCATCAAGTCCGTAGATAAATCTAACACAGTCATTGAACACCACATTTAGCCTTCGTGAAGAGACAGAGTCCAAATCAGGGAATAGAATTCTACCATTAATGAAATGAGGCAGAAGAAGTGATCTAACTAAAAGCATTCGAGTGTTTGTTGACAGCAGATTAGTAGAAAGCCAAAGACAACGTAAGCCACCACATATTTTACCAAAATCCTATATGATCAAAGCATTTCATCTTAGAATTCAAATAAACACCTAAGTTTTTCACACGCTCAGAAGAAGAGATTGGGACACCAAGAAGTGTAATGGGAGGAAGATCCAGGGCAGTAAGCTCATTTCGATAAAAACAAATACACAGAGATTTGTGAGAAATCAAGCTCAAACAGTTCAAATTAGCCCGTAATGATATCCTCTCTACATTTGAATTTATACGATCAATGCAGTTTTCAGACAGGCCAATAGGTCGACTAAGATAGACCTGCGCATCATCAGCATACAGGTATACGTTGCAATTCTCAACAACATCGGGCAACTCGTTGATGTACAGGCTGAATAGCAGTGGACCAAGGATTGAGCCCTGGAGCACACAACAGTCAAATGGAAAAATACCAGATTTAGTATTACCTATTTTATGTCGGCCTGATAAGAAGCTATCAATAAGTGCTAAAGAAGAAGATAGGAAATTAAATTGCATTCCCAGCCTCGAGAGCAAATTAGAATGATTAACTGAGTCAAACGCTCTTGAAAAGTCAAGTAGCGTTAGAATACATACGTGATTCATATCGAGGAATTTCCGAAAATGTGACGTCACGTCAATAAGAGCAGCCTCAAAACTATGGAACTTCCGAAAGCCAGACTGGAATGGACTGAATAGACTAGGTTCATCCAAGTAATATGTTAACTCTGTGGAAACAGATCGGATCATGTCGATCATGTAAATAGTTTATAAGATCATTAAGAAGATGAAACAGAACGTTTGAGATAGTGGACAGAGAAATATTAATACTTCGATAAACTACACTCTAAAAATTGATTGCTTTCTTTTATATAGTTCTACGTAAAATGGAAGACATTTGAACAATTATTTTTTGCTGGATGGGAATCGAACCCACACTTGTTAGAATTGGTCAAACATGAACCGATTCTAACAGGTGTGTGTTCGATTCTCGAATCGGTTCATGTTCGACCAATTCTAACAAGTGTGGATTTGATTCCCGTTCGGGAAAAAATAAAATAAATTATTTGAATTTACAATTTATTTGTGATCTTTCATCGTTACTGGTTAATGCCAGCTGAAAGCAACGTGGCTTAATAGGTTAGTTACAAACTAAGAAATACAAGAGGAAAAATCATCTGTCTCGTTAGCTCAGTGATAAGAGCAGTGGCCCGGAAAGCGGAAGGTCCCGGCTTCAAACCCCGGACGAGGCGGCTGTTTTTGAAGCCAGCCATTCACTTTAACTCGTACACGAATTTGTCTATTTGTTTACTATTTTCGACACTCTCGTAGACCCACTTCTCGTCATCACAGCGCGCTGAAATTTGGCACACAGGTTCATGTCGCGTGACAATTGAATCTGTCAAAATTTGAACCGGAAGCTTCCATGGAAAACCCGGAAAATCGGAAAAAATCATTTGAAAATTTGGTACAAATTTGATTAGTGATAAATCCGTTTTCTGAAAAATGCAGAGTTTTCCGATTTTTCCGAAAAATTTTCCGGAATTTTTCTAAATTATGCAGGATCAAGTTCTCTATCAACTGGCATCATTACTTTCTCACCGACAATGGTGAAAACTTGCAGGAAAAATCGAGGAAAATTCATGCAAAACGCTTTTCCGACCAAGGAAGCGTTTGAGCGTTTCGCAACCTAAGACAAAGTTGTAGAGCGAAATGAGTTGCATAATAATTTTTACTCGAATAAATTTTTTGAAAAACTGGTAAATCAGTGTCTATTCAGCCGTCATAAGATTGTTTTAAAATATCTCCGTGCAGCACGTAATAACAATTTAGTTAACGTGAAAAAGGCAGAAAATAAAATAAGTAAAAAACGAGTTTTCAAACAAAACTGAGGCCAAGCCGCATGAAAAAGTAGAAAATAAACTTTTTTTCACACACAGAGGTGGACTCAGATTTTATTCGCTGACAATCACCGATATATTTCAGTATGATCAATCAGAGGTAATAAGTGATTTGATTCATAAAGAGAAAAAATATTCTAGAGAAATGTTCCAATCAAAAAATCTGAGTCCACCTCTGTGTGTGAAAAAAAGTTTATTTTCTACTTTTTCATGCGGCTTGGCCTCAGTTTTGTTTGAAAACTCGTTTTTTACTTATTTTATTTCCTCTTATATTTATAATTTAATTTAGAATCGTTAAAAAAATAAAAGTTCTTAAAATTCTTCTATTTTCCACATTTTTAAACAGTTTTCTGTACAATTAAACAAATTTTGTGTACTCTTCAGCGTATTTTTTTGATTTAATACTCTTTGAATAATTTGTGTAATTTGGATTTCTACTGGATACAAACATATAATTTCAAGTTGTGATTTTCGAAAGTGGGTCTTACCATAGACACACAGCACGATCTGATGAATCATTAGTACTAACTAGTATTACTAGTATTAACTAACTATTACGGCTCGAAAATCAGATGATAATGAAGTACACTAACGAAGTGTTTTCTTCCTTCATTATAGTTATAATGACGAATAATGTGCTAGATTTGGCATATAATGTAAATCTGGAGCCCCGCTGTGCATCTGCCCATTTGAGAAATAAGAAGAAGAAATGCAAAGAAATGCAAGTCACAAACTTATTTTTAATATAAAGTTTTTCTCATTTGTAAATTGTTAAATTGAAAAATAAAATAATAAAAACAAAGTTTATCGCGTTAATTCGATCCATATTGCTCCTTTAATGTGATAAGTTTATCAAAATCAATTTGACAGCACAACTTAATTAAAGAAATGGCTGTGTGTCTGCAGTTTATAATGAATCATTATAGACTAATGAGTCGTTAGTTTTTTCTTCATTAAGAGCGCTGTGTGTCTAGGGGATATGATTCTAATGAGAACTTTTTATTAATTTTCTTAATTACGTCAATGTTATTTATTACTAGATCGTGGAATTATTGATCGCACAAGGAAATAAATAAAAATATAATAAAGGAACTAAAAATCGTTTGTGTAGATTATACGTATTACATACCTATGAAAAATTTATAATTTTTTTTTTTTTTAATTTTGGTTTCAATAAAATGTTTGGAGTGAAATTCTGTTTTCTTTTTCATCAGTAATAAACATATTTTTATATGTATTTTTACCGGCGTGGCTTTCTCTTATATTGCACGTGACAGTATATAGGATCAATTTGGAACCTTCGAAACCGACCATCTCCGGCTTGGATACAACTTTTACAGTTTAGATGGAATACAAAAATAACTTATCCATATTTTTTTGTTTCCCCCTACCAACCCGTGATTTGACGATAAAACGTCAAGTTAAATAATCATATCTCGAGTAAGAAGCAACAGATTTTTCTGATTAAAATGTCAAATGAAGCTTATTACTTTATAAATTTTGTTAATAATGGAATTTTTTTTTTCAACAAAATAATATTATTCACTATTGAGGATTTCTAGTACTCTTTTTTTTTGTATTTTTATTTTGAAGCTCTTAGCCTTATCTATCTATATACAAAAAATTGTAATGGTGTTCGACTTCATTTTTGAGATACATTCATTACATTAAAAGACATCAAAATATTTATTTATTTTTAAACAAAAAATTCCGAATATTTTTGTGGTATCCATACGAGACGTTGATCGATTGAATTAATTTTTTGAGATTTCACAACAAATTGTAATATAATGAGCTGCAAATAAACAACGAAAAATAAAAGGTTTGTACTGCAACACTACGAAGAATTTTGCCAATATTGCCCGTTTTCGAACTTATCGACAAATTCTATAATTTTTTATAAATTGGCAGACCTTTAGATCAACATGTTATCAAGTGACGGATGAACGGATATACCAAAGATATTGTATACCCTATAGTTAGAGTATAAGATGTAATTAAGGATAACTTGACGAAAACAACGTGAGCTTTCCAGTAGTTCCAGTGTTGATAACTCTAACTTAGAAGATACTAATACCCGTAAAAAGCTAAAAGTACATGAACTTTCCACACTAATCAACCGAAACGATCACTTGATCTTAGCGGATATATCTAAAACTCCCTAAAAAGTAAAATGTTTTTTTTTTATTAATTATTTTAAATTACTTTTTTGGCCCCGCCAATAAAATCCTCATGTGCTAATGATGGACCAAAACAACGTAAGCTTAATTTTCCTAGGCGAAATATGGGAGGAAAGCAACGGTCTTTCCAGAGTAACTGGTATGATAAATATTTTTGGATAGAATACTCGGGTGGAAATGATACTATATTTTGTTTCTTCTGCCGGCATTTCTCTGTAACAGGAAAGGAAACCCTTACTACTTCCTGATTTAGTGAATGGAAAAATATAAGTAAAACAGCAGACAAACAAGAAAATTCCAACTCAAGTACAAGGGATGGTTGAATTCTCAGAAACCTGGCGCTGCTTCAATTAAAATCAACGAACATATGGCCCAAACAACAGAAAAAATAGAGAAACTTTGAAGACACTTAAAAGAACCGTGTTGATTTGAGAGGACACAGGGAGGTTCAATTTCATAACGCAGATCAAGATGGCAATTTAGGCGATAGTGATGACTCAGATTATCTAAGGGAGCAATACCCAGAAGGTACAAATCGTGGAAATTTTCAAGAATTTGTAAATTTACCTAGTTTGGAAAATAGCAAGTTTAATACCAAACTCAAAAGCATGCCTCGAAATGCCAAGTATACATTAAAAATATACAAAATGACCTTTTAGATGCAGCTTTAAATTTAGTCACTCGCGGCATAGTTGGTGAAATAAAAACTAGTAATATATACAGTATTATAGTAAGTGAAGCTCGAAAAGAGCAAGGGAGTATCTGTTGCAGTTACATTCATCAGTCTAAGATAAAAGAAAGGTTTCTTGGGTTTGTTGGAGGATAAAATCAAACTTAAGGGCTACAATGACTGGGAAGAGACTGAATAGTTTGGGAGGGTTATCCATTGAAAAGGAAGCATAAACTTCACAACCACGTGGCACTGCCAACTTTACGCATGGGCCTGCTGTATCAGGGCCCAGGGCCCCGCTATTTATGGCCCCCTAGCCGCTGCGACCAATTCTTCAACCAGTAATTATACTGTTAGAGTTTGGCTACTGAAAGTAGACCGTGGGATTTATTCGAACTTCTTTACACAAATTTTACACAAATTTTCATACAAGGTTACTTATAGTGACTGGGTTTGCAGTATTTTTAAATTTCCGACATTTTTTCATGGTATACTTTCAGTAGCTAAACTCAATTTATTTGGTAATCAGCAAAAATTTCATGTTAGGCCTACCGCGCACTGTAGATTTTTTTCACACAACTTCTTGCTCACTGTCGCCGTGTACTAGTTTTGTATGCACACAGTGTATAACTGTCACCCAAACTACTCATGTGATATGTGTATTTGTCATTAGTATATACAGTGTTTTCTCCATGGGGGTGCATAGAGCGGGAGGTGATAGTACTCACCTGGGCAAACAAAAAATTGTATGTCAGGGGTGGTGTGGCCATATCAACCATTTCGGAGTTACAGGGTGATTAAGAAATTATGCTAGATTTTCATAACATATTTATATATATATATATTTTAAAAAACACAGGGTGTATGGCCATCTTCTTAAACTGGTTGTATGCAAGACTTCATGAACTTTCCAACGACTGCTCAACCAGCCCCGTACTCCTCTCTCCTCAGTAGATATTACGGTCTAAACTAAAAATTTCGGATTTTCTTACTTTTTTTTTAATTTTACCCTTATTTTTTTTTTTTTTGCAAAAAGGTTGTTAACATATCCAGCAATACATATTTCACACCGTTTCCCTCATCACACAGACGGCGAATATCGGTCGTGATCTTCACAAGTGCAGTGGTGGTGGAATGTTTATGACAAAAACCAGATTGATACTTGGACAGAAGGTTGTTGTCTTCGACGAATTCAGAAATTTGATTAGTAATGAGCACCTCAAAGACCTTGGAAATGGATGGAAGAATCGTTATAGGGCACCAATCATTAGGGCCCGTAGGTGACGATGTTTTCGGAATAGGGGTGACAATGCCTATCTTCTAGCACTTGGAGTAGATAGAGCTAGTGACAAATCTATTAAGGACAGATGGGTGACCGGTGATGAAATGAATGAGAGAATAAGTTTGAGAAACTTGATAGGGATCTCATCATGAGCAGCTGCATTAGATTTAATGCCATTAAATGCTTCTAGAACTTAAGCTTCACTAAAGTTGCGGAAGGAACCTTGACGAGCTGCGCCCGGGAGGCTGGTTACCGTGCTCCAATGAGCCATGTCATGTGTCGCGGTTACTGAGGGGGAGATGAGGGGTTGAATTGGACATATATGATCGGCGAATTTTTTGGGGTCGATGCTGGAATGGGTTTTGGCTTTAGTTCCAAGCCCCATTTGACTCATTTTGCGCCAGTCAATGCCACCCTCAAAGTCTCTCAAGGTGCTTTCTCTGATGAGAGCTTTGACACGATGTTCAACTGCCAGCTGCGAACACGCCAAAAAGCCTTGAGGTTAGCAGAACATCTGTACCTCTTCGAATGAGTGTATGCTATGTCATGAGCCCGACATAACAAAGCCACATCACGCCTGCGAAGAATTAAATCATCAGTGCATCTGATTCTGACTGCTTTGAGGGGGACCATTGTTATGATAGACTGAAGTGATTAAAAGCGAAAAATGGTGAGCTGTCTCCTCAGGATCAGCAGCGTTATAGATAAAAGACTAATCCCTGCCAATAATATCGGCCTGCAGAGGATCAAGTTGGATTGCAGCAAAATTACGGAATGTGCGCTCGGTTCTGGCGGCGAAGAAGATATATCAAAGGCAGCAAACATTATTTCATGATATGACACACTAGGACATTGACCAGATAGTAGTGGAGACATGGAGGGTGTAGTATATAAAATCTCATTCACGAAACAATATTTCACTACTGTATCACACAATTATTATTCTAATTACTTGTATAACATAAAATCACTAAATTAAATCCGAACTTGTTTTCATAAAATCTGAAATGTCAGAAATAAATCAGAATTGTCGAACTGACGAACAACAAGGCGATACCCCTCTTGTTATTATTTCCCCTCCGTGTCGCAAAAAAAATGCTTATCACACGCACACGAATTTTACACAGCATAGCGTATCCTTTTTGTTATATGATCTAAGTTTGCGATATCTTAGCCAGAGCCCAGATGTATTCGAATGCTATACTTTCGTTGCATGTTGTTTGATTGCTTTGTTTTTAATTGTTTTGTTCAAAGGGAGATAATTTTATAATGCTTCTCATCGTTAGTTTACAGCGATGGACATACATATAAAAAGGCTTTAAGAAAAAATTATTTTTAATGAAAATATTTTGAAGAATTTTTTTGTCGTAATTTTTTATTTCCTTTCATTTTTATTTGTTTTAATTAAATTACATTGGAAAACCTAAGGTAAGCAATGCTTCCCTGGCTTTCAAACACGCCACTCCACTGCCTCGAACTATGGCAAGTCCTAGATCATAAGTATGTATTATATACTTTGACGCAAACAGATTTCAACCTGTATCTATTTTTCTTTTCAGATGCGCCTGAACAAAACCACAATTTTGGATCAAATTTTATATGAAATAAAGCCCTAAATTGTATATGAATTTCACTCGTTATTTTTGGGCACTATTTCTTGCGTCAAAATAATATCTGAAGAAAAAGCTATGAATCTACTCGCTATTAGTTTGTACTGCAAAACAAAAACAATCGATTACATAAGTTAATAAAGCGACGTTTTATAAAAAATCAACTTTTTCCAAATGAAATGTGTAAGGAATTCGTATCTAAATGAATGAGATTCATTTTTGTAAGTTCTCAGTTCGCTAAACTATGCAACATCCTTTTTTTATTTCATATAAAACATTTCCACTCTAATAAATAAGAATAAATAAATCAAGGTGCCAATTGGATAAGAGCAATTTATCAAGCACATATGGAAAAATATAATACGGAGAGAATTATTAATAGACACTTACCCATACATATGTATATAATATGAAAACGAATAAATCTTGGTGCCATTTTGTTAAAGAATTTTCAAGAACCATCCTCAATCAATTCGCACTGCAATCAACAATAAACAAAAACAACAAAAAGAAAATGTGACAAAAAAGAGCTCATCCAGCATCACAAGGATCTCCTTGTTTTAATTAAAATGACAGATTATTGGAACGTTAGCAGAAAAATGCTTTAGATAAATTCTGGCTAGCCAAAGATAAATTTCTCGTCAGCCTCAAAATGATCGATATCAAGAGATATAACAACAAATATTCAAGTATGGAAGTTAGTTTGTGTGTGTAAATATCTGGTAATTTGCATCATCTACGTATACCACTTGCTTGGGTATAGATATAGGATGGAATCCTCTTGTGGCCAGAAATATTTTAAGCAATTAAAGTACTTTAGTAAGCAAGCACATCCGAAGTATAGTAGGAGGCGAAAGGGATACTTTAATAAATTTATGGCTGGTATCCAAACCAATTTCCGTTTAGGAATTGGTGTCTTTTTATAACTTAGTTTCTTTGGGTCTCTGAAGCTCTATGGAAAATATTTGCAACATCCCAGAAGATTAAATACCGGCGGAAAATTTGTTCTGCCTTTAAACAAATTTTTAAATGTCCGATTCATGCTATCGCTTGATGCTTATTTCATCTCAGTTGGCCGGTTGGATTATACATAATACTGCTAGGATTTATGACGATGTAAAATGAAGATTGTGTAAAATGTATCGTTTATTATGGTCGCATATGAATTTTAATTTTCACATTTCTAATTAAATATGAAAAAAAATACAATTACAGTTCATTTTTGTTTATTGCAACTCTCGATAATACTGTCGTAGTAAATTTATAATCAAAGTGGTAAATCATACTATATATAGTTACTACAATGAAATTAAAAATTTTATTACACTCTGTTTTTAAATCTATCGATTTGTAGTGAATTTAAATTTGACTTAGTGAAATGAACAATGGTTGTAGTGAAAATTATTACATTATTTTGTTACTCTGCTCGTGAAGTAACGACGCTAGTTCAGGAAGAGAAAATTAAATTTGGTATGTTCACCCAGGGCCAGAAAGACGAGGGGCTATGGGGGCCATATGACACAGGCCCCAAGCCCACGGAGTGGCCCCTAAACCCATGGTAACTATGGCTTCTTTGTACCTTCTCCTTTATAGTTATGTTGTGCCTATATTATTTGTATTTCGCACGACCCTTTCCTATATGCTCTATTTGTGCGTATTATGTAGGCATAACTATCTTAATTGGAATTCGACCATTAAATCTGTATCGTACCGTCACAGTTCTCCTTGGGATCTTTTCTCTTGAAACAACTGACAAGTGAAGCCAGTAATTGAGAAAAAACTCTCAAGCGAGTTCTAGAAGATATACTTTTTTTTAAGTAGCAGAAGGAGAGTTAGCCTTTTTTGGCTCCAATGAACATATTGGAAATTCTCAAAATGGAACTTATACTTAGGTAAAAAGAACTTGTAGCGTCTTCCTTTTTCTGGTCGACATATTTTTAAGATAAGTCGATAAGACCGAAGGACGTTGAAATGTCGATTTTTGTTTAGTGAGTGCTCAACCTATCACATGATAAGCGAGTGGGTGGTGCAATACTTTCCACCATCGTAGGTGCATTTTAAAAATATTTCGCGGGAAACCGATAAGACCTAACTTTCGAGTAAAAATGGTGGCCGTACAAGAATCTATTTGGCTATTTCGAAACGTTTTCGCTCCCGGCATGGAGCTCAACAGTGGTATTCTTAATACACAATGAGATTATTTTTATCTACTCGATGCATTTAAACTAACTATTCTAACTATCGATTACGTTAAAGACAATTTTTTTAATAAAAAAAACTTTCATTTTACAATTTTGGTCTCGAAGTATATACACCGCCGCCGAGCCGTTATCCTCGACCAACGAGTCTACAGAAGTAGGTGATGGTTCGAACTAGCGGATGTTGTTTTAGTTCCAGGACATTTACTCTATAGGTCAATACGTTGTATAGGATATAATTTATGCGGGGACCACCATTTAATCCCTACAAAAACTTCTATCTGTATCACGCATCAGATCTAAATCGTCCTCTTCTTGTAACGAACCTTAATCTTATCGATTTTTGTTTAGTCGGTACTCAGCCTATCCCCATATTGTATACATATATAAATATATACAACGTGATAAGCGACTGCAAGTACATTATCTTTCCTCATTTATTCAAAATGAATTTATCATTATTTATGGATCATTAATTCAAAAAATAATTCTTGAAGAAATGCAAAATTCATTTTTTTTCAGCTGCAGAAACCATACCTTGAATCTTGCTGAATTTGATAGTATCGAAACATCTAAGGAGACGATATTGTTATTTGGAAGAATTCAGCAAATGTATAATTTCTTTAGCAGCAGTTCACAGAGATGGCAAAGTTTAAGGAATAATTTAACTGCTTCACTTCATATCACATCGCAAATAATGCAAAATGCGTTGCAAAATGTTTAACGAAAATACGATCTGCTCTAGATGAGGCAGAATTTTTAAAATTTCAACCACATGCGCGTACTGAATAGCAATCTATTTATAATATCTATTTCTGTATTACACCAAACAAACTTATTAATTAAATTTCTTAACGCCACCTTGAACGTCGGGATGAAGAGCATAGATAATATTATTTTAAAAATTCAGAAAGTACGTGAGGAATGGAGCAAAATACTTTTAAACTCAAGATAGATTGCAGAAAATTCAAAAGTTCTGCCCGAGTTTCAAATAACTCGTAGCATTAAAACACAATACGACGTTGAATAGCATTATAGAACAATCTTTTTCTCTTGTATTATTGATTCGATTACATATATCTGGATCAACAAGGCATTTTGAATCCCTGCGTGAAATTTGTAATTTATTTAAAATCAATCAACGATTTAAATGAGGAGAAAATAAAAACCTCAACACATATATTACAACAGAAATATTAGAAGGTAATTTCATATAAAATATACGACGAATTGATTTTTATGAAGAAGATTTACACAATCAATTTCAATTCAGAATTAACTCCAGCAAATTTGCTACAGTACATACTCGAAACAAATTTAATTGAATTGCTTCGAAATTTGTTTATAGTATTCGTATTTTTAACCCTTCCGTTGCTTCCGCAGAAAGGAGCGTTAGCGTTTTAAAAAGAGTGAAGATTTTTAATAGATCGGCAAAGTTTCAAGAAAAGTTAAACGGACTATCAATGCTTCATATAAATTCTGATAATGCGCGGACAACAGCGTTTAAATTGAAATTTGAGCTGATGAACTGTGATAACCCTATCATTGTATTTCTAGCTTTAGTCCGGTTACACGCGATGATACACACGCGATACACCGTACTTAAAACGGGTTTTCTTAGCACTATTTTAGAACATTTTCGTGTATAGCTCAATTTAGAGCACAGGGTTAGACTCGGATGATTCACGAGTGTTTTCTTATATATGTATGCGAGTTACATATCCAGATATGCAACGTGACCTGCATACATACATACCTCGACTTGCAACGTGACAAGACAGATGACACCCTGAGAAACGACCAGCGATTAGACATTCCAACCCGACCAAAGCCAATGGCTTGGTAAGTGGTAAATTTTCTCATGCTTCAAAAATATGCACTCAGCATAAACATAGAAAGAAGATTCTTTCTATGAAAACCAAAACGTTGTCTTCCCTTATGTGAAGAATGATAAAAGTGCTTACTCGGCGACACGAATTAAAGAGATAATTTTCTGCACTGTAAAAAGTTAGTTAGTCTGCCTGTCGGTAACTTTAAGATCGGTTAAGTCCAGGTTGATAATAAGATTTTATATATTATTAAAACTAAATAGTAATAAAGTTCATTTTTATTTTAAAGGAAGTGATTGTTGTTTCTGTGATTAAATAATTTTCTTTTTCTCCTACTACCGCTCAGCGGCGCAGTCGGTAGGATCCTTTTCTGTAGAACAAGGATCCAGTGATTCGAACTTATCGAAATTTCATAGTGAACGTAAACGAAAAAGTTTATAGTGAACGTAAACGAAAAATTTACGAAATTATTTTGTTTTCAGTGTATGAAAAAAAAAAAAAAAACAATTTTTACTAAAAATAAATAATAATAAAGTGTGAAACGCAGTGATCTAAGGCAAAATTTACTGGATCACGAAGAAACGACCACTAAATTAACACAACTCTGGAGAGAAGAAATCATCGAAACTTAGTGATTGACCGCAACAGAGGAATGGCACTACCGGCTCAACCAAATATAATGGAGCAATGTTTAGTTGCATTGACGGAGATCCTAGGCAGGCAGGCTCAACAACCATCTATAAGAAGCAGAATTGAGAAAGAACTACGATTTTTACCAGCCTTTGAAGGAAGAGATGGAACTTTACCGGCATTTATTGCAGCTGTGGATCGAGTAGTAGCAGAATACGTAAACCAGGCACCCCTAGTATATACCGTAATTTATCATGAGAAAATCTTAGGAGCTGCAAAGAACTATCTAGAACAAGCACCCCCAGCATCGTGGGAAGAATGTAAAGAAAAGCTAAAACTACACTACAAGCCAACTAAGGACCAAGGACTTATCATGAAGGAAATAAGTGTATTAAAGGTCAGTTCAATTTTAGAATTATCAGATAAAATTAGAATGCCGAATGTGCTATTTTTAGTCTATATCAAAATGAAATTGTAAACAACTTAAGTAGTGTTTTAATTTTAAAAGTGAAAGAAATTACAGCCGGGTCATTAGCAGCAGAATTAATAAATAAATTTAGTCTAGAAGAAATCAGATCGATAATTAATAAATATGTAGGACAAGATCAATACAATTTAAAATCATTTAGATCAGACCCAATAATACGTGACAGATACCAACAGAAACAATACGGACCAAGACCAAACAGAGAAAGTTATAATAATTCGAGCTCAACACAAGCTAGTTTTTTTCAAAATAATTCCAAACAATTTCGGAGCAATCATTTCCAAAATAATCCAGGCCAGCCTAGAACTAACATTTGGCATAATAATTCCCCCCCAATCGCGACAAAATAATTTTAGACAAAATCGAAACAATAATTTCAATAATAATTTTGATCCAGCGCGAAGAAATTTTCATAATAATAGTATACAATCCAGAAATCATTTCCAAAGTAATAATAACCAACCCCAGCCAATGGAGATTGATGCAATAAATACTAATCCTGAGGTAAATCAATTAGGGGAGAACGATTTTTTTATAAATTAGCCTCGGAAACAAGAAAAATATTTATTACAATCAAAATAAATGGCAAAGAGTTTTGTGCTATGATTGATACAGGATCTACGATAAGTTTATTAAATTCAAAGAGTGTAGGAAATGACATATATGAAAAAATGATAGGAAACAAAATTCCAATTAACACCATTGAGGGACCAGTAAAGATATACACAGAATATGTCAAAACAAAATGTCCATTCGAATTCAAATAACCAATTAATGCTAGAATGAGATGGATAAAAATTCATTTAGATAAGGATTATGACTTTTTAATAGGAATGGATTGGATCGAGAGTAATGCTAAAAGAATCGATATCGAAAATAAAGAAATAATATTAAACAATGAAGTTAGGTTACCATTTTTAAATAAAAGTGCCCAAGTAGAAGTGAATATGTTAGAAGAAAGTAATTTGAAAAACATGTCTTTAAGTCACTTAAATGAAGAAGAAAAAAACGGAGTTATGAGTCTATTGGAAAAACATAGGAAGTTGTTGTATAGGGAAGGGGATAGATTGACAAGTACAAATAGTATTGTACATGAAATTAAAACGATCACAAATGAACAGATTAATTCAAAATTATATCGCTATCCACCTGCGAAAACAGTTGAACGAAATGGAAACCCAAGGTATAATTAGGAAGAGTAGTAGTCGCTATAGTTCACCAATAATTGTTGTTCCAAAGAAGAAGGATAACTTTGGAGAAAAAAAATTTAGAATTGTAGTGGACTACAGAAAGTTAAACCACGTCACCATAGATGATAAGTACCCACTTCCTAATATAGATAGTATATTAGACAAGTTGGGTAGAGCTCAATATTTTAGTTCCCTAGACCTTGCAAAAGGTTATCACCAAATTCTGGTCGCGGAAAAAGACATAGAAAAGACGGCTTTTGTAACGCCAGCAGGTTTATACCAGTATGTCAGGATGCCATTCGGTTTGAAGAATGCTCCTGCGACATTCCAAAGGTTAATCAATGATATACTAAGAGATTACATCAAGAAAATTTGTGTTGTATATCTAGACGACATCTTAATTTTTTCAACCACACTAGATGAGCATTTAAATTCCCTAGAAAAAATCTTCAAAAAACTGACAGAGCATCAGCTAAAAATCCAAGCCGATAAATGCAGTTTCATGAAGAGGGAAACACAATTTTTAGGACACGTCTTGACAAAAGATGGAATCAAACCCAATCCTGACAAAATTAAGGACATAGCCAAAGTCATTCTGCCAAAAAACAGAAAAACAATTGAGAAGTTTCCTAGGTTTGACTGGTTTCTACCGGAAATTCATGAAAGACTATGCTAAAGTAGCGTACCCCCTTGTTAAATATCTAAAGAAGGATTCTAAAATTAATATCAAATGTTAATATCCTCACACCCCGTTTTAAAATTTCCTGATTATGAAAAGGAATTTACTTTAACCACAGATGCAAGTGATTATGCTATCGGAGCAGTTCTCTCGCAAGGCGGCCATCCGATTTGCTATGTGTCAAGAATATTGAATAACCACGAAAAAAATTATAGTGTGACGGACAAAGAGTTTTTAGCAATTGTTTATACAGTAAACTATTTCAGACCGTACTTATATGGTCATAAATTTAAAATTATTACAGACCATGCCCCTATAAAATATTTAAACTCGAAATATAGAGGAAAAGAATTTTCTCAAAGGAACCAACGGTGGCTTCTAAAGCTGCAAGAATATAATTTCGACATTGAGTATCTTAAGGGAAGAGAAAACAAGGTTGCAGATTTCTTAAGTCGAATAAATAACAGCCCCCATATCAATGAGGAAAACAGCAGTGAATCCAACATGGACCTGTCTGACACTATTCATTCAACGGCTGAGCAACTCTTAGATCACATCAGTATTAGAGAGGAGATTGTTAATAAATACAAAACTCAATTAATACTAACGTATAGCCCAACAAGAGAAGAATTCTAGAAATAAACCCACAAGTTGAGACAGAAATAATTAAAGACATTCTGAAGAAATATATGAAATCGGGTCATGTAGGAATATATTCAGAAGTAGAAGACAAGGATTATAATAAAGTGCAGCAGTGTATTATTGAACTGTTTTCAAATGATCGTAGAATAAAATTTATGAAAGCAAATTTCACTTTATCATTCAGGCGAATCATTACACAGTGGTATTAGTGAAGCTTATAAAACTTTGAAAGATAAAATTTATTACCCAAAACTACAAGAGCACATACAATTGATTATTAACAATTGCGAAAAGTGTCAAGGCATAAAATATGACAGGAAGCCTATCAAACCTGTATTAAATGTAACAGAAACACCAAATAACAAAAACGAAATTATTCATTTAGATGTGTTTCATTATTGCAAACAAACGTTCGTAACTATCATAGATAAATTAACTAAATTCGCCATAGCTTATTTAATTAATGATAGGAATTGGACGAAAAAGATCGCCATCCTTGAGGGTTATTTAGCAACATTCGAGAAGCCTAAGAGAATCTTTTTGGACAACGAGTTCAAGTCTGAGCATGTAAAAAATTATCTCATCAAGAAGGGTATAGAAGTGCATTGGACGAAGCCAAACAACCATACCGGCAATGTCGATATAGAAAGATTACACTCCACACTGATAGAAAAAATTCAAGCAGTAGATGGTAACATTTCATTAGAACAAAAACTACAAGAGGCAATAGGGAACTATAATGACAGGTATCACTCAACCATAGAAATGAGTCCAAGAGAGGCCCATAAGCTAACACACTATACAACCTTAGTAAAGAAAGTACATACAAAAAAAGAGAGGTATATCAACAAATTAAACAAACATAGAGAAATCTATACCGAAAAACGGCAAGAAGGGTATACTAAAAATTATAAGAAGTTGAGACATAAAGACCAACCATATTTCAGGAAATACCTATTAAAAGATGTACATTTATCAAACATTAAAAGATCGTATAAATTTGCAGGTAACCGCAATACTGCTATTGATGATGATAGGTACAGCTCAAGGGCTACTGCAGGTACAGCCAATACCCGAGGAGGACGAACATGTAAGAATAAAGCTCAGGCAAGTGGAAATATGTAATGACACTAACACAATTGTGCGTATTATAAATCCAGAGGAAATATCACTAATTTTAAATCAACTAGTACTTAATATAGGCTATTTAAAGTTGGAAGACAGGCAAGCTTTAGAAACAGAAATTAAATTAGTTAGAACTAAACTCCGAACTATCCAAAACCCAATAAAGCAAAATGATAATAGACAGAAAAGAGGTTTATTGAATATAGTAGGTACACTTAACAAATGGTTATTCGGGACTATGGACGATAACGACAGACAAGAAATACTTGAACATTTACGAATCATTGAGGAAAACAACCACCAAATCATACAGAATGTAAATCAGCAAGTAAAAATAAACAACCATTTTAACAAAACTTTATCAGATTTAAAATTACTAATAGAGGATGATCGAAACAAAATTTTAGACTCATTTAACTCAACCAATCAACATTTAACAGAACTAAATTATAAAATACTATTTTTGGAACAAGAGACTAAACTAAGATACATTGAAAATAAAGTTAATCAAATTCTTGATAATATTATGGCTACAAAAAATAATATAATCCACCCAAGTATGCTAACTCTTGAAGAATTAGATTCTTACGACATAGATTTCCATAAATCAAGTTTGTTAAAAGCAGGGGTAACGAAGTACAAAAACCAATTTCTTGTATTTGCCATTAAAATTCCAATCAGTTATGTAATCGCCGATTTACAAATAATCAAACCAATTCCAAATTTGTCAGGATTTGAAATTAAAGAACAAGAAGAACTTATTGTTGAAATACAGGGAAAAAATTATAAATACGATAAAGACGCAATATTGAAGGATCTACAACTAAGTAAACATTGTATTTTCCAGAAAAAGTGTTCGTTAGTATACAATAATATAACAAGTATTGAAGAAATAGATGATGAGACTATATTGTTAATAAAACTGCACAGTGACATTATGTGGCAAATTTGCGACAAGAGAAAATTTAATTTAACCGGAAATTATTTAATAATAATTCTTTAGGAATAAGAGATAAGAAATTCCACAACAAGAAAATGGTCTTTGCAGAAAAATTTTATTATCCAACTAGTGATATTAAAAAGATATTTGTCAAGCCGATAAATTTTGACCAGATAATTTTCGAAAATATAAACAATACAAAAGAAATTCAAGAACTTAAATACCATAAAACAATTATGTACGGAACCGGCGTAAGCATTTTTATGATACTGATCATAGGATTTTTGGGAACTGCCTTGTATTTATCATGCAAAATGAAAAGAGAAAAAATTACGATAATAAATTCGAAGTCGGAGACTTCTGACCTAAAGCGGGGAGGAGTTACATATACAGATATGCAACGTGACCTAAATACATACCTCGACTTGCAACGTGACAAGACAGATGACACCCTGAGAAACGACCAGCGATTAGACATTCCAACCCGACCAAAGCCAATGGCTTGGTAAGTGGTAAATTTTCTCATGCTTCAAAAATATGCACTCAGCATAAACATAGAAAGAAGATTCTTTCTATGAAAACCAAAACGTTGTCTTCCCTTATGTGAAGAATGATAAAAGTGCTTACTCGGCGACACGAATTAAAGAGATAATTTTCTGCACTGTAAAAAGTTAGTTAGTCTGCCTGTCGGTAACTTTAAGATCGGTTAAGTCCAGGTTGATAATAAGATTTTATATATTATTAAAACTAAATAGTAATAAAGTTCATTTTTATTTTAAAGGAAGTGATTGTTGTTTCTGTGATTAAATAATTTTCTTTTTCTCCTACTACCGCTCAGCGGATAAAATAACTTGCGTGTACTCGGTTTGTGTGCGTATAGATCATATGGAAATGATGAATTTTCTTTGCTGCCTCAAGAACGTGTATCAGCCGTGTATAAACTACGTGTACCATGGGCTGATACACACTCGATACAAAAACCGGTTTTACGTCGTGTCTCGAGTGTGCATCATCATGTGTCTCGGGACAAAGGATACAAAATACTTTACTCGAAAATTCAGAAATAAAAGTTATAAAAATTTACGAATCCAAAGTTGCGGGTAGATTTAATGCCATCGCATCGTTGAGCTGGACGCTGAGAGCTTCAGGAGTGTTCTGAAAGTGGAAAGAATGCAAGTCGGACGGAAACAAGGCAGAATTTTTGAAATATCAGTGTTGGGATTCAACCATGTCGCGCACTGATTGCACAAATAAAGTGGTATGTGGTAAATGTGGCGGGGAACATGAGTCAAAGGAATGTACCGAAGTAGAACTGAAATGCAGAAACAAATTATAACCAATCCCACTAGAATAATTAAAGATACGTCCACGATTATAGATTTGGTTTTTACTAATGTTAAGAACAATCTTCATATAACATTTGGTAAGGATATTGTGAGATCTAGTCTCGTTCGTGAGGGAGGAGAGCCCGGTTTAGAGGATAAGTCAGTTTTTTTTTTTATTTCAAATATAAAATTTTATTTCATAATTCAATTTGCTTAACCTAAATATCACAATTCAGTTTCAATATAAAATAATTCAATGTAAAATTAATCTAAAAAAAACTAACCTACAAACTAGTATAATTCAGTCTAAAATTCAACAAACAAATTAAAATTCAACTTAAAAAGACGATACACTCTCTTGATGGTCTTAATTCTGAAAGAAAAAGAAGATCTGAGCACTATCATCAAATTAAATTTTCATATTCAGTCAATAAAGAAATGCCTTTGTGCTGCACAAGGAAATAATCAGACAGTCAGATTTATCTCTGGTCCGAATTATGGTACGTGTGGGCTCAAGGAAGTAAAAAGCTTCTATGAAAAAATTCAGACTCAGATTTGTCTGACCAGAATTATCTTCTGTGTAAAAGGATGTGAAGCTCAGGTTATCCCTGATCAGAATTATCTTCTGTATAATAGGAAATTCAGGTTATCCCTGACCAGAATTCTCCTCTGTATGATAGGAAAGGAAATTCAGGTTATCCCTGACTAGAATAGAAGCACGATTCTTTTTACTCAGATTAGCTCTGATACAGATCAACTCTGCCAAAAGAATGGTGCCATCTACTGAAATTCATCGGCTTTATATGTAACCAGTTACGTCTTCTCGCCTCTTGGTGTCGCCCTAGCAACGACTGATGTGCTATCTGAATGTACCACAGACAGCTGGTTGACGTAATGTCACTTGATGTCATCGACAAATTTGTAAATATACCGAGGTAAGTAGACTGTGGTATATTTTATGGAATTGTGTTGTTTAATTAATGATTTTTATATATATTGTTTTAGATAAATGGTAGAGGAGGAGCAGCAGCTTTTTATTGAATGAATAATCATTCCAAAAACGACTTTCGAATGCAAGCTGATATGTGCTGGAGGATTTAATTAGATAAGTATTATTTTTATATAAAACAAATTTGAATGATACTTTGTGTCTTCCTTCTTCGTTTTTAGGTAGATTAGGCATCGATGTAGTATTACTCAGCTTGCTGTCTCAAGCTTTATGAACGTCTTGAAAGTAAGAAATTCATCGTGGGATCTTACATATATGTGAAGACTGAACAGATATAAATGTTAGTGATCATGTGTCGGTTAGAATTGAAATAAGGCTCCAAAATGAAAAAAAGCAGAGATGCCACATTACTTAATATTAAACATATCCCAGAAATTTGTGAAAAATTAAATATGTATTTTATCAGGAGTATAACAAACATAGAAAAGAGTTTACCAATCATACCGTACGTGTATGCAGTAATAGAGTCTACTGCTGAATTCAAGTTTAATTAGGTAGATATTGATGGACTACAAACCATTCTTAGTAAACTAAAAAAAATCCTATGATCACTGGTTCCTGAATGTCAACATGATAAAAGATAGTTTTGAAATTACTGGGCCAGCTTTAGTAAAAATTATAAACCAATCTATACATGAAGGATTCTTCCCGGACAAATTAAAACAATCGGGCATAACGTCAATTCCTAAAGTTAAAAACCCGAATTAGTGTGAAGAAATACGACCGAAAAATAGCTTGCCATTAATAGAAAAGATAATTGAAAAAACAGTACAGATTCAGCTTGAGGAACATGTTTGTAAATACAATCTGCTTGTGGAACATCAATCAGGATTAAGACCAAAGCATTCATGTGAATCAGCTTTAAATTTTGCTGTTCTGCAGTGGAAAAAAGGAATTGACGTTCGCTAACTGGTGATTGCAGTTTTCTTAGATCTTAAGAGAGCGTGTGAAACTATTAACCGCTGCATTTTGTTGAATAAAAACTAGACAAATATGGCATCAGGTCAACAGAAAATAAAAGGTTAGAGAGCTACATACAAAACAGGACGCAAGTAACTAAACTGCAGTCTATTGTCTCCATTCCTGCGGAATGTAACATTGGGGTGCCACAAGGAACAGTCTTGAGTACATTGCTGTTTGTGCTTTACATAAATGACCTTTCAAGTGTGGTAAAATATTCAAAACTAGTGCTTTTTGCGGACGACACTCTGGTGTACATAACTGGAAATGACTTCAGCGAATGTAGACCAAAAATTACAAGACGATCTGGAAAGTATTGCAAGATGAATCAACATGAACAAGTTAAAACTAAATGTATCAAAAACAAATTGTATGTTAATAAATGGTAGAGAACCCTTAGCATTAACTATACAAGGAACCAATGTAGATGTTATAGAGGATGTTAGATATCTCGGAATAGTCATAGATAATAAACTGAATTTTTCACCCCATATTGACGAATTGTGTTGTAAGATAGCTAAGAAACTAGGATTTCTGAAAAGTATTAGGAATTTTCTGGACCTCAAAACGGCAATATGAGTTTATAACATCATTGTTCTGCCTCACTTTGATTACTGTGCTACAATTTTGTACTGTGGAAATAATACAACGATAAATAGATTGCAAAAATTGCTTAATAGAGCAATGCGGAGAAAGTTAACGAGTGTTGCTGTAATGAAAGAAGTTCTGAGCTGAATGAATGTAATACAAAGAATCTGCTAATTTATATTTTTTAAATTAAAAACCAGTTATTGCCTAACTATTTGATACGTGCAATACAATATATTAATGAAACAGTTAGTTATAATATAAGAAATACCGATGATTTCAGAATCAACGCCTGCAAGACAACAAAAACACAAAACATGCTTATGATTAACGGGTTGAAAATGTTTAATAGCCTACCTAGAGAATGTAAAGTAGAAAGAAATTTAAAGAAATTTAAGAGTTTGATAGTGGAATTTATTAAACTTAATTATTATTCTAAAGTAAAGTGTGGTAATTGTTATAAGGAAATTACTCTCCAATAAACGAAAACACAAATACAGGGTGAGCCAAAAGTCACCATGGGGTTTAAAAATTTAATAACTTTTTCGTTTATATATTTTTTTTATTTTTTTTTTTTAGATTATAAAATATACAAAATGGGAAATTTTTTACGCTAAGTATGGAAAATAATGTCACTTAAATGACCGCCGTTATTAGCTTCGCAATGATGGGCTCTTTTTAGAGCATTTTCCATAACATCTTTTAACATTTGTGGCTGTAGCGCTCGAATTTCTGCAACAATGTTGGCCTTGAGTTCAAGGATTGTCTCGGGCTTGTTCACATATACTCGCTCCTTCAAATAACCCCAAAGAAAATAGTCGGGTGCTGACAAATCTGGCGAACGCGCTGGCCAATTAATTTCCGAATTTCTTGAAATTATTCGCTGTCCAAAAATTTGCCTTAAAAGTGCCATTGTGTCTCGGGCAGTGTGGGCAGTGGCTCCATCCTGCTGAAACCACATCTCAGGTCTGTTTTCAAGAGCAGGACGTAAAAAATTTTCTATCATAAACCGATACCGCTCTCCATTTACGGTTACAGCACTTCCATCTTCATTTTCGAAGAAGTAAGGCCCAATGATATTTTCAGATGTAATGCCACACCATACTGTACACCTAATGGGGTGCAATTGGCGTTGATGAATGGCTCTTGGATTTTCAGAACCCCAGAACCTACAGTTCTGCTTATTAACAAAGCCATTCAGATCAAAATGAGCTTCATCACTCATAATCAGATTTTCAATAAAGTTGATTTCATTTCTGGCCAACTGTTGAAATTTAACTGCAAAATTTAGACGTTGCCGATGATCTGCGGATTAAAATGCGCCGTAGTGACGTACGAGACATCCCTAGCTGAGCAGAACGCCTTCTGGTAGATGTTTCTGGTGTTTCGTTAACACTTTGATCTACACGTTCAATATTTTCCGCAGTGTGAATTATACGCGGTCTACCGGTTCGAGGCAAATCACTTACGGTGCCATGTTGGTGGTGACGATCAACTAAGCAACGAATCATGGCTTCAGAGGGCGAAATTCTGACGTTAAAATGGCGACGATATGCTCTTTGCGTTAAAATAATTGATCGCTGATTTAAGTAATAAAATTCTATTATTCTGGTTCTTTGTTCAGTTGTGAATCTCTCCATTATTTATTCTCCAGATGTTATTTATATAATCTAAAAAAAAAAAATAAAAAAAATATATAAACGAAAAAGTTATTAAATTTTTAAACCCCATGGTGACTTTTGGCCCACCCTGTACAACTAAAATTATAAAGAAAATAGAAGCGAAAAAAAACAAGGGTATGCGAGGCTACGTACAAAAAAAATGGAAAATTTAAAAGGAACAATGATAGAAAACGAAAGGAAAGGAAGGGCATGCAGAACTTATCTTTCAATCTTATTATTTTCTTCAAACTCAGCTGCTTTCCTTTCTCAGTCGCCTTCGACTCTTACATTAACCAAACTTTTTCATTAAAAAAACACGAACTCAGCCTGTGAAAACTTACGAAAAAGACTGTCCACTCCCCGTAGTCCAGATCGCGAATTGAATTTTACCCTTATTTGGAAATCACTTTCAATTTTTCTCAATCGGTAGAAAATGTCCCTGGCTGGATGTGAGTAAGAGTAAGTATTATACAAATTGTTGCCAAGCCTTACTGTTATTATTTATAGAAAGGACCACTTGAAATTTCAGATTGACAGAGATTTTACTCAGAAGTACGGCGAAAATATTTCAATGAGTTGTATCAACAAGTGGCCCATTCACATGAATAGCTTTGAACCGGTCTAAACCAAAATGAAGGACAAAATTTGCCAAGAACTAGTAAAACTTTTAAAGAGGAATTCTGAAAAAGGTAATAATTGTAGGCATATATTTTAATAGGAACGACATATGAACCCGTTCTTACTTTTTCAACTTGTAGAGACGCTAATTACACTACTACTTCAGGCGATTTTAGAACTGGCGCTTACAAATAAAGACACAAGAGGGAGAATCGTTGTGTAAACCAGGAATCAGAGCCTCAAAAGATAGCTTCTTCACTATTATGACAAATTATGCTGACGTACTTAAAACTACAGAAGAAAGAAAGAGCCAATTTTATAAAGATCTTGACTTAAGATACCAACCATATATAATGGTGTTGGTGGTTTACTGATTTTTTATTTTGGTAAGTAACATCTTATATAAATTTGAAAACTTAATTAAATGTTTTGATTCGTGTTTTAAGGCCCATTTTATTTTCAATTTAAAGTACGCTCTTGAACACGAGCGGGTATGGAGATTTGTGGAAAAATATTTTTATTATTTTCATAATACCAAAAACGTTCATATCAATTGAAAGTTTTATAACGAGTCTCAGTCAATAGAAAGTTTAAGCATTAAGAGGAGTCAGTACTCAGTAAAAGTTTCAATTTAGATACCAGCGAGCCTGTAGGCAATAAAATCTACTATACGTAGATTTGTGTCCTGAAAGTGTTAAAATTGATATATAATTAGCTCAGACCTAGACCACAGGTCACATTAGAGACATCTAGCGTAAAAGACAGAAACCCAATATGCGACAATTTAAGGCGAAAATGAAAATGTTCAGTTCAAAGAAAATGAAAATTTTTAACGAGAAATTAACTCTCCTAAATTTTTTTTTCACATATTTGTTAAATATACTATGTTGCTTTGTATTTCTGCAACTTTCAACGAAATATTGCAATTTCTCCCCGGTGAAATATAGGGAGAAAGAAAAAGTACTACAAGAGTCAAATAATTCAAAATAGCGCGTCACTAAAAGTTAAAAAACTCGGCGTTATTTGCTAGATCTAGACTTTATCTTTCTAAGATAGTCACAATCTAAAGAAACGAGAATACCTACTAACAGGAATTTGATTAAAAAACTTAAATTTTTACCATTTTGTACAAGCTCCCGAGTTAATATCTCCATTCCAATACATCTTTTTAATTTTTGCCAATTATTTACTAGACTTCTAGTACCTTTACCTTTAATTTAAGATATAAATCATTATTCTGATACAATTAGTTTAAAAGATATTCGCATTGAAAAATGTACGTAACTTGCAAATCTTGGTACTGACTCCTCTTAACTCTTCATATTGTTACATTTCAAATTAAATTTCAGTAATTTTTAAAACTTTAACATGTTTTCATGTGTTCAGTATAAACATCATTTTATTTCATAGGTATTCTTGGGCCTACAATGAAAATATTTAATTTCATTATCACACTAAGTTCATTTCAACAATATTTATTTTTAAGAAATTTAACTTTTATTTTGAATATATTGTAACGCGCAACATAGTGACACAAACGACATCTGTTGGAAATGAAAACAATTTTAGGTTAGTAAAATCTTAGTAAACTTTGGGTTCGGAGAATAGAATTTACGGGAAGGTTCTAGGATAAAAATGTGGTGTATAAATACGGCGCTTCTCATATCCAGGAGGCGAGTCTTATTTCAGACAGTAAAGATTGAAGTGAACGAAGTAAACTATATGGATTGCGATAATTAGACATACAGTACTAGCGATAACTAAAGAGTTGATTTGATAATTGTGTGTGGATTTGTGAGAGTAAACCGTAAAGTTAAATAAAGAAAGAACTTTTGAATTGTATCCAAAATATTGTATTTTAAATACCGAACTAAAGCCACGCACGTAACAATATTTTTGTTAGAAAAAACATTTCTTGTTCAAATTGGTAATAATATTTTTCTGAAACTAACAATATTATATTTGATAAAACTGTAACTTTTCGTTTAAAAATTGAAAATGTGAATAAAATAGAAGGTAATTTGTGTACGCATATAGATGTTCAATTAGATCATTACAGTGGAAAATTTTTTAAACTTAAAACAAATCATTTTTTTCTTACGAGTAATAATTAAGTTATTACGTAGTACTACTTAAGTAGGTTATTTAGGAATGTACAATAAATAAAAGGATTTTTCTTTAACATACAGCATTTTATTAAAATGATAAAGCTTTGAATTTCAGAATGTACTAAGATTTTTCCATAATTCGTATATTCTCACCATAACAATTGTCTTGGCTAGATTTATAGTCTAAATGATGACTATGAATGCAGTTGATCATAATTATGTCAAAGATAGCCATAAACTGTAAGTGAAAATAACCATGGGCATTGTCATTTAAGATATTATGTGTCCAGTAACGCACCCAGGACTTGGCTTTGGGGGGACCATAGGTGTCCCAAGTCCTAACGAGCTGGAAAAATATGGCTCTAAAGTCGCGTCCTGCACCCATCTGAGCGCTTAAGGACTGATATTGTAGATTAAAAGGTTATATTTTATTTTATCGGACTTTATAATAATATACAGACCACATTTTATATGCAATTTGTAAATTATGTTCAGAAAACTGACAATCTGGAGGGTCCCGTTCGTCCCCCCTCTCGGTGCGCCCCTGTAGGTGTCTAGTGGAAAGTAACTAAAAAAAAAATCCTGGAATAATAGTTACGGATATATTGACTACAACATGTGGTCACTTCTAACTAGAACTTTGTTAAAAGTAACTCTAACTGTAGTCAAAACATATATAACTATGCTTTATGATCAAAATTGACTAGAAGGAACTATTTTTCTAGTTATCTCATATTGAACCATAAAAACTGATTTGACTAGAAATTTGTCTGGGTGTATATGTACATATTAAGTATAGCCTCCTAGCTAAATATTTTGACGAAATAAATTAGTAATCCTGAAAGCTTTTCGAAACTTTTCCCGAAAGGAGAAAACAAAATTGAATAAAAGACAAACAGGAAGTAAACAGATTAACCGCAATATTTCATGAAATGATATATTCCATGTATACATATCAAACAGCAAACAGCCTACAGAAGTCACCAAGAGATAAGCTAAATAACTGAAGGGCATCCTTCGTGCCTGTAAATAATTAAAGAGCATTCCATAAAATATATTCCTGCTCAGTTCCTCAAAGTAAAGGAGTCACATGAATGACATACTTCTTAAAATGCTTTCCACCGCTTCATTTATAGTATTAATTTCCTTTGCGGCAATTTTTAATAATTACTGATTAAATTTTAAAATCTGCATAATTACGTCATTGCGATAACGCGTAGGCAGCCACTCAGAATTGAAATTCATTTTAACATAACCTTGCCGGAGGAAAGATAATTTCCAAAGAAACTTCTGAAAATTCCGCAGTTACCCCTTTTAATTTGTCGATAATTAGGCGAACATCTTTCAAAATTCAAAATAATGTAGATACATTCAAAACCAATTATTTAATTTCGGAAGTACTTTAAACTGTGGAATGAATGAAAATAGCGCCCATAAACGACGCTAGGTATCTCCGCATGGTTGAATCGTGCCACGTGAACTTACTTTAAGAAAAATTCGCGTCCGACTGACCAATTTACAAACAACTCTTTGATTGTATAGAAAATATTGGGAAGTATACCAGACCATCTACAATCCCCATGCGCGCGGTTTGGTAGAATTCAGATGTTGGTTGTCCATGATGTCCATGTGGTGACCCTTATTTTTCTGTACAATTTAAAAGAGCTGGTGGAAAGCAGAAACTTCTCTGAGAATAATTTTTCCATATATGTATGTAATATGTGTAGGTTTAATGGATAAGCATGCGCCATTTTGTGCTGAAATGAATTGTGGGTGGATACTCCATGAGGACGTGTGTATGTGTATGTGTGTGTGTGCGTGTGTATATAAAGAAAAATTATTTCCACAATTCAGTTTTAGTACCTAAGCTAAAAAGCTGCAGTGTTACAATTTTTAAGAGTAATATTTGAGCAGTTTTGAGTGTTTAACTGTTATACTAGAAAGAGAAGAGAGCATCTTTTTACTATAAATTAATCATGTCCTCAGATTCAAGAAAACTCGCTGTAGTACGCTGGCTGTTTTCATTGATGCAAAAGGTGAAATTGATAATGTCCTGTTGCATAAATTCACTGACACGCTAATTAAGGATGGGCGAACCAAGCCTGTAAACACGGAATTGTACATATGGTAAAGAACAGAAGTAGTACTCCTCATCGACAATCTCTTGCTACATGCTTATAAACAAGGTATGGCATTTTCGGGTTTAACCCGATTTTACCTCGATTTCTGTCCGTCGATAAATTAATTTTTAAAATCCCAAGAATATTTGTCTTCTAAGTGGAGTCCAATAACTAAAGGAAATATAAATGAATCAGTCAGAACATTTTGAAAAACTTCATCTGCAGTAGATCCTTTTAAAAACTCTATTTGTATTTTAAATGCAGACGGATATGAAACATTATTATCTGTGTGCACTCATAAAACAGACATCATCAAAGACGAGTTACAATTTATTCGCACTATCCATCAGGAACATCCGACTGTCAACTGTCCATCAAAATATTCTCCAATGCAGTTGAATCGAACCATTTGCACTATCCATTACCGACGTATCACAATACGACAGTTACCATCAGGAAAACTTTCGGAGAATATTTTGTTGCTGTCAAACTGTCGATGATGAAACGTGATATAGTTTAGTGTAAATATGTTTGTCCAATATTACTCTGAGTTTTCCATGCGATGGAGAAAAAATGATAGACATATGACGATCTAGTGTGAATGCAATGAAAATTGACGGATATACTGTCGGAAGCTTAATGGATATTGTGAACAGGTCTTAAGAGTCTAATTTTTGTAGAACCACAGCCATCTAATTAAGATCTGAATTTTATGTAATTCTGGGCTTATGCCCAACATCGCTATCTTGAATTAAGTGAGTCTATAACTACTGTAACATACAAATCTTAAAGCATCATAAGTAGGTAAGCCCATATAAAATGCAACATGTAAGCATATTCATATGCATCAGCATTAAAAAGTTTTAATTACCTCCTAGCAGATAAAACTTATACGCACATATCGCACGTCACATAGAAAAGTGACCCAACTCAAAAAATGCAACTTTTCAGGAAAACGAAAAAATGCAAAAATAGAATTAATTCTAGCTTAAGGGGGTATTCTAGTCTAGAGGCCCGAATTTTAGGTGATTTTTGAAGTGCCGTAACAAAAAGGCAATAAATATTTTTCTATCCATTTTTTATGAGTTATTTATTAATATTACAAGAATACAGAAAAAAATTAAAAAATTAAAAAAGTTAAAAATTCAAAAAATTAGCAGCTGATGAAGTGGGGGGCCTCAAAAAATTGGCGCGTGATCATGCCCACGATTCCAACCCGCCTAGCAATCCGAAAAAAAAAGTCTAGAGTAATGTCCCTATGTCCGGAACTAGGGAAAAGTTGAAAACAATTTTTTTCACAAAATGGCCGCTGCCTAAAACAAAATTAATTTTTGTACCACTTTTTTGACTTTTCTAATTTTTTAAAAATAGTAAAAAAATTTCAAGTAAATCGGTCCAGTAGAACTTGAGAAATCGTGGGCATCGTCTTGAAAAAGGCAGTTTCGAGAAAAACACGTTTAAGGTGTAACGCCACAGTAAATTTTTTGAAAAATCGTTTTTTTTTTTATTGGGATAAAAAATAGTTTAAACCCTCTAGAATAAGAAAAAAAAGGTCCCATGCGAGAAAACTTTTTTTTTTCCTTTGAAAATGGGGGTCGCCACCAAGCGCGTCAAACTTGCTCCGAAACATGTCCCGGGAAGATGGGTGTGGAGCCGCCATTTTGTTTTTTTTTTCGCTGTCAAAAATTTATCAATAAAGTTCAATGTATGCCCGATAATACCCTTAAAAGGTTTTTTTCAATCACCTTTAATTTTGGATGAAAAAAATTCGTGAAACAAACTTTTTTTTTTAGCTGTTACAGAGGCGTTACCCCTTAAAGTCCATACGTCCACGTGGTTTGGAAGTTAGAATTCAACTGTTAGCAGCTAGATGCAAATGAATACTAAATATAAAGATACAAATTTCTAAAATCCTCTTGTAGGCATACTCTTGAATAGTTAAACTTTGAAAATATGAAAACAAAAAAAATCGATTTTTTCGAATTTGTAGACTAGAATACCCCCTTAACGTAGTAATTAATCATGGGCGCCGGCAGTATGGTGCAAGGTGGTGCTACTGCACCACCTGTGTTTGTTAAAAATGGTTATCTATTTATTTACAAATTACAAAAAAATACATTTCTTTTTTATTTGTCTTAATTTGTATTAAATAATAATTGTAATCTACGTGACTTCTCTGCGAACTTAGACACTACTTCGCCTACAAAATCTTCATTATCAACAGTTTTTTTTATATGGAGAGTCCTCATGTCCGACAATCGTTGTTCGCACATAGTTGATCTTGTCCAAGTCTCTCAATGTGCTAAACAAGCCTTCCATCGTACATGTTGTTATAGGAGCTATAGGAAATGTGAGCCCAATTTGAATAGCTTGTAAGACTGCTAGGTAAAAACCTTTGACGCTTTCTAATAAATTAATGTATTTTTTGACGTATCTAAGTGTTTTGGGCCCAAGTTTCATACCATATTGTGGCTTCAACAATAAAGTTCTCCAACAAAGATGTGTCATAGAAGTCCTCTATTTTTGAAACAATTTTTATGAACTCTTGGTTTGTTAACAATTTCGTTTCGCGGTAGTGAAGCTACAGAAGCGCAAAAGGTTTCATTTTGATTTTAAATTTGTTCAAGAAAGAATTTTTTGGGATTTAAAAAACAAAAAACGTTCATTCAATGATATAATTATAGAATCTAAATAAGGAATGAATATGTATTTTCTATAATATTCTTCCACTGAATATGCTCGTTGATTTGACTTGAATGTCATTCGCTTCACTAAGCGGGGCAACACCAGGTCAATATTCAATAAGTTGCAACAAGTTGAAATTTGCTGAAGAATTAATGAAAATTCTTCTTCTGACTTTACTTGATAGGAATTTAAATTTTTTACTAAGTTTCCAATTTTTATACCCTAGATGAAATATAAAGGGATAACTAAGTTTGTCATTCCGTTTGTAACGCACAGGTATAATGATGATAAAGCAAAATGGATTGAACGCCCACGTATAATATTAAAAGTTATTTTGATTTTACCATGTCCGTCCGTCTGTCTGTCTGTATGTGCGCAACATAACTCGAGAACGCGTATATTACGAGAGCTGAAATTTTGTACAGACTTTAAAAAAAGAAAAGTAAAATTAATTTCGAAAATAAGACAAATCAGGCAACTCCTTCGTCGGGTTGCCATACAAAACTTGCGTTTTCCACTATATATTTAGGCACTGCCTGAGAATGCATTAATATATAGAGCTGAAACTTGGCACATGTTGTTTTCATAGTTATAGCAAATAAAATTTCAAAAATGGACTCAATCGAGCAACCCTTTCTTGGTGTTGCCATATAAAAAATTTCAAAAATCATACTTACACAGAGAAGTGATCATACAAAATTACCGTCATTCATCTAAGGTATCATAAGAACTGGTCTTAGACCAATTGTAGCTTTTCTACTTGTTTCATTTATAGATCGCAGAATAATTTGAATATCCTGCAATTGTTTAGTGACGGTTTCTAGAATGATGAATATATAACAATTATGAGCAGAGCTACAACAAAATTACTACTAGCTGTTGCAACAAAAGATGGTCCGCCTTTTATCTTGTGTGGGAGTTAATACTTGTGGACAGTTTGTGGAGTTGCTTAAAGACCTAGAGAAATATCTTAAATGGAAATCTTTATAATTTTCTCAAAAACAAATTTTTAGTCAGTAAGCTTCATCAATAAAATCCCAAGAGGTTTTGGCATAGAATAGAAAATAAAGTTTAATCAAGGATTTTTTGTAATCAAAGACCAGGCCAAGGAGTATCTGTAGAGTCTTTCCAGATGTACAGTAAGAATTATTGTATTTGTATATAAACTCTCTAACTTAAGTAACACAATATAAAACATGTTTGCGAGGATAAAATTTATCTGACCTTGTAGAAAATCTATAAAATAACTTAATTTGAATGGAAAAATTACAAAATTTTGCTCAGGTTAAATCGGTAAAGCGGCAATCCCAAAATGAAATTTACCTGACCTTGAGAGCACATTTTTCGTGGCTAAAAATTTAAATTTGATGTGAATACAAATTTAATGAAAGTAAACTATGATTTTAAAAAATACTGAGATAAATTGTTTTGTGAATTTTTAACTTTTCCAGAAAATTATACTTTTTTTCGTCTCAAATAATATCTTTACAAAAAGGGCTTAGTAAATTATTATTTATTTCAGTTCGTGGTGTATTAAATTTGTAAGTATATTTTAATTTATTTTAAATAAAAACACTTTTAAATACGTAAATATACAAATTCTACGAAATCTTGGTAGTTTTAATAATATAATTTATTACTAGCATTTAAAATTTTACATCGGTTTAATTTTTTATTATCAATTGATCTATTTGCAATTGGTGTAATTATTTTTTGCCAAATAGTTCCAAAAGACACATAATCTTGTTGAACTGATTTTAAAATTTGTTAACACATATTGCATACAATAGTTGCTGGTGGAATATTTTTTTTTTTTAATATCTATCGTGGTATTTGCAAATGATTTTGCTCATACTTAATAATGTGTGTGATTAATTATTTGCAGTTAATTATTTACATATTACCGAAAAATTTAAAGTTTGGAAATCACGTTTATGCTGGAATTAAAAGATTTAATAGTCAATTTTATATTGACGGTTAATTCTAAGAAGATAATATGTTTTTCAGAACAAAAATGTCAATGGTTATGGTTCCACGATAAGGAAATAAATGTTGCGAGCAGTCATGTAAGTCTTGTAAGAGGGATGATTTTAAAAATGATTATCGTCTATTCTCGTTCCCAAAAAAAGAAACTGTGAAAATTTGTTTCGAACATTTGGTAAATAAATAATAATATTTTCACATTTGCTCTTAAATTTATTAGTAAATTTATTTCTGAAGATTTATATAAAAGAGTTTTGGTACGGCAATAGGCGGGATTTGATGTTAATCCCGAATGCTCTTTAATTGTGTCGCTTTTCTTTGTTACTATGTAAGTAAATAAATATTTTTACAAGCTTTTTTATTTAAAAGTGGCACAACTCCAAATAAAATGTTTAAGAATTAAATTCCGTTTTGTGGAAAAGTGATACAACTTAAAATAATACTGTTAAAATGTCGAAAACATATTTACGTTTGTAATGAAGATCGTCACAACTAAAAAAGTGACATTGTTCTATGAAGAATATCTCTGTTCTTAAGTAAGAGAAAAGTGACACTATCACTATCTAGCGGGAGAAAAAACAATGAGATACAAATTTTCCGATTTTACAAAAGGATAGAATAAAAACTTGCGAGTCTCAGGATGTAATTAACTTAAAAACGACAAATTTTGAGTTGTGACACTTTTCTATGTAACGTTCGTTATATATACACACATATAATATGTGTAAATACGATATTATCATGTAAACATGCAATGATGTATGAACATAATTGTGAAATAAGAAAAATAAAAGCAGTTTTAATACTACCTGCATGTCAATAAATTGAAAACAATTAAAAAGAAAATACGAATAAGAAATTTTATATAAAATTAATAAACAAAGAATGGCAAGTCAAGTGGCGCAATTGTTTTTCGAATAACAGAAATGTGTGTCAAAATACTAAGGTCATTCTATGAGCAAGAAAGCAGTCAAATTGCGGACTTCTTTTGAAATTATTGATTCTTGCTTATGAAATGATTAAAAAAATGATTAAATGATTATGATTAAATTTATATAAAAAGACTGATTGTTCGAAGAACCTAAGAGGGAAAGGAAACAATTTATCGCGTTCAAAATAAAATAATGAAATAATGCAAAACATCTTACCTGCACCTGGAGTGTGCCACTGGTGTGAAAGTCCCTCGATAACATGAAACGAGAAAAGGAGATGAATTGAAGCACATGAAATGAATGAAATACATATAAAATTTGAATTAATAGATAAAATAAAGTAGCAAGTAGACCAATCAACAAATAAATTAAAGACAATATAGGATGCAAGGCCTTTTATTACATATCAACAACACCAAAACAAATAACATAGAATGCAGGAAATTTCTATTAAATTAACTGCTATAACACAATCAGCACATAAACCACAACCAGTAAGGCAACTACAAGGTGCGTGCTGAAGATTCTTGGGACGCACCTGAAAAAAATCTCACGTTTACAGGTGTCGATCAACCTTAAAACATCTACAAAATTAGAACAAAAAATCCATAAAATTCACATATGTACATACCTTTACGTTATGGTCTCCCACGATGAAACTCTATTAAAACACCAAACAAAACACTATTAAAACAATAAATTTAACTAAAATACACTTTGCGCGCGTTTGACAGTTCGAATAAAAAATTACACGGCAAAACTTCAATTTCCCATGACATTTGACAAGTCATATTGGTGTAAAATCGTCGCGCGATTTTAATGGTTGCGTTCGTCTCGCGATATTTTTCTCGCAATTCGCGTAATTTGCGATATTTATATTTTTAATGCACACCAATGAGTGTGAAAGAGAGGCAAGGTGCGAGCAAGACAGAAGAGCGAAAATCAGGAGAGGAATTTATGGGAATGAACTAAAAAGTAGACCAAATTTACGAAAAAATCAATTAAAATTAATAATAAATCTTTATGGGAAGGATGCCAAAAAATGTCAAATTCATTTTGGCATATACAAATAATAATCTAAAACTCTAATAAAGTTATAAAAAGGTTATATTTCGAAAATTTCACTTTATGGATAATGAAATCGGGACAACATTTTCTGTAAAAAGCGCGTCATTCCTTCATTCGCTCTCTTATTTCAATCGAGTTGTCATATAGCAAACACATGTCAAGCATAGCTTACTATTCCATGCAATTTTCCAGCGCTCTAAAATATATTAGGTTTTTTCAAGCAATTTCGTTTTGAACTTGTAATTTTTTATCAACATTTTCATCGGCACCACTTCTGAATTTTGGAAGTAAAAATCTGTCACCAAATTTCGTGGCAATTTTTTCGGAATTTCTTTACGGATCAGCAGCGAGCCTCCAGAATCCAAAGTTTAAGGAAATTTTTATTTCACAAATATTTGTAAAGAAGGTATATTTTTTATTGATTTTTTTCTACCAATTTGAGGTTATGGGAGAAATGCCACAAGGTTATAATTACTGGTCACAAAGTAATCTAAACAAATTGATCATTAATTACTACTAATAAAATTTATCCCTTTCTGGAATTTTTTGTTGCATAAATACATTAAATTGTAATTTTATTGTTTTTTGACATTTTGTGAAAAACCTTCCTTAATGGTATCTTTTGCAAATCATGCTCAGACAATAAAAATTTAAATAGGGTAAATCGTTTAAGTTAAATAATTAAGTGTGCAGAATTTAATGATTTTTTTTTTGTAAATAACAGCTGTGTTCTTTTGGTTACGTGCAGTGCACTGCAGAAGACAGGAGATTGCGAATAGAATTCACTTATAGAGTGCATAAAAGTAGAAAATTTTTTGAAAGTATAGAGAGAATAATCAATGTGCCATGACTTTAATTCTTACAAAACGTTAAACCTGCCAAATTTTGCCCCGAAGTTTATCAAGTTCTATTTTGACATTTTGCAAGGATTCAAGTCATGGCAATTTGATCATTTTCTCTATATTTTCAAAACCTTTGTACTTCTATGCATCCTACAAGTCAATTCAATTCGCAATCTCCTGTGTTCTGCAGTGCACTGCACGGAACCAAAAGAACACAGCTAACATAGTTTTTTAATATAAAGAGAAAAAAACGAAACGTCAAATTAAAAATAGAATACATTAAAAAACGCAACTAATTCTGTGTAATAAATTAAAGTTGCGTGAGGTAATTAATTAGATGGTAGATTTCTTTTTAACTTTCATAAAAGGAATTGAATATTATGTTGAATTTGCCTAAGTTACCATTATCATCAATTCTTGGAATTGACTAGTGAATTGGTTTATAAGCGCAGAGCACTATGTGCCAATTACAAGAATTGACATATGGTGTAATTAAGGTTCGTTCGGTTAATCAGTGATATTGACTAAATAAAATCCGAATTGTTATATACTGGGTGGGCCAAAAGTCACGCCTGCATGTAAAAATTGAATAACTTTCTTGTTAATTTTTATTTTTTATTTTTATTTTCAGATTTTATTCATCGAACCTTGTTACACAAAAGTGCAAAATTACACGAACGAGCAACGGACCCAAGTGGTAGAATTTTACATTTCCAATGGGCATTCAATTTTATTGACGCAACGAGCCTATCGAAATTATTTCAACACCAGAAATGCACCTAGCCAAACCGCAATTAATCGTTTAATTGCACGGTTCCGGCAACAAGGCTCAGTGTTAGACTTGCGACGAACAGGAAGACCGAGAATAGTGCAGAGCCAGGTGAACATTGATCGTGTACGGGAAAGTGTTGAAGAATATCCACAAACGTAAACGCGAAGACGTCCTGGACAACTGGGCATGCCTAGAACAACACTTCGGCGGATTTTATGTCGGCATTTACAGATGCATTCATACAAGGTCCAATTGGCCCAACAACTTTTACCAATTGACTACCAGCAACGACTAATTTGGGCAACAGGCTTCCTGGAGTTGTGCGCAGAAAATAACGAGTTTCTTAATAATTTTATTATGAATGATGAAGCACATTTCCATCTTAATGGATATGTGAATTAGCAAAATATGCGATTTTTGGATACTGTAAACCTCAGAGTTATTCAGCAGCGCCAATTTCACTCGCTCAAGTGTACAGTATGGTGTGGAGTGACATCACAAAGGGATATAGGGCCCTACTTCTTTGAGAATGAAGTTGGTAATGCAGTGACGGTGAATGGGGACAGGTATCGTACGATGATTAATAATTTTGTACGCCCTGTGGCAGCCAACAATTGGTTCCAGCAGGATGGAGCAACAGCACATACGCCCCGTGACACAATGACTCTTCTAAGCGAAATTTTTGATGACCGAATTATGTCAAGAAATTCAGAATTCAATTGGCCAGCACGATCACCAGATTTAAGTGCGCCTGATTATTTCCTATGGGGTTATCTCAAAGAACGAGTGTATCTGAACAAGCCTCAAAGCTGAGATCAGGGCAATAGAGCCTGATACTTTGCGTGCTGTTATGCAAAACGCCCGTTTAAGAGCCCAATTGTGCGTTGATGAAAATGGTGGTAATCTATCTGACATTATTTTTCATAATTAATATTTGAATCATGCAAAGTTTATATTATATTTTAGAAAAAATAAAAATCAAAAATAATAATAAACACAAAAGTTATTTAATTTTTACACGCTGGCGTGACTTTTGGCCCACCCTGTACATATCCAAGTGTACATTTCTCATTGAATCGGCGCTTAAGCTTAAATGAACATAAAGCGGATTATACCTTGATCTTCAGTGGAGAAATAGCATAGGCAATAAAGCGCCACACAGCCTGCCCTATAGCTTATCTAACTAGTACAGAAGATTTTCCACTTCAACCTGGAATAACCCGAAAATATAAAAATAATATATTAACCAAAATATTCCGTCCGATCGCTTATTTTTTTTTTTAACCCGAAAAGTGACATGCCACCCAGCTAGTTTCATTATGAAGATCTGTTGTGAATAGAAGATCAATCAATTGTTTTTGTGAATATAAATAGTCTATGTGAAGGAAGAATTCTTGATTTATTGGTCATTGTTGTGTGGCGCAAAGCAAGACCTTACACAATAAATGCAAGCAAATCTTGCCTAAATGGTGACACTGTTAAAAGTTCCAGTGCATCGCATTTAATAATAATAATAATGATGATTTATTTAGGAAGTAGTACACAAGATTTACAAATCTTTTGTTCGTACATATAAAAATTAAAATGGGATCCAGAAATTATAGTTATATATAAATAAGGTAAGTAAGCATATATAAACAAATTTAAACTATTAAAGCAAGTAACTATTTGATACACACACTTACGAAATTCTGTCAAAAATAAGAAAAAGTACATAACAAAATTCAAGAGCTCAATAAAAATAGATAGCGTACTACACTAGCAATAAACTGTCGAGATAAAAGTTTAGAAAAGTGCTCAAAAGTGTTCGCAAGATTATAGAACATGAGTTTTAATAATAGCTTTGAATATATTAAAGGTGAGAGCCCCTTGCAAGCTAGAAGGAAGAAGATTCCAAAAGCGAGCAGCCTGAACAGGAAAAGAACTCTCCATGATCGTTCTGCTGAAACGAGAAATGATAATTTTACGATTACGTGGGGATACCAGAAACTGACAAATTCCCGGAGATACTCTGGCTCATTGCTATTTAAAATACCAAAAAGCAGAATTAAAATTCTACGCTTTAAGTAGTTAACTAGAGAGCAGCCAAGTACGGCACTACTGTAAGGTAAAAAATGGTCAAATCTTTTTAAGCCAAAAATGAAACGAGTGCAATCATTGAAAGCTACCTGAACTCTCCGAGCGTATTCACTATTTAATTTGAGAAAGATAGAATTTACAAAAGATAAGTAGGGCATAATTATTGTCTTCACCAATGTGCCTAATCGGCGTGTCTAAAATACTTGCCGAGAGCCTAGCCTTCTTAAACCTGCATATACTCTGCTAAGTAAGACTTTAATATTATCGCAACATTTTATGTCTGAGCTCAGAACAATTCCAAAGTTTGTAACTTTATTATGCACAGGCAATATAAAACCATTCAAACTTATCATATCAGTTATGTCAATTTCATTCAGTGGTCGGTTATAGAAACAGATACACTGTAACTTTGTAGGGTTAAGCAGTAACCCATTCAGCCTACACCATTCATGAATACTCTCAAGATCCCGATTAATACGCTCGATGCTATCCTCAATGAGGCCAATAAGTTTACTTAAGTAAAGCTGTAAATCATCGGCATACAGGTGAATTTTTGCATCTTCAATAATATCAGGAACGTCATTAATAAACAGGCTAATAGACTAGAGGACCAAGTACAGAATCCTGAGGTACACCACATGGAACGGGCTTTAAGGCCAAAAAATTATTACCCAGCTTAACTAGCTGATGGCGATCACAAAGGAATTCTTTTATCAAGGAAATATCAGTTGCACTGAATCTATATTCAGATGAAGTTCATAACAAACTCAATATTAATGCGTTTGTTGCGAATATGCAAGTGCATACCGGTCACGGAAGTGACCTAGATTAATAAAAAATTAAAAGAAGAATGCGCGGTGACATGGTGGCTGAAGTCAGTTCTTTGGATCCGATGAAAAGATATCAAATTACGGGGTGTAAAAATATACGTGTAAAAATATACGTGTAAAAAAAAATTTTTAATTGCTACATAGATACACGTATAAAAAGGTTAAGTGAAATGTGGTTCTTACTATTGCGTTAGATCTGCTCAATTGTACCCGATAGACGGAGATTACAACAGCTCTACGGAATGATGCTGCAATTCGGAATCCGACTAGAATAGTTACTATCTGGACATTGGATTTTCGTTTCTGCATCAATCCGTTGAAGACCCAATTCTGCCTTTTGACAAAGAAAAGAACTATTTCAGTAATGAACCTGTTCTCTATTAGCTCTACTCAACTGAAACTAAGAGCAGATTAAAACATTTGAGGATTATACTAGACCAAAAACTTGGAAGACTATGCAAGTAAACCGTGTGTCATGTGCGGAAAACCACAAGGATAAAGTGTATGTATGTGGTGGAAACCAAATCCAAACTCAAGAATCTCTAGAGACTTAACAAAAATTACTCATCCTTGAAATACCTGGTATCAGTTCTAAATGGGTACTCCCCTCTCACGGGACGCCTAGACAGAATAGAACTAATTGATAATTCAGAATACAGAGAATACGGTGTGGATAATGAAACAGTGATTCACTTTCTATGCGATTGTTATTGGTGGGTACTTTCCGCTGTATGATCCATGTGCCTTAGCACGCACTTATCAATTAAGTGCAGTAAGCAGGAAGACAGGGTTTTGAATTTCATAAGAGCACCTGACTCAGATTTATAAGCGGAGTCTCATAATGTATTTAAAAAATAATAATTTTTTTTCCCAATAATTTTTAGTTTTTCATAGCTTCCAAGCTTAAGAGTGTTTCCATGAATTCAACAATTTTATTTTAGTAATTCGAAATGCGGTATTCGTAGCGATTTCGTAATGATTTGCTTAGTTTAGTACCTATATTTATGACAGTTCGGACGAAGGTTATTACCATACTGGATAAAGTCTTTGATTAAGTAAATCATCATATGTTGTTATGGGTAAAGTCTGCGATATTACGGTTTAAGATTTTTTTTGGCATAACATGGCAAGGGAGTCAGTGAAAGTATAAAAATGGGCTAAATGAGCCAAAGAAATTTTATCGGATTGTCTGACTATCCAAGCGGCGGAAAGAGAGTCTGTGACGCGCAATGCTACCATGGTGAAAGATATGTAAGAGGAAATCATGCATGCATAACGACAAAAATTGAAGTACTGCAGTTAAACATTGATGAACTGAGCAGCGCTTTGGATTCCATAACATGGGCACTATTATACCTAACTTGCAGAGATATAGAGCATATATGGAAAAGTTACTTCCTCACAAATTCGATCCACTGAGAGATAAAAATGAAATCTTTGATTTAGTGAGGACTGTAGTATGGTGGTATATGACATCAACGTCATGTATGAGGAAGTTATGTGTTCACAAAAATCGATTATAAATAAGATCTCTAACAAACGCCTTATGACGAACGGTGATGGTTGGATGATTTGATGATTTGAGATGTTAGGTATGCATGATAGTAGTTTTTATATGTCTAGTAATCATGGTCAGCTATAAGATTACAAGCTGTAATTTTAAACCTCGCCAGACTCGAACGTTGCATCTGAACCTCCTTTTGGCCCCAGCGGGAGCTGTCTATTTATAACCGGTACCAAGAAGATTAAGTCCGGACGGAGTAACCAGTCTTATTCTTAAAAAACAAAATCTGCATGAAGAATCCACTGGGAGTAACCATAACTCCGGATTACGAAGCCATATCAATTAGGTTGACAAAATATACCTAGTCTAATTTGGTGCCACGGGGTCGGGTGCCCATGAAAAGCCACCCCGACATGGTGAGGCCTCTTGATGCGAACAGCGTGGTGGCTCTTCTTGGTCCATATCGCAGGCAGAGAGAGTATATTATTGCATGCTCAAATATTTGGCATGAAGTTGCGCTCAAGCAACCGTGCACTATAACTCAAAGATCAGTAAGATATGTTAGATATAGGTCTCGCTTCTAACAGTAAGAAAGCCAAGCATACACTGGTCTACTGGGACTCTTAGAGAAATATCTCACGGGGACGCTGACTGTCGCATTTTAACTAATCCGTGTACGAAGAATGTTGTTGGATTAAGCCATGCTTGGCAGGTGCCCACGTAAAGCCACTCATGGACTTCTGTCTGACTACCCAAGCCAAACTCCATTGGAGGGAACTTAAGGCATGTACACAATCTATTACTGGAAAACCACTTCAAAAAAAGACCTGGTAAACTTCTGCCATTAAATAGACTAAATCCAGACACATCACTCTCCTCCTAATCAGGCACTGGGGGATCTCTGGACTCTTTGGGTGCGAAGATATAGAGGAAATTGTAGAGATTCAGATTTGTTGGGAAATATCTTTGACACCATCAGAATAAATGTCCATACTGGAACTTGTCCAAATAAGTCTACTCAATGCGCTTTAAAAATGAGGGAATCACAATGGAACCATGATGGCCACAGTGAATTGCACGTAAAGCCACTCTCACTAGTCAAATTTAATCAATCTTGTCCTTATGTTAAAATTCAAGCCTCTATAGTTGGAAGATGTGAAACAGAAAGTCATCCTGCCCTAACATGTCGCACGCATTTTTATTACTTTCGTCTTTATAACATTATATAAAAAATTTGGATTCAAATTTAAAATTATTATGTGTAAATAATGTTACTAAAATAACTCATATTTATTAAAACATGAAGAGCTGCTCTAGCGTCAATAAAAGCTTTGCTCGGAAATTTACTTTACCCAAGAGTCAACCTTTTGGAAAATGGAAAACCAAGAAAACTCACTTTTAGCAGTAAAAGGCCTAAAATTTTTTTTTTTTTCGTAATTTTTCAGCCACACCCTTAATTTGATTAATTTAAATTTGAATGTTTAACCGAATAGAAGAATTCCAGATGATTTTTGTATACTAAAGAGATCTTCAGAATATGAAATCCTGTGAATTGATTTATGACAAATTTTACAATCCAATGAATTTTTTCCATAGGAAAAATCATTTTGAGAAAAATGTATTAAAAATGTTAATATATAACTACATTATATATTTTGACTAAACTGTAAAAGTTTTAAGTTTCAAAAAGTTAAAATTTAGTCCTGCAATTATGGTTGTCTTTCAAGGCTACCCCCATTCTTATCAGTATTGTCTAGCATGCATAAATTCTCTCTTTAGAAATATAAATCAATAATGATGCCCCGAAGCATTTGGCTTTGATAATTGCGTAATTATCGGCCTTGGGTACACAATTAGAAAGACACGTTTAACGCTCAATTAGAACTTGTGATGTAGGTAGATATGTATATACATATCCATATCAATGGGTAATTATATCAATCAAGATATCAAATATCAGCAGTGTACTATTCGAGTACTAATGTACATAGCATACTGTACTTGAATGTCCTCTCATATTTGAATTATCACTCCGCAATACGCTTGCGACGAAAATTAGAGATATTATATCAAGCGCGAATTCACTGGAGCAAGGGGGTGGAGTGAGAGTCAAGGGGCCATGATACCCACCGAACCAAGTTTAGGTACTTTGAAAACTAACTCATGCATATAATTTGCATCTCATATAAAGATGACATAAATATTTGTATTTATGCGATTGGAATTTCAAAATCAATGATAACATAATTAAATGAAAGCGAATAAAATACATGTAAAGAGAATTTGAGCAGAAATACTTTTTAATAAGATTTTCAACCTAAACTAAGCCAGCTGACGAATTCAAATAGAGCGAAATCATTTAACGAAAAGAAAAATTATTTGCTACTTCTGAAATCATCAGCTGATGGCCAATTTCCGCACGACCTAACCAACTGATCATGATTTTTCACTCATATATACATATGTGTATGCAACTTGCACATTTTTAGCTATAGTGAAAGATATATATATATATATATATATATATATATACATATATATATATGTGTGTGTGGGTGTTTCCCACAATAGAGCATGAGGTGATCGTACTCACCTGGACGAACCAAAAATTGTATGGAAGGGGGGTGGGGCATATCAAGCGTTTAGGAGTTACAGGGTGATTAAGAAAAAAAGCTAGTTTTTCACAAAATACCTTGTATTGTAGAAACTAGAGTGGGTACGGTCACAGCTCATTGTATGCAGATCTTCATGGCCTTTTCAACGAATGCTCAACCAGCCACAAAACCCTCTCCCGTCAAGAATTTTCAGAATTTCCTACCTTTCTTTATAAGTAACCTCTATTATTTTTGCAAAAATGTCGTTAACATAACTTTTTTTTTTTATAAAAACTGTAAACTGTACATTTTGGACACATTGAATAAAATATATTAAATTAGCAACCAATTTATAAATGTAGAAAAAAGCTGTCACTTTGCTGAATACAGCATGCTAGTCTCCGTTTGAAGTTTTCTCCCTGCACTTTGCAGGAATTTCTCAGAAACTGGTTAAATTTTTAGTAGGTATACCACTTTCTTTCTAATTTTATTTGCAATTATTCAATTTAGCCAAAATATAAGGACAAAAATATATAACCGAAAATATCCTCTTTTCGTGTGCCTTTTTTGAAATGTTTACTATACCTAAAGATAGCCCAGCTTATGATGGGTAACTTTTGTTATTAGAACTTCGATATATATCTGTGCATTTTCCATAAAAATGGCAGAGGAACAAGATAGAGTACAATTAGATACCTTATAAACTGGAATATAACACTTTCAGTTTAGTTTTGTTTGCGAAAATGACATTTTTTAATATATCCTTTTCCAAGTCCTTTTTCAAAGACCTTTGATATGCCAAATGATAGCATACTCCGTAGCTTTCATTATTACAACTTTTTCGATATCTCCGCACATTTTCGAGAAAAATGCGCACGTGACACCCGTATACCGATCTAAGAAAAAATTTAGCAGAGTACAAGTCCGTAGTGAAATGAGCTAGCCAGCTACATGGGCAGTGCGCTACATTCACACTTAATAATTACCTCTAACCTGAAAAATTATTAATGTGCTTTAAATATTTAAATTAAACATTTTTTATAAATTTAGGATAAAATTGAGGAAACAAGAAATTTTTAATTAGTCAAAAATAATTTTAAAACACTTTTATACGAAACGGTAACACTTCAAAAGCAAACGCCTTTGAATACCGTTCTTTGGTTTCGTGAGCAAACCAATGGCTATATAAATCACAATCTGACTTGAATCAAACTCCCGCCCTCCCACTAATAACTAACTCAAATGAAAGGACGACAGAAAAACGAAAAGTTGCAAGTAAGACAAAGAACAAATATCAACAATGGGACAAGAGAAGACATAGAACCGAATTGAGACCTAAAGATGAGCCCCAAGAAAGAAAGAGGACAATAATTTGAACATCGAGGGATACTATGACCATTGTTAGACGATAATGGCGCAAACACACTTGACTTGAAAACTTTTTTAATTTGGCCAGAATGTGCATCGATCAACGTGGTAATCCAAGCAACCTACTTTCTAGTATTCTATTTACATTAACAAATCAGATACTTTATTAAGTTGACAATTAAAATAAATATTTTAATTCTGCGTATCAAAGGGATTAAGGATTTTATTTTGAAAAGCGATTAAAATAAAGTTTCTGAATGTGGGTATCGACTGTAATAAGAATTTATTGGTAATACAAAGCACTTTATTGTGGGAATTGACTGCAATAAGAAAATATGTAACACAAAGCACTTTATTACGGATATCGACTGTAATAAAGATTCTTATTGCTGGTATCGACGGTAATAAGAAAATAACTAACAAAAACGTTTTATTGTGGGTATAGACTGCAACAAAGTTTCTTTCTGTGAGTTTCAAGTGCAGTGAGAAGTATTAACTCACTACCTGATTTTATTCCGGGTATCGACAGGAATAAAGAATACCCCAATCTGAAACCTCAATAAAATAGAAAGCCAAATGAATCAACTAGCAAACATTACTAACTGCAGACTGCAGTGACTCACTCCACTAACTTTTGGAACCCATATCTACAATTTTTTACAATAAATCCGTATAAAAAATCACTTTTTCGCCCGTATACAGTAAAACTCAAACTTTTCTACGACAACCTTACTAGAGAGATGCTACAATTTTGCCTATATATAAAAGATGAAACCTTTAAAAGAAACCGCCCGATTGGTTCAATTTGTATAAAAAACTTTCAGTTCTTCAGATTAAGGTATCCTCAAGCAGTACCTATTCAAATATGTATATGAATAATAAAAAAAGGATATGTGGAAGCCCAGTGAGGGAGTTATCCGATTTATATATTTTCGAAATAATATATATTTTGTATAGAAATTCCGTTTACAAAATTGTGGCTCTCTAAGCCACATGAACGCGTTCTAAAGTATCAAACGTTGGTCAGACGAACAAATGATTTTATAAATAAACCATAGAATTAAACAACACTAGTTCGTTCACAACTGTCACAAAAATGGATGAACTGGCCAGCAACCAAATTGTTTGATTTAAAGTACAGCATGATTTGTAATTGGTAATCATAAATGAAGCAGGGGATAAGTTGAAGAATTATAAAGATTGTATAGAAAAGAGGGGGCAATCTAAATGTATCTGGAATACAGGATGATTAACAACTGAAGGTATTTCAAATACCTGATGATAAAACGTTTTTATTTATATCTCCGGTGATATACATGCTACCTACCTCAGAAGCATAACATTATAACATTTTTGGATGAATTGACTTACTTACATAAAAATGATGAGCGAAAAATATTTTGCTTCGAAACATTTTACTGTGACTCTCGAATGATATGACCCCAACTGTATAATGCGGTAACTAACACTCGGATGTTGGAAACAGAACGTCGTACGGATGCTTACAATTCAATTTAAATTTTAATGCAAAAAATGCTACATACAGTATTATGCCTCTGAAGTAGCGATTTTGAATTGAAATGAGTTTTCTGTAACACAATGTCCTTTCCTCCCGTGCATATGCACTTTTGATAACTTTAACATTTAAGTATGAAAATTTAAAGTGTTTGGAACAAAAAATTGGAATTTTTGTTACAAATGTATTGCAAAATCGAATGTATTGGTCCTTAATTGGAGAAATCGGAAAATTTAAATTTCATCAGTTACAGCGCCTTCCATTATGAAACGAGAAATATGTTTCGAAGAAAAATTTCATAATTTTTTATTTACTATCTAAATCGGCAATAAAAAATGAGCGTTCGTTTGGGAATCCGAACGGTTTACGATATAACGGGATAGATCACCGTGTAATTTCTGAATGCTATACTCTATGATGATGATTTAAAATTTGTTAGATTGATAATCTTAGGACCAAAGGCCCTTAAACGTTTCTCCTGCTCTTAAGAAGCCCAAAAACTTTGCTTTAAAATAACCTATTATACTTTGTACCTAAAATGTAACCCTTTCTGCATTTTTTGCACCTTTTGTTTAACATATTTAATGAGAATGGCTTAAAAAGCTCGCCTCAAAATATAGTTGTCTACTTTTTAGGACTAATTGAACTTTTTCCCTGGACTTGCTTAAGAAAAAGTGCAAAAAATCCAGAAAGCGTCATCTTTTGGGTACAGAGTGTAAAGAGTCATTTTAAAGTTAAACTTTTGGGCTTCTTAAATCCAATATGAAAAATTGGTATTCAAGACTTTTTTTTTATAAAAATAGTAAATAAAAGAGCGAGTTAAAAATCAGAAATCTGAATTTTGTTGAGCCAATATGTACTTCAAATCGGAAAGGAAGAAGAGATAATTTAGGGACCATTGGAAATGCAATGATTGTCTATCTACCAAAGTTTAAAAAATCATCATAGGGTGCAACGTGGAGATGTTACAAGACGATATTTAAAAACATACGTAAACATTTTTTAATTATTTCCCTCCTCCCCCACCAATATAATTTTTTTTCTCGTCTAAGTATGACCATATATCCATAACCTTCATGTTTCACACCACTTACGGGACACCCTGTATATGGGAAATCACTTGTTTGATTTTGAAGAAGAAATAATCTAAGATGATAAAAATATTTGATAAATACTATCAGTGGAAGAATTTCTAAATAGGTACTTACCTATAAAAATGATTCAAATATTCATAGCAAATAGTAACACATCTGTAAACCTTTTGATAGTTTTTTTTTAATGGAAGTAACTAATGAGGTGAGGAAATGCGATTTCACTAACAATCTATAGATCTTTATGATGGTCGCTACTGCACTCAGTACAATTCTAGCTCTGCAAGACTAGTCACATCAGCATCAAAAATGAATTCTAGTATCAACGGAAGTAAAAACATATTAACAATTGCAAAAACTATTCATATATTCTCATGAAATCTACGTTTTCCCTGCAAATGGTAAAACATGTTACAAGTGCGATTAGTTTCCCAAGGTAAATTAAAATGTTGCGCATAAATTCCTAAATTGGCTTACATACTAAAAATTAACAAAAATGGGAAAAATAAGCTAAATGAAATTCGCCTGAGTCCATTGCTGTTGAGACTTAAAAGTGATTTGCCTAGCTATAATGGTTTGCCTGCAGATGCAAGTGTGCTGTAGAAAAGCAACAATAATTAATACTTATTTTAACACGTTCCCGCCTGCATGTACCGCTGGTGGTACATGGTGGACTGTCCTATGAGGCGGCATGTACCACTGCTGGTTCACGAAGGTTTGTCGTATCGAACGGCATGTACCAGTGGTGGTACATGCCGGCTGGAACGTGTTAAAATATGTATTAATTATTGTTGTTTTTCTTAATTTAAATCAATAAACAAATATAGCAGCACCGAACCAAAAGAAATTTGTTAATAATAGTATTTCGTGAATTTACGATAATCGATGATTTTAAAATATCATAAACAAAATAACTTTGCGTGGGAGAGCCGTAGAGCTAAGCCATTTGTTTAGTCGTAAGTGTTTCTGGCATTCCAGAGAAAATGATAGGTGTAAACAAATTTGGCTTGGTGGTGGCGTAGGCTCAGCTGTCTGGAGGATATGGAGATAAAAACGGCAAAATTTTCGGATATTTTAAAAAATAATTTTTTTCAAATCAATTTATTTGTTCGAAAATTATGTAGGAGGGCTAAATATGGGTAGGGTTAGCTATAACCCCCCTATCCGATCCCCGATCAAATTCTAATTACCGAATCTAAGATAATTTCTGTAACATACTACGTTTCATCGGTCATTACATTACTTTCAACGCCATCTTTCTGCTAAATTTTGCAACTTTTAAGCTACTTTTATTCTGTTAGAATTATCTTAAATCTGTCATCTTTCATTTATAAATAAAGAGTCATTTCACAGGCGGTTAGGAATACTTAACGAAATTAGACTGCATTATTCGCTAAATTACTTTATAATTAAGTTACTACTGAAACACCACCACCCTTTATCTGATACAAATTTCAACTTGCTCCAACGAAGCTGCACACCATCATCATTTCTGGTACATAGTTAGATAAGATTTCTAACTTCAAATTAAAAATAGAAAAAAAACTTTGTCAGAGGTCCCCAGTCGAAACAAAACAATAGATTCGCTTCAGTGCAGTGCTCCCATAGTTCGTTACTTAAGGTATACGATTACTTTAAAAATTCATATATCAAAAACGAGACCGAACACCATTCTAATTTTTTGTGCATAAATAGATAAGGTTCCTGGCTTGAAAATAAAAATAGAAAAAAAGTGCTAGAAATCCTCACTAGTGAATAATACTATTTTTTTTAATACCTACTAATATTAACAAAAAAAAAATTTCGTTCTGTGCTGCTATATTTTTTTATAAAAATTGTAAAGCTTATTAAGCTTCATTTGGTCTTTGAATCAAAAAAATCGGTTGCTCCGTTCCCGAGATATGATTTTTTGAAAATGACATTTCATCTTTAAATCACGGAATTTCGAACTCCGCTAGCGGGATGTGGGCATTGTAGGCGGACACAAAAAAATATGTGTGAATTATTTTGGTATTCCCTATAAACTGTGAAAGTTTCATCCAAATCGGAGATGGTCCGGTGAGATAGTACCGCACCGCCAGATGAAGTGCTATTCCCTGGGAATTCGGTGAGACAATAATCTGGATTCTAATGACACAGTATGTTCGCCAGATTTATTCCTTACCAGAGCTCCGAGCTTTATAAATGTTCGATAGAATCCCGAAAGGAAATAACCGGCCAAGTGCGAGTCGGACTCGCGCACGAAGGGTTCCGTACCATCGTAAAAAATTTAACACTATGAATACGCCAAAAAACACATTTCTTGTATGGGGCCACTTTAATTTTGAATTTAATTTAATTTTTATTATTGGTTGTTATAGCGGCAATAGAAATACACACTCTGTAAAAATTTCAACTGTTTACCTATTACGGTTCATGCGATACAGCCCGGTGACGGACGGACGGACATCGGAGGCTTAGTAATAGGGTTCCCGTTTTTACCCTTTAGATATGGAACCCTAAAAATGGAACATTTATAAAATTACGCTTGCGCCCATCCTTCTATCTGTCACAGGCGTTTTTCTCAAAAATAACGTGACATAGGAATTTGAAATTTGGCAGAATATTAGGTCTTCATAGTTCACCTATGCATTTCGACAGTCAGAGATTGTGAAATATTTTTTAGTTAACTTTTAATATGGGTTAATGGGACAACATCAAAAAAATCCTTTTCATCGCGTGGAGTATCTTTTGAAATTTTTGGTTACTTGGTTATAAAGAAATAGTACGAGATGTGCGAGTAAACACCGTTCCCCCTCTGATCTCCTAGTTTTCTAATACCAAAAACTTTATATTATGAGAACTAGCAGATATTGAATCAGAGACAACAGGAGAGATGCTACTTTTTTCGCCAGTCTCATAGTTGAAGGCAAAAATGCTTTTTGGTAATAACTTATAAAAGATATCTTCTAATAAATGTTTAACGTCACATTAAGTTTTGTTTGATCTTGAACATCAATACAACCGCACTGTCTCTAGATGAGCGCGGCTGACACTGCACAGTAGTCGATAACATATTCACTAATGTTCCAACACAATTTAGCCCAATGCATTTAAATTTTAAATATACTTAAAAACAGTCGGAGGCCCGGTTCGCTTTATTTTTTTTTAATATTGTCTTTATTGTTTAGTGTTGATTCATGTATTCTATAATTATCGAATCTTATCATTTGAGGGGTTTGCGAACAAAAGAGCACATGACCCATTCTTAAAAACTTACAGAAAACGCATAAAACTATATAAATCAATGGACTCTCGAAATTATTCCACTGAGATATTGATAATTTGTGCTAGTTTTGGTGATTTTTTGAAAGAACAGTGATTGAAAATAGAAAAAGGTCAGTATTGCGGACACGATTCCGTCAAAAACGACACGCGGCCCAGCACGGACATGTTCTCTTGTCCATTTCTCATTTATGCTAATAAGTCTTTCATTTATAAATTGTAAATTTTGTTGTTAAAAATAAAATAAAATAAGGAAAATAATATAATAAAACATTTCGCATTACATTATTAAATAATATATTTATTGTATAAATTTTTATATAGGTTATAAAAAATTTATACATAGAGAAAAATATGTTTTCTACAGATTAGACAAGTGTTCAAAAGAGAAATACACGGTTCTCATAACATTTATATTACATTAGGATTTCATAGTAGGTACTTACTTTTGTGTAAATAATTAAAAGTTACAATTATTTCATATAATGCTTCGCTTTTAGAGAACCGCTCTCATATCAATCCACAATCTTCTTTTTTGTCGTGACGGAAAGATATTTAGGTAATTTACAGTTATGTCATTTGTCGTGAAGAATTTTCAAAATCAATCCACCAGTTCTTGAGATTAGTCCAGAAAATTATCCGAACATACAAACTGTACGTCTGTGTATGTATAATATTTACATTTCATTCCAGATTTGTATTATAATTAATCCCAATGATATGCAACTTTTCTTAAATAATTTATCCATAACTCATTACTCGAAGGCAACATACTTAACACTCAAAAATCTTCAAAGAACGCAACTAACAAATATCTTAAAATGTAAAACAAGTAACAACCTTCTATCGTCCTTCTTTCTGCTCTTTCCATTAAGACTTTCGAATTAATTAAAATAATAATTAAATTTTAGTTGCTTTCTTAAAGTGGTATACATCTACATATACCTATGTCAGCCTTCAATAATATCATGGTCTATTCACCACAAAGGCTATCAACTTAAAAATATATAATCGAAAAACCAACGACCGACAAAGGTTTAAGATAAAATCAATGCAAGGTCAAATGAATCTTTGATAATGAGTCACTTTGAAAATCTTTTATTTTGTATATTTTGTTATATGTTAAGGTTTAACCCCATCTGTGCTTAGTTAAAACTTGCGATTCTTCGCACCCTTCTTAACTCGTTCCGGAAAATTGGTTCACCAACAGTGCTCGGCTATGCACAGAGGAAAATCCTAGTAACTACACTTAATCTTAAGGACACGCAGTGGAGTGCTTTAAAATTTCTAGAAAATACTTTTGTTTAGGTTTTTCTTGTGATCAAAATGCATGTTCTTTCAAAGAGTGATTTTTTTTTTTTTTTTTAATTTACAATTACAACGCTTAAGGGCTGTAGAACTTAAAAGCTTTAAAATTAACCAATAACAGCGACATCTTTGTAAATTTACTGAATACCGAAAAGATACGCCATAAAAATCAAAGGTGAATTATTTTGAAACCTTCTGTCTATTCGGCAGGGACCTGGGGAAATGATTCATCATTTAAACGAAAGGAGGGAGACAGCATATAATTAATTTAGCTATTGAGAATTGAATAGGTGATTTGACTACTGCTTAAAGTATAGAGAAGTTGACTTCCGATTAAGCTTTACGAATCAAGCATGTTGTTCAGGAATTTGTAGCCAATTCAAAGCTATCATACTCATAATAAGCGGAATAATAAGAATTATCCAATTTGGTCATTATGAATGATGGAAATATTTTGTATTTCAATTTGCATTCACCATTGTTTTATTTGAGAAAATATACTGCAATTTTTTAAGCACATTTTAGCAATTACCATCGACAAACTTATAACTAAACAAGTAAAAACGCTGGAATTGGTCTAAGACCAATTCTTATGATTCCTATGATTCCTAGATGAATGTCCGTATGTAATTCCGACCGGTCACTCCCCTTCGTGCAAGTATGAGTTTTTCGCATATATTTATAGAACGGTTTGTCGCACAGAAAAATGATTATAACCAATTTTATAGGATTTCGAATTCTAACTTCCTCAGAAATAAAAGAAAAAATGTTTTGGACTGATCGTTTTTACAGTATACGTAAAAACCCTAAATTTTTATATGGCAACACCAAGAAGGAGTTACCCGATTTAGTCGATTTTTGACATTTTATTTGCTAGTACAATAAAACACTATGTACCAAATTTCAGCTCTCTACGTTGACGCGTTCTCAGGTAGTGTCCAATCTTCCGAACCTCTGTTTGTCGTCTAGCCCGATTTACTTAATTAAGTCTCAAGAACTTAATGATCTAGTTATGACGGGTAAGTATGCTGCATATGACGCACGAAATCTTTAAGAAGGGTGATGCTTCATTCCTGCCCCCAACCACCATCTTACCGACGACAAGTTCTCGTGCAGCAGATGTAGCATACTGACCCGTCTAAAGTGGATCATTGCCCAACACTTTACACATGATTCCCTCATCTTTCCAAAGACTTTTACTGCATTAAAAAGCTAAATGTCACTTTTAACTACTGTTAGAGACTGCGCAGATTCGATCATGTATCCCTACTTAAATTAACGCTACTCAGATCTGGGTGCTTATTGGACACTTATTTGAAACGGACAGCCTGAGTTTTTTTTTCTACAATCTATTAGTGCCCCCCCCCCCCCACTGCTACCGCCTATAATCTGAGTGGTCCGCCCTGATCGTTTAATTAGGATTCTTCTCCAACCTTGTTCAACTAAGTCTTCTGCACATCATCGGCATATTCAGAAAACTTGTCATATGTAGATATTTATACCCCTAGATGGGGTATAGGTGCTAAATGTGACATTCTGTTTGTAACGCACAGAAATAATTATGGTAGAGCAAAATGGACACCCACGCCTTATAATAAAAGTTATTTTGATTGTTGAATGTCTGTCTTTCTGTGTGTCCTCTCGATAGCTCGAGAACGGGTTTTTTCTTACAAAGCTGACACAGGACCTTTTTAAACAAAATTGTGGATTTAAGTTCAAAAATGGGAGAAATTAGGGAACTCCTTCATTTTTCACTATATATTTCGACACCGCCTGATATTGCTGAAATTTCGTACACCGCGTTTTCATGTAAATAGTAATTACAATTTCAAAAATGAACGATATATGGCAACCCCTTGTAGGTGTTGCCATACAAAAATTTAGATTTTCAAAGTTCTTAAGAATACAAAATCCTATGAAATTGCATGTTTACTCCCCGACAAAACGCTCTAGAAATATATGCGAAATAGAGGCAATTCTTTGTTGGAAGCAAAAGAAGTACTGCTTCAACCGGAAAAGTCCATAGATAAAACACAAAACAGTTGCATTAAAATATTCTCATACGAAATGTAAACACATATGTACATCCCTATGGGACGCCGAACAAAACTTGGCATTTCTCCACCCACCATCAAACATAACATCAAACTTCCCGCTCAACCCGCAATGGAGAGTACTTGGATTGATTTGCTTTCGACTCAAACCTAGTGAGACAGTGAAATTTTGGCAGCGTATTTGCAACAACAAAATTAAAGTAAAAAGTTAAACACATTTGGCTTATCGGACTCGGATGCATTCGAAAGGGTTTGCGTATGTATATTGGAATGGAACGCTGTACAAAACGTAGCGTTTTCACAGTTAATTTACGACCCTGCTAGAATTTTCTTTGACTAAATTCTAAAGTTCGATCTAATTCTGTAGCTTTCTTCATATTATGCAGGGATAAAAAAATAAAGGTATGATGTTTGTTTGCTTTTAATTAGATAAGGAAAATTCTTTTTTTGGTTTTAGGATTCTGACGCACGATTGGGGTATATGGATTGAATATCCATGGTCATTGGTAAGAATCAGATGGTTGGATTAAATGAAATATAGAGAATGATTGCCAGGTTGTAGTGCATTGCATGCATGTGGTTTAGAATGCCTTGATGACCGTCATTATGATATCTGACGTAAAAACCCGCGAGAAATACTTTCCAAGCCATCTATACGTATATGCGTGCTACTGTTATTTTCTAAAATGTTTTATAATTATTCTTATGCAAAAGTGACTAAACATTTATTTTACATATGCCATAAAGCCTAAGTTACTATCCACATTGGCAAATAGTTTTCCAGTAATTTTAAGCTCGGCTCCTTACCTTCCCAAAGGCTACTGTGAGATCTAGTCTCGAAGATAAAGGACGGTGCCGGTAGTACAGATAACTCAGTCTTTAACTTCAAATATAAAATTTACTCAACATATAACGCTTAAGACTATATCACAATTCAGTTTTTAATTCAAATAACACTTAATAACTACAACGAATTCCCAATAGCTACGACAAATTCAATTTCTAATTCAAGTTTAAAATATAAAATTCAATTTAAAAAAAAAATTAATTTAATTCTGCGAATCCAAAGCTGCCACTACTTTAATTCTGAAAAAAAAGGAGAATTAATTTTCTGTTAACAGAATAAGTTTCTGTGAATTTATAGAAGCGTACTGCAACATGTGATACCCAAAATGGGAGTAGCACAATAAGTGTACTGCAGAGTATTGGATGAGTAGGTAGCATCATGTGTGTGCTTCAATGTGTAAGAACAAAGTGTGGTACGTGAACTTGCTTCTGCGAGTGTAGCACGTGCTGAAATGTGCAAGGTTGAGTAATTTCAAATTAGTCTCTGAACAGAATTAAACTTCTGCTTGGAAATTAGGAACACGATTCTTTACTCAGATTATACTCTGAGTCAGATGAACTCTGAGCCAAGAATGGTCCCATCTACTGAATTCCGTCGACTTTATATAGTCGCTGTAGCCAGTTATGTTTCTGGTCCAAAATGTGTTGCCCTGGCAACGCTTATTACAAAGGTACATAGGATTTAGTAAGCTCGCAATTTATTGGTTTATTGTTGATTAATAATTATTTATTGTTTTTAGATAACGCAAACTGCATGCTCAATGGTTCCTTTTGAAGTGAAATTTGGTACTTTTTATGTGTGAGTGGACTTCCAGTAACCCATTAATTTAATGACAGATTTAACAAAAATGCTATAGGTGACATACAGGAAGCAGCAGAATTTAAATAAGTATTCTGTCGATTATTATTTTTAAGTTTGGTACCTTGTGGTGCCTTTTTGTTTATTTTAAGAATGTTCATATTGATGGAATAAGGGTGAAAGTACCTCGGAATAAATGTTGTGACATTTAGGTGGACTGAACAGCTACCCTTACTATATACGTTACTTAACAGAATAATAATAGTTTTGCTTAAAAAGTTTTAGGTAATCAGTTTGGTTACTGATGATCTATTGTTGTATGTGTGTCGTGATTCGTTCTCACTAATTGGTACTAGTGGGGCAAGCTGGTTGATGATTCTTCAATATGGTATTTAGTCAGCAGCAAGGCACTAGACTGTCCGAATAATCTTCGATCTGGAATTCCTCCAGCTAGTTGGGAGAACTGCATATAATGTACGTAGTTGAATAATCGACCTGTACGGATAAAGAAAGTAGGGTTTTGTTGACTGTCCCTATGACAGTTAACGAGGAGAACGAATGGGCGTCTCTTGTTGTCAATGTACACGTAGAACGGTCCCCAGGAGAGTAGCAAGAAGTTGTCCTACAGCAAATTATTTCGGTCAAGAGCTTTCTTGGTGGATTCAGACGACTGAGGCGTAGTCTTACTGTCCCAAAGACAATACGACCTGGTGTTGTGAGAAACCTTGTCGGCTTCTAGTCCAGCGTAGTCAGATTCCCAACTTGTCACAGGTGTCCTCAGCATGAGGTACAACTTCTAAAGTATGACCCAAATACAAAGAGAAACCCTTACAGTCCATATGGCCGTACGAGCATTAATTGTATACCTGGGTTAACCCTGTAGCGGCGTGACCACGCACAAAGTACAACTGCCTTGATAAGGGTTGTAGACAAAAGAATAAGATTTCTTGACGATCATACTGAGGCAGTTAGAAAGGCGAGATTGTTCGTGTCCCCAGAGCTCTGTAGCAGCGGTGGTCCTTGTTGAATTTTTATTCCCCAAGGAATTATCCACATCGCGCAGATGCAGCTCTATCTTGATCACTTCTGTAACTAAGACAGCTAGGGAACCTAAAGCATTAAAAGCAAAATAAAGAAAATTCCTTGATGTTTGTTCCCGGTAGTCTTGAAAACAAAATATATTTATTTTTCGTCTCTCATGAAGGCTGTCACGAAACTTCTGAACAAAAACATAATATTTGTTTGAACAACGTTATAAAGAAAAACAAAGCCTACCTAGCTACGGCTGTCTGTGTTCGGCAAGGTATTACTAGCCCGAAATGATTCACCTAGTTTACATGATAACTTGACTAGAATTTGGAAATAATAGAAACAGGTCAGTCGCGTCGCCACAAAGTAACCTTACCATTTTACGCTCAATAACTCTCAACTGAGTAATAGTTGCAATAGCGTATGTGCGGCCGTAATCCGAATCTGTAGGCAAATTGTTTGAAATTCATCGGACCACGGCACATTCCCATGTGCAATTATTACTCAGTTGAGGGTTTTGTTTGAGAAATCGTTATCACTTGGTTAAGATAAATATTTTTAAATAATTTTGTTAGGAAGGATATACAAATTTGAATTCTGTTGGGAAGATAAGAAAGTAAGCTTAACACAATTTTTCTGCGTGAACAACCTTTAAGTTTACGGCACAGGAGCGATTCAAATCAAACTTTTGTCAGTTTTATATAAGAGCACTGCAAATATTTTAGAATGTTAGGACTATGTTAGGACTCTCATGTAGTAGTGAGGGATTCTGTTTAATGGCTTGGAAAGTATTTCTCTCCAATTTTGCTTATGTACGTTTGCCTTTAATGGTTAAAGGGGCTGTTGAATTAAATTCTTGTGTTCGCGTTATGATTGTGGTGGAGAATGCATGCTACGAACGGATTAGATGATTAAATGAAAGATATGATTGCCAAGACTAAGAATTGAAATATCGCTCCGACTCGAACGTGGTGCTCTAGAGAGTGCTATATTTTAAACTGATTAGCTCCTTCGCCAAATAATATAGTTCTTTAGAAATCTAATTAAAATAAGAACTTAAGGAGACCTAGTGGACAATACGTGGATATATATTGGCGCAAAAAGTTATATACGATATATACTGGGGCAACTGGGCAAAATACGTTTTTATAAGATTTTTCGCTCCTTTTCGGAGCAGAGTTCAGTACATGGCTTGAAAGTAAAATATCGCTGTAAGTCATACAAAAAATGAATTGCTTCCCTTCTGAAGCCCACGAACCGCCACTGATGCCACAAACTATTTTAAAAATTCAAACTTGCACAAAAGGATTACCACAAGAAATTACATACGGGCATTCATCCTATAGGAGGATATCAAAGGAATTAGTCTTACCAATTCTAGCTATTTTCCTTGTCTTCACTAAATTGCTCTTTATTTTAATTAAATTTTTAATCGCTTGAATTTGTAGATTAATTTTCCATTTTACTGTTTGCAGTAACTTCTCTTGCATTTTCTCTGCTTTCAATGATGCCTATAACGGCGATTGTAGGTAATCTTATTTCAACCGAAGAAAAATTAATAAAAATGAATAAATGAAATGAATATAAAATAACGAATAGAGTTCCGAGGTAAACATATATAATTAGTAAAATTAATTATTTCTCTATTCATATTCGCTTTGCCATTTTTCCTGTAAAGGTAAAAATATTCTTTGGCAGATATTTCCGAAATATAAAATCAATCCAAAAATATATTTGGATAACCTTATGAAAATTTTTAATTTTTCAAACTTTTTCGATCGGTACGAAATCGTTAAACCGAGAGATGATTTAAATCTATGGAAAAAATATTTTGTTTGAAATGATTTATTATTAAACCGTATTTCACGTAGCGACAAATATTAATCGACCGCAAAAATTCTTTTGAAATATTCCATTTAATTAGTCAAGCCTTCGGGGTTTTTTCTGTTTATTGTTCATTTTTTGTGTTCCTCGTAATAAATAATTTCTATATACGCATATTATGTACTCAATTGCAATACAAACAATTTATCCTTTAATTTGTTACTTTGTTTGTTATATAATTTTTGATATTGTTTTTAAATCTTCTGTACATATGTATGCATACATATAGATGAATGGATAAAGCATTTCGAATTTCATAAAAAGTCTGTTCTATATCATATATGAAAGTATCCCGTGCGTCCAACTTTAAGGTTGCAATCACTTGTGCTAAACAGAGCTGACACATTTTTCGAAACTTAAATTTTAAAGTAAAAGCGAATTAGACAAAAATTGTTCTCACTAGGATTTCGCTCAAAACTACGAAATTCTGTTTTTCGAAGAGTTGCAAATGTGTCCGTGCCAACATTGTGATACGTTTATATTTACTAATGGCCATTTTAGTTCCATTCCACTTAAAGAATTCTGATTAGCTCCACCGAACGATTTTTGATGTATTTAATAGTCTAAATCGCTATAAGCACTTATGATCAATTATACCTTACACATATGTAGTTGCAATGACTATTGCAGTCATAGGAACAATTCTCTCTAGGAACGTTTTATGGAGTATGTATTACATAGGAATCAGCAGTCGCCGGCCGTTGGAGATAGGCTTTAATACAATTCGACGAATAGAACGGCTCACGGCCGACTGCAGATTCCTATGCAATATAAGGCCTAAACACGATTGAATGGCTCAAAAGCAAAGGGATACAAGTACACTTTTCACACTTTTGAGATATAGCACGAAAGTTTTGGATATCCTAAATTCTGTTTAAAGACTTAATTTTTTAATTAAAATAAAAATAATCAGCATATCTAATAATTTTTTGATGTGGTTAAAATAATGTTCGACGGTTTTTGGTTTCGTTAGAAGGTAATAATTTAATTTTCGTGAATTTGATTATTTTTGGGCTAGGGGATCAGGAGGAAAACACCTCTTTTATTTTACGAGAATTTTATTATTTCTCCAACGTTACGGCCGATATCTCGAACCATTCTCAAGGACGCAGTCTATTACAAACATTAGTGTATTATAAAAATAAAAATTAAAAAACCAAAATCTACTTACGGATTGAAAACATTAAAAAACCATTAGCAAGATAATTAATAAATAATAACTATAGGAAACCATTGATTACAAAACACAATATAAGTAAATAGATAAATAACATAACATTGATTAATCCATACATGTTTAGACAAAAACAAAGACACTATATAGTGTTGTGGGAGCTTATCCAACCACTCGTCAAGATCAATTAATATTGAGAGTCGCTTTAACATTTTCCAAAGCTATCCAAGTTAGCGCAGTAAACTGTATTGATATTATCTGTATCCGTTTTTTTGTTCATTGTATTTGGAGTTTTTTGAATGTATAGTGCTTCTATCAATAGTCTCTTCTTATAATGTTTTTCATGATGTAGAATAGAAGTATTTTCAAAATCTGGAGCATGGTTTGATAATGCACAGTGGGTCCTTAGAGGAGTTTTATTATGGTTTCCGCCTTTTAAGTCGGATTTATGATTCGAAATCCTATTCTTTAGAAATTGCCCTGTTGTTCCAACATAGCTCATCGGACAGTTCGTGTTATTATTGCCTTTGCAAGGAATTTTGTACACAACATCAGACCGTAGTTCATTGGGAGTGGGATCTTTTAACTTGGTGAAACATTTTTTCAATGTTTTGAGTGGTTTGAAGCCCATTTTTGTTTGGTGATGCTGTGGTTTAACGATTTTTTGAAACCTCTCAGAAAACCCCGGAATATATGTTGCACATTTGAATTTCAACAAAACTCCCGCTTCATTTCTATTCCAACCTAATTTAATCCCTTGCAATCACTCCCCCCCCCCCCTCTCCCCCTCCTACTTACCTATAAGGAGTGCCTATGAACAAAAAAGCCTACTTGTAAGTCGTTAAAATAACGGCTGCTATAAAATATCACGGGATAGAAATTTAATTATATCTCTTTGCCACTAATATTTTGAGTACATCTAGTTTTCATTTATGCACTTATCTCAATTACTTGTTCCCCTTTGCCTTTGAGCCCCTCAATTGCGACGGCAGACGGCAAACGGCAGACTATTGCAGTCATAGAAGCAATTTTTTCCAGGAACGTTTTATAGAGCGTGTATCACATAGGAATCTGCAGTTACCATCGACCGTCGCGTCAACCACTTTATTGAATTAATTCAATTACGACAGCGGGAGAGGTCGACGGACGACAGCAACTGCAGATTCCTATGTGATACACGCTCCATAAAACGTTCCTAGAGAAAATCGTTTCTATGACTGCAATAGTCGTCGGCCGTCGCAACTGTGTTAAATGCTTTATACTTTTCACTTTCAGTTACCATGTTTACATTCAGAGTTGAAAGATTGAGTCGACAATGAGTTGAGTTTTCGATTTCGATTTTATGTGTGTTATTTTTTATGATGGAGCTATAAAAGTTATAAATTTTGTTTAAATAAACAAAATGAACTCACAATAAATGTACAACCTAACAAAGGTTTCGAGTAATGATCAAACAAAATAAATCCCTACTGTTAGCTGCCAACTCGACTACTCAATCGGGTTTATAGGACATCATTTCGACTCGACTACGAGAGCCAAGCAAGGTCGAGTCCAGGAGTCGAGTCGACCCAATTTCAACTCGAGTCGTGTATAAATGGAGTTGAACCATGTTTCAACCCTGCATGTAAACATGGTAAGAGCTACCTGAAAATGTTATTTAAAACCGTCTGTCTCTTTTGACATGTAGATACAATTTTTGGAATTGTATTCCCTGTCAATGAGTAACCGTTTTTTTTTATTATGCTGCCAAATATCGGGGTATACCTTATGATGCAGTAGCACAGTCTTGGCAGAAAAGGATGAAGGCGTAGGTAAGTGATGATTAAGGGGGGGGGGGGGGGCACGGGATGGGAAAGCTTACTGTTCTGCTTATGAATAATTCGCGGAATTTAACGGTACAGCCGAATTGTGTGAGATGAACTCCAGCTGGTGTGGTAGGCATAGGGAGAATTCTACAAGGGATCAGGCTAGAGATTTCATCTGAGCGATAAAAGAGAAATAGACATGCTATATTACTCCGGTGCTCCAAGAAATCAATAGTTGATATTTTTATGTCATCACTAATAAACCGAAAGACCTTCTTTTGGACTTGTGTAACGCAGAAAATTTAGTGCATCCTGCCCACATATAGGAATTATGTTATAATCTGGGCCTGATATAAAACATGCAGATTTGCGCCAAGTCTAATGAAGTAAAATATTTTTTCCGTATTTTCAAGAAGCCCAGGCATTTTATCGCATTTTCGGCAATACCAGAAAGGTGATCGGAGCAACAAAGATTGTTGCATATTTCAATGCCTAAGTTGTTGTTAGGAATGGCGTGTTCGAGATAATCTACCTAATCGACGAAAATCACCTTAACAGTTATTGGGGTACGTTTGGGTGATAGCGGGCAACATAACATTTTGGAAGCATTACTCAACACCCGGTTCACTCTGCCCAAAGCTTGTATTAGCGTAAGGTCATTGTTTAATTGTCAACTATAATATTCTCGCAGGATTCAGCTATATAGTCGAACGGATACACAAAATCAAGGGTCCTAGCAGATCATTAATAAAAATGATAAACAGGGTAGGAAAGAGAGAACAGAGCCTTACGATACACCGGCGTCAGTGGCGGATTCGTGGGGGGGGGGGGGGGCATGACCCCTTTCCCCGCCTTAAAAAATTAAAGTAAAAATATTTCATTAATTGAGTTATTTGAAAAAATATATTGTTTATTTTAAATTCTTTTTATTTATATAAATTAAAACTTACAAAAATAAAAATTTATTTCAATGAATAATATTGTATGTATGCATGTGATATATGTGTATAGGTTTTTCTCAGAATTTGAGTTTGGGAACCCAGCTTTGGGTGATCCAAATTGCTCAAGAATCAATTCCCAAGCTACGAAACAGACTCCCTCACTACCACATCAGAGCCCTAACTTAGTCCTAACTCCTAATGCCTTAGACACACAGCACTCTTAATGAAAAAATAACTAACGACTCATTAGTCTATAATGATTCATTATAAACTGCGGACACACAGCCATTTCTTTAATTAAGTTGTACTGTCAAACTGGTTTTGATGAACTTATCACCTTAAAGAAGCAATATGGATCGAACTAACGCGATAAACTTTGTTTTTATTTATTTTATTATCAATTTAACAATTTCCAAATGAGAAAAACATTGTATTTAAAAAAATATTAATAATATAATTTGAGATTTGCATTTCTTCTTCTTATTTTTCAAATCGGCAGATGCACAGCGGAGCTCCAGATTTACATTATATGCCAAATTTAGCACATTTTTCCTCATTATAGCTATAATGAAGGAGGAAAACACATCATTAGGGTACTTCATTATCATCTGATTTTCGAGCTATAATGACGTATACTATGTAACACACGGCATTTTAATGAATGGTTAGTACAAATGATTCATTAGCTCGTGCTGTGTGTCTAGGGTATAAAATATTTGCAGCGTTGTTATGTAAAACCACTGACATGTATAATATGGACTGACTACGTCAATAGAAATACACTGCAGAAATTGGGCTCACTTCTATATAGCATTCTCTTTCGATCTAAGCACCAAGTACCTACCAACTAAGAGAGATCTGTAAACAACAAATAAATAAGTGGGGTCGTCGAAATAAATGTTTTTAAATTAATTATTTGCGTTAATTAGTGATAAAAAGTGTTTTACCAAAGGCAATATATTCAAAGATGCTCAACAGAAATTCGAAAGGTTTTATTAAAATCACTTTTCAACTTTCCGCCAATGGTTTTCTCAATGTTGGCACCTCTCCAGTTCAATGCTAGATCCGCCCCTGACCGGCGTGGATGGTAAAACGGTCAGACGCCTCCAATATAACTTGGATTGAACGACGAGAAAAAAAGCTTTCAAATCATTTTAAGAAGAGAGGGTCTAGACTTAGGATGTGTGCCAAACGAGGTAAATGCTGTTTAATAAACAGTTTAATAAACGCCACACAATTGCTTTGCTTAATAGAAATGAAACTCACAACTGAATAATTGGCTAAATTCCATTTTAGTTTGGCACAGCCCTGGAGTTAGCTGGTTAAATCACCAAAGCAAACTGGAAATTAGCGAGCATTTAGCTCGTTTGACACACATCCTTAATGCCTAATGTTTAACTAAAAGAGCAGGATTGCAGACAAAGGCTTTTGAAATACTTAATGCAATAATTTCTGATTTTGAAAAATTATGAAGACGTTGGTTCTCGAAAGCATTTTTTTCCTTATAACATAATTTTCTTCAAATTTCTGGTAACTCTGTTCCTTGAACGTTAATCTTTGGATTTGGATTATTATTTTAGTCTGACTATTCCTCCTTTCGTTTGGTTTCGTAAAGATATGTTAGGATAGCCACTGTTGGCTTAACTTGTTTCATGAGAAATTTAGAGTCTATAGTAAATTTAAACAAATTAACGTGACGTTGTATTACGGCCGCCCGTAAGAGCTGAACTGCCATTATTTTTGAGACAGAGTAGGTATACCTATGTCGGTTTCTATTATTAATAGTGAATTGTTTTTATTCAACTTATTTGTTTCCACTAATAATGTTTATGTATTGCATATAGCTATATATACATACATAGCGACGATATTTTCTTGGTCGTTAGTTGATATGACCTCGACGAATTTAATTCTTCATTACATCGAAAAAAATTTCCCTAATCTCAACCATTTATATTTCTATATGAGCGAAAATAGGAAAATACTTAAGTAATCCGCATAAATGGAAAGTACTTATTAAATATTTTCGTTATCCCTTTACCAAGGAAGAGTAAAATGTAAAGGGAGAAAAACGTAATGAATTTTAAATATCTCCACCCCCTTTAATAAACTGACAAGTCACAGCACCTTGTAAATACATACATACATCCAGAGACCTTTAATCCTACGAAAGATTTTTTTGCAATTTGTCTGCAATTAGTCTCAATTTGTTTGGGAGCTTTTTAATTGCTGGGAACAACCTTTACAGAGTCGAGCGAGCCTCATGTCTATGCTCGTCGCCAAGCATCTAGCACTCAGCAGAGTGTTATTGACTTTGAAGATGAGCTACCGACCTGGAATACAAATAAGGAAAGCAATTTGTCGATTTTCTGTTCATTATTGAGAGGCGTCGGATGGTGAACATCATGAATCTTGTCAAGGGTGCTTTTTGCCATTAGAGTCAGATGTGTAGAAAGGATGTTAACAATGTCATTTAAGTTCTTCACAGGCTGTTCATTGTGTTGTGTTACTTTCTTTGTATCCATCCCTTGCTTGATTCACTTAAAACAATTATGGAATATTTTAAAGTTCCTAACTGGGCTGGTTGTGTAATTCATCATTTCATCGATCGAAAAACATCAATCAAAAGCTTTGGGATTAATTTATAAAAAATTTACACATTGTTTATAGACTGCGGTCGAGTTAGACCCTGTTGGAAGTACTGACTCTAAGCACTTATAATTCGATATTCAGGTATATCTGCATTTTATTATCGGACTTCTTCTCTCTCTAATGGCAACCATTTCGATAAGGCGAATCAAGTTATATGAAAAGTGTCCCAAAATTCACGCAAGAAGTAGCTTTCATAGGAAACACAAAAAATTGTAAATTTTCATAAAATATACAGAATAGGGTTATGCATGGAATAGCATATCGAGTAAATGGCTGGCACATAGTATGCATTCTTTTGTTGAAATATTGCATAATCTGTTTGCTTAAATGTGGATGAATTTCGTTTATACAGCGCTCAATTTCCTCCTTCAAGGCATGAGTTGTCGTGGGCTTGTTGGCATAAACTTTAGACTTCAAAAAACCCCAAAGAAAAAATTCCAACGACGTTAAATCACATGATTTGTAAGGCCAATTCTGATCACCAAAGCAAGAAATTAAATTCTAAAGAAAAAATTTCCAATATATTTCTAAGAAAATATTTCGGCCTTCCCTACATAAGGTCGGGACATCGTAAATTTTATATTGGAGGGAGGCACTGCTGGCTTAAGGCTGAATTACAATGGGCGCAACGGAACTCAACTGAACGGAGAGAAATGTCAAATTTACGCAGTAAAACGGACGTCAAGGTTAGCTGCTTACAATGGACGCATGGTTAATTGAAATTGACAGTGACGTTTGACCCAAAATTTATAAACAAATATGTATAAAATCAAAAAAACTTTTTTTCATGTTGAATTTGCTCTTTATAATGTGTAAAATATTAGAAATTGACGAGAAGAAAAAAAAACTGACTAAAAGAAGATGGTGGGTCAGGAAAATAAATAGGAATAGAGACGCTACGAGATATTACAAAGTTGTCTTTAGGAACATAAAAGAAAATGATCCAGAGGATTTTTTTTAAACAAACTAGAATGAAAAGATCAGTGTACGAATTATTGTTGATATTGTTGAGATCCCGTTTAACCAAAACTTCAATGAGAAGACCCAAAGATCCTGAATGCCGGTTGGCAGTAAGCTTAAGGTAAACCGTTCAGTATCGTATATTTATTCATAGGATAATTTCGAAAATTTTCTTATCTCGAAGCACCTCACATCAATTTTGGCGTGGTCATTCCAAATGGGAGAATCCAAAGTCCACAAAATTATTTTGTAGACATGCGATGTAATTTGGGAAAGCCTGGCACCTATATATGTATCGGAACTTAAGAGCACGACTATAAAGATATAGCGGACGACTTTTGGAATCCGTATTTGGAAAGGCTTTATTTTCGGGACAGCTTCCTATACCACAACCAACTTCACTCCCGAACAGTGATAGGATTTTCCCACACTATTTTGTTGGCGACACAGCGTTCCCATTAAAAGAAAATTTAATGAGTCCGTTTCCAGGGAAACTGTTGAATAGGGAGAAAAAAGTCTTCAATTATAGGCGCGGCGAATTATTGAAAATGTCTTTGGCATTTTGGTTGCCAGTTGGAGATGTCTTCGAACATCCTTAGAATGCAGTCTACCTAATGCTGAACGAATAACTTTACCAACATTGGCACTGCATAATTTCATTATGCTGAAAAACAGATCCCAGTATTGTCGACCAACTTTTGTTGACTGGGAGGATGAGAATGGGGTCCTACAACCTGGTGAATGGAGGAGAGAGCTTGAAGGCAAAGACAACAATTTTAAGTCGAAGAACACTGGCAGATTACTTCTTGAACGAAGGAAGCGTATCATTCCAAGACTCAATTAATTATTTTTTTTAATTCATGCATTTTGTTATAAATGTTTTTATATGCATCTTGAATAACTCAATAACTTTGGACACAGCATTAGCGTTAGGTACATTGAAAAATATTAAACTGATTCTGGCATTTCATCGGAAAGCCCCATGTGAACATTCTCTAATTTCACCACATATTCTGAAATTTTTAGAACCGCATTTTTCTGTAATATGGGAGGTAAATTTTCCAATTTGGTCGCCATCGCCCTCATGAATGTCTGCATGCCAGTATCCGTTTCGGGCTTACATGGACTTTTGAATGCATCTACTGCGCTTTGGAATAGCCCTGTGAAATCTGCAGTGCTGCCGGTCGTCCTTTTTTTTGTGTGGGAGCTTATGACCTTTTTGCTTGAGACGAACTGCTTTCCTGAGATAAGACATCAAGCTCGCTATAGAATGAGTCGTTCACACTTAAGAACGGAGAATTATTCGCTCCACTTGAGTCGTCTTCCTTGTTCTACGAAAAAAGCAGCGTTGTTCGATATTTTATTCGATATTTATTCATTACTTACTTCCTAGGTAGCAAATGATCTTTCAGGAAGGTTTATCCCTCGTACAGCTCCCAAGTAGCGTAATCCATTCGCGCACTCCCAGATGGGGCAGAAAATTTACGGCTTTCTCTAACGAATCGGTCCCTCAAGCTTCTCCACCTTTTAATACATGTTTCATCTTAAATAACAAAAATCCATTGTGAAATTTATTTAGAAAGTAATTCTACTCCTTTACTTACCGGTATTTTCAAGTTGAACGGCAATTTTCCTCCAAATTTCGGCCTTTTTTTGGGCATTATTATACAGCACCTCATTCTCACGTACAGCAGCAATTAATTTTTCCTCAAATTTTTCCATTTCTTCTCTGCTTATTGCACACTTAACCCAGCACAGTTTCACTTGACGGAAAAAAATAAACAATCCCAAATCTAATTTGAGGTTATGTTTGTCCGTTCAGTTGCGTTAATTTCAGATTTTATTAAACTTGCTGCGTACGACTGCGTTTTCGTCCGTCCACTGTGCGCAACTCCATTTGAAAGGCGTGCAAAGAAAACCGGTTTAACATTTCTCTCCGTTCAGTTGCGTTCCGTTGCGTCCATTGTAATTCAGCCTTTAAGGGCTAACCACAATGTGCATATGCTAGCATATGCAAAAATACGAGCAATTGCTTTTCATAATAACAACCCACAATAGGAATAAGAAGCCGTTCGTCAAGTTTTAATTCCTTTCGTCAACTTCTGTCTGTACGCTCGCGATCGTACTTTGCATAAGCAAATTTGACAGTTTGTGTAAATGCTATACAAATGTTAGTGATGCATATGCAAGGTTATGCACATTGTGGTTGGGCCTTTTAACCTTTGGTTACGTCTGCAGTAGTAGCGCCTCTACAATAAAACAAGGTACTAAGTCAAACTTCGTTTCGCAATCACTATATAGTTCTATACACAAGGGCCATAGTCTCAGATACCATGCATACAATTCTTGCATCATTCGGTGTATGATTTCTATTGGCGAATAGCAATGGTTTTTGCAACAATGCTGGGAATCACATCATCACATCACAAAATTTAGTGTTAGAATACCAATGGTATATAGCGTATCTATGGTAGTGTGACAAATTCAATACTCGTTTCTTGCGATTACACAATTCTTATTACTAATTAATAGCAATTTTATTTTCATTCGGTAATTTTTAACAATATTTTAATTTAAAATTTAAATTAATTTCCATATTAATTTACGGTTGAATATGGATCAGTGGTTGAAAACCGGCAAAGTAAAAAATATTAAACGTACTCCAGAAAGTGACCAATTAGGAAGCACTTCTCAAGATACATCAAATGCTTTGGTACAAAACACAGGAAAGGCGCAATCTTCAGTTCTGCAGATAGGTAAAAAGAGAAAATGCTGTGACGAATACATGAAATATGGATTTTCATTCATATACAGGAGGTGAAGACAGTCATAAGCCCAAATGTGTAGTCTGTGGGGAAGTACTGTCAAATGGCAGTATGAAACCCTCCCTGCTTTTACGTCATCTTCAAACAAAACATGCCATTATAAATAAATTATTATGAGTTTTTTAAACGTTTAGCAGCTCAAAATGTCAGTTTTCAGCTTAAGATGTCAGTTTTAACATCGTACATCCTGCCAGCTAATAAAGGGTTGAAGCTAGTTATCGCATTAGTTACCGTATTGCTACATGCGGTAAAAATCATACAATTACTGAGAATCTATCTATCTACATATGCTTGGAGAAGAACATGTGCAAAAAATAAAAATAAACCTGTTTCAAACAGTACAATATCTTGAAGAATTTTGGATATGTCTGATGATGTTGAGGCAACAGTGATTGATCGAATGAAAAATAGTAAGATTTTTTGCTATACAAGCACAGATGTTGCTAATTTTGCTATTTTGCTTGTTATTGCAAGGTATTTAAAGAACAATGAAGCCGAAAAAAACCTTTTATTTTGTCATGCTCTATCAGAACACACAACAACAACCTACAACAATAATAATCGATAGCTTTAAATATATCCTCACCTGTTGTCAGTGCTGATATTCAGCCGGTTCGCACCGGTTCGACCAAACCGGTTGTTAAAAAAATCAGAATTTTGCGAACCGGTTTTTAAATATCTCAAAATACTAAGGTGAAACTTTTAAAATCTTGTGAAATATATATTTCTAAGAAGTCTATAAAAAAGGAACGAGAGAGACATTAATTAAATAACATTTTATTGTGTATTTCCGTTTGTCAGATGAATTGCTAAAGTTTTTAAAAGAAAAGCTTATCGAGCTATGTAAATAAATAAAGCTCTGGAATAAGGAAAAAAAGCTATAACTAATCTTACAATACAGTAGATGAATGCCCGTATGTAATTTCGTCAGTTTCTGTGCAAGTTTGATTGTTAAAGTGGTTTTCGCATATATTTCTAGAACGATTCGTCGGACAGTAAATATGATTACAACCAATTCCATTTGATTTTATATGCAAAAAAACTTTTCAGTACAATAAAAACTTCTAGGAATGATCGTTTTAACAGTATATGTAAAAAGGATACATTTTTGTATGGCAATACCATTTTTGAAATTATTTTTACTATTTTTGTGGAAACGCCTTGTACAAAATTGCAGTTCTCTAATTAGTCTGACATTAAATAGAAAATCATGCAGTTCATATTATATATGGCAGTGAATGTGACTACATTCTGTGTCTTAACTGCTTTCACTAATACATGAGTCAATATTTAATACAGAGGTTGCTATCTAAATCGAAAGTGGGAGGAACAAATCTTCTTATCGCATGCATATACTTTTGCTAAGTACCCTCCAGCAAAGCATAGAGGTTAGGGATTGGCATTACTTTAGATATGTTTAATAAACTCAAAAAAAGTTCGGAGCAGAGCAGATCAGGATAGCTCAACTTAGATTAACTGTCAAATTAAAAGTAGAGCAAAAAAGTGCAGAAATGAGCAGAAAGCTCATTAAACACACTTTTCTGAAATTTACTGATATCTGTCAACAAAAATCTCAATTATTTGGACTTTTACCAGAACTGTCAGCACAATTTACAGTTTTCAAATTCTTGCTCTAAGTTACTCCTTCGAAAAAGGTAGAGCAGAAAATTTTGCTTTAGATCACTACAGTTCACTTTAGAGCAGACTCATTAAACCGAGTTCAATGCACATTAGACCGGTTTAGAGCAGTGTTCTGAATTCATTTCTGCTCTTTTCTGCTCTTTTCTGCTCTAGAGTAACCTGCTCTGTAGAGTAACCTATAGCAGTTCATTAAATAGACCTATATTGTATGGGAATGTGTCCGTACAGCGTGGCTATAATTCTTGCGATAACTTCTTTTTCTTTTAATAACTTTTTTGTTGTATTATGTATGTTGAATGATGGCTATTAAATGGCTGTTATTAAACGCCTTATATGGAATAAAGCTGTCATCACATTAATTTTATACTGCTCCATAGAGCCGCTTGGCACTGTCACAAAGCCAGATCTGGTAACGCTATGACGGCGTCTTTATTACTAAAGTTATGACGTCAACTTAAAAATGGATTCTAATTTTTCGATTTTTGTAAATTCGAATGCAATTTTTACCCTTTCTTATATTTAAAACTAGCTAAAGTTGCCGGTTCTTGGAATTGGATTCTCTCCTAAGTTTGTATATTTTCCTTTTAGTTTATTTTAATATTTTTAATTTAATTTAATTTTTTTTATTTTATTTTAATTTTTCTTATTTTTTTATTTATTGGGATTCGAACTCTTTAAACCAGTCTGAACTTTTTTTAAGATTTTAAAATTTTTTTGTCATTGAAAACAAGCCTTATAAAAGATTTGGCACAGTTATCATTAGGATTACATAGTCGAGAAGTGACAGTAAGCAAAGCACATAGACTAATTCGAAGGTGCATAAGAGCATTGGAGCTAATGAATGTTTGTAACATAATCCAATCAGACGCTTATAAACATTATCATTGTTCATTGAGAATAAATCTGTTCGTTTGCCAAGCGGTATGTTAATTCAAGCTGTTATAGACAACATAAATAAAAAGTGAAAGTAATTATTTGGTACCAATTTTTAATGTGTTGAATCCTACTATATGGCGAGGAAATCTTTTACTTTCGCCTTGGCTAGAAAACGAGAAACAATTAGAGAATTTGTCCACGCTATTGAAATTTTCTATCTCTAAAAATGATTTTCGAGAGTTGGTTGATTCTCAAAACCCACATATTCCTGAAATAATTCAAGGAGCTAAGATGTTTCAAAAGTTGTTTCAGTTAGTTTGGCCGAAGTTGAACGAGCGTTCAGTTTGATGAACATTATGGAAACTGAAAAAAGAAATTCCTTCATGATTGAAAATATTTAACATTTTATGACAACAAATCTGCTTGGAAAACCTTTAACGAATTGAGATAGAGCACGATTTGTAAAGTCGTAGTTACAACGTGGCCATCATAAAGCTGAAGATAGAAGAGCAAAAAAGAAATGTGATAAAAACTATTTTGAAAGCCAATAAGCTATCGGGTGCTTATAGTAATACTAGTAATCTAATTCTTATCCTTAAAATTCTTGGTCTTAAATATAAATGCCCCAATGAGCTCGCTCATTGAATTTTGTTAGTTTTCTAGGCCTTTTGATATATTTTCGTTAAATGTTAACTTTCTTAATAACACTCTATATATCCAACGTTATAACGTAGCTTTAAGATGGAGCTTTTTCAATAAATGTTCTTGTATTGAATAGTAATTTATTTTGTTTGATACTCGAAAAAGTATTTTATTTCACTATAATGAAGAATTAGAAACGTAATTGGATAAGCGAACCGGTTGTTAAAAAAATTGAATATCAGCACTGGTTATGTACCGATGGTGGCAAGTCTATGTCAGGTATTTATTCTTGTCTGCGCGGCCGTGTCATGAAGATAGCTCCCAATGTAAGTTGGAGTCACTGTTGCATCCACAGGCAAAGTTTGACAACTAAGCACCTTCCAGTGCAAATAAAACTTGTCCTTGACGAAGCTACGAAAGTGGTTAATTTTATAAAGTCCAGGTCAACCAACTCGAGAATTCTTAAAGCTCTTTGTGAAGATTTAAATAGTGTTCATTCTACTCTGCTCTTTCATACAGAAGTAAGATGGCTATCTCGAGGCAAGGTCCTCTCACGGTTGTTGGTACTTGGACATGAAGTATACGGGTTTTCTTCGAAGAACATCCTTTCCAACTTGCTTCCAAGTTACACGACTATAATTGGCTTCAGACGTTTACATATTTATCAGATATTTTCCTACGTATACACAATCTAAATTTAGCTCTTCAAAATAACTCCATAACGATCTTCAATGTTTCAGATAAAACATGTAGGTATTGAAAATAGTCAACTTGAGGTATTTGAAACTTTGCATAATTTTCTATCAGAGAATAAACTTTGCCTCTCCAGAGAATTGAGCAACAACATATCTCAACACTTAAATGAGCTAAAATCAAGATTCGAGAAGTACTGTCACAAACCTGATGAAGGAAACAATTGGATTTCAAATCCTTTCAATGAAGAATACTTTCGTGTAGCTAAATTATCTATCAAAGAAAAAGAGAACTTAATTGGACTTTCTGACTCTGCTTTGAAAGTCGAATTTAACGTTTTGTTGCCATTTACAAGTATAGTGCTGGTGGAAAGAGCATTGTCTTCGTATCTCTTTATTGAAAACAAATACCGTAATAAGCTGAATGCAGCTCCAGATTTAAGATTATACCTTGCATCAATCAAACCTGATTTCAAAAAACTATCTGCCTCAAAGCAAGCTCAAGGATTTACTGAATACAATAAGTTAAGTTAAAATTAGTGTAAAATTGCGTACATTTAACTTTATGTTTATAATAGTTTAAATTTCAACGCTCTAGGTTGACGCGCTCTCAGGTAGTGTCCAAATAGGTAGTGAAAAACGAAATTTTTGTATGGCAACCGTACGAACGAATTACCCGATTTGTTCCATTTTCGAACTTAATTTTACTTTTTTTTTCTAAAAGCCCATGTGCAAAATTTCAGCTTTCTAAGTACACGCATTTTCGAGTTATCGTGAGAACGGACAGACCGACAGACAGAGACGGACTTTTAATTTTATGCATGGGTGTCCAATCCATTTTGCTCTACCATCATTAGAAATAACAAATACAAACGGAATGACAAACTTAGTATACCCTTTAGATTTCATCTAGGGTATAACAACTGGATTATCATTAACCCGATAGCGAGCACCATTAGCTGGTGTTGCCTGACCAGTTGCATTTTCGAAAAAGAATGTTCCAATAATCCCTCCAGCCTAAAATCCGCACCAAGTAGTGACACGTTGTGGATGCATTTGTTTCTCAACCATCACTTGTGGATATTCTAAACCCCAAATGTGGCAATTTTTTCGATTAAATAATCCATCAAGATGAAAATGAGCCTCCATTGCATAAGATGATTTTGTTCGAAAACTCAGTATCTACTTCTTGTGGTTCCATAATCCGTTCAACGAACTCTCTCGCAATACGTGGTTAGTAGGCTTCAGTCCAATTGACTTAATTGAAAAAAGGAAAAGAAAACTTAAATATAAAGAGCGAAAAGAAAAGAGTAAAAATAAAAATAAAAATAAATTAAAAATTAAGAAAAAGTTAAAAAATTAAGATTAACATGAATTTGAAGGTCTGAAAATCAATACCAATCACAATCTAATAATTATCCTTGATTAGCTTAGCAAAGCTCAGGTTAGAATCTGTGCGTTGAATTATATTATTATATTTTTGGACAATTTGTACGAAGTAAGAGCGTTCGCCATACCTATAGGTATGCACGTCTCGGGACAAACAGTTGAAGACCTCTACTCGAGTAGAAAAACTGTAGGCTTTCAGAGAGATATGCAGGAGATTTAATGTAAATTAATCTGTGAAGAAACATAGGCCTACGTATAGTTAAATAGACCCCGATAGAGGTTCCAAGTAAGGATAACATAAAAAGCGCACATGGCGAAGGAATCTATAAATATTATACGTATAACGTTATTAAAGGCGACAGTAAGTCTTTTAAACAAATTAAGTCTAGTTTACTAAAAAAACAAGCTCTCACAGTTCAAATGGGCTACAATAAGATTCATGGCCAGTTCCACAGACATATAACTGGAGGAAGACTGCTAAAAATTTTCCCCATGAAAGCACAAATGTAGTCGAAACAGCTGAATTTAGACTTGAGTTAAATTAACACCTTGACTAACTCAACATATTCAAGCATGGAATTATTTAACCGAACTGATAACAAATCAGATTTCGTGATGTGCTTCGATATACTGGTAGGCAGTAAGACTTGTTTGGATTAATTGCAAGCTCATTCTCAATTTCCCATTCGTGTACGTGTTGTAATTCATCCTTAATTCGAGCAATACAATACAGATGCACAGAAACGCTACTCACAATTTAGAAGGAAGGTTATTTATATAGAGGGAGAAGAGAATAGAGCCTAATATCGAACCCTGAGGTACACCAGAGAAAAGGAAAAACGAAGCAGAGAATAAATTTTGCACTTTTATAACTTGTTGCATTAAAGGATATGAAAAGGAGATCGCTAGTAACTTTAAGAGCTTGAGTGGTAATGCATTAGGTCGAATAGAATTAGACTTAATGGAATACAATACAAAAGAACCTCCAGTTCATCCACAAAATGTACGGACAAGCCCTCATGAGAGAAGTGTTCATAAAAGTTATAAGTAGGTGTAATTGCAGGCACTGAACCAGAAGAAAAGTAATTGTTTATGTCGTCAGGATTGAAATTTACTAGTGTGTTGGTTTCTGCCCGTGAATACCGAGCTCACGAAGCTTATTCCATAGCTTTTTCGCAGGAATCTGTAGATCTTGTTTGATTCCAAATTAGGCAGAAGATCGAATCAGAAAAGTAACTTTGTTGCGCACTGTTTTATATCTGCCATAAGCCGCACTGTCGTGAGTTCTTCTAAATGACTTAACAAAAAATCACGCTCAGCCATCACCTAAAGAATTTCGTCTGTAATTCAGAGACATTGTTTGTTACGAATACTACAAGTTTCTACAGGTACATACTGATTATACCTATATATCAAGCAAGAGTTCTTATGTTAGAGGTGTGGTATAATTTACTTAGACTTGATAACTTTCTTCAAGACACTGAGTTCATCTAGAATATAGGGAAAGTAAAAACATGGCCGAACATAATGCTGACAACAAAACCTCATTGTGTGCCAATGTCAAGAAAAAAAAAGACGTACCTCGTGTTCATATACCCCTGAGAGGCGAGTGCCTTCAAGGCAAGTAACAAGAATAGTTCGCTTTTGTTTTGTGTAGGAATTGAATTGTACAGATTGAAAGATCCATAAGATTATTTCTGGAATAATAATTGCCCAGTTTTCAGTAGAACTACATATTAAGAGACATGAAATAAAGTCATGACGACAAATTTTGATTAAAAAAAACATGTAAAGATTCAAAAACTGTGATAATTTTATATTTACTGGAAATTATTGAATCCGCGATTAAATGCTTGCATCAATTTGCCGCCGGGCGCAGCCTATGGGTACTATAGTGTTGTTAATGGGTTACGAGTACGACTAGGGTTCTCATGCAATATAATTCTTTTTCAAGGCTCCCTCTAATGTGGCGTCGCAAAAATCTCTGAATTTTATTACCCACAGGCGGCGAGAAGAAAGTGACACTACACTGTTCTTAGTTATTTCAACCAAATGGGCTTTAATTGGATTTATTTCCTTATGTTTTTGAAGTGCTTGTTACAAACATTTTGTTTTTGAGTTGCTATTTTTTATACCCTAGATGATATGTAAAGTGTATACTAAGTTTGTCATTCTGTTTGTGACACCCCGAAATAATGATGGTAGACCAAAATGGATTAGACACCCACGCATAATAATAAAAGTTATTTTGATTTTTACATGTCCGTCCGTATGTCCGTCTTTTCGTCCGTCTGTGAGCACGATAACTCAAGAACGCGTTCGTTCGGCCAACTCCTTTGCGGATTTGCCATACAAAAATTTCGTTTTCCACTATATATTTGGACACTGCCTGAGAACGCGACAACATAGAGAGTTGAAAGTTGGTACATGGTGTTTTTGTAGAAATAGCAAAAAAAAGTAAAAAATGGACTAAATCAGGCAACCCCATCTTAGTGTTGCCATATAAAAATTTAGGCTTTTTACGTATACTGTAAAAACGATCAGTTCTAAACATTTTTATTGTACTAAAAACTTGTTCAGAATATGAAATCCTATAAAATTGGTAATAATAATTTTTTCTGACCGACGAACCCTTCTAGAACTAAATGCAGATGGGTGACCATAAGAAATATCATACGCGCATTCATCTTAGGCATCATCGGAATTGGTCTTAGACCAATTCTTGCTTTTTTACTTAATTTATATAATTATAAAATTATTTGCATACGAAGCTGTTGTTCCTTCCTTCCTGATCAGATATTTTTCAGTCTAATTTATTTGTGCGAATTTAACAAAAATAATTTTTGCACATAAATACCTATTTCTACGCCAGTCATCATAAAAAAAAGACACGATATTTTGAAAGAATTTGCCTAGCTTTATTGTACTTAATTTTAGATGAACATGCAATTTCTTACTCTAAGCTTGATCGGCAACTTTATATTTTTATATACTGTTGTGTAATAAAATAGGCGCGCATAAGGTAAAACTAACATTGTAGTGGAAATTAATGATACGACAACAACTGGGTCTCATAATCACATTTTGTGGAAGAGGAAGAGCATGTAATTTGCTCACAAATCATAAATTACCAATACATTCTCATATTAAACTCGCTCGCAAGCACTATATTTACTAGAAAATTTAAAAATTTCAACTGGATGATTTTTAAAAGAACAATATTTACCGGATATTTCTTCTTTTTCCCTTTTTCCTTTTTTTTTTAAGTTGCATAAATCGATAAGCCACCCATTTCCTTTTGTACGTTCAATACACTTCTCTAAAGGGCAATAAGACTGGAAAAAAAAGGGAGTGAAATAATTGTTTACCTTTGATAAAAGTCTGAAGATTTCCTTTTGCTATACACGACAGAAACAGACAAAATCAGAAATTGATGCCTCCAAGAAATGCCACCCTTTGACTGACAGGCAGAAGATTATTAAGAATCCTTTTTTCTGTGGAACCGTCAATTTATATCTTTGCACTTGAGAAATTTTCTGTTGTTTTTTCATCGGAAAGTGGCACATCTTTTGTTTTCTCCATTTTCATTGGGTTTATTGGGTATGATTTGCGGAAAAGCTCCCTTTGTTGCGATGTAAGAAGAGAAAAAAAACTGTGACACATCCCTAATGGAACCCGAAAGGTTTCTGAGTTAATGAAGCATAGAAACAGAATTTGTTTTGTTATTTTCCTGGTAAAATGTTTAGCATAAGTTTTTTTTTTGTCTGCGGACAGTTGGTTTGGAGGCACTGAAAAAGATTTTAATTTGTTATTTTCATTTTTAATTTGAAGATGTGCATAGAAATCATTCCTGAAAGCTTCCCCGAAGGGGACGTTGGACTTGTTATCTCGATTGCTTCTTAATAATGCTTAAGTGGCCGCTTTTAAAATCTGCATAACCTACAAAGATTTTATAGATCAAATATGTAAACCTTTTTATTGTAGTAAGCCAATTTCTGACTTGACTGTTTTTAAAGCTGCGCGGCTTCTCTTTTGTAGCGGAAAAATTATGAAAAATTCTAAAAAATTCTAGTGTCGTAGGCTAACATCCACTTTCAGTCGCTGCGTTAGCAGAATTAGTATGTAATATAATCAGGGGCTTTTATTAGACTTAAATAAAACTGGGGAGCCTTAGGCTTGCAGATTTCCTCACAATCTATTTTTCACTGTCAAAGCAAGTGATAATCAAATTCTGATCCACACTTGACCTCGAAAAGGCAGAGGTGAGGGCAAGGAAGCTCCCGGAGTTTTACTTAAGTCTGATCCACTGACATATTATATAATATGGGCTGCTTGATATTCCATTTCATGTGGGTACAATTTTGTATGTAAAAAAAAAGTGCTAACGTTGATGACAACATTGAAAAAACAGGAAGTTGAAAATGCTCCCAGCTCAGAAAATGATTTTATTAAAATATTTCCAATTTTTGCCGCGTATCTGATGAATATGTTATCTTTGGTAGAACACTTTTTATTAGTAGGTAATAACACTAAATGATTAATTTAAAAACAACGAAACCACTTATTTACTTGTTGTTTACAGCTGTCTCTCAGTTGGTGTTTCATGCTTAGAGCGAAAGAGACTGCTATATAAAAGTGAGCTCATTTTCTGCAATGTATACTTCTATAAACGCAGTCGGTAAATATTATATATGTCAGTAGTCTGATCAAATCTCCTGATTACAAACTTATTCCACTTAAGCAGCGTCCTAAAGTGTATCTTGGCCTCGAACACTAGAGGACGTCGTGATCCTGCGCTATTTCTTACCATTGGGTAGTATCTGTATCTTGGTTAGCCCCACATCTGTAACCCATAATTTTTTTCTAGCTTCTAGTACATCTACTAATCTAAAATAAAACCGTTTTACTTAAAAATTGTGTTTACGTATTTTATTTTTAAGTCTTTAATGCGATTTATCTGAATGGGTACTCGATTCGAACAGTTATAGTTTGAGTTGCTATTTACAAACAACTTAAACTCCTCATCCTTTCCAACTTCCTCAGTGCTACATGTCACCTTTTAATTTGTTACAGTCCAACCCTTATAAGATCCTTCCTCGGCCCAACGCGGAGTTTAATGACAAACTCTATACTTGGCGCTCTCAATATTCTCACGGTTTAGGCGCTCAGTACCCCTACAGCATCAGAATTGAGGAGTTGGAACCCGGAGTTCAAATGATGTTGTATTGTTTTGGGGACGTTTGCGAAGGTCGTTTGGGAAGTTCGATGAGAATTGGTGCAGTAGAACTAGTAGAAATATCCGTTACAGGATTTGAAGCATACCGTTTAAAAAGGTAATCCACCATCTTGAGGTGTCCGCCATATTGTTACGCCATTATGACAGTGACACCACACAGCTTAGGGTACTCTAATCGTCAAGCCCTTCATTTGATGGCCATGTCAAGGGGGTTGTGAAGAAAAAAGTTATCCGCATCGTGTGGCATCCGTTATATAGGATTAGAATGACGTCACATAGCCTATCGTTTTCTACTGGTCAAACCCTTTCATTTATACCCATGAGGGTCACGCCGTAGATGAAAAATTACGTCCGTCATTTTAAATTTTTAGTACATGAAATCGTTAAAGTTTATTAGCATCGGAGCTACACGCGTATGCAAAATTTCAACTCAATCGGTTAAATAGAAGTAGTTGAAAAATCCGTCGCAAGATTTGAAACCAAACAAATATACGCAAAAAAGAAATTCAATACATTACTTATGATTAAAGTTAAAATAATGATAAATGAAAAATAAAGGCAACGAAGGAATATTCACTAATGAGAACTAAGCTAGTAAATAAATAATTACTAGGCAAGGTCTTCGCCGGTCTGCTTCTTTAAGGTGTGTCAATTGATATTAATAGTCTACCAATGGTCCCTCTGGTCCTATTACGTTGTATATCATGTGGTGAAGGATTCCATTTGCGAGCACATTGGACAAAGAAGGAATGCTACCCGTATTGGGATCTACATCGTGATGCTAGGAGATTCTTGTGTCTAGTCGATTGCAGGAAATTCAGCTTTTCAAATGGGTATCCTGGCTGTTGGCTGAATATGAGTCCATGTAAAAACTAAATTGAATTAAGTAGGCTGAAAAGAACAATCAAGCAAAGAAGTTAACGATAAATCGGATTCAATTTATTTATAATTGCCCAAGTAAATATAAAAATAAAAAATGGCAACATTTTTAATAAGCTTCTGAATTCCTAGAGGAAAATATTATCCAGATTAATGACCCATTTTAAATATCTAGAGTCCCTGCATTATTATACCACCCACAGTATGTATATAGTTTTTCTTAGGTCAGCCTGAAAGTGGCATCGACAATCCTGGAAACTATTTACGAAGGGATAAAAAATGCAAATACAAAATCCCAGCATCCAGTCTCCGCCATCTCTCCTACTGGGATTTGTATTCTCTGGGTAGTTTTACGTCTTACCTCTGCTGAATGAAGCAGCGTGACAGCGGAAGGGATATAAAATATGCTTGTATATCACGTCGCAGAAGCACAAAGGGTCGGCATAAGACATCTATTTACTTACATACATACCTACATACATACATCGAACACTATATCCTTGCATGATATCTAAATTCTCTTAAGGTCTGCAATATTTTACAGAATCTTATTGAAATGTTACCTGTAACGAGTTTTATTGTTTGTGCAGGTGAGTCTGTATGCTGTAAACTGTATTGGATCCTGTGGGATATTTTGTGTTGCAGCCTGAAACTTGATACTTCCGCAGGAAAAAATGTAAAACGAATGAAAAGAGGAGAAGTGGTATTATCCAACATTGTTCTTCCTTGAGCTGTCGGCAAGATGTCGACATAAATTATTGTGTAAAGGCTCAAGTGAAATCCGAGAAAAATTATGTTAATTGAATTTCGGAAGAAGTGTATACGTACTTTCTCGCAATTGTTAGCAAATGAAAATACACTCAAAGGGCATCATTTCGGGAAAGATGAAATACGGAATTGGATTTCCAATCCTATTTTCAATTGGAAATTTTATATTTTGAGCGATTTTAATTAGATCAGAAAATTATGAAAGCATTTTGATATTTTTGAATATATTTTATCAAAATTGTAAAGTAAAGTTGAATTATTAATGAAACATAGGTAGGTAGGTATATGTATGTACGTACATTCATTGAAAGTGGAAGCAGGACAACAGTCTTAACTATTTTGTTATTATTTATAGCGGAATCATTGCATAGCAAATCGACCAAAAATTATGAAAAGTGTGACATCATAGGCTGCAACGTTAAGAAGTTATATATAAAAACATATCCAAATATTTTTAAATCCCGTTATTTCGAAAACCGTACGGATTCCTTCCCCCACCACCTCCCATACAATGTTTTTCTTGTGTAAGCATGGCCTATCCATAGCCTTCAGATGCAGGACCACATACGGGACACCCTGTAAAAAAACAAGTTTTTAGGGTTCCGTACCCAAAGGGTAACAACAGGAACCCTATTACTAAGACTTCGCTACCCGTCCGTCCGTCACCAGGTTGTATCTCATTAACCGTAACAGGTACACAGCTGAAATTTTCACAGTATTTCTATTGCCGCTATAACAGCAAATAATCAAAATAACATAAAATTAAAAATTAAAGGAAGCCCCCATACAAGAAACGTGAGTTTTTTTCCTCGTGTTATTTTCATTATTATTCTCATAAGTAGGCATTTTTTTTAAAATGACAGCATTATTTTTTCTGACGCCTATTCTCATTTGAAAAAATAAATAAAAAGTAGATAGTGTTAAATTTTGTACGATGGTACGGGATCCTTCGTGCGCGTGTACGACTCTTGGCCGGTTATTTTTATTTGTAAATAGTTGTAGATGTATTTTGGTGAAGCTTTTTTTAGTTTTTACTTCTTGATCAAATTCAGATCCCAAGTTAAAATTTTAATATGATTTAGTGGATAATATAATGCAAAACATATAATGGACAAAAACAAAAGTACGTCTTCCAGGATATTCAAAGATAAAATGCTTATCTTTAACATCCTTTTGCGCATTTTTTAAAGATTCTATTTGTCTTAGATAGCTTGAGATCCTATCTTTTAAATGAGCCATATTTCACTGTCCTAGCATAAATACAAAAATATATATGACCAGGACAGCATTTTCGCAAAATTTTGAAAATACGAAATACGCACTGTAGAAGGAAAATTTTTAATTCGTATTTTTCTTTTCACAAACCCTCCAAGTATGTAAAATTTTAGCAAAATTGGTGATGGTCGTGTCACACCTCTTCCCTATTTGACATGGAATGACCCAGCGGGAGGAATATGCTCCCCACGTCCCTTCAGTGCTTGAGAACTATGTCCTACATATTTGAATTGAGACAGACGGACGGATAAATAAAATACCACGGACTGATGGGCAGATTTAGTCATGATGAAGAAGAACAAAAATAACTGTGAAGGTGCAGAGGTATCAAGCGAGGTCAATTCCTGAAAACAAAAGGAGAGGGAGAGGTCTGGCTTTGGGAATAGTCGGGCCCGATCGCCCCCAACCGCCCTAGCTTAGCTTTGATATTATTAAGATAAAATACTATTAAGATAGATACCTAAATTGATTTTGAAGGTATATGGTCTATCAGAACTTTTGTGGTATATCCCTGATTTGTCTGCTTCGGCTTTCGAAAGTCTGATGAGACTATAAGTCCCCAGGCCCGACACTAAAATCTTTGATGAGTAAATTCAGCACATTCTCAAAGTACATCACTGAAAATTCTCCTTACAGACTTTACAGAATTAATACTTATCATCTATTATTGAGCTGTTTATCATGTGATTTATATAGCACAGGGGTGGCCAAGACGTCGACCGCGGTCGACCGGTCGATCGCGTAGACGTTTTAGGTAGCCCGCGAGAGTAAAATCAATTGACCAAAAATTACAACAAATTGCCATTTTCAGATAATTGCGCCGCCTCACGTGGGGTGAGTAATGGATAGCTCTCTCTCTCTCTCTTTATCTCCCGTACTATAATAAAAAAAATGCGCCATTGTGTTCTCAGTCAGTATAATCAGCTAAAATGAGCAGGCAAAGTTGTCGAGTGTGGAAAAAGGTTATCATTATCAGAGTGCTCTTTACCGGTATGTTCAAGGATAAATGATAAACGTGTTTGTCTTATTTGTAACTCAGGTGTAGCACTAAAAAAACAACAAATGTAGAAAAGCATTAAAAAATAGAAGTAGTTAGGTGAGTTAAAAACTGACTTATGTGCACAGCAATCTTTTTTTACGATGCCAGGCACAAAATCACAAGCAGCGACATTGGTATGGTAAAAATAAAGAGGAAATTCTTTTGTAAATCAACGGCATTTCTTTGGCATGAAACACTGTCATGCGCCAGCTATGTCTGCAAGGAAAGACAACTTTGATTGATATGAAAGAAAAGCTTAGTTAAAATATTCAAAGAAAAGATTCTGGTGCATGCATCCCAACTAAGATTAGCCGGATTGAAGAATTACCAAAAATTTGGAGCGAGAGGACACATAATTTAAATCGGGGATTCCAAAGTTTCGCCAAACAGTTGGAGAATTTACACGAGGAGTTCGAAGTATTTGGAACTCGGGAAGAAGTCCTCAGTTTCATGGTGTTCCCTTTTAACGAAGGCATTAACATTTATAGAGTATCTACTAACATCGGCCAATTAATGGATTGGTGCGACATAAGTATTTTTCAAATCTGGAGCATTCGAAAGAAACTACAAATTTTGTAAAGAAGATTTTGCGTTTTATTTAAATCCGTTGCTGACGGTAGACCACTACGATATTCTGAATTGTAATGTAGACCCCGTACTTCGAAAGTTTGGCCACCCCTGATATAGCAAATAAAAACAACATTCTGATTCTCATACAGGGCTCGAACTGACAATTTTTGAAACCACTATTTTCTCTTGTATTTCATAATTTTATTTAGAATCGTAAAAAAAAAACATTCTCAAAAATTCCTCAATTCCATTAATCTGGTTTTTGGTAATCTTATCGATTTTTAATAAATACATAATAATTAATGTTAACCAAAAAATCATACAATCCAAAAGATTGCATTTTAGTTCAAATCTGGGTACCACTTAGAACTTGGTTACAAAGATGTTGATATTGAAAACGCCAGCTAGAGGGGTACTTTCCTCCGCGATGATCATTAGGGTGTTAATATGCCCAAAACAAGAGCATATTTTTCTAAGCCCGGATAAATGTCTTCTAATAGTATGCTCGACTGCATATTTAATTCTTTCAAAGATTATGTGAGTTAGGATTTTCCCCACAGTGGAAAGTAAGCAGCCATTGCCAGATATTTTCGAAATCCAACAAAAAACGGACAAGGAAGTAACTTCATTTTCCAAATGATCGGCAGATATTACTGATTTGTATCAATCTGTATATTCACAAAACTATAAGGAAATATGGAAAATTACAGTCTAGATAAAAAAAAATTAATACAGATACCGCACTAATACATAGAACTACCCCGAAGTAGTTAAAAGAAGCAGAAGGACAGAGCTACTGTAAAGGATAAGTTTCGATCCTCTAATAAGAATAAGATAAGCACATCCCGCTTTGCAGAATTTTTATTTATCAAGATATGAGTTCATCTCTAAATCTCCTAAGAAGCATGCAAGAAGATTTTTGAAATTGTCACTTAAGCCGAAGATGACTCCAATGAAGAATATAATAGTGCTACTAATTATCTTAAACAAACCACGAACCTGGCTCTAACTTCAACCGGCATACGAAAAAATGCTGCTCTTTTTAATAATATGCCTATGTTAAAAGGAGGTCAAATGGAGCTGATAACTAGACAGGACGTGATTTGCCAAACGTGGTGAGATCATTTTTTAAGCAGACATAGAGACATAAATTCATTTTATTATCTCGTTGCCAAAGCTTTGGGGATACCATATGATGCCGTATCCTAGCCTTAGCAGGGAAAGAAGAAGGAGTAAGTAATTGAAGATTATTGAGTTGCGTCCAGGAGATGATGGTGTGCATTACTTTTAGCTGAGGGTGAAAACAAAGGATGGTAAACCGTTCCACATACATACATTCATAAGCAGAAGCAGAAGGATGTGCGGAGTTTCATAGTACGGCCGAGTTTAACTTCAAAGGTGTGAAAGTGAGCTTGGGTTACAGCTCTTGTGATACGCATAGAAAACATTCTACAAGGGATCAGGCTAGAGATTTCGTCAAAGCAATAACCATAGAAGTAGTGATGAAAGAGATATAGACATCCAGAATTATGCCCGGTGTTCCAGGGAATCAATAATTGCTAGTGATATGTTTACGCTATTAAGCCGAAAGGCCTAGCTTTTGACTTTGTCTAACACGAACAATGCAGTGCATCCAGCCCCTACCCAAATATGGGAATTATATTCTAATTGAGGCCTGGTATGAGCCTTTAAGATCTCCCACAATTCTGATGGAATAAAATATTAAATCTTTGCAAGAAGCCCAGGCATTTCAACGCATTTTTGGCAATATCAATAGTGTGATCGGACCAACTAAGATTGTTGAATATTTCAATACCTAACATGTTTCTGCATATATGGGGTCAGTTTGGCGTTTTTTCTTTAGCGTGTGCGACAAGCACGAACCAAGCCGTACTGAAAAGTATCCTGCTGATACACGACGCCCTCTTTTTTAAAAAGATTTTTCTTTTTAAAAGTTTTTATTTATCAAAAACACAATTGAAACTTCGTATGTCCAGATTTAAGGATTTTGCATATATTTAGATTCCGTTTATTGCCCATTTATTTCAAATTGTAAATTCATCGAGCAGCGACATTCATTTCAATCGTAATTTTCACGAGCTCTTATGTCGACACTTTGATTCATTGATGCATTGCCCATGCACCGTCCGAATATCTCTAGCTGCTTCACTTCCGTTTTTTTTTTTTTTTTTTAATTGCAATAATTAGTTATGACGAATATGACCTTCACAGAACTCCATTTAAAATGCTGCAACCGATGAGAGATCCCAATCAAGGAAGTCACCAAAACCTCTTAATGAAGGACATCAGGTCTAGCTGATGTAAGTTTTTCAGCTCATCCGTAGATAGGAGCGCAGACTCAAGCGTATCTAACCACCTAAGGGCAAAGGCCGGACAAGCACATGCAAAATGTTCGGTTGTCTCAGACTCTCTTTCCAGGCAGGACAGACACTCCCATCCTTGTGAGATGAGTGTGAAGCGATCTGTGGTCGGAGAAGGTGCCAACCACAGTTCTGCATTGTTTTCTACCGAGCCCCAAAAGAAAATCAGGGAAATTCTTATTAGACCCATCAAGAAAATGCTTTGTACGAACATCCGCTTTGATGAGAGACCCGATAACCGGCAGGGCAACGCTAGGGTTCCGGTCCAAGGAAGGGAGAATCAGAGCCAGATCTGGCTTGAAGGTCAGCCCTTTCATTCCCCATGATCTCCATGTGACCAGCAACCCACTGAAGGAACAATCTGTTGTGGACACACAGTTTCTCCACGGGCTACCTGCACTCTCCCAGTAACTCAGATGTTACCCGAAGGCCACTCAGAGCCTTCAAGGCTGCCTGACAATCCGAAAAGATAGTCCTTCGCCTTGATCTCCATATCAAGGGATATCATTGCTGCCATCCAAGTGAGTACTCCAACCCAATGTCAGGCTCAACAGGCTCAAGAGAGCAAATAACCGCACCGGCTCCTCATTAGTGAGAGAGCCTTCCATGAAAATTTTTTCAAGTGGACCGGGGAAGGCTCGATAAGGCACTTCCCTAAGCCCACCATTCCCTTTCTGGAAAACTCACAGAGAAGCTCTGGTAGCATGGCATGAAGTGGCATCCGGGCCAGAAGATGTTCCCGTTCCTGTCCACACGCCAATAAGCATGTAATTCTCAAGCAAGCAAGTCTTTGCAGGTCTGCCAGCTTACGAATCGCAGTCCTCATTTTGGCATAGACGGTTATAAAAATAACCCTGTAAAACATTTTTTCTAAAATAAAATCTTGTACTTTCGTCAGATAGTCGGACTTTAATTTGAAATAAATTTTATTATTTATTAATTTATTATTAATACGTCTACTGCTAAATCTGAACAAGTCTTCCGAGAACTTTTTCTGTGTGCCGTTTTTGCTTTGAAAAATTTAAAATAAATTTTTTGATAGGTCCCTGATTTTTTTTTCCCTGTCGAGTATTTTAAAATTTTGTGTGTGACATCATACCAATTCATAGCATTCATTTTCTGCTGTTGATGAACGCAAACTTAATGCGTGTATAGCTCTCTCCTGCAAATATGAAAGTTTTTCCATTCATGACAAATTTCTTCGTAAGCAGGTATTTGCGCTGTATCTATTAACTTCATACAAGAGACCGAATGTCTTACTTGGAAGGTTTTTGAATGAATGCTTCCCGCCAAATCAGAATTAACATAGAAATACAATGAAATCAGAAAAGACAAATTAGCCACATAAGCGACAGAAACAACACTGAAGAAGAACCATTTCAACTATAACCGGTATCAAGATAAATTAAAACTTTTCTTCTATTTCTCTTCTATTCCCCACCTAAGCTCTCAATCTGATTATAATTACCTTTTCATCATTTCTTATGTAAGTATGTACCAATGGATACGACACAATTATACTTCAACTCAACTATCACAAGAAAAGTATAGTGAGCACTTAAAGGATATTTATTATTCTACTCCTTCTTTCAACTATACCCAAAATTTCTAAGGAGAACTCTTAAGATAGTTGCCATCATTAGATAATAAAATCCCGTCGTAAAAGATGGAAGTTAAGAGGTGCTTAAGATTTCCCTGATGTCACTTTTTATTAGCGTAATAAATTTTCATAAGTAAAAAGGGTGAAGTGATTTAGGTAACCAAGCATACTTGCTTGATTCCCACTTACATCGTTAGCGCTAATGCTTAAGTTGCGAAATATTTCATAGAGGAGAATTTAAAAAAAATGTGATACGACGACATACGTACATTTGACAGATTGAAAGCTGCTGTTAACAATTTTCTTTTATGAATTTATGGAAGTTTATTTTACTTATTTATTTATTTATTATAATTAAACCGTATTTAGCCAATTAACAATATTCAAGAATATGCCCGTGCTCAAGACAGAAAACAATGTAAGTAAAAAGATACTGAAAATATCAAAAATTTATAAATGGAAACTGTTGAATTAAAGAAAATTTAATCACTGTGTGCTCAGATTTATTACCACATATAAATCGATGTATAATCGATAAAATTATAATTTTTTCTTGCCATTTTTTCTTTTGAATCAACAAATCTCCTTTTTGAGTCGTTTTTCTTTGATGTAGAAGTTCTCATCAGAGCCAGAGTATTAAAGAATAAATTTTATAGTTTTTATAGTTCTTTGTAAATAAGATTTAAATGTAGAAAAAATCATTTTACTTATGGGATATTATTAGTAGATAAATAAATACCCACTAGGAAATTAAAATTATCAATATAAATAAATCGACCGGTGCATAAGGAAATTTTCAAAGTACACAAAGCAAAGTCTGCGCAGTTGAAATTTTCACACTACAGTGAATAACAATTTCCCGAAGTTGAAGCCCTTAATGTTGATCGAAATATTTAATTAAAATACAGTTTGCTGCCCAGACTCTGCTTTTTTTGTGTACGTTGAATATTTTAAAATTTATACACAAATGTAATATAATTTCAAAATTTAATTTAATCAAAAATAAAATAAGTAAAAAAACGAGTTTTCAAACAAAACTGAGGCCAAGCCGCATGAAAAAATAGAAAATAAACTTTTCTTCACACACAGAGGTGGACTCAGATATTTTGATTTGGACATTTCTCTTGAATATTCTTTCTCTTCATGAATCAAATCACTTATTACCTCTGATTGATCATACTGAAATATATCGGTGATTGTCAGCGAATAAAATCTGAGTCCACCTCTGTGTGTGAAGAAAAGTTTATTTTTTACTTTTTCATGCGGCTTGGCCTCAGTTTTGTTTGAAAACTCGTTTTTTTACTTATTTTATTTTCTACCTTTTTCACGTTAACTAAATTGGAAAATTCTGCATTTTTCCTGAAACAGATTTATAACACAAAAGCAACTTTATGCAACTCATTTCGCATCTACAACTTTGTCTTAGGTTGCAAAACGCTCAAACGGAAAAGCGTTTTACATGAATTTTCCTCGTTTTTTTCTGCAAGTTTTCAACATTGTCGGAGAGAAAGTAATGATGCCAGTGGATAGAGAACTTGATCCTGCATAATTTAGAAAACTTTTTTAACGGAAAATTTGGAAAATTCCGGAAAATTTTTCGGAAAAATCGGAAAACTCTGCATTTTTCCTGAAACGGATTATCCCTAATCAAATTTGTACCAAATTTTCAAATGATTTTTCCCGATTTTCCGGGTTTTCCATGGAAATTTCCATTTCAAATTTTGATCACGCGACATGAACCTGTGTGCCAAATTTCAGCTCGCTGTGATGACGAAAAGTGGGTCTACGAGAGTGTCGAAATAGTAAAGAAATAGACAAATTCGTGTACGAGTTAAAGGGAATGGCTGGCCTCAATGAAGGGCAGCTCTAGAGAACTTTTGTGATGATAATAATGATAAATGAAGGGAAAGATATTTTCAACTTTTTAGTGAGAGTTTTGAAGCAAAAATTTTATTTTTATAAACTCACTAACCCTTGACTAAATAATTTTGTGTGTGCAGGGCGTCGTTCGTGACGAAAGAGTTATAAGGTAGTAAACGTGGATGGATTTACATGGGTTTTTTTTACTTAGAATGAGTGAATGGAGTGCTTTCCGATGGAGTAAAAACAATTGAGTTGTTGAGGGTGCTTGGGGGAGGGAGGGTGGCAAATAGACCCCTTGAGGTTGTCCAATTTAGGCCGAGTGGGATATCAAATTTAAGCTCTTGCTGACTGCTATTAAATGGCAGTTTACTTTTCTTCTGTAAGAAACTTTATAACAGGCTTTTCTCACTCGAATATTGTTAAAATGTATGATTTTCGAATTTTTTGTACTGAGGGGATGTATGTTTGCGAAGGGGACTGATTTGTCTTTTAAACGCTTTAGCATAATGTTTTACATATTTCATGGGAACATTTCAGTTTTCTATGATTAACTATTATATGGGTTTTTATGTGAAATAAATTTTCCAGATTTTTCATGTAAGCTGTTTTTGACATGGAAGTACTTACAAGTTCGATAATATTCTAAACTACTTACCACAGAGAAAAGAAAAAAAAACGTTGGCAAGAAAACGTAAATGCCAATTAATATGCATATGTCTGATGGATTATGTACCCTTGTATGAGCTTTTGGCGAAAATGTAATGACTAAAAAGTAGAAAATAAAATATATTAAAAAGCCTTTTAAAATAAATAACTTTCGTAAATAAATTATACTAAAAAGTAAAAAATATTTTTTTAAGGGATATATGTAAATCCTAAAAGCTTGGGCATGAGTTTCAGTTACATAGACAATTGTGATTATAGTTATGGAAAGCTTAAAAAAGCTTGGATATTTTGATGAAAGATAATATGTTGGAAAAATCCTCACAGTCGGGGTAATTAATATTGGATTCAGTTTCCTGCAAATATTTAATTTAAAATAAATATGGCTATACATACGTGTCCCAAGAAGTAGTGTATACAAAGGTAGAGCACACCTAGGGGTACTCGACTCGAATCAACCCCATGTATGCAATGCGATTTTGCGTAGATTTCGAGTTATGAGTTTTTTCGTAATTTTCCACAAAACTACTAATTTGAACACATTTTTGGTCATAGTGACTTGCATAGTTGAGATAAATTCCTGATTTTTTTTCTCAATTTAGGTGAATGTTAGGCCCATTCAATGCAAAATTCAGTTTAAAACGTACTTGGTCTTTAATCCATTCGAACTGGGGAACTAGATTTTTCGCAGCTTTGATCGGCTCTAACTCAGTAGGGTTATGTCCGATCGGAAAACGGGTTTCACCTCAGCTACAATTCGTAAAAGATTTTTTTTTCACTGAATACTTTTGAGGTGGAAGTAGGACACTGCGGGGGTGGCGGTAGTTCCAATATGGTATGTTGTATATCAAATTAAAGGCCTCGCCAAGTACTATCGAGTGGTGTACTTTTTTCTGATTCAAGAAACTTTCTCGGGACGTTTTTGTCGCCGGAAGACCTATTTTCATGCTCTTGGGTTAAATACACCCCAGTTACCCTAAAAGTATTCAGAGAAAAGACAATCTTCTACGAATTATAGCTGGTAATGAGCTGAGGTGAACAGTGAAACTTGTTTTCCGATTGGACATAACCCTAGCGTGTTAGAACCGATCAAATGTGCGAAAAATCTAGTTCCTCAATTGGGATGGATTAAAGACCTAGTACGTTTTAAACTGAATTTTAGGTATGATGCCATAGAGATATCTCAATAAAATTTACACGGTAAATATGCAATGAAATGGGAAAGTTTTCAAAATAGCTTTGGGTGAAAAAAGTTATGTGACTTTTTTTTTTAAATCACCCTCAAAAATGTTGGTACATTTTATTATTTTGATGGAGTTTCAAAATTTCTTTTGATGCAATGGGGTGCGCTACAGAATCGAATCTTTTTGCATTGGATGGGCATAACATTCGTCTAAATTGAAGAAAGAATCAGACTGATCCATTTATTTCAACACTCAAATAATTTATACAAAAAATAAACGAAAGCTTAATTACTAAATTCAGAATGAAAAAATTACTTAAGCGGTCATTTTATTTACAGAATAACAAAATTTCTTACGTATAATTTCGATTTCCATAGAATATTTTCATTACGCTTCGATTATGCAGTTTAAGCGGTCTAATGTGTCTTCTGAAGACGTACATATTCTGTGAGAACGGAAACTAATGTGGATGTTTGTTGACTAGAAATCTATCGTTTATGTATTTTATACATGCATAATGTAAATAGCTTCCATTATCTATTATAAAAACTTTGTCAAAATTAATGCGTGATTTCAAAAAATTCAACCTACTTTTATATGAAAACACCAGCAGTAAGACAAGGCAAAAAGTGTATAATGTCGGCCGTTAACCGATTCACTATCTTTGCATTCAAGCTCTACTCCATGGCTGGCATGTATCTACGACTGACCGATTTTCTATTTAATGTGGTACCAAATTTACTATGCTTACGGGATCAAAAACGGAAAGAGAAAGGTATACCGGTATAGCAGTCCACAACTAATGTTCCAAACTTCAGGAGCTGATAGAGGACTTTCAGTTATGAAAGAGCAAAATACGTCATTTTTGATACTTGTTGTGACTCAGGTACCAAATGCCCCGAATCACAACTATAGTTCAATACATTAATAAATTTTCGTATACAATATATTAATGTATTGCAAAAAAAATTATTTCATTCCTTTCAGTTTAATTCAATTTAAGCTTCATTCAAATTCGTTCTCCCACATTGTAATAAAATCCAATTAATCATAAATTGCATTTGATTATCAGACACACATTCAACTCCCGCCATATGCACACTTGCCTACATACAGTGTCTTGCTTATCCTCTTCGCCGTTACATACATACATTACTTCATTTCCTCGAAATTGCATGTACATACATATAAATATTTTTGCCGTCTTAAAATTAACATTTTAAGACAACCACAACGAGCATATCAGATTACAGTTTCTTGATGCAATTGTACTGCATCAACACTTTTGGCAATTGCTCACGTACGTTTTTTCTACGTCATGAGAAAGCGATACAGAAAGCAAAGTGCTTTTAATACCCTAGATTAAATTTATAGGGTATACTAAGTTTGTCATTCCGTTTGTAACACCTCGAAATAATTATGGTAGAGCAAAATGGATTGGACACCCACGTATAATATTAAAAGTTATTTTGATTTTTGCATGTTCGTCCGTCTGTCCGTCCGTCCGTCCGTCTGTGCGAACGATAACTCGAGATCGCGTATACTTAGAGAGCTGAAATTTTGTAAACGGACATTAAAAAAAAAGTAAAATAAATGAGACAAATCGGGCAACTCCTTCGTGGGGTTGCCATACAAAACTTTCGTTTTCCACTATATATTTGGACACTGCCTGAGAACGCATCGATATAGAGATCTGAAATTTGGTACATGATGTTTTTACTACATTAGCAAATAAAATGTCAAAAATGGACTAAATCGGGCAACTCCTTCTTGGTGTTGCCATATAAAAAATTTAGTTTTTTACGTATACTTTGAAACGATCAGTCCAAGACATTTTTATTGTACTAGAAACTTCTGCAGAATACGAAATCCTATAAAATTGGTTATAATTAATTTTTCTACGACAAACCGTTCTAGAAATATATGCGAAAAACAACTTCAAAAATCAAACTTGAATAGATCGGTGACCATTCGAAATTTAATACGGGCATTCATCTAGGGTATCATAAGAATTGGTCTTAGACCAATTCTAGCTTTTTTACTTGTTCAATAGAGAGGTTGATAAAATTTAAGCAACATACCGCTAAAAAAAATTCTCTTTTCGAATAGACTTTCAATGTGATCGGTAGTGTTATAATATAAAAATAATAAAGAAATGTTTCATTTATACGGGCCCACGAAAGCCTACAAAATTAATATTTTCATATGTAGTGATGAAACATGAAGACACATAAAATAACAATGTTGAATTAATAAGCAGTTAGATTCAGTCAATTAATATTCGTTTTCTGACTAAAAATTATATTAACTCTGTAAAGATTTCTTTATTTCAGTTCTAAAGTTTCTAAAGGTGTTCATACCACCATAGGCTTTGAGAAGCTGCAAATACGCTGGCTAGACAGTAGTGATTAAACAACAATTAAAAAGTCGAGAATTCTTCTATTTATTCTTTGTATTTAAACGGAGAAAAAAGGTACGCCTGAAACTAAAACGCTGTAAATTATTTTCTGCGAAATATTCTGCTGACTTGCTTAGGCTAGGCGTACACGCTGCTAGCATGCAGTAGTAGTAGAGTATTACTTTAACTTTAGAATATTAGATAAATAAACAATGAACGAAAACAAAAATATGAAAGGTTTTTAAATTCCCTCAAGCTCCCAACAGTGTTGTGCGATGGGTAATCAGTGGACTTGGGCTCTTCCTTTAAGTAATCGGATATTTCCAGGTACTTATGTGTAGGTACTTCTCTCAGATACTCATCGGTTTTCCTTTAAATGTGCTTTCGTGGGCATATGCTGTGGTGGGGCTGCCAATGGTTTTTTAACGTGTTTAGTGATGAATTTAGAGCACGAAATAAATCTAAACAAAGAAGTTTGGCAACCCATATTTTGGCAACACTGCTCGTCGTACTCACGAAACCTTTTTATTTTTTTGGTCAACTCTGGCTTGGAGTGAGTGAAGTGAAGGCACTGTTGGGCGATCGTAGTAATTCTGCCATATTGTGGGAATTTTTGCCCTAGAAAAAATAAAAAGGGAGAAGGAAAAAATGTCATCTTCCCGTACAAAATTATGGGAAACATTACACATCATACAAAAAATTAAATTTGTCTGCGCAAGTATATTAAATTAATTGCGCATGGACGTGAAACTCAAATTTTGAGAATTTTTTTAATAGAAAAGCTTTGACAACTTTGATGAGAATAAGAAATTAACACAATTGCACAAATTTGCTTATGCATACCTACATAGTTTAGAATACTTATCATCAAAAGATCGGCACTTCGGAAAGTTGGAAAGAAGGTAAGTTTTACCCAATAGTCATAACCATATCAATGTAGAAAATAAAATACTGAAAAAAATTATTCGAGGGCTCATACATTCTTAGTTAGGTTACTGGATGGGTGATACAACTCGTTGGCCAGAAAACCATCAAGCTTTGTCACTACAGTTTCTTCATATTGGAGGCTTTCTTGAAATAGCTGGATGTATCCGGAGAGACCGGAGCTTTTATGCTGTAAATTCCAATTGGTCAGGTAGTGTACATGATTCCAGAGTACTTCGAAATTCCCAGTTACTTCGAAATGTTGAAGCTGATTTTAGTCCCTTCCTTGGTGCAGTAATTTTAGCGGACAGTGCTTACCCATTAAGAGAATGGCTCATCCCACCACTGCGTAAAAATTCTGATAATCTTAGCAGAGCAAACATTAAAAAACAAAACAAAGAGTGTTGTGGAAAATAGCTTTGCTGCGTTCACGAATTTATCTTTGATTAATTGTATAAAAACTTTTCTTCTAGGAAAAAACAGGTAAAGGAAATAATTTAGAAGATTACAAAACAAATTTAACACACCAGTTTTTCCTTCACCAACAGGAAAACAGATAGTTTTTTAGCTTTTTATCAGCTCTGGCCATAATGGACTACTCACTATCATCGATTCGTAAAAATAACAATGAACAATAATTATTGAATTTTTAGCAATCGGTCTATTCTTGTTATTGCCATTGTTATTATTATTATTATTATTCATAAATTCATATAAAGGTACAACAAGAGATACATATCTTGTGCTAGTACCAATAGAAATAGTTTAAGAAAAATTACATTCTGGAAAATTCAAAAAGATAAGACTAAAAATTAATATATATATAATATGAAGAAGCAGAAAGAGTATACGCCAAGTCAATATTACTAATTACAGAAAATATGAAATGGAAATCTACTTAAGTATAATTTCATGTGTACTCAATCGAAGAAACAATGAAATAGGAATTAAATAACCTAAGATATAAGATGCCTCTTAAACGCATTAAGAGTGCTGATCACTATATGGAAGAAACGCCTGGACAAAGTAGGCACCTTCCATAATAAATATACGGCAGCGTTGAATCAAAAGGCTGCTTGCTACCTCTTCAAGACTGTAGAAAATTAATATGTTCTCCTATTGTTCAACATATGTGTGTATGTTTTTGGGTTTTGATTAGAGATGGCACCACCAGTAAGTCTCCAAAAAATTTAACTTGAATTTATCCGCCCTGTCCGTTCTTTAGCGCGCTAAAAATATTTATTGTCAGAGCTCTGAGATTTGATAAATTTATTGATCGGATTTTTGTAGTTAACGTAGTTTTGTACATCTTTACTGCAAGTACGGATGAAGTGGATTTCTTGTCGTGACCGTATTTTCAATATCATTGTTCATTTTTTTTATTGTATACATTATGCATATTATTTTAAAATTTTTAATATTTCCATATAATTTTAACTACCTGTTTTTTAGAAATATTATGACCGCGCGTTTTATTTCCGTTAAAAAATTGCAAAATTCTTCTTCTTCTTCTTTTTACTACATCTTTTGTCTGAGTCTGCGCTGTCATATTTTCGCTGCTAAAGAACGGCCCGACATTGGAGACCCGCTAAAATTTAGTTTAGCGCGGACCTTAGTACCTAGTACTAGGCTTTACATGGGATCACCGAGAAAGGGAGTATTCGCTCCTCTTTTGACTGGCCGTCACCAATTTTATTACCTTTATGGCTGGCCCTCATGTTTCAATACTCACTTGAAATAACTTTGTTTCTCCTGGATAAATGTTTAAAGATTTGCAGACACTCCCTATATCCTTGACGTAATAGTGAAAGACTTTAAGACCATTTATGGGTCGTTTTTTTTATTACTGTCCACACTTTCGTGTCCAGGAACCCAATGCAATATGAGTTTGTTGTCTCTTGACACCAGCTGGAGTTTCCAGTGGCAGCTTCAGATTACTTTCGATTCAAAGCTTTGGGAGCATAGAGCCAGGAGCGCAGTTTGACTGTCTGAGAAAATATAGATGTTGGAGTTCTTGCAATCCCTGTTTAGGCTCCGCCTGAAAAATGGAAGGTGTGATATCACTTCTGGATAGACCACCCCTATGCTTGTTTTGGATCCGTCAGTATACAAGATATGGGCCCGTTGTTGTTGGAACTGAAGCGCTCTGCATAATATCTGACTTCTTTCATTAATGGTTACCTGGTAATCTCTTTCGAAGGAAAATCTTTTAGCCTTAACATCTGTAGGAGCTTTTAGGCCTTTAAAGTTGACCTCCCCGAAGATGTTAAAATATCCCACACCGCGGAGAACGTTTGATAATCTGACTTTTTCTACAGAAGCATGCTAACAACTGCTTCCTTCTGGGTAAAGAGGTGGAATGGTTGTAAGCCAAAAATTGCTTCAAGGGCTCGTTGACGACATTATGTGAAGGCGCTAGTAGCTCCTAGATATGCTATCATTTGCACCTTATCAATGGATTTCTAAGTGATTATCTGCATAGTTTTTGGCCACCAGACTTTTGTTCCGTAAGAAAGAATGGGTCTCATTATGCCCGAAAGCCCATAAAGTAATTTTCAGTCTTAGCCCCCACTTTTTCCCGAAGAGCCTGTGGTATGATCGAAATGCCCACATAGCTTTGTTGGTTATAATTTTAAGGTAGGAGCTGGGACGCATAGAGGTTCCTTTTATGGTGAAATCAACTAACTCCATATAATCCGGGTTTATTGATAGTCCCATATTCTGGCACCATCCAGTGACTGTGTTAAAGACAGTTTACATTAACTCGAATAAAGCCGATTCAAACTTCTCTTTAGCACAAGGTATTTAGATATAAAAAAAAACGCGTAGTTAAGCTTATATACCTATAATAATATCTATGCAGAATCTAATAAAGGCAAACAATACTAACACTATATACAATTTTACAGTGTATTCAGTATTTGTCTTTTATCAATATTGTGTGATAATTTATAAATTTATCAATTCAGTCTACAACACCTTCTAAATAATTATTCTCAAATTCGAGATCTATACCTAAGTCGCTTTTTCACACAAAGATTCACCCCATTTTACCAAAATCCAGTAATAATTACCCCATAAATTCCCTTTAATTGGGTTTTCCCGAAATCGTAACCTACCTAAATCGCTCTCTCGCATTCAAAGACATCTATATTCCACTGATTTGATCAAGATTACCCCTGTTACCCGATATTACCCTGTCTTATTTCCTAAATAAATTTTCCAAACTTCGAAACCTATCTAAATCGCATTCTCGTACCCGAAAACTTGACCCCATTTAATCAAAATCCTTAATCCTGTTTTCAAGAGAAAATTTACAAATATACAAGAATTGCTCCGTTTAATAGTACCCACCTAATTGATTAAACATTAAACCAAATAGGCTTCAATTTTTGTTAACCTGAGTATCTAAGTAGCATCAACAGGTCTTTATTTATTATGAGTTACAGTAAAAGGTATTTACTTAGTGCTTACGCACCTGCCCATAGCTATGTATGTTTATATATACCACGACCCGTTTTATGTATGTATAACCTTAGCATTGAAGTAGCGTGAAAGTATATTTTCCCTGATTTTACGTACTCTGCATTAATTTTTAAGTCCTGCTTACAAAGTTCATATTATTCACAATGCCAGCACTCTTGCAGTCTTCTCAGCTCATTCATCTGGCATGAAAGCATATTCTATAAATGCACAATACTTACATACATATGTATGTATAAAAAAACAGTCTGCAAAATCCTCGGACTACTACATCCTAGAATAAAACTAAACTAGGTTCTCCTCTTGGAATGGAACAGTCTAAAAAAAAAAAAATAGGAGGCGCACACATGTCTTAAGCTAGTTGACCCAAAAGAAGCCGCCTCCCCCCCCCCCCCCCCCCCACTACATTTATGCTCTCGTTCAGCTACACTAAATGTGTTAAGGTTTACCTTTCATTTGTAAGGTAATGAGCTCAAGTAGGAGTATACAAGCCAAAACTAGTCAAAGCTAATCCCATTCCATCTTGTTCGGCGACCGTTCTATTCGAAGGATAATCAATTTCTGTGAAACACGACAAGCTTGCTGCCTTGTCCTTACTTACGTTTTACAAATTTATTGAAAGTTCAAAAATTATAGCCTTGGCGGGGATTACTATTTGCATTGCATTGCAGTGTTGGTGAGACGAGAGACTTGGAATGGGAAGGAAGCTGTTATTACCAACTGTCAGAAGAAAAAGGCTCAACCCTAAAGGATAAATATTTTCTTCGCTTCGAGTCCTTTTTATATGTTAAAGTTGGTTTTTAAGCTTTCCATTCTCTGAATGAGCCTACATTACAAGAGATGGAGCTACTTACTTGTAACGTTTAGGGGAAATTTCATATTAAGCTTGTTTTCCACCATCATACTTTTGAATAAAGGAAGTTTTTTGCTTCTAACAGCCATTCCACCACTCGAAAACGATCAAAAAGGACTTGTTTTGGACAAGACCATTCCTGATTTTAATAAAACTTTTTAGACTCATCGTACACGGAGCTACTCAGTTGTGATGGACTAGCGAATAATCGAAGTCACAACCTGCTCTTTCAAAGGACGAATGCAAATATGAGAGAATGTGTAAGTGCTAAGTTTCCCTTGTACTTCCAGGAACAACTTGGCTTCATCTTTCAATTCAAAGATACGATTCACAACATTTCTTTTCGACAACCAGCGCACCTACTGCAGTGTAGAAAAGAAGAACCTCGTGGTCAGAATCCATGTCTTTGTACAGTTCTTTAAAGAGGCGAGTGTTAACAGTTCCAGATTTGACAAAATTTACGATTTTCATCAGCGAATCAAGTGTCTCTTGCAGAAGAGTTGGAAGTCTCACTGGCAAGGGCATACCGGTGAAATACAAAAAAAATATGGGTGAGATATTTTTGTATTCTATACAAACTGTGAAAGTTTCATCCAAATCGGAGATGGTCGGGTTCCAATGAGATCGGTTTCGTAAGGAATGGCTGAATTGCACTTTATTGGAAACAAAACATAATGAAAAAGAAAGTATCACCGTTACAGATATATAATCTCCTATTAAGATTTACATAGCTTATCGCTGCATCAACGAAATTAGAGCAGCGGACAAAACAACTAAATGGAAATGGACTACCCGACGGCAACGAAATTGAATTACACAAGGGGGAATGCCGATCAATTGAAAAATCCGAACAACGAGCCCTGGCGAGGGTCAAGGTGCCTCAATTCGGTAAGCTGGCTTCCCACAGTCAAGTCTCGCTTTTCTTAAAAAAGCTAGATCTTCCGTTGTGACTGCCTACAGCAAAAGGGTATATCAAGAAATAGCTGAGGAGCTCACTTTGTGTCAAGAGGCAACACAATAGGCAGCAGTATTCAGAATCAACTTGCAGCTACATCAATTGGACTTGAATCACATCTAGAGACTGAGCACCTCAGAGTAAGCCAAGGAACATCTGGATCTCACTTTGTATCCGAATTCCGCTTGCATCCATAAGCAACCAATATCACTCCCCACTCTCGATTCGCATTAATTTGAGAGTTCAAACAGCCGTATCTTTCTCATAGCAGATATCAGTAAATTAGAACTCACTTGTCATTTCAAACCAATTATCCACCACAATGCAATACAATCAGCTTACCATTCTAAAAACAAAAGTGAAGGCACTGATAAGATAATTTTGTTTTGTGTGTCAAATGACAGACATTACAGCACTCGTGTCAGCTCAATCAGACCTTGGTCGTGCCAACAACAAACTCTTCGATAACTTTAAAAAGAAGAGGATTGATCGGAGAACCAAGGCACTTTGAAGTACCAGACATCCCGGAATAAATACATCATTCAATTCAATAAAACGCATCAAGAACTAGAATGCATCCAGCAAGTACATCCAGATCATGCGTAGGTACTTCACACAATCATACCATATACAAGTCCAAGCAATCTGCAATGATTTCCTAGGTAAAATAGACCAGAGATTCAGGGAGTGTCCTGCGGACGTACCATAGTCAAGTGCTCCAGGGACCACACCCACTGACACTAATCAAGATGATCCAGCCAAGACTCTAAAGATTCACGCCGCAACAATAAAAGCATTGGACAGATTATAAACTCAATTAGAGAATAGTTTAATGCACCTCGTTCAAGGGCTTACTATAATCAGAAGAATTGTGGCAATAGCATGAATGTAAAGCTTCCTAAGATAGCTCTTTCGACCTTTGATTGGACGAATATTCAATGGAAACCGTTTATGGATCTTTTCACTCAGCTAATACATCATCAATCTATAAGCGCAGCAGAAAAAATGTATTACCTGAAGGCTCATCTTACCGGTGAACCAAGCTGGTTGATAAGACATCTAAAAGCCACGAAACAAAACTATACCGTGGCTTGGAAGATATTGACTGACAGGTATAACAACTCATTAAGTATAGTTACTGCACTTTTAAATCAAATACTGTGACAAAGTACGTGGACAATTGAATCTGGAACTGGAATAAAGCGCATCCATGATGTCAGTAAAGAATGCCTTCTATCACTACAGAACATGGGCGTTAAGATCAAGGAATGGAATGCCATATTTATCCGCATATTACTTCAGAAGCTAGACAAAGAATCCCGGAAATTCTACGAACAATCTCTCCAGCGCGTGAAATCCGAAACGTAGATGACTTCTTCAAGTTCCTAGAATCCAGATTTCAGATGCTGGAGGCAATGCATACGAAGGACGAGCGCAAAAAGCCTGTTACATTTGTGACATCAACCCCAAGAACCCAGTGTCCCGTCTGTAAAGCAGAGCATAAGATTTACGGATGCACAACAAGTTCCTGAATTCATCACTTGACAATAAGTTCCAGCTAGTGAAGCAATTCAAGCTATGCCCTAACTGTCTGAAACCTGTACATCAGATTCAAGGATGTACTTCAGGAAATTTCACGTACTGCAGGGGCCGACCCAACAGTCTGCTTCACAATTCATGTCGTGACAAGCAAGAGACCGCCAAACCCAATCACACAATACGACAGAATAACACGACACTTTAGTCAATTACTCCTTCAAAATTAACACAGCAACCACGCTAGTCCTGCAAAATTTTCACAGAATACAAGGAGAATTACTTGATGTCTTAACGGATCTTCATCACAACAAAATTAATCCTCTTTTGCTCTCTCCTATGCAGCTACAAGAACGAATCACACAAATTAAAGAGCACCTTCCTTCCATGTTAACAGTTCCTGGAAATGGAAAGGATGGCGGTTTGCTACTTTACAGCCTACTGATAGCCGCAGCAAGGATGACAGAGTCATATATCCTATTCGACATACGAATTCCAATACAACAAGATGAATACTTTCAAGTCTTTAAAGTAATCCCAATTCCTACACTCCACAAAAATAGCTTTATCTTAATTGAATCATCTACCGAATACCTCATCGTTAATCTACCGAGAGACCGATACTATCCCTTAATGGAATTGGAACTGGATAAGTGCAAAACCTTACACGATGAACGATATCTATGTGCTCAAAATCATCCGATCTACAACTTAAAAGCTAGTGTGAGCCAATGTGAAATGGTGCAACTAAATCATCACCAAAAATTATCACCAACGCACGTGTCAATTTCAAACCACAAAGCTCTCGAAGATATGGATTCAGCTTCACACACCCAACAACTGGGTATTTTCATTGGATGCGGAAACTACACTCAATATTGTCTGTGGAACCGAAGTCCCAATCAAAACACTTAACGGAAGTGGAATCTTAAGGCTCTAACCAGAGTGGGCAGTCCAGCAGACTTCCATGACGATTAGCAGACACGCCCGCTATCAATGTAGCCTTACTTCCGCACTTATCTCGTGGATAAACATCAGTACTTTGATAGAAGACAACCTGAGTTTAACATAAGGGACACCGCAGCTCGCCTCATCCGAATTTCGTCTGCAATCTAATGCACGAGAAATTAAGGAACTAACCTCTAGAATCAACGGCCTCAAGGCAGCTTCAACCTTTCCCGAACAATTTAACGTCCATGATAGGTTATGGTATAGTGATGGATACCATAACCTATCTATCAGTGGAGGCTTTGCTAGCAATATTCAGCTACTTAATGTATTTGCGGTGTAAGAAAACCAACACATTTCAAATACCAGGAGCATCGCAAGAGGAGCAGCATCAACCTATCCCAAAAAAATGTAAGGCCTGTAAGGGCCTGGATCAGAAATTTGTGTTGGACACCAACTCAAGGGGGGAGGATGTTTAAGCATTAAACATTAAAAACAATCAGCAAATTCACAAGTCAATAACTTTTATTGAACAAAAAAAATGCAACACAAATTCAATTTAATCAGGTAAATTTCATGTAGTTTTGCTGCATCAGCAACACCTGCAGACAAATAATAATTTCGTGAGATCGAATTTCATGCATGAAATTTGTTATCAATTAAATTTGTTAAATTGAATTATTGATTCTGCATATTTCTCATATTAAAATTTGTATATAAATATCGAGTTTTTGTAAATAGAATTTAGAATAAAGTTTTTATTAAATGAAAGCGCTGTTCTGTTAATCTGGGTTTAATTAGGAAGCCTTCTTAAACCAACCAAATCTGAACTGTGGAAGAATCCTTCACGGCTCAAGCGAATATATAATTAATCGACTCCTTTTACTCACGCGATTTTCTAGAAGCCGGTTTGAAACTGGTTATGCAGACGGGTCTTGGAAATGAGCTGAAAATATTCAGAAGCCAAGGTATAACAAGGTTGCGGTTGCATCACAGTTTTGTGTTTCTTTTTTTTTTAATATTATTACGCCAAACTCAGGGGATAGAAAGGAGAAGGGCCATGAGGAGAGTGGCGGAGGTGCTGATGTAGGTCACTCTCGAATTTTCGCAAGTTGTAAGCCGGAGCAAGGGCAGAAGATGATAAAATATTCCACATTCGTACAGTTCGGGATGAAAAAAGCATCACGGAATTTTACTGTACGGCCGAAATTGTGTACTGATGTGTGCATCTTGCAGCGCTAGTATTGCGTGCAGGAATCATTCTACAAGGGATCAGATCAGACCTGATATTTCATCAGAACATTGACCATGGATATAACGAAAAAGGAGCGAAAGGCACCTAATATTGCGACATTGCTCGAGCAAGTCGATATACATCGCCAACCTCATTAAAGTTTTATTTTGGATAATGTCTAATTAAGCTAAGGTTCTGCGACCAGCTCCGATATGGGAATTGTATTCCATTCTTATACCTTTTCAGAAATTCAAAACATGTCGATGCTATAGAAGATGTGGTCTACCCAGCTTAATTTGCTGGATATTATTACTGCCAAGAATGTTTAGTGACGGTTAATCGGAAATTATTGCTCCATCTAATGAAATGGGCATGGTCAAGGGATGATCCTGTTTTAAAGAGATGATACAGCTTTGGGCCTTAGACGCATTAATTCGACCCAATTCGCTTTGTCCCAAGCGAGGATATTGCCAAGGTCGTTATTCAAAGATCTGGTCATGCAATTTCGTTTGCCACATGCGGCATTCCCTCTGGAGTACTGTCATCACAAAAACTATGGGTAGGAAAGTAAAGGAAAGAAGATCATTAATGAAAATTAAAAAGAGAGCCGGAGAGATAACAGAGCCCTGAGGCACGCCGAAATTTATAGGTCCAGATATAACGCCATCTAATACAAGCCGTATTAGCCGATAAGATAAAAAAAAAACTTTCAATGCATAATAGAAGACAAAGCATCATAGAACGCATTTATTTATTTATTCAGTCTACCGATTTTCACAATCTTACAGACAGGAAATATTACATATTTACAAACTATGTATACATTAGGCAAGCAATACAAACAATCATAGACATTATTATACTTGTGGAATCATTAATTATAGAAATTATCATAGAATCATTAATTAATAAACTTCATCCTTAGAAATATATATAGACACAAGTCAATTACAAAATTATATAGAATTTTATCGAATTACAAAGTTATATAGAATTATATCGAATATATCCTTAGAAAACACCGTTAAATGTCAATTGAAGAATTAATTAGTAACAAGGGTTAAGAAATACTGCAGAAAACGGAAGGAAACCAGCTGAAAGAAGAAGCAAGGGACCAAATGTGGGAATCGAACCCACGACCCCAACCCAGGGATAGTAGCCAGCGCACTTAACACTCCTGTTCGTCGAAGGAGTCAGTTTCGTCACTGATATCGTGTAATTAAGTTTTAGAAAATTAACCTTTAAATTTAAAACAACACAGTCACATGTCAGAATAGATAAAGAAATAATAAAATCACAAAACGGAACGACTCGATTCAAATACCAAAGGCGACTGGGAACGGAAATTCGGTTGGGATCGGTGTAGAACGCGGAGACGAGAAATCTTCCATTTTTATTTGCTATGCTGCAGGATACATCATCCCGAAGAAGGAAATAAAAAATTATTTATACCTTCCCACATAGATGGTATATAGAAAATTTTTTTGAGATTTTTATTTTTATCTTTCTAAAATAAATTATTAAATAACGGGTGGCGCAAAAGTACTGGCGCTATAGAAATTACTTATATTCTTTTTATATGACATCTCCTGTCATTCCGATATTGAAAATTGTGTAGTAAACAAATGTAAAATTACTAAAAATAAACGTGGAATAATCGTGTCAATGTTTTTACGGAATAATTCATCAGTGAAAAAAACACAACGTGAATTTCGTCGACGATTTCTCCGCCGCCCGGCACTAGTTGGTCGCACAAAGCAACGCTTTGCCACACGCCTCGAAGCACTGCCGCAACATTGGAGGCTGAACTACAATAGAAGTAAATAACTTTACGAAATTGAACGAGACTGAGGTTTACTTACGAAAAATTGATATTTTTAGCCTAAATATATATCACATTCCGTTAGAGTTACTATCTTGATATTTAATGTTTTCAATTTTAAAAAGTGGTAAAAGTGAAAAAATTAACAAGTAGAAGTTGATTTAATTGAAGACTTGTGCTTTCTATTAATTCGCAGTACTATTTTTATTCCATTTTAATTTTTACATTGCAATTTTAATCATTTAGTAATTTATTTATTTATTTATTTATATTGATTTAGTTAATAAGATAGTACACAGATTAGTCCAATTAAGATACTACCTTAAGAGTTAATTACATAAAATGAAAATACTAAAAAATACTAAAATAAAAGAAGAGAAGCAAAAACAAGTTCAAATGAAAAGAAGTAAGAAATAAAAATTATACATTGCAAAAAATAAAAAAAAATAAAAAAAATAGAAAAAAAGTGATAAGAACAACAAATTCTAAATAAAAATAATAAGTAATAATAATAGTAAATTAATCTAAGAAAATATTATTAGAGTGCTAGTTAGAATATTTATATCATAGGAAACCTAAAATAAAAAGTAGTTAGAAACTAAATAAAAAAAAAATAAAGACAAAAATGCAGAAGTTCAGATATATTATTCTAAGTACAAAATTTAAGTAGCAAAAACAAACAAAGAATAAAAGATAAAAAATAAGGAAAATAAAATATAAAGTAAAATAAGATGCAATCTCTCAGCCGGTGATCGAACTGATTTAGTATCTCTAGGCAATGTATTTTTCTAATTGTTGTTGCATTACAGAGGTGGTCTATTGCTGCTATACAACTCCTTATTCTTTTAAACTTTGCCCACTAATTTTTTAGGTTATAATAAACCAGCAAGTTCCATTCGCTGTTTATTATTTGAGCCTGACCCATAGATTCGAAGAATAACCCGGGATTATCTGTGAATGGTGCTATCTCCACTGGCTCATTAAAACATGCTCCGAATATTGGCAGCACCAAAGATGTTAGCAGGGGCAAACTGACAGCCATCGAATTACCTCTTTGTGGATTATTTAAGACTTGAGTATGTTGTGCAATACCCTGATGCTCTTTTGCCTGTATGCTTGGTTGTGAGGTTTTTGCCTGTTTTGAGAATGTTAGCCAATTTGACCAGTTTGGGTTTATACTTTATAGGCAAACCTTTCAATGAATGATTGAAGGCAGAAACACATCCAAGCAAGCCTCAGGCCAGGCCTCTCTCAGGCTTCCTCGCAGCTCGCCTCAAGGCTTGCCTCAGAGAAATGAAAACAAAATGATACCACTAGGCTCGGTGCTGTCATTGTAATTTTGTTAGTACATCTGTTGACAGAAGTACGCCTGAGAAAGGAAAATTGTCAACATTGAGCAAAGCGCGCTTTGCGGCTAGGCCTTGAGGCTAGCTGCTGGCTTGGTTTTGTGTTGCATCATTTAAAAGCCCGTGTTGGAAATTTTGACAACACCTCGAGGAAGCCTCGAGGCCTGGATGTGTTGCCATGACTTTCTTGTCAGAGCTCTGGTTCCGCCTTTTGGCAGGAGGCTAGCAGTGTTGTCATCTGTTGCTGCGGGCTTAGTTCGTGGTGGTCCTTGCAGTAGGAGACATGTAGCTCCCTTTGTTATTGTTTCGGTACAACTTGTGTCTGCTGTAACTTGTTGGCTGCTTTAATCTTCGTCCTGAGGATTATTGTTGTTCTCTTCAGTTTGTAATGGACACAAGTTTTGGATCGCTCTTTTGAAAATCAGATATATATTTCCAACCCTGGTGTGACTATTCGGCCCATTAAATGTATCTACAATACGACCAAGAGCCCATTTAAGAGGGAGTAAGTTCATATCCTTTAACAGCAGGGTGCCCTTTTTCAAGTCATGTTGTTTGTTTTTCCACTTGTATCTTAGTTGAAGCTCCTGTAGATAATGACCATCTCCTCCAGAATGATTGTTAGGTGCAGTCGTCTAAATCTTGTAAGATTTTAATTTTAGGGCACATACATCTGGTTCTGGCCTGCCCATCAGGAATCCAACAAGGGAAAAAAAGGAGCAAACCAAGCAATAAATAAAAAATAAATAAAAGAAGCTAATAAATCAAAAATAGTATAATTAACTTTATGATCAGTGTCCAATCCCGTTTAGGATTAATCTTTTAAATGTCAGAGGGCCCGAGCTGAAAATATCAATATTACTGAATCTGGCATTGTAAGTCTTCTGAATTTGGTATAGCGGAGACTTTTCCCGTAGGTTAGTTCTAGAGAAGGGTAATCTGAAGGGAGTGTATTGTCTTGCGTATCTGGAAGGAATATTAATGCCAATTTTGGAAAGCAAATCAGAACAGTGCACAACGCCATTCAGAATTTTGTCTAAGAAAACTGTATCAAGATAAATCTAACTAATCTAGCATTGTACTCTAATTCATTATGTTCCAGTTTATACAGTAGTATTCCTGTGAATTTCCTCTGAACAGATTCAAGTTGATTACTGTAGCAAGAGTAAAAAGCGTTCCAAATTTGGCATGCGTACTCTAGAGTGCTTCTCACCAATGAAACGTACAGACAAATAAAGGTAGAACTTGATTTAAATGATCTACATACTCGGAAAATGAAACCTAGAAGACGATATGCTTTAGCAGTAATAAGGTTTAAGTGAGTAGCAAAAAGAAGCTTGTCATCAAAAATAATATCCAAATCTTTAATTTCTTTGACATGAGTTAAAGGCAAATTGTTAATTTTGTACTGGAATGAGATAGCGTCACGCTTTCTTGAGAAAGTTATGCTCTTACATTTATTTATATTTAGCTCCAAATAATTATTTTTGCACCAGTTTTCGAGCCTTGCAATATCGTCTTGGAGGCTCTCGCAATAATGAATGTCCGAAGTTATCTCACCTGGTAAATCATTGATGTATATCAGGAAGATGAAAGGACCAAGAATAGTACCCTGAGGAACACCCGATGTTTGTTCAAAAGAATTGGATTGAGAACCGTTGAAAACAACCATGCCCGTCCATTCTCTTAAGTATGATTGAAAAAAAAAGAACAGCGTCCATATCAAAACCAATTTTTGACATTTTTATAAGACATTGACTGTGGCGAATCTTATCGAAAGCCTTAACAAAGTCAGTGTATATGGAATTTACCTGTTTATTTTCGTCAAGAGCAGAAGTAATGGTATAAGTAAAAACTCTTTCGAAAATTAAAGCTAGCGCATTGGATATTGGACGATAGTTAGTTACAAATCTAGGATCGCCTCCTTTAAGGACTGGGGTGACGAAAACGCGTTTTAATGTTGGTGGAAAACCTTTTTGACTATTGATAAATTAAATAAAGTACTTAACGGTTTCGCAATGGCTAGTAGAACATTTATAGTATAAAAGGTTAGGTACGCCATCTGGTCCTAGATTTTTGTTGCAATTAAGCTCATCCAATATTTTAATTATGTCATCTGGAGAGATGAAACTCAAATTAATTTAGTAATAACTTAATTGTTTGGACACATCGCGTTCTTACGGAATGAGCGATTCTTAGAGCACTATACTTACGAAAAATTTTATATTTAAACTTAACGAAAGTTCCCCTCACACGAGTTTAAGTAAATGTGTGTACGCCTTAAAAGGCGCGTTCGCTTTACGTAAGTAAATATACTTACGTATACGTCTATTGTAGTTCACCCTTAAGTCTGGCAGACCAAGAACAGGCCGTTCAGGTGAAAATATCGATGCTGTGCGCGAAGATGTGGAAGTGTCCAGAAACATCAGCGAGGCGACGTGAAACGCAATTTGGTATTTCCAGACGGACTCTGCAGCGTATTTTGGTCAAAGACTTGAAGATGTTTCCGTATAAAACTCAGATGACTCATCAGCTGCTGCCTGCTGACCACCGAGCTCGTCTACAGTACAGCCAGCGCGTCATAAACGTCAGCCTTAAAGAGGATGATTTTTTTCAAAATTGGTTATGAGTGACGAAGCGGATTGCCATCTCTCGAGGCCATTGAATAAATAACTAATAAGGAAACGGCATATCGGGTGAAACCCTAAGCCACTCGGCGAAATGTATTAGTGTGCTGTGATTGTATTCGTTTCTTCATGGCAGTAATGAAATCCGAACATTCTGAAAGGGAACATTTTTTTATAATCCAAATTGCTATGTAAAATAAACAAATTTTTAGCTCCCCCTTATTTTCAGATAATATTTCTTGGAGCTGTATGACTGGCATAATTTAGGCACCAATGACAATTAAATTGTAAACAAACAAACCGGCATTGGTAAAATGTTAAATTTTTTACCATGGCTGTTTATTTTCATAAATATTTCACTTTTACTTTACTAGAAACACTATAATTAATTAGTAAAGCTATTTAAGTTACTTCAAGAATGCTTTCCCACGACAATAGCTCCGTTCGTTCCTGCAGCACAGCACAGCGCACTTCATTACGCTTATTTAAGGCTCTGGAGCCTCTGTTACATAAAATATCGTTCACAAAAGAATATTTTACACTTATTTCACACTACTATTAAGTAAAAATCCTATTAAATTATTTATTTATGAATGATGAAATATCTAGTCTAATCCCTTGCAGAATGATTCCTGCACGCAATACTCGCGCTGCAAACCGCGCACATCCTTTAACCCTTCAAATTACTTTCGGCCGTACAGTAAAATTCCGTGATGCTTTTTTACCCCGAACAGTGCGAATGTGGAACAGCTTACCATCTCCTGTTTTTGCGCCGGCATACCATCTACGGAAGTTTAAGGGCGACATACATCGACACCTCCGCCACTCTCCTCATATCCCCTAATCCTTTCCCTATCTCCTTCCTGCCATGCTGTGCTTTGCATCATAGGGTATCCCCTGAGCTTGGCTTAATAATATTTAAAAAAAAAAAAAAAAAAATCGCGAATTCAATTTCGAGTACTTCTTTTCAAATTTATGAAATGTCAGAAATGTTGAACTGACGCAAAATAGCCACTAGGCCCTCTTGTCATCCCACCCCCCCCCCCCCCGACCGTAGGTCATACTGTCATTGAATTGCTTAAACACGTACACTGTATTCGCACGATACCCCGCTTCTTTATTAGTTATTTATTCAATACTCGAGGCATGTCAATAAGCAAAATACTCGCTTCTGGGGCACTGACAATCCGCGCATTATTCAAGAAACATCTTTACACCCACTAAAAGTTACTTTATGGTGTGGCGTCTGTGCTGAAAGTGTGATCGGACACTAATTTTTCGAAGACGCTGCAGGCAATGCGATAACTCTCACTGGTGAGCGCTACAGAATCATGTTACGTGAGTTCTTGATATCCAGTTTGGATGAATTGGGGCTGGAGCACATCTGTTTCCAACAAGACGGCGCCACGCACACACAGCGCGCAACACTATGAACTTAGTGAGGGACGCTTTTCCAAGCCGTGTTATCTCTCGTTTTGGCGATTTGCCTTAGCCTGCAAGATCACCCGATCTGACCTGTCCAGAATTCTTTCTTTGGGGTTATTTGAAATCACTGGTGTATGTGAACAAGCCACAGACTCTCGCAGCCCTAAAAGAAAACATTCATCAAGAAATAAGGAACATATCGCATGAAGTGTTACTGCAAATTATGGAAAATGTCATAAATAGGGCTAAAATGTGCATCAACTCTGGAGGTCACCATTTAAGAGACATCATCTTCAAATCCTTATGCGACGAAATTTCATGGCACAAATATGTATACATATATAAAAAACTAATTCTAGTTTTATAATTTAGAAAAGAAGCTTTAGCTGACCCAAATAGGGTCATTACTTTTGCGCCACCCAGTACAAGAGAAAAAAGCAGCAATCTCGTTCAGTTTTTGAAGAATAGGCTAGAAAAATTAAGAATTACAAGTGGAAAAGGATCTCGTTAGCTTAGTGGTAAGAGCAGACGCCCGGGAAGCGAAAGGTACCGGCTTCAAAAACCGTACGGGGCGGTTGCTTTTTTCTCTTGGATTTAATAATTTAATTTAGAATCGTAAAAATAAAAAGTTCTCTAAAATTCTTCTATTCCAAATAAATAATAATAATAAAGGAAAGAGGTTCGAGGTGCGGATGAGAGTGAGAACAATCAGACCGAGTACATTGGGCCGCCTTAGCTGCCGATCTTGATGTTTTCTTTCCCTTAATTCGAGAGCCTGTGGATGTTCAGTAACATTTACAGACACCGCTGTTGGCACGGTTGAGACCACTGACATGTACATATAACATACATAGACTGCTTGATCTTCTATTTCATATGGCTCCAATTTTGTTGGTAGGGCTGTGGCAATTATCTTAATTTCAAGTTTCATTGTGGCTTTAACATTCATATTTCAAGCTCAACCAATTCCAAATAAATTTAAAATTATTATTTTCATTGCAACATCTAATATTCCTTAAACTCGATTTTTAAGGAAATAAAATTAAGCAATTTTTGTCTGCCTATCCCTAAAAGGAGTTATGAGGGACAGAGAAAAGATTACAAATGTTGTGTTGCCATCTATTTTATATATTCATTTGGAAAATCCAACGAACTGAAACTGAACTATGGTGAATTTCGTACAGAGCTTATAATTTAAAGTTAGCAGAATACAGTACTTAAACCAAAACCAAAGCAAAACCAAAAGAGACAATAGAAAAGTGATCCCATGATAATGTAAGCGTAGTGTCAGCATGGACCGCTGATACATGTTAGTGGGAGAGACCCTACGTAAGATTACTCAGCGAGCTTTAGTAAATTCAAAGGTTACAAATATGTAGACTGATGGAAAGACTACACTTTTTTATACCCTAGATGATGAAATCATAAGCTATACTAAGTTTGTCATTCCGTTTGTAACTTAGAAATAATGATAAGAGCAAAATGGATTGGACACCCACGCATAATATTAAAACTTATTTTGATTTTAGCATGTCCGCCCATGTCGGTCTGTCCGTCTTTTCCATAACCCCGAAAACGCATCCATCTATAGAGCTGTACACGGCGTTTTCAATAAAATATTAAGTGTAATTTCTAAAATGGACTAAATCGGGCAACCTCTTCTGGGTGTTGCCATTCAAAAATTTAGGATTTTTACGTATATTGTGAACACGATCGCTCCTGGAAGTTTTGATTGTACAGAACAGTTCTTCAGAATATAAAATCCTATGAAATTGGTTATAAGCATTTATACTGTCCGACAAACCGTTCGAGAAATATATGCGAAAAACGACTTTAACAAACCTCCACAGATGGGTGACCATACAATATTACATACAGGCATTCTTCAAGGGAATCGTAAGAATTGGTCTTAGACCAATTCTGGCTTTTTTTTCTTGTTTCTTCCTATATTTCAGGCTTTGTTTCCATTTTCTTTGGGAAATTATACCTCACTACCATCTTCTAACATGCAGTTGTACAGATCTTTGAGTTTCTTGTATAAAGCAATTAAATCAATTTGAGGTTTACAATAAATATATTGCCCTCAATATATTTCAAATGCAGTTAGATTTAAATTGCTTTATATGAGAAATTGACGATTGGGTGTTGGCAGCGGGTATACAAGTATAGCTTCCCTTATAAGATCAACATGACTATTAATCGATACACACATAAAAATATTTTCGCAGTCAATGCAATTGTCATCTGCTAACGAAGCCCTGTGTACGCCCCAATAATTTTCATTACAAAACAAAACTGATGGGTATATGCAATTAGTAAAAAAAAACATTTATTTTCATAGAAATATGATAAAATAGAAAGAATGAAAAGAAGACTAAACTGTAACGGTGTAACCCCAAGGGTCCAACTTTTCATTCATAAGAGCCATGGACGATTCAGCAATTTTCGATAGGATTTCAGCTAATTTGTGTTTGGAATAAACTTTATACAATTGTCGTTGTTCCGAAGCAAGTTCGTCAGCCAGTCTAACGCATTCTTTATATTCTCCGGATAAATGCAGTACCTGATGAAGGAGAAGAACGATTTCGGGGATGCACAGCTTACGTATATTTTCCATTTGAATCATCCTATTTTCCCAAACAACTGGATCAACATCATCTGGATCCTTCATTGTATCTGGATCAATAAGCCATCCTTTTTCGGGAAACAAAAGAATGTTGAAAAGAAGATCTCTGCTAGCTGAAAGAAATAATTCCAAAAATTAAAAGAACAAACGAGTTTTTTTTCAACAGACTTCTTGATTGCTCCGATAAATTCATGTTCCAACGATCAACTTCCGTCTGGTAGGTTTGCTCTCTATGTTCGTAAGCGATTCTTTCTGTAAAATTGGCATCAGGATTAGCAGATTGTGGCTGCTTTGGCTTATTATGATAAAGATAAGTCCAATCGTTAAAACCATCAATAGCAGCCAAATAAGTCTGATGGCAGAGGTATTCTTTAATGCTGCACTCCTCCTTGCAAGGTAAGTTGTCCTTAGACCCGTAAGTAGAAATTATTTGTTCTATGGACTCTGGTGGTATAATTTTAAATGCTTTCCGTACACACTCGATTTTTCCTTCAGCTAAAAATGTCCGAACCATAGCATTAGCCTGCCATAACAATTCTCCCTTCTGTTGGGGATAAAATGTTAACCATTCGAGAGCTGATATTTTTTCTTCATCTAATTCAGATATATCAGACTGAAGCTTTTCATCGCTATAACTGGATTGCCGATTTCTTATATTTTCCACTGTATGGCAAGTAATGGCTTCTACATCTAAACCAGCTGCTAATGCCTCTTCTAAGGCAGAACATCTAGATGGCCTATCTTTTACACTTTCGAGATATTTAGAGTACAGAATTATCTGCAATTCTCCTGGTAAAGCGGCTACATAGAATGATATCAATTGTGGATCCTTGAAATCAATTAAGCATTCCACGTAAGCTTTTATAATCTTGTCTGCCACCTCCTCTCTATCCACCTTTCCAATTTGTCGCATAAATAGTACAACATGAGTTAAAAATCTGAGCATGTGCGCTGAGAGTTTCTGTTCTTCCATCCAAATAAGCATTTGTTCCAGCAACTCTGATATGTTGTCCAAAATTAAGAATTTTTGTATTGTGCTCATCATACTTCCAGCAGTATTACGAACTGTTATGTTTTTGTGCACTGATAACTCTTCGAAAATCTGTTCCAGTGCCATTTTGTTGTTCCAATAACTTTCCGGCATTGGAAGATAGTTTCTCATACAACATGAACGCATTTCACTTTCTACTCGGATATCAATTTGAACTTTTAGATACGCCCACAAAAGATCTTCCCAAGAATTGTCCGAAACTGTGATGAGAGATTCAAGATGTCCGCAAAGTGCTCCTGCAATAGCTCGAGTATATTCGTCAAATTTAAGACTATCGGCCATCATCCAAGCGCATTTTTTCCACAAATCTCTACGAGGGTTACCTTCAATTGGATTTTTTTCTTTTACATTGCTTGTTTCACTGTTAGGATCTTCATAAAGCCTCCAACCTTCTAGGATAGCAGCTCTCCAAGGTTGTCCAAAGTATTCACACAATGCCTTAGCATCCTCAATTCTACCTTGTCGAATTTCAAGAAATATATGCTTTGTTAAACGTGCTTGATCCTCCATATCTAGGGGATGCAATGGCCTTTTTTCACGATTTGGAGCATCTGGATCCATACTCTTAACAATATCCTGGCCTCCACCAAATGCAATTCCACTAGGATTTTGTAGCTGAAACAATGTATTCTCCCATCCAACTGTCCGATCTGAAAAATGAGCAGCCTGAATTTCGTTTTGCTCAAGTTGGCAAGCCTCCAGCCAATCAACGACCAGTTGGTATTCACGAAGGTTTGCATTTGCTGAAAAGTGAAAAGGCCATAAATAAGTCGAAATAACAAATTATTTTATTTATTTTCAGATAAGAGTTGGACGAAGGAGCAATTTATAGGTACTCCCGGCAGGTATATGTGTAAAAGTGCAGCACAAATACAGACCTGACTAATATGATAAAATTATGTGAATAGTATACTCACCATGCAATGTGTAGCTTTTATTTTAGAACCCCAAACAAAATGAAGGTATAGGAAAAGTGTAAGTGGTTGGTTAGTTGCTGTAAAAACAGCAAGATTTTACTATAAACTAAGATTAAATCAGGCCAACTTCCGTAATATAATTTCTTCTCGAATGTGGGAGGTGCTTACTGTTGTGGAAAATAAAACTAGATAAGCTTGCCTTAAATACAACCAGTTTGAGTCAGTTGCATGCCTTTTGTAAACTCAGATATGATGTCAAATGAGCAATTACCTTCAAGAACTTCTCGGTTTTTAATGCGCCAGATCGGCGTGCTTCTGATTTCTGAAGACATGTATATTCTTAATATGTTGAATTCATCATTATATCATCTTTATTCAATATTGTATTTTTGTTTATACTCACTTACGGTTGGTTATTCATATCATTGCTAGCAATAGTATTGGAATACAACTGTGTACTTTAGTTAAAAAATCCTCTGTAGTGAAGTGTTGGAGCTCGGTACACTGTAGCCGTTAAACAGTTATTACCTCATAACCTATTCAGCTCATATCGAAATTAGACGATTTTTTTTTTTAAAATAACGATTTTCAAATTATCTTTAAAAATAGGTTTGAGAATAGTTTAAGAGCTAATAACTCTTTAATGGCTTCAGTTAGGACATAGAGTGAAAGTTTACAGTTTCCAATTTTTATAAAAAAAGTTATGTTAATGACCGTTTCGAAAAAAATAGAGGTCAAAGTAACAAAAGGTAAGAAAATCTAAGTTCTGCATGCAATAAGCTCTTAACTGTGACCGTATGCTATGTACTTTTCAAGATACAGGTGAGTACTATCACCTCCTGCTCTATGGACCACCAAGACGGAAAAACCCTGTATAAGATAGGGAAAATGAAACAAAATAGTACCATGAAATTTGGTAGCAAAATGTGCGAAATGTGCTCACAAAATAATCGTGTGTTTATGCTCCTGATGCATTGGCGCGCCCTTGTTTTAATTTTAGTGCACGTTTTCATTCATATGAGTGAAAACCTGACTTGTAATCTGTGTCATTAAAAGAATGAAGAATATGACACAGTGGCGTGGCGTCTTTGGAAGCAAGGAAGCAATGCTACCCTTATGTTTTCCGATTTAATTTAATTACAACGATTAAAATTTAAATCAAATAAAACTTGCGACAAAAATATCTTCCCTAAAGGCTTTTTATTCGTCCTTCGCTGTAAACAAAAATCACCTCCATCTGATTCTGAAAAAAACAATCAAAACCAAATCAATCGAATAACATGCAAAGAAAAGTATAGCAATAGGCAATAGGCTCTGTCTATGTAATCTCAACCGCAATTCTTGTGGGTAACTTCAAATTGGATAGGGGAATATTAATTTAGAGCAGCAGAAACGTCTTGAGATATGATATTGATGACAAAAAGGTACAGTCGTGGCAAATAAGCAAATTAATACATATTGATATTTTAATTTAGCTTATTTAGAATTTATTTGTCGCCGTCATGCCATAATCTGCTTATTTTGATTTGCCGTACTCATATGTACCTCAGGAAAATCAAATCTATATTCCGTTATTCTGTAAAAATCTTATCTGTATTACTTTACCAACGTATTGGATATTCCCGGTTTTCGTTTTGAAGAATGAGCTCAAATACTGGAAAAACGTTTACTCCTAAAATTGCTATATTCCAAGATTAGTTTCTCAGTTTCATAAAGGCGACAAATACTACACTCTGTTATAAACAACTTCGAAATTATCCATTTTCATATTTTGCAAATTCCTTCAATTTCATTTATAGATCTCAAATGAAGTTATTACCAGACAACTTACCTAGTGCGTTAGAATAGTCTTGAATATCATGGAAACAGAAAATTTAAAATTTGTTTACAGCTTTGATTGATAATATACAAGTTAATTGCGACCTGACTATGTTCATTTCTGTAATTAATTTTATTTTAATTTGAAAGTAGGGGGCCAAAACACTGCAAACATGTCTACTTTTACGTCCTCGATCGTGGGTGGATAAACTTAAGGTTAAGAGTAGGGGAGACAAAGCCACTAAGACCATGCAGACACCACGACCAGAGTTTATCTATTTTGCCCTCCACTAAAGTGGTTAAGCTAAATTCATCTTTTTTCCGAGCTCGATTATAGCTTTGGAATTAGCTTGCAAGCCTTATTTAGCGAGATATTTCTCCAGTGATTTTCAACCCTAAATTTGCAAGCGTGAGACACTATATGCTTAGAGGTTTCATCTTCCTCTTAGCACAGTCGACGCAGTTTACTATTACAGTTGCCTATTTTTTTTCATAAAATAACTCCTCGAGTACTTAAGAAGCAGCTATCAAGAGGGGTATAAATAATTTATTAGAACGGTTGCAATAACTTGTGAGCGCATGGTTATTTAACGCTTTTTTTAAGATTATAATCTAATTGGTTCTCCTCGCTCTAAGTCCACGCCACGCCACGCCACTGATGACAAGTTATATATAGACATATTTTATAGAAACAAAAAGTAAACAAGTGAAATGTACACTGAGTATGCTGAATTTGTCAACCATAACGAAGAGATCAAACAACAAAATGAGTCGGATGAAAACAAACAAATGTTAAATCCTAAGCAACAAGCTAAAAAAACAGGTGATAAATTTTCCATTTAACTTTGTTGAAAGCGTTGAGAGGTTTCCGACAGTTGATGCTTGCGGTTGCACTTCGATATCATTTAAGGGGTCGTTAATTTTTTACCACAAATATGACCGATAAAATCTTACTATCAGATTTATTCAAATTCCTCATTCACACATACCTATCCTCCAAAATAACATCCGAATCATTTACATCCTTCACATCATTCCTAAACCCAACGTTCCTAATATCAAAGATAACCTAATAAGATGAGAGGACTCAGCCGAACAACATAGAAAATTGTTCATGTTTTTTAGACCGAAACAAGTAAGGTCATATACTTTCGTATGAATGCATGAATGGGGGAAAAGAACTTGGCTATGCAATATTGTAGTGCGATTGAGACAATAAGCTAATAACAAAAATGGAGAGAACATAGGATTACCAACGAAAGACAAAATCTTATTGAAGTCGATCAAAGTAATCATAATAATGTACTTTGGATCACACTACCTCACTTTTTTAAGAAAAAGATAAATTTCGCTTTGGCCAAGGTACTGAAAGGATGTAAAATTTTTTATTTTATTTTTATACCCTAGATGAAATCTAAGGGGTATACTAAGTTTGTCATTCCGTTTGTAACACCTCGAAATAATGATGGTAGAGCAAAATAGATTGGACACCCATTCATAATATTAAAAGTTATTTTGATTTTTGCATGCCCGTCTGTCCGTCCGTCCGTGCGCACGATAACTCGAGAACGCGTATACTTAGAGAGCTGCAATTTTGTACATGGACTTTAAAAAAAAAAAGTAAAATTAAGTTCGAAAATGAGACAAATCGGGCAATTCCTTCGTAGGGTTGCCATATAAAAATTTCGTTTTCCGCTAAATATTTGGACACTGCCTGAGAACACGTCGACGTAGAGAGCTGAAATTTCGTACATGATGTTTTTACTACATTAGCAATTAAAATGTCTGAAATGGACTAAATCGGGCAACTCTTTCTTGGTGTTGCCATATAAAAATTTAGGTTTTTACGTATACTTTGAAAACGATAAGTCCAAGACATTTTTATTGTACTAAAAACCTCTGCAGAATACGAAATCCTATAAAATTGATTATAATCATTTTTTCTGTGCGACAAACCGTTCTAGAAATATATGCTAAAAACAACTTCAAAATCAAACTTGAATAGATCGGTGACCATACGAAATTTAATAAGGGCATTCATCTAGTCTAGGGTATCATAAGAATTGGTCTTAGACCAATTCTAGCTTTTTTACTTGTTTTTTATTTATTTTATTTTATTTTGCTGTTGTTAAGCTATTAATGTCGTAGTGCCGAACGTTGCTTCAAGCAGGGGCTACAAATAAATGATTTTTGATTTGATTTGATTTGATTTGAATTTCTCTCAAATACAATTCTCATTTTTCCCGACAATATCAGTGAATCCAGCATGCGAAACAAATGTAAACAGAAGCACGTGCTGTTCAAATAGCATAGAAATTACGCTATAAAAAACATTGAATATTTCTCACGTTTCAGGGAAAACCGGTTTTCACAAGAGTAAAACCAGAAAACTCCGCTCCTCATTTATTTACGAAAATGAATTATTTGCCATTCTGTTTCTTTGCATGCAATCTGCGCTTTCACATTTTTTATTCTTGTTCATAAGTTTTAGTTTGATCTTTTTCTTATTTTTGTCTCAGTTGCTTTACAATAGTGCATAGCCAGGTTCTTTTCCCCCATTAATGCAAAAGACGAAAATATATGGCACTATTTGTTTCGGTATAAAAAACACGAACAATTTTATTCGGCTAATTCCTATCTTCTTATTAGGTTATATTTGTAGATAACTGCTATATTGGAGAGCAGCGCTTTTAGATCAAAAATCGCCTTGAAATTTTGTAATATCCTCTCAACTTACTTGAATATAATTGATTTACAACTTCTTTTTCAGATGCTCCTAATGGAGGAACATCACATTCAATGTCCTCTTTCTGCACAATAATTCGATCCTTATAAAGGGCATACAAAAGTCTCCAGGTGTTCCTCTCATCTTGCAACCATTTGTGTCCACTAGTTTTATACTTTTCACTCATGCGTTTTTCTTCCTTCAAAGTTTCTTCAAGGATACTAGAACATGTTTGTATGAGATCCTGAATGGTATCAAATACTTCAGTTTCATTTGTTCTGCTATGAAGAATCTCAAGAAACTGTGTGAATAGCATATCTGTTTTCTCCTTTATTGACAATGCCTCCGATAGTAGTTCGTCTTGGTTGATATTTTGGAAAGAATCTTGAAATCGACTTGTCTTATCTAAACTTACGTTAGACCAATTGGTTCTATCCAAGAGACGCTTAATATCGCTGGGTGCCAAAGTAACAGATATATCCAGATCCATTTGGCTATTATTTTCATTTTCTCTTGTATTATAAATTTGTGATTCTTTTGTTCGTATTAATCCCCTTTTAGATACCAATGAGGAATCATTATTGGTGGTTCTAAAAGATACGTCCCGGCTCATAATATTGTCCTGTAAATAAAAACATAACCTTAGAAATGAAATGTATATAAAATTAATTGATTACCTTCGCAGTCACTTTATATAAGAATTAATAGAATCTGATCAACTTGTACTAAATAGTATGTTTTTTCATCACTCCCAAAACGTAAAATATATATATTTGTACAATTCACCAGACGAATTTACTTTAACGGATTGGATTGACATGAGAATAATAATTTGACAACGGAACCGGCGCTATAGGTAAATAACAATGATCGATTTAACAATATCGATATATTTTTAATTCGATTAAGATGTTAACCTAGAGACATCTGCAATTTCATAGGCGCTTTATAATCCTTTTCCTACAAGGTTTGGAGTTCTGCTAAAGTTTTTTGGAAAAATGAAAAATGGTAGAAATGCGGCACTTCCGCCACCCTCGTGATTTGGCTGCTGCCCTCCGGGGCGTAGAAAAGGAAAAACGCTTGCCACACCAACTGTAGCCAATAGATTTTTCACCGCCCCAATGCACCCACGTCGATTGAGCCGCCCTCCGGCGGGGCCTAGAAAAAGCTTTTTTTGCATACCCAGCGGAGAAAAGCAATTATCTAAATAGAATATCCGGTTTAAACGATCGACACTATAGTTCGCACTTTAATTATTAAGTACCCCCCGCGCCCCGCGGTGTGTGGTTTTAGGTTTTTTTTTTTCAATAAAAAAAAAATTATAAGAAAATTTCGTATTCTGTAAGTTGTCGTTTTTTCTTCAAAATCATATTTTGAGGTACGCGCATTTGAAAGCAAAAATTTATTTAGCGAATAAAAAGTTTTTGTTAAGTAAGAAGTAAGAAGTTGGTATAAGTTTCCTTAATTTTGTTTGGTTTTTCTTTACGAATATCCTTAATTATATTTGGTGTGAAGTGCAAGAAGTGTTTTTTCGAGACTTTACTTGAGCCTGTAATTTTGTTTGGTTTTTCTTTACGAATATCCTGCTTTGCGAAATTAAGAAGTGGTTTTTCGAGAGTTTTCTTGAATTTTAAACAATATTGATATCCGACAGCATGGCATCGGCATATTGTTGCTGTTATAAAAACTGTCCTCAAAAATTTAGAAAGGGGGGATTATCAAATTCAGTTTTTTCCAAGTTCCCAAAAGATTATCGTAGTAATGTTTGGCTACACCATAGTGGACAACCATTGGGTAACACGCCGAAAAGGCTGTGTAAAAATCATTTTTACGAAAAGGACGTTATAGAACATGCGAGAAGAAGCACTTTAAATAAAGCGGCCTTGCCAAAGCCATTTAGTTCAGGAGTATGTTCCAGCTCAGAGGCAAGCATGGACGAAGTCTGCTTAGCAATGCTGGGTACTACTCATTGCACACACTTAGTTGAAAATACTCAGCTAGCTGTGAATAAAACGGGGAATCCTAAAACATATCGTAACATGAAATATAAAAAATTTTCCTGATGAGACACCTATTTACAGTTGCCCAGCAAATCTAGATTTAGAAAGCCTACTTGCAGGAAAAAGCGAGGTTGTGAAATCTTTTGTACGTTCACAGTTCACAGATTGTGCATAAAGATACGACTAAGTGGACAGGTAGAGAAACAAACTTAGCGTTAAAATTTTATAACGAATCCCCAGCATTCTATAAAGATATGCTGAATTTGGGATTTTTATTGCCCCCGACATCCACCATTCTTAAATGGCATCATTCGATGGTGAGATTGGACACAGGTATTTCTAAAATTGTTTTAAAAGTACTGAAACAGAAAATTTCTGAGTTGGCAGAAATAGATAGACGGTGTGTTCTAATTTTCGATGAAATGATGACAAAACCGGAGTTGGAATTAAATAATGATGTCATATATGGACTAACAGATTTAGGTCCATTAGATCGCAAGAACAGCTTAGCTTCCAGTATCCTCGTGCTGATGGTACGAGGACTGAATAAAAACTATAGTCAAGCTGTAGGCTATGTGGCGGGTAACGTTTCCGGTGAGGATTTAGCTTTAATTTTAAAAGATGCGATTTCCAAATTGCTGGAAACTGGTTTGGATATAAAGGCGTGTAGTAGGATCGAACTTAGTTCAAGGAGTTCATATGTGGCAGCAAAACATCATATAAGACTAATTTATATTGATCCTGACGCATCGTTCCTTCCGCGAAATATAACAGACCGGGACCCTCTCCGCTGATACAGCTCCAAATCATTACAGATGGTGGATGTTTTCTATTTTTTATAATGTTTTTGTCTTCGTACCTTTCACCTGGTCTTCTTCTCACAAATGGACTCGATTCTGTTACAGCCTCCAGGCGGTATTCGTCGCTAAATATGACCTATGAAATAAAAAAATTGTTTGATTCAGCAAAGTTTCATAATATATTTGCGAAAATTTACTGCAGCGAAAAAAACTAATTAACCTTCTTCCAATCATCAATTTTGAGGTTCCGATGAAGTCTTGCCCAAATCAATCGTCCGTTCTTGCTGTCGTTTTCCTAATTTCACGGCAATTTATGCGTCTGCTTACTACCGATGAAGCCCCCGAACGTGCAACTCTTGCCACTCTGTTAACAGTAGAAGCCGAAACAATCTCTTGTCTTGCAATATCTCGGTTGGAAAACCTCTCAGTTTTCAACAAAGCTAGGATAATTTGCCTTTTTCCATGACTAATGTCTTTTACGCGTCTCATTTTCAAAAAATTTAATCAATAAATGAAGTCCGTTTTCAAAACTAAATAATTCACAAACACTTCAACAATTTTGGTCTAATATTTCACCGAACACTTAAAAATATATTCAGTTCTGATATTCAATGCAACCGGCTTAAAAAAACACACAAATCTAACAAAATTACTTAACTCACGGTTGGTTGTACTCGAAATGCAAATCATAAATATAAGATCACTTAAGTATACCTACCTTTATGTCCATCTTCAGGTAGGTTTATGAATTTTCCTACTACATATATTTGTTAAAAATGACCTGAGTTTACCTTTCGCAAGCAAAAATTATTAGTCGTGAAGCATTTCAGGGAAACTTAGGTAGAATATTGAAGGAATTTATTGCACGTGCGTCTAATTTGTTGAACACATACTGTAGTTCTGTGATTGAGACTGAAGGCCGTGACACATTAAAAGCAGAAAGCAGCGACAGAAGCAGTATTTTTTCTGAACACATGCAACTGTTCGAGCACTAACAAATTGAAAGCAGAGACTTGAAAGTTGATCTAATCTACAAAAATTCTGCTTCTGCTCAGTACTGCCAATATAAAGATAGTTAAAATTTTTATTTCGTTGTTGGCGTCCTTTCTTTTAGAAATGTTCAAGAGATTTGATGCGAGAAAAACAAAATGTCTATGGAGGAAAACTAATTAATTTTGTTAGAAATAACAAATTAATTAACAAATAACATCAACTTGTTAAAAATTATAACACCTGATGTGTAACCGACAAGTTCCTATTTTCTGCTTCTGCTTTCAATGTGGTTGACAAAGCAGAAATGTTGGATTTCTGCTTCTGCTTCTGTCGGTGCTTTCTGCTTTTAATGTGTCACGGCCTTCAGTCAGAGGTCGATTGTATCTTCACTAACTTTAGTAATAGCTGGAGAGATGAGTGCAATAATGGGTCAGGAGTTGACCGCGGGTGATTTTTTTTTTTGTGTAGAATCCCCGCTTAAAACAACAACCCTTGATTCATCTATGGACAACACCGAACCCATTATTACCCTCATATCTCTCTAGCTATGAGGCATTCGATCGAATTACTCATAATATTCATTTTTATAAGATCTTGGTTAGATTTTCTGTCCTCTTCATGAATTGCATGGAGCCTTACAATCGGGGCGGTTATTTATCCTTCTGGCGTACTCCAAGCAAAGTGTTCTTGGCCCATTTTTTTTTAATTTGTATATTAATGATATTTAACTTCTCCTTAATAACTGTAAAGCTCTCCGTTATTCTGACGATGCTGAACTGTTTCGTATTGTTAATCTAGTTAATGACTATAATCTTTTAAATACTGACTTAGCCATTTTTTATAATTTGTTCTGCAGCAATGGGTTTTCCTTTACTTCGGCTACTGAAATGGAAGTGTTTTCCGCAGTAATGTCTATCAGATCTAATGCTGTTGGTCTTGATGGTTTGCATCCCAGAATAATAAAACTGCTACTGCCGATATTACTCCCTGTCTTACACATGTCTTTAATACTGTCATTTATGAGATCAACTTTTCCTGTGTAATGGAAGTTTTCTTAGGTTTTACCCATTCATAAAAAAACTCTCGGTGCAGCAGAATATCGCCCAATATCTATTCTTCAATTTGTGCTAAAGCTTTTGAAAAAATTTTGCATAAGCAAATTACTAATTACTTAGAGAATAATAATCTGTTATCAAATTTACATTCTGGTTTCAGATTTAAGCGTAGCTGCATTACTCTAGGTACTATTGAAAATAACAGACGACATTGGAATCTAACGGCATTAACCTTTTTGGACTTTTCAAAGGCTTTCGATCGAGTCAACCACACCTTATTAATCCAACAACTTCGTTTATTTTTTTTTCATTTTCTAGTTCTGCATGTAGATTGATCTGGTTGTACCTGTGTGGTCGCTTTCAGAGGGTTGTTCGTAATCAAACTGCATCCGATTTCCTTCCTGTGCACAGTGGAGTTCCACAAGGATCCATTCTTGGCCCATTACCTTTTGCCGTAATCATAAATGATCTTCCATTAGTTCTGCGAAACTGTAACTATCATCTATATACAGACGACGTCCAACTTTATATTTCTAGACCACTCGGACTTATTGAAGATGCTGTCTGCCGTATGAATGAAGATCTTGGTCTCGTATCTAAATGGGCTCAAGTTAATGGCCTCCTCTTAAACGCATCCAAGACTAATGCTATTATTATCTATAGAACTGAATTAGATACGTCCTCTTTTCCAAACGTGATGCTTGTTCATATCGTCATACCTTTTAAAGATTCTATAAAAAACGTTAAATTAGTCTACCTTGTTGGCAAACTGTATGGTACTCTACGGAAACTTCTTTATTCCCACCCTTCACAACCCTGGAAACAAGCATCATGCTTGTAAGAACACTTATTATTCCTCTGTTATTGTATGGGTGCGAAGTATTTTGTAAATTAGGCTCTGTTTCATCACGTAAACTCAATGTTGCTTTCAATTCTGTAGTACGTTATGTGCTTTGCTTGGGATGTACTTTTGACAATTATATTAAATTTTGTATAATAATTTATTTAAGGAACCATACGACTTGTACTGTAAACTAATATTCTGCCAATCTAGCAGAACATGTTCATTAATCTTCCTACGATTTTATTTTCTCCCGAGTGAGCGCCAATTTTTCTGTCCAGTCCATTAGACTCTGGAATTCTCTTCCATCTGAGTTCAGAAGGACTAGCAGCAATCGCAACTTTTGTATAAGTTTGTTAGTGAATTTTTCATAGTAATTAATGTACATATATGTGATTAATGTTATACCTTATTTTTTTTTTTACTTTTGCGTAATTTATAATAATATTGACTTATTTGCTTTATTTCATTAATCAATTTTCTTAATTATAATTTTTGTTATTTTTTTTTCTAATTTTCCTCTTATTTTTTCTATACTTTGTTAACTCACCTACACCTTAATATAAATTTATCTTACAAGTGTAGAGTTTATTAATAAATGCAATTTGAATTTGAACTATCTCACTTTAAAGTCAATAAATTTACGATCACGGCTTTAACATTATCTCGTAAAAGGTGTCATTTTCTCTTTGACTAACTACTCTGTAGGCAAAATATCCATACTTAACAAGCCTAAGAATTTGTGTATCATCTTAAATTCTAGCCTGAGAATCATATTGACTCCATTGTTTACAGAGCTAGTTTGGCCCGTTAAAAGGTCGTGCGAATTTTTCTATCCTTATATCACCAAGACTTTTTATTGTACATTCATTGGGTCCATCTTGGATTATGCTAGCCCGGTTTGGGCTCCTTTTTACTAAATACACAAATTCATCATGTACATTTTTTTATGAATCAAGATTTTCTCATCATACTATTTATCTCAGTGTCTCACTTCTTTAACAGGTTATACATAAGAAATAATAAAATTAAATAACAAGGTAAACATAATTACAGAAAATAAACCTGTAGATACAGTATTGAGTAGAAAAAGAGCCCCAAAAACTTTAGCCACCAGATGAAGGATAATAAAATGTTGGAAGGAATATAAACTGTAGTAGTCTTGCGTTAGAGTTTATATCAATTCCAAACAAGAGGTCAAAATTACGATTCCGTGAAATATAGATTAAACTTAGATAAATAAAAGAAGTGCTGTAAAGTGGAAGAGATTAGAGATTTTAGAGAGTGCTAGTTTCAGAACGAATAGGAAGTGTGTATTTACCTGATATGTACGCACTCAGGCATTGCTTTTTCTTTTTCCCTTTTCAGAGGTGATAGTTCAGCAAAACGTAACCTGAGTCCTAAGGATATATTTTTCCGTAGCTATGTTTTCGTCTCTGTTTTTGTTACGCTATACATTAAAGCAGGGCTTCGTCCTTCTGTCAATATGAGCCGCTCAGTGGAGACGGAATGACACCTATTTTGAAATATATTTTGGAACCCACTTGGTTTTCAGCTTAAGCAAGTAATTCAAAAGATAAATGAGAAGTACAAGATATCTACATATAAAATTTTACTATTAATGATTACGATACCAAATAAATATACAAAAAATTCATGCTTGTAGAAATACATCCGTGATGTCTCCTCCAAAATGTCCCTTTCTGTTATTAAGCACGGTCCTCGATTGAGAACTGAAGCCGATGATATGATAGGCCATTAAAAATATCGAATGACAGAATTCGCAAATCACGACTTATGTATAAATTCCCTCTCATGCCTCTCATGCCGTGTATTACATGAAATACCTTTTTTCTGTGAGTTTAGAAACTAATGAACATTCGACCGAGGAATGATATTTAATGCCGCGTTCACATTTTTTTTAAAGATTGGAACATTTTGGTTAGGAGAAAATATATACTTAACTATTGATGCTACTAGACTTATTATAGATTACGTTAAATTAGCTCATTAAATCATGACTTATTAATTTAGAAGTGATAGGGAATCGCTACAATATTCAATATACAAATATACAATATTGAATGCTGATGTTTTGTGTGAAATTTTTCCGTCTAATGCGGATTTTTCCTTATGCTTATCAAACGTATCACTGTTGTTGTGAGGTATGATGATTCGCCTTATAATCCATGATGGCTGTAAAATATTATTTAATGTCCAAATAAGTAAATTAGATCATGTTAAGTCACTTAATTTCTCAATGCTACATCATTACATACATTACGAGGTGAGTGCACGCAGGGAAGCATCAAGTTTTCCAGTTCTTTCATCGAGTAAATGTGCATGTTTGCATTTTTGTACATTTTTGTCATTCTTAACATACTTGCAATTGCAATATATTTTCTGGTATTTCGGCATTCATATTTTTGTAATTTAATCTTTGTGTGAATTCATTGATTCATCGAACTCAATAAATTATATTGTTAGAGTAAGCAATAAATTAATATAAATGTACTGATTTAATAAACTACAGGGACAGTTAATTTTTAACCATCGGCAAAATCAGTGGTTTTACTTTCATTACCTAATAATCAACTTTGATTTCAGATAATTTTGTATAGTGGTTTAAGAGCCGCTGCATCCCCTTCAAAGGCCAAGGTGTAACACTTTGACTTAAAATAGCATTAAAAGCAAAATATTTCTTAACAATGGCCTACGGAGATTAAAATTGAAAGAATTCAATAATTAATATTGAAGTCTGTGTATAAATTCAACAACAATAAAATGAGAACAATACTTTTGCTTTCGAGCTCTGGACGTATTCGGATTTGTAACACCTTGTTATAACAGCTAGTGACGCATCACCGAGTCCGAATTCATGTCTGCGCCACCAAGTTCTGATCTTTGATCTACTTAACGTTGTAATGTAGCGTAAACTGAGTTTCCGTGATAAATGCTTTTCTATTTTATGCTAAGAAGTAAATAAAAAAATAAACTTGACACCGATATGATTGGATTGCATTGCCATCAAATTTTGATCTTTGAACAACAGTGTTAAATTAAAACATCCGTTTGATTGCCGAGAATTGAATTGATTAATTCAAATAAGTCGATAAAGTATGGTGAGGTTTGTTTGTTCGCTGACTGTAAAAATCAAGGCTAAGCAAACGAATTCAGACAGATTATGTTCATCTTGAGCAGAGCTTGATGGAAAAACGCTGAAAAAATTAACCAAAATATTGCGCAGGCATTTTACTGTTAAGAGTTTATTTTCAATTTTCGCCTTTTTAATAAACACTTTGAACATTTCGCCTTTATTTATACTAAACTGCAGCTTACGATTTGATTTGATTTCTTTTTCTGTAATTATTTTAAACGTTTTTTTTATAACTTTAATTAGTAATTTGATGAATGTGTAAATAAATAAATTAAAAAAAAACAATATATATGCACATAAATGTTCTCGTTAATTTAAAACTTATTGTCTGAGCTCTTCAGATTAGGATAAAGAATAAAACAACAGAGATTTTTTTTTTAAAAAGATACTTTATTCAAAATGTCCCTTTAAAATACATTTTGACTTTACTATTTATATAAAACTAAATTGTAGGTACTTTCATCCAGGTAACTTGAATTTTTGAATCTATCGCCATTTTCTACGGTACTAGTAGACATTTACAAAAATATAAAGAATTTTATCACACAAGAGAATTTTTAACAGCATGACAATGAAATATTTTAAACTAACAATATAATCAGTACAGAAATTCTTAATGTTGAAAATTTAATTAATTTTATAATTTGTTGTTTGTGAATATTTTTAATATAGTATAAAAACATTAGAATAACTTTGATTGAATTTTGTTCTTAAACACCTCAGACTTTGACTGAGACTCCAAAGAAGGAAAAAAATCGAGAAACATTAAGAATACTTAAAACTAATAATATGAGGATAAATAATTTTGAAAAGACTGATGAATATCATATCACAGCACCATAAAATAGTAAACGACTTATCCCTTATCATAATAAAATAGGGTAATCGCAGCCATTTGCGGTACACATACACTACTGACTGATATAAAGATTGATTCACATTTCAGGTCCAGCTTAGTTTTGGTGTCAAGTCACTTCCGACCTGGTTACCTAATTAATTTAATAATCCTATTTAGGGCCTGCTTCTTCTCAATCTGAAAGTCTCACAGTAAGCAAAGAAAGTCTGAATTCAATCCTTCCTCGCTATGTAAGCAAAGCTTATTTTTATAGGGTATTAACAATTCTTAAGGAATGAGTCTAGTTTTGAGTATATTTTACCAGCAGAAAAAATCGGAAAAATTCTAAGCTTTACTCAATTTGTGATGTCACTTCCTTTCATAATAAGTTTTAGATTGATAAAAACGGATAAGGGCAAGCCCTTAATAAATGTGATAATAGCCAAAACCAATAACAATTTCTTGTTTAAATCAAGGAATTAACAGATGGATTTATTTTATAAGAGCGACGACAAACACGTTCGCTTCCTATTAATAAAAGACCGGATTATAAAATGGGAGTAAGATGAATATTTGCATACATCCGTACGATCAAGAAAATTGAATCACAAGGTCCGCTTTCCTTCCTCAAAAGCTGTGGAATACCGATTGTATAGATAGATATGTAGCTTAAAATGACAAACAATCGAAGATATGTCTAAGTATATATTTAGTATGGATACTCTTAGGGCCTGTGCTCTTATCTACAGAAGAGCTGAAAAGCTGACCTCACCTGGACCTGATACGCTTCATTAAGAGAACAGGAAGGTTTCGGCAATCAGCCTTATTTGTCTATCAGAGTACCACAATGGACCACGTTCGAGTCCTTCTTTGAAATTTTTCGTCCTCTGTCTTAAAACTAAACAACAACAAAAAATGTGTGTTGAGTAATGAAAGGAAAAAAGAAAAAAAAACTACTTAAACTGAATACGAAAAATTGTCAATCAGTTTATTAATTAAAATTAGGTGATTAATTTTATCGGAACATCTTGCATAGCTCCAAGAGTACTAATATTGTAGCCAGTTCATCAACAATATTTTCACGAATGTTGTAATCAGGTAACTCAACAATTTAATTTTGAGTCGAAGCATTTATCTACTATATCCTCTTCATGGTGATGCATGTGCCCTAGATCGTAGTAAATCATCAAACCAGCAACAAACTATTAAGCTACACTATTTCATGAGTATTGGCGCCCAAAACTGTTTTGGTGCAATATTATTTCATTAATTTCCTAAAATGTTCAACTTTATACTTTTCACATCACTTTTCACTCAGCCTTTCCTGAACTAAGTGAATCGATCTTAAAATTGAAATGAAATGCTTCAGTTACTATTAAAAACTGATCTGAAGCATTCTCACATTGTCCTAACCTACATTTGCAAATACATTTTCAGCGAATTTTTTGAATAATCAATGAGAAGGAAATATTTGTTGGCTTATTAGATACATGCTTCTTAGTATTATTATAAAAAAACAAATATGCATTCTTTAAACAAACTATTCATTTTTAACTACATATTTACAAATACATACATATATGTACGTATTTCTTTAGAAAAATATGTGGTAACACGATATATACATACAAAGAATATACCATGAAGATGGGATTATTTACATAAGTACACAAATGGTGCAGGTTCAAAGCCAAAACGTATGCTCCTCCATATAAATCTTTTGAATCTTGAGACAATAAGGTAGAAAGAAGACTATGTTCATATTGATATCGTCCTACTTTTTTTTATCTATCTTACAGCCTAATTTTGAGTTTCACTTCATTTGATGATGAAAATAGAAGGCAAAATACTCCTCCCGGATCTAAGAGGTGGAGGTAGAGGGGCAGGGGTCTCATTTTACCCTTACTGATCTGTTAAGTGAAGTTTTGAAAGAGATTAATCGCGGGAATAAAAAATATATATTATCCTAACAAAACCTATAAATTTGATGGAAGGCTTACAGAAAATATTGCAACGATTACGAAATAGTGGTTTGGAGGGATGTCTTAAGAAAGCCGCTTACTATTGCTGAAACAATGTCAATAAACCCAACTATAAAAGAATACCAAAGAGAAAAAAAAACATGCCCGGTGAGCTTGCGGAGAACGAATCTCGTAAACTTTCTCTGAAAAAAAGGCTCTCTCAGCCAATTACTATTATATTGAACAGAATTTTGTTCAAGAAAGAATTTTTTGGGATTCTCCGGTATATAGCAAAAGCTAAAAAATGTTCTAATTTGTTATTTCATCACAAACTCATTAATTTCTGGTGACAAGTTTCAAGTCTTGGTTTGACTCATCAACAGGTCCCAAATAGGGAAATTGGGTAATTTGAAAAACAAATGAAAAATGAAAAAAAGAAGAAAGAAATGAAAAGTTTGAGAAAAATAGAAAAAACAATTTTTTATTTATTAAAAAAATGTAAAAAAATTTTAAAGAAGCAGATTCATTCGAAGCGAATCGAACCTGTATTCGCCACGTAGTGGGCTGAAAACTAAAGAAGAAAAGGAAGAAGAAGAAGCGTTTCGTGTCAGCAGAAAACCTTCCACTCATCGGTGCAGCTTGGTTTTCTGCCTGCTGCAGACGCTTGAAAATAGATCAAACTGATCTCTTCTCATATAACCTCAGAATAAATTCTGGGTGTGAATTATATGAGGAAAAAACACTCCTATACAAGCCCAGGAGGAAAAATAAATAAAAAGATAAAAAAATTCTTTCTTGAACAAAATTAAGTTTAACCCGGTAAAAAATCCAAAAGAGAAATCTTTTTATTTATTGAACAGAATATTAAGCCATAATTGAGATTTTGGCATCTTGAAAGGAGGAGTGCTATTTGAAATGTGTAACAGTGATTTAAAGTGGTATGGCAGAAATTTATCACTGAATTCGTTACTGAACTGAATTTGTTTAAAGAACAAGGCCCACTTCTACAATCAAATATCTGCGTATTACAAGCGCTAGATGTGTTACAAATAATTTACAATAACGATTTGCAAGATGCTTGTCTACAGCTCTTAAAATCTATGCTACACTACTAACTACTTCAGCTTCATGGAGAGCAGCTTCAGCAAATTGAAGCTCATTAAAAATTATTTCGATTTAAAATACCACAAGAGCGTTTATCAGGCCTGGCAATGTTGACAATCGAAAAATAAGTGGCAAACAAATCAAATTATTACAATTTAATAGATTGCTTTGCGGAAAGAAAAGCAAGAAATATAAATTTATAAATTTTTATTTTGAGTTGAAGACAATTTGTTTATACGCCTTTATATTGAATAAAAATTTTATTTTTTATTATGAATGTACATTATTTTTTTCCACAAAAACCAGTTTATTTCGAAGTATACCAGTGCTACACATGCATTTTCATTCGAGTAATATACTATACTACATATAACAAAGTGTTAAGAACTTTTTTAACAAGACAGGTAAGCCCCCCCCCCCCCCCTAAAAGAATTCTAGATCCGGAGCTACGCGAAATACATATAAGACAATTTGAAAAGCAACTAGCTTATCGCATGAATATAATAAAACAAGAGGTAAAAGTTTGATTTAATACGAAATGACATTTTTCTGATGATAAAATGTGGCAAAATATTTTGATCATTCTAGCTTATCTATGTCTAAGCTATCGCTGGTAGGGCGAAAGTAAAGGAAAAGTGAATATTTGAAAAAAATATTAGGTTGATTCTGAGCTCAGAGCGTTTTAGAAGGCAAGTGAGCCGGTTAACCGATTTGGGAACGGAAGCTGTGATTTATGTCTTTTTAGTTACCGTACTGACTCACGTTAAAATACCCGTATCGTTCACGATCAAGACATCACTTTGCTTTATTCATCACATAAATATTCCAAATTTGACTATAAATTATACAATGAGGGTTAACCATTTCTATTCCTTAAGGCTACTTAAGCCATCTTATGAATAACTACCCTAATCAAAGAATCCCTGTTAAAAAAAGAGTGAACAATAACTTTATCTTTTTAGTGAGTTCTCTATGTATTGTATGATAAATCATATTAGTAAGATATCCAAATGTAAACTCCCTTAGCAAGCAGGGAAATTACTCTAAAAATTAGTGAAAGATCATATTTTAGTAGTAAAGATATTTATAGGCGTTCCGACGAGTTGAAAATCAATTCGTCTGACTTGAAAACACCAGAACATAATAGATAAATTCTACTTCAAGATTTGTCTTACTTGAATATCGGGGAGTTTTGGGTGAGCATACCTTGCACCTTATTAGCTTAAGTGCAGTGAGGCTAAGTTGTCGTATACAAAAGATGGTGAATATACGTCCATCAATAAAATATTCGTCGTAGAATAAACAGTAAATATTTCAATGTATAAGGTAAAAAAAAGTAAATCAGTTAATTTTGCAGAATTTACCCATAATGTTTCTCGTTTATTCGCAATTTTTAAAATATATAAAATTTAAATTTAAGAATAAATAAAGAGATTCGTGCATTGAAAACGAAAGTTTAAATGAACCAAAATTAAATACAATAAAACTTTCGAATTAAAATGTTTTGTGTAAGAAGGTAATATGCCAAGAGTATACTACTTACGTTAGGTTTTCAATCTCGATTGAAGTATACTAGTTTTAGTGGGAAGGATGAGGCCTTTTTCTTTTTTCTCCCTTACTTAATAATCCTCACCTAGTAATATCCAATATAGTGACTTTTGACTATTTCCCTTTTAGTTCCACATCGTCATGACTACAAATTTTCTTAAAATTGTCTAGTACTATCTATAAAAAAAAAAAAAAAAAACTAAAATATTCTCATGTTCTATAATAACATTGTCATTGCGAAAAAAAAAAATAATAAGAAAAACTGAACCAATATAAAAACACTACGAAAATACTAAAATAATAGCACCAGCTTAGCACAGCACACATGTAGTATATAAGGTGAACTTCAGCTGCCGTCTAGACTATTTTCGTTGCTACAGTCGATTTCGGAGAGTGATAAAACTCGTCGATATTGATGTTGAACTCTCTTAGCTGATGCAGTCGATGGTACTGAAATTTGACTATGCCTTCTCATTACAGATGACGGAACAGAATTATTCGTCCTGCAATTTGGGAAATTTTTCAAAATCTCACAGAGATTTTGTACAATCACGTCAGGAACTGGATGTACATTGTCGTCGGTCTGTTCTGGATTTAAGGGTATCCAAATCGTAGCACCCAAATTAGCATCTTTACCTCCCTGTTTTTTTCAGTTATCAATGAGATATAGATTGTTGGGTGGTGAACATAAAAAACATTTCATTTAAAAGGATATAATTATATATATTTTTTTGCTAAAATTTAAAGTTATAATGTTTCCACAAAATTTTAAGAATGAAAATATGAGATTAAAGGGAATTATTTGGAACAGGTTGTATATCAGATTCCAAAGCGATGACATTATATCATAACCAATGCAATTTTCTTATGTTGTTATGCTTAAACTGAGCTAAACTATTCTATTATGCTAATTACTAAGCCTTCGAAGAGTGAGACTACGTAAGGAGATATGGACGTCAAAGCCAACGTTCCACGAGGAGTATATAAAACAGTGTGATAACAGTATTCCATACAGGCGAGGTGGAAAGTAACTCACCTATTAGGAGAATAAGCAATCATTTTGACCTGAAAAATATCTGTCAGCTGTCAACACAACAGCCGTGGTAAGTTTACAATTCAATATTAAGCAATGGGTGATTATAGTAAAACATTTTATAAAGTTAGTTTTCAGTTACGTTGACTCAACAAATGGCGCACAATTTATCAATTATGTAGTAGCAATCCAGTACTACATACACCGAGGCCTGGCTTGGTCTTTCTTTAAGGAGCATACTCGAAATATATGTAGTTAAGATAACCTAGTCAAAGTACTCAGCTTAGGCAGCTCATGTTAAGCAAATCATGTAATAGATATAGGCCTGGACAGAGATATTCTCAAGATCGTTAACCTAACGAACTAGGATTCTACATTAGACATAAGCCGAGGTATGTACAAAATAAAAGAATATGCATTACGAAGACAAGCTGAACTGCAGTACTAAGACTCAATAGACATTAAGAGCAAAATTGCCATTGTTAATTGACTGCATGTAGCGACCAAATGGCCGCGCAGCCGTGAGCTAAGAAACTTGAATTTGAATGTATATTCCTCGCTCCGAAATAATATGAAATATATTTCTTTTCCTGGTAGCGGCCGTTTCAGATGCAAAATGGCTGAATAAATTTCAATGAATGAACTCCGCCGTGTAACTTGTAGTTATCATCATAAGTACCCGGTTTTTGGTTACTAGAAACTTGCAAGTGATTTATTAGACTTTTAATGCCAAAAACACATCCATGATATACTCAAGTCCAGTCCAGATGCGCTCAGATTGAGCAAGTAGCAGTAAGTTCCACTTTGTCATTTCCGTCATATACCGAGAACCTTTTTAGAGTAAGTCGAATGGTTTGCTTAGATCTTTGTGGTATTAATTAATAGTAGCTGTTATTGAACTCTATTTCTATCTATTTTGTAATTTTACACAAAAACAACAAAAATCTGCCCGAAACTATTACAGACAAAATAAATCTGAAAAAAATTCAATAGCGTGCAATCCTTTTCTTTTAGAGAATTTTCAGCATTGAGCAAAACCAAGCTTTACCATTGCAGCTATTTAGCTTGAAGATTTTGGTTAGCGCTGTCACATTTTGAAAACATGAATTGTTTTTGCAAGATCTGGAAAAATCCTGCTTTGTCCCACAAGAAAGGAGCTTTAAAGTAGTGGAAGTATAATGTAAAAACCCTGTACATGAGCATGACGAAAAAATGTCCTTCCTTTACTTTCCAACTTTGCGGTATTCCTTTTTAGTTTTTCATTCACTGCAACACTTGTTTAAATCCAGAAGATGAATTTTATTTTTTTTTTGCTCTTTAGAAGGAAACTTAAAGTGGATTTAAATTAAACTTCCCTAGATTTTTGGTAACTTAAATTTCATTCAAATTTAATTGTTCATTTTTGAAGCCTGAGCCGCTCTTTGAGATCTATCTAGTTTTTAGGCTATACAACCTTCGTACTTGTGTTATGCAACATTTAGCCAAGTGGAGTTATTTGGCGGAAAATATGTGACCTAAGTATTTCCGTACTGATAGAGCATAACGTCACAAACCGACAAGATGTACAAACAAATCAACGTATACATATGAAACTGGCGACAATTCCTCTCATTTAAAAGTATCTTGCTTCGCTGGAGGGAATATAGCAAAAGTATATGCATGCCATTAGATTTCTCCCGCCCACTTTCCATTTAAATAGAAACCTCTGTATTCAACATTGTCTCTAGGATTAGTAGAAAGAAAAAGTATAATCTCATTGTAGGATTGTCTTATTTATTTGGCAGGTTACGACAGAACCGTATAGAGTAAACTGTGTCAGAGTGGTGATGTATGTAACATATACCACGCATGATACCGAAGATTCCAAATTGCTCATAATCTCAATTCTCTTATTCTCATCGAAATTATTAACTGATTTATGAACTTGCTACGAACGAAACAGAATTATGTAAACAAATCAAACTTGGAAAATGTTCCAGCGATATTGAAGTCCGTCAAAATATTATAGACTGCTGCCATCCATATCAAAAGTATGTAAATTGTCTTAGATTGGTAGGTCACCTTGCATAATTTACTCTGAAGTTTAGCCAAACAAGGAGCGAAACACTTAAGCAATAAGGGTGAAATGCTACCAAACTCTATGATAGTAGATCTACAAAAGCTAAGGTGAAAGCTAGAAGGCACGAATTAGCAGCAAATTTTTAAGTTCCCTTTACTTCACATATATTGGATCAATTATCACACCCCCTTTATTTATGAGAGGCAGTATAAAAAAATTGTGAAATCATTCCTAACAATTTTAACTAAAGGTCTAGAGCGTATATTAGCCTTATGGCTATCAAGAGGACAATATGTATTAAGTCTATATCGAATTAGGTCTTAGCATATTTAAAGTAATAAGCATTGCCAAGAATCTAAATTGTAGAATAACACACAAAAAGGCTGAACTAATCAAATTTACCACTTTGAAAAATGACGAGCATTTAATTGAAAAGTATAGGGATTAAAGGATTTTTGTGGAAACACAAACACAAAAGCATGCAGTTAAATAAAAAATAAAAAACAAACATAATAAGTTAAATGTTATATCAAAAAATCCATTAAAGTTACCCAACCGTTTCGGTTGCGTTATAGCATGGCTGGCCAAGGGCTGGTTAGATTCTTTTTCTCTAAAACAAAACGAAAGAAAATGTATTATTTCCTATACCTACGTACGTACCTTAATATCGGTTTCAAGTTTATCTCCAATCATTAAACACTGGTTCGGTTTAACATTAAGCAAATTACATGCAGTCCAAAATATGTTTGGATTAGGTTTCTCCCATGGTAGATCGGCTGAGACTAGAATGCAATCGAAGTAGTTACGAAGATTTAACATATTTATTTTTTCCCATTGTGCATTTGATGGACCATTTGTTATTAGAGCTAAAGAATATTCCGTTCTGAGTGTTTTAAGAAGATTTTCATAATCCTTAGTAATTGCTAAATATTTATAACGCAATTGAAACCATTTCTTATAAATTTCAAAACTCAATTCCTTTAAATAATCGGGGAGTGCTTGCGACCATAAATACGATCGCCACGATTCTAGACTTGTTTCGGAATTATCTGGACAACTTCGAAACGATTTTAAAAATGATGTTGTAATATTTTCGGCTTCCTCTGGTTTTACATTGTATTGTTGAACGAGGATTTCAAGCATCTGGAAAAATGAAATTGAATTTTTATAATTAATAAGAAATTAACATGATACTAATGAGAAATTATTCACTTAATGATTTGCATGAATACATTAAAAAGTAGCAACAAATTTATTATTTTCCCATCAAAATTTTTGAATACAGTATACGGAATGTATCCTTGAACCTGTTTATTTTCAGAATTAAGTTTAACCATGGCTCAAGGTTGTGGAATAAATTCTGCCAAAAGATTTCGAATTGATCTAGAGGATTTTTTTTTAACTAAAGACGTTGATTTTTAAAGTTTTCAATTCGTGTATAACTAATTAAATGTGTGTTTATCGTCATTTTAAATAAGACGAAGTCAACAGATTTGGAATTCTGTCACTAAGCTTTTGGCAAAAGACCAATAATTTGCGAAAGTGATAAAAAAAAACTCATCTGATTTCACGCCATTCTTATGAATGAGCAATTTTCGAATAATTCGATAAAAATTAATTTATGTTTGGAACTTCTAAGTTTTATTGTAGCGTTTGAATTTTCATGTGGAAACATACATTCAGGGTGCAGTTGAATCAAATGAAATCATCCAGCAAACAGGATGACTTTCCAATAAATCTCATCACAACTAGGCATCTTTCGAAATTTCTTCGCTTTCGTTGTTTTGCAAAAATTGCATCCCGTAAAATCCCGTCACGCTTATCAACGAACACTTTTCTTGTCTAAATTGTTGTGTGGGTGTTTGTCTAGCAGATTCAAACTTAGCGCATCTGTTGATTTCTTTTTAGTCAATTTTCATTGCAAGGTCGTTAATAAATAATGCTGTTGCTACCGCATTAAGACCATTTCTTTTGAAATATAAAAAATCTGATATAATCGCCAACAAAATTCAGGATGCTTCTTAAATTTTTATGAAAACTTCTTTGCAGTTCTTGGGGAGGTACAGTCTAAAACGCTCCATATCCATTTTCGAAAAAAAAAAAAAACTATTATCGATTGGGTCGTGTCGTAACGGCTAAAATCTATGAAAATGTTAACCTAAGTTGCACTCACTACATCACAATAAATCCTGAGTTATCTCTGGATAAAGTTGAGCGTTCATATCAAAACATATGGTAATCAATGCATTTTTCCTTATCTTGTAAATTTTTTGAAAATGGATATGTAGCGATTTGGGTTAGACAACCTCATATACCTACATATATATAAACAACATAATTTTCCCAGCTGGACGTTGACAAAGAATACAGAATTGAACATTATCTAAAGTAGCTAATGCTGCCTTTGTTCAAATATATGGACTGTATTCATTGCTACACCTGTTGAAAGACTTCTAAAAAACGCTAAATTCGATGAACTAGAATATTTCATTCAGAACTCCTCGATATTTCGACCCGTCCAAGGCAACAGAGATATTGTTATCCAGTTATAGTCCAGTAGGAAATATGAATGCCAAGAATGATAATTGTGTGTATAGAAAATCAATGTTCCATTCAGATACAGGAGTAACTAAATAGTGGTGTTATTTTAAAGAGGTCAGATAGAATTTTAATATGTAAAATTGTATTTGATCGACGCAATTCATATCGCCGGCTCCAAATGAAAAATTGTTATGTCATTATTCAAATGACCGACCTGATACCTTCCCAGTAAACACACATAATGATCTCTTCGCAGGATGCAAGGGTATTAAAAGAGTAAGTGAAGTGAAGAATACTGTCATCAACAAATCTATGGATAGTAGTCATTGATACATATAAATCAAGAAAGGAGATGGAGAAATAGCACTGTCGAAGTACACTGCCGGTTATAAAGTGAACACACCATCTAATGTTGCCCGCATTAGACGACTAGATAAAAACACTGTCGATCCAGGATAGAAAAACATGTGAAGATCAGAATAAAATATGTACTTTATTAAGGGCCTCAGAAACATTTAGAGCAATGATTTGGTCTTACCGGCTATACGGTTTCAATGTTCTGTAGAAAAGATCTAGGTGATCGACCAGACTGAAAGCAACATTGGCCCCTGCTCAAGCATGAGGCGAATAATTTCCAAATATTTTATTTAGTTTATTTGCTTGGAGTTGTTGGGGGTCTAGTTGAATATTCGAAAAGCAACCTGTTTTAACGCTTCTTGCTGCATCTATCATTGAACCAACCGGGATTTTATTGTTGTTTAGTACTAGGGTTCGTTTTTCACTATAAATTTCGGCACAACCTAAGAATCCGTAGACGTAGAGAGCTAAAATTTGGTACATGGTGTTTTCTTTTTTGTATTTCACTATACTACTATACTATACAGACTAATATGACTATATTTTGATAAATGATTCCTCTCGTTCAGACAAGTGAAAATTGTATGGCGGGGGCACAAAATGTCACCCTGCCAAGTTACAGGGTGATTTGTAAAATACGCTCTTTTTTTCATTAAACACACTGTATCTTGAAAAGTACAGGGTACAAGGACGGCATTGTATGCAGAACCTTGGGGCGTTTCTTATGAATGTTAACCACCCCCATACCCATCCCCACTCCAGAGTTATGACGCTTAAAATTTAAAATTTCGGTTTTTAATTTTTTAATTTTTTAAAAATACTCCCACAAACATACTCCTCTTTAATTTAACCTATTACACTTATGTTCTATCTGTAACGGCTAAGGAGTTATTAGCTTTTAACCTATTTTTTACCCGATTTCATCCATCTCTGAGCTTCGCCTTGTTTTTTTTTATAAACAAAATTCAGGTTCGCTAGCTAAATGAATTCCAAGTTATCGTGCGGACAAACGGACAGTGAATTCCAAGTTATCGTGCGGACAAACGGACAGGCGGAAGGACAGAGGAACAAACAGAAATCAAAATAATATGTATGCGTTATAAACAAACTTATTAATTAGATTCATCTTAAGTATAAACACTGATACTGTACTTCTACTTCAGCGTCCAACCCTTTCAAGATGATATATCCATTAATCAATGTTTGTCAAAGCCGGCCTGGGCATTCTTCGATGTTACTACGAAATTCATAATAAAAGCGTTCATCGAAGCGATTTAGGTCGGAGTGCTAGCCATGATAATAAATCCAGTCCAGTCACCAATATTTAGCATATTTACAGACAGGGTTGAACCATAGGTCAACCCGGGTTCAACCATGTATACGCGGTTCGATTTGAAAATTGGTTAACTGGACTCGACCTTGTCTTTGCTTGCGTCATTCTCGAGTCGAAATTGTGTTCTATAAACACAGATTAAGTAGTGGCCAGTTTCACAGTCGAGTTTAAACCAAGGTTTAGTTTAAACCACCCTCCAAGTTTAAACCTAGTTTAAACCAAATCGGGTTTCACAGTCCATTCTTTTAGTAACGTTGGTAGTACTGATTAAATTGTAAATTAAATTAGTTATCGCCACCATTGTGAAGTTACTCTCAGTCGTCGCCAGAGTTGTAAATTTAACTCAAAAAAATCTTCTTCATGGCTAGAAATGTCTAAATCTAAATCCATGATGAAATTATTTACTTCATACAAAAAAAGCAATGCTACTGCCAAAATATAATTATCTTGAGTTTACACCGAGGAAGGGCACGGTTTAAACTCTAGTTTAAACCGGGGTTTAAGCCAAACTGTGAAACTCATTCGTCGAGTTTAAACTAAATATTTGGTTTAAACTCAGACTGTGAAACTGGCCATTAGCAGCTAACAGCTGGGATTTATTTTCTTTGCTCTTCACTCGAAGTTTTGTTCAGTTTATTGTGACTTTATTTTGCTTATTTAGACAAAATTTCATAACTTTTATGGATCTATCACAAAAAACATCATAAATAAGATATTATGTTTAACTGTCAGTTCAACTATATTTAAACCCGTTCTCAGCTCAATCTTTCAATCCTGCGTACTCAAAGACACCAGTCAAAACTCAACTAAATCTTTCAATTCTGTATGTAAATTTTATAGCTGACAGAAACCTTGCCTACTGCCACTACTTTTAAATGGTAAAAGGAAATTATGGAGACTTGGTGATAGTACGTAGATTTTAAATACACAATTAGTAGAAAGAAGACATCTTTGTATTGAATGGAGAATCGGATATATAACTTGCGGATGCATGATAAATTGGATACAAACTTAGAATTTGCACACTTTAATGAGTATTATAATAAATGAGTTCTTCCACAATGCTGGGCAATATTCAAAAATGAATTATGAACCCTTCATGTAAAGATCTCGACAAGTAAATCATATAATGGAAACAGGATTTAAGAAGAATCAACCCGAAGCTTATTATATTTAGTAAAAAATAGGTGATACAAATATAAAACATTTCGATATCGTGTTGAATCATCTGAAGTAAAATTTGAATGTTGCTGAAAAAAGGGACGAATTGCATCTTGATGCACGCTGGACAAATACCAACAGATTTATATTTAAATCAAACTGGCTGAGAAGTGAAGCGTCTGGTAAGTAAAATCTGTATGTAGTACTATATTGCATTGTCGGATATAGTACATCAGAGCTGTGTGCGTTTTCTGTCTCAGTGGTTTGACAAAACGGTCTTTCCTTTATTGGTTCAATTTATATCAGATTTATGGTTCGCTAATCGGTTTTTAAGATATGTACTGCCGTATTGTTCCAAGATAAGCCATGTTGCATGTACTGTCATCACAGGGGTTTTTATATACCAAAGGAGCCCAATTATCTTTGAATCCTATCTCTGATTTTGATGATTTTAACGCTATTTTTGTATGTTAATTATTGGATTGAACTATCCTTCTATTAATCTACTCTAATCGGATCGGAATGTATGTTTCTGGCCTGTAAATTTGGGAGGATAATTATTTGAAGAATTGGTCTGGCAATTTGAGTTTGATTGCCGTATGCAATTGCATTATGCAAAAGAATTGCACGTATAGCAGGAATATTTTTATGGTGAAACTCTTGAAGACTGAAACTTTACCTATGAAACTTCGAGCTGTGCTTATTTTTTGATAATAAAGATTTGTAGATTTAAAATGTTCTTACCTACCCGAAGAGGTAGGTGTTTAATATCAATCAGTGACCGAGCACTTTGTTTCTTCTTATAATTGTAACATCTTGCAAGCAACCATTCACTTCTCCTTCTACTGTAAATTGTTTAGATTATTGAGGGCATTGTTAATGTTGTAATGTGACACAATTGAAAATAAATTATCCTTCTATTTTTTATTAATCTATGTTTTATTCCAACTTTGTTTAAAGTGTTGGTATATCTGTTAGTTTGTAAATATCTTTATTGAAGACGAAATAGTTGGCTTCTACGATGCAAAATCCCAACATTTCAAGTAACTTTTTCTTTGCTAAATTGGTAAATGGCTCAACGACGGTCGCTTTGTATTTTTATAATTTTTAAACCGAGATATGACGTCAAACGAAACCATTGTTTCGTTAGGCTCAAATTCGTCTTTGAAATATTTTTTTATTTTGAAATCCATGCAATTTCCAACATTGTACTCTAAGGGCCGTAAACACAAACCAGAATAATCCACATTCACCTGTAATGCACAAACACCAACCAAGATTACTCGCGATTTAATCCATCGTATTATCCGAGATTTTCCGTGGGTAAAATTTTAATTCGAGGATTATTCCGAATAGGTGACAAATGAGCAAAATTTATATTTAAGTGACAATTACAGTAGACACCAAAGAATAGCACGATTGCGCGGCAACAATATTTTGGTTAGATGCACTAATCTTAAGTTCTTTCTCTACTAAAATGTTTTTTTTTTTAATATTATGTTAAAAAGAAAACTGAAAATTAAATTAATTTTGTGCATTATATTGCTTATTCAACATTTCTTATTTTAAAACATACATATTACTCTTTTATTTCGACATACCGAAAATATCCGAAAGTATGTAGTTCCACATAAGCAAAAAACTCATTGTTTTACGCGAGTTGGTGTTTACAACCAAAGCAAGAAGGATTATTCTCGGATAGGAATAATCTTTACACAGGAAATTGTATTATCCTTGTTGGTGTTTACGGCCCTAAGTGTGAGGTTAGATTCTTTAAAATGTATGCAATAAACTCCGATAAATTATATGCTAGGCTATAATTTAAGACACAATTGGTCTGATGCGACAGTTTTACTTATGAATCTTTGGGAGGCCGTATAATCTTCTAAGCTGTCATTCTGAATTTAGTTCTGGTGCCAATGAGTTGAGTTCTTTCGTGTGTTCAGCCGCACCCAGAATGTCACATTTTTACAATGTCGTTCAGGCGCTCAAAGCGTTGCCAATTCCCCCATTAATGCACACTTTTACGCTACGGAACAGAATGCAAGATGTTTCGCGCATCACATTCCGGCGAAGATTAAGTTTATCGCGGAAAACTATCATCTTATTATTGTGGACGGCACGTCCTTCCGGAAGAAATGTGCCCCGATTGCAATTGCTTTCAAATCATGTGGAAGATGTCCTCCAATCATCGCGTTGATGATTTTCAATCAGCGTTAGCGTAGTGGCTCGATGTATTTTATTTAGTAGTCTTTAGGCTTAGCGCAGTTTTATTCTTTTAATTCAAAGTGTGAACTTTCAAAACTGACGTTTCGAATCGAAGTGTTCAGTTCTTAAATCGTTGTGCGGTGTCAAAACCCTCGAGAATACTTCGCAAGCCATGAAACAGAAACCTATATATGTGCGTGCGTAGTCCGTTTTCAAAAATGTTCTATATTGATACATATGGAAAAGTTCAAAACATTGACTTTAGATATGCTATAGAGCCTAAACTACTATCCATAAAGGAAAATAGTCTGGCATTAATTTAAAGCTTGGTTCCTTACCTTCCCAAAGGCTACACTTCCTATATACCTTACTTAACAAAATAATAAAATGCTTTTGATTACAAAGTAACCTTACCATTTACGCTCAATACCTCTCAGCTGAGTGATAATCAATCAGCAAACAGCATGCCATGACGGCACAGCGACATTACAATGATCACTCAGCTGAGAATTTTTGTTTGAGGAATCGTAGTCATTTGGTTAAGATAATTTTTTTTAAATAATTTTGTTAGGAAAGGTATGAAAAATTTATTACGGTTCGGAAGATAAGAAAGCAAGCTTAAGATTAACAGAACGCCATTTTTCTGTGTGAATAGTAGTTTAGGGCGGAGGAGCTATTCAAATCAAACTTTTGTCACTTTTACATAAGAACACTGCAAATATTTTAGAATGTAAGGACTACGTTGGGCAACGCATGTGGTAGGGGGGAGTCTGTTTCATGGCTTGTGAAATATTCTCGAGGGTTTTGGCGGTGTGTATCACCTTTTCAAGTCATGTGATCTGCATATGTATGACGCCTGATCGCACGGCTTGTGTAGCTGCTTAAAATATTCGTTGTTTTTGTCTGTCAATTCTCATTGGTGAATATGTAAATTTTTCCCAAATATTCACTATTCAACATGGCAACAGTAACATTTCTCTTATCTAGAGTAAAGCGATACTCTTGAGGCGATCAAAGTTCGTCTATAGCTAAATTTTGTGAAAGCAGCTTGCTGAGTTAACATAAACTGTACTGTACTGTATCTAGGAGGAATTAAGGTTATAAAACTTGTTTCGATCATTATTCGACTCATCCGATTAGCATACTAACCCAAATATCAGATTGCAAAGCGCGCCTTTGCTTCCGTGAGGTTTGTCCAAATTCAAGTTTTTTTTTTTCGTTAGTAGACATCGTCAAAGCATCTACCTATCCATCTAAAACCTCACAATACTCATAGTACTCGTAGGTGTAAGTGAAAGCATTCAATTAAAATTAACCGCGACAGAGATTAAAATAAAGCGTGTAAAATATTACATGGGCAGTACGAAGTCTTAATATTGATTTGGTAATCCTTCCTTATTCACGTTCTGCTTGAGAGTAAGTAGAATAAATCTGTAACTTGAAGTTGCTAATAAATTTAGATGTCCAGTCTTCTGTTTTCACACCTACATTTAATCGAGAACTGCCCTAATAAAGAGAAATCACGTCTCATTCCATTACCTTTAAATATTAATGCACAAATCTATAATTTGAAATAAAAAGCAATTTATAAATTGCACAAACCGTTGAAAATACGTTTATTGGAATATACACATACTCTCCCGACGTGAAAATATGATGTTCGTGACTCTTCTTTTAATTTCTCATCTTCAAAAATAGCCCGCCAATTAATAACAAGCAAGATTTTCAGTTCAATGTGCTCCTCAATTAGATGCATAGAAAGGAAATTGAATGCACTTGTTACAAATCACTATCCCTGACCCCTAACGAAAATTGCAAGAACATGTGCGTCGCTAATGAACTTATAGCCAAGAAACTTTTACCTTAGAGAGATAAGTAATTGACGCATACACATCAACGGTGCCAAAAGTCTTCATTTTTTAATTGTAAACATTACTGAAACAAGTTTTGTGTGAAAATAACAGCTGCAAGAATTGAAACTAGCAAAGACATAATTTTTTTTCTTTTAATTTGTTGAAATTAAGCATCAAATCGACTCCGGTAAAATTATTTTTAGATACCATGTCAGTTCTGAAGATTTTGCGTTCTAAACATGTAAGCGAAAAATAAAAAATAAACTAAAATAAAGAGAACAGAAAACACGATCCTCTTCTGCATTAATGATTTTCTTGATAGCATGGAAAATACGTGGGAAGAAGTGGGAGAGGGAGAGTAGTATATTGGAGAAAAAGATGATTTTCGGTGCAGAAAAAGAAAAACGTAAGGGAAAGTTGGAAAGACATTTTCTATAAATAAAACGATCGCGTTTTGAATTATTTTTACCGCCTTCTTATTTTCTTAGACATGGGTAATTTTTCTATAAAAACAAACTTTTCATTTCAACTTAAAATTATTATATAAATGTTACGAAACAGTACATAGAGACAAAATTCGATGTGCTCCCAGGAGGACTGCATTAGTTTTAAATTTAATCTCCAAACAGCTTCTTTCCCAATTCCATCATCCGGTGATTGCGGCACACTCGAAGTGCATCGGCCTTTTTAAGTACAGGAATAACATTTTCGTTGGCCTCAACCAACTGACTCAGGAAATCTTCATAGGCAGATTTCACATTCGGCTGAAGAGTTCCGATTTTTACTTTTCGCAATGTCTGAATAATACCTTCAGCCCAACCGCTTTCAATGGCGAATTCTGATATCCAAGGCACTAGAGGTAGAATTCCGCACATTGTTTGCATTCCCAAAAACCAAAGTTCAGATATTTCCATCCAATGTTCCTTGTACGTAATTGATACAACCAAAGCAGTAGGATCGTTTGATTCGTCGATATTGTATGCATCCCAAAGAAAACGAATTGTCGCCTGAATATATCTGCATATAGAAAAGTCATTTTGCTTAACTTTTTTTGCTTGTTGTTTTAATAAAAGGAGCCCCAAAACAGCAAGATGACCGTGCATAACTAAATTCTCGGGGAGTTCTTTCAGCTCTGGGAGATTATCAAAAATGAACTTGATCAAGTTATCAAAAAGAACGCTCTCTTCAACAATTTTTGGCTCCAAGACCGTCAAATTCATAAAAATATTACAAAGACTGACAATTGCTGTTCGAGCATCTTTCATTTCTTCTAATTGTTTTGGTGTTAGAACTGGATCAGGTTCGTTCATCCGTTGTAGACGTTCGGCTCGTGGAACTGGAGGTTTCTTATAGTGAGCAATTGAGAAATAGTATTTGAGGGCATCAAATAGAACTTCATCCTGTTTTGAAGAAAAGATTATTTTCCTTGCATCGTCCTCAACACCTAGATGACATAGTGCTGGAAGCATCACCCGAAGTATATCAACAGGCGATTCACCTTCTTTTTTTTCTTCTCGGAAAGTACGCGTTTCCCTAAATGTTTCATTAGCAAGATGAAACATATAAGGAAGCACTTTATAAATACCTGGACGCATAGCATTAGTTTCTTGGGCTAACCATGCAGATAAAATCCTCACAATTGCATAAACAAAAGATTTATCTTTTGGTGATAGAGCATCTTTTACTTTGTCATTTGAAATTCGCGTAATTACTGCCAGCACTGAATTAAATGCTCCCTTAAGTGCTGTATACGTTGATTGTTTTTCCTTCTGATCCATATCAATTAGATCATTCGCCATATATTCAATGCAAAGCTCCAAAATAATGAAACAACACGTAATTAGATCTGCATTTGCAAATGTTCCTTCTAACTTTTTGTCATCCATCTGCATGCGAACCTCGATGGCGGCAAGTTGTAAAAGAAGCAAAAAGAACTGTTTAGCATCGTCCATAAATGCCCACTCGACACCTAAAACTTGCAGAGCTGACGCTACTAGCTGCAATGTTGGATCTCTTTGTTTTTTATCTATTTTACTTCGAAGAATATCGTTTACTCCTTTAAATACACTTTCTGGCCATATCTCACCAGTTAGGGAATTGACAATTACATCTCGACGACAACTTAACAAAAGTGACGACAAAATTCTACATAATTCAAATTTCCTCTCGCTGTGATCAGTCTCCATGTCCAAGGCGATTCGTTGAAGCAGTGCATGAAAAGGTTTAGGATCATCACTCCAAGCCACTGGACCAAATTTACTTGCTAATTGAACAATAAGTTGCAGAGCTTCATCTGTTTGAAAACTTTGTTGGGAATAAATATGAGACATTTTTGGAATAGCACCCATTTCTAATAAAGCCTTCTGACCAGGTTCATAGCTAGCTATACTTTTCAAGCAACTGTATGCCTCACTTACTACGATTAAGTTATCATCATAATCATCATCATCAGCTGTTTGAACAATTTCTAGTAATGTTGGAATCGCTCCAATCATATCCTTATGAGTGGCTAAATCTTTTTCCCCGCAGAAGCATGTTAGGATGGTTAAAGCAACACTTTTGTAGACCAAAGGTGGACAGTCGCTGGGTAAATTTTTAGACGATAATAATTTTTTTAAGAAATCAAATCCAATCGCTTCAAATAGTAGTTTCTTCGCAGCTGGAGTACAGTCTTTTCCCTTCACTATTTTTGTGACCATAAATAGAGCTGCAAACTTTTCAGTGTCGCTCTTTGTACCCTTTAGCATTTCAGCACACTTTTTCACCGGTTCCGGTATCTCAGACATTTTTTTTTCTTTTTAAGCCGACTTAATACCGAACAAACCGAAAATATTATTCAATTTTTAGGCAAATTCTTTTCACGTATAACGCTCGATTAAAATATTTCTTTCGAATGGCAAATGAACTCGATGGCACTATCCTCTCGACTAACTAAACATTTTAAGGAATTCTTCTTTCTCACTTGGATTTTGTGTGTATATTTAAAATTGAAGCCAAGACTTCTTAATCTCGTACTTGTCTTGTCTGCTTTGCTTCTTCATGGATAAATATAGAATGAACGAGGTGACCACAATGTACCCCAGTGCGCTGAGCTAAGAGATTTTTTACACACCACAGTCACAAGGCGCATTAGTTCAATTCTGGAAATGATTTAATTTCCAGTGTTATAGCTTCAAAATTTCAATTTTCTTAGCTTTATAATTTCTTAAAATATTTTGCTTCGCACCGCATATTAGGCGAATTTATGGGTTATGTTTTAATAATAATATTTCTTTTTTTAATGTCATTGAAATACTGCTAATATATACAAATATTCTTTTCCTAAACTTTTTATAATGCTTACAGTTTATTTATTAATGATAAGAAATTATATTAAAAATGTTATCAATTGCGTGCGTCAAACAATTTTGGTGACATAAATATCCACATTCCACATGACAATCAAAATATATAGGGTTGGCATAAAAAAAAACTAAGCGTTTCGATTAAAATTCTCACAAACGAATGAGCTTGTCGTTATCATTATATATTTCATATAAGTTAAACTTTTGTTTCAAATGCATTTTGAGAAATCGAAACATCTATAAAAATTTCAAAATGTGTAACTATACAATAATTTAATTAAATCAGAAATTTTTTCAAAATTATTTCGTAACAATATCGTTTCAAATTTGAACATCGATTAATCGAAATTTTAAGTTATCAGTGGTTACACGTCATGAATTCAATTGACAGCATATGCGATAGTCAACCAGCCAACTATTATGGCCTTGAAACCTTGAGCAAAATATTTTTAAACACTGCTTTATTTAATCGATGGCTTTGTTGTATATAATTAATGAAATGAATTAATATTGAATTATTTAATATATTCAAAATACCTTCTTTGTTGCCTTAGCATCTGCTTTCCTGGTCGGAATAAGTGTATTATCTAAGTCAAAAAAAATTCCCGATATATTCTTCAGGATTTTTTGTGAATTTAGAAATGAGCTGCTCTTAATTGGAACCATTATTACATTCCGTTAATTAGAAAATCAATTTGTTCTAAATTTATTATGTGCACACGAAAATACTTCGACGATTCACTGACAAACATGCCAGACAGCTGACATTCAACTGAGTGAAGTGAGAGCAAATGTCATGCTGGTTTGCTGTTGTTTGGCATTCGTTTCGTACGTATTCTCGTATTCCTCTACAGTGGCCTGGTAACAGCCAACATAAAGAATGATTAAAACGAATTTTCAGAACTTCCCTTTCCTGGATTTTTTCCTTTTGCGTTTTTTTTTATAATCTAAATTTTAAGAAATAAATTGACAAAATTAATGTTTTTGCACATAAAATAAAAACTAATTGCAATATTCGGTATGATATTAAAATAACTTATAAGTACAAAATATTTAATGGTCCAAAATCCCATTTGGTTCAAGTTCAATTATCAGTAGCCAACCTTTCAGATATGAATAGGTTCAAAATGTCAGATAAAGACGGGATGATGGGCGAAGAAACGCTTCAAAAAAGTACGTTTTTAATTCAAAACTAATTATTATTTTGATTATATTCATTTATTTACTTTTATCTAAGCACCCGTAAAGAGAGAAAAAATTGCAGAAGACTCACTAATGGCTCTAGAAAAATTGGATCGTTCATCGCCGGATTTATGGCCAGAGAAAAGTAAGTGACAAGAAGTGGTGCTTTGTTTCTAATATGTATTACAGAATTCATCAAAAGCGACGGTTATTTCTACGTCATTTCTTGTAAAGACAACATTTTTTCTGCTCTTTCGAAAAGTGTTATCAAAATTGTGCTTGATTAATAAATAAAACTTATTTAACTACAGTTCCTGGTGTTACAGACTTTATAGCAATGAGCAATACACCAATTAATACATCACCTCCAGCCTGGACAAGAGGATTAACTCAGGAGGACATTAATTCAATGCACCGTGAGTATTATGTGTATATTTATGGACACGTTTTTATATATATATTTATATATATTTAGATTTTAATTAATTGCTTTTTAGAGCTTGGAGCGTTATCTTCAAATGGCCTAATAGGTGAAATTAAGAAACTATACGATCAAGCCTACCAGTTAGGTGTGATGGAAGCTAAAGAAATGACTCGAGGAAAGTACCTAGGAATATTTTCTAATTCTAAGAGGAAGTAGGAAGCTGACTACATACTTTTATATTTTCACATTCCGCCTTCTTTTTCTTTTTATTACCAATAGAAGTTTTCTTGCATTTTTCTATTTATTTTTTTTGTAGAAAATTTTTATAGAACGCGAACGATCTGCCGCCACATTAGAACTAAAATTGTAACAAAACATTTTAATACTGGATTGTATAGAAAATTTTTAATATAGTAAAATATAAGCGAGAAATGAAGGGTTTTTTTTTAAACATAAACATATTTATTTGAGTACCCATGCCAAAGGCACGCATAGTGCTGGGCACAACTTAGAAAGTTACATAGTAGATTTACACTGTAGCAAAACAACTTTTATAAGAACCTGATAGGGAAGATACCTAATTGCTTATGGAATCATACAAATACATAACATAGCAATCTAATATTTTCCTTGGACAGTTGGATGCATCTCAATGGACATATACATTGAATAGCTACAGGAGATACAAGATGACAGCAGTTTTCCTGTATCGACTATCGACACTTAATTCCCTGAGAAGTACTGTACTGTTTAATTAATTATGCTAAGTGGTAAACAATCTATTGTCGTAGATCCCAACGTTACACGTTGCTTTAAAAGCAGGGGTTCATAAATAAATATACTTTGACTTCTCCAAAGTTGGACTGAGATCCAGGGCTTGTATTTAGATTTTCGATTCGATTGGTAAAACTACAATTTTCTCAATTTTATATTATTAGCTATACAAGAAAAGACCGATTGGCATCTATGCATGAATAATTTCTGCATATTGAAAAAGATCGACTTAAGTTGGACTTTTCTCGGTATATTGAACACTAATTTGGTCTTCATTAACACTGTCACCATGTACAAAAATATTCCGCATCCCTAGTAAATAAGATCGAGTGGCGATACAAAGCTCAATAAAGAAGTGTTGTGTACGAGTAGCTTAAGACGCCGGCAATGTTCTAAGGGAGTTTAATTTATTCAGGTAGACCGCAAAAGATGTTTATGAAAAATTCTCTATACATTTTTTAATTTTGAACTCGGTGTACTAAGTTTGTCATTCCATTTGTAACGCACAGAAATAATGATGGTGGAGCAAAATGACACCCACGCAAAGCTATTTGGATTTTTGCATGTCCGTCCATCCGCCTGTGCGCGCGATGACTCGAGAACGCGTATACTTAGAGAGCTGGAATTACACGGACTTTAAAAATAAAGGAAAAACTATCGTGCAGGGAGCAAACTACATATTCGGGCGTCTGTAAACACGTTGGCGTCTAGCTGAACCTCTTAAAGCGATTCTGTTTTGGTCGGACTACAAAATGTTCTTCCATTGCTCAATAGTTCAGTTGCCGCACTTACCCGCGAAATGCATTCTGGCTCTTCTGTGCTGTGGAAGAAGTTCGAGGGTGCGGATCGGGCGGAACGCTCTAAGGTTTCTTTCAGCTAACTTTCTCCTTATTGTTCGATTCGCTTACGCTGACATTTCTTGCTTCAGAAAGACGAGTACGAGCTTCAGCAGGTGTACAGATGCGATTCTTCAACTCATTGCTGACAACAAAACGGTCATCTCGATCAATGTCTGCCCTAAACTGGTCTTCGCGTATAGAAACCGGTCTCCTGAAAACATCGGATGGCGTTCTGTATAGTTGTTCGCTGCTCACCAAATATCGAATCCCAGCGATGCGATGTTGAAAGTACCCAACATTTGCCAGAGCCAAAGCCCTAGTTAAGTGTAGCATAATTTTTGTTGGTTAAAATAAATTAAAAATTGCACTAAACTTTAATAAAATTGATTCGAATGCTCAGAGGCAAGAGCTACAGGATTTGAGCCATTACTGCCCCTTGATTTCATCTAAACAGATGCAGTGGAAGTTGAGAAGGGTGGGCAATTAATTGTGCCTGTGAATTTATATATGACAAAACTCCTATCAGAATCTGTAAAAGGCGTACCAGTCGGTGCTCCTTGTTCACGAATGCTATATGTACAGAGACTAATTAAAGCAAGGAATGTATTGTATCGCCGTTACAAAATTTCTGCACTGCTGCTAATCTTCAAACAACGAGAAGGTTTTTTCGATTAGTTGCATTGATTTATTCGATATTTTTATTCCCATGGTTTATTACAGCTTTTATGACATTTATTTCTCAACTTTTTATGGATGTATGTAATATTATCTACTTGGAAATACATAGATATCACAGTATCCATCGCTGGAAGATAGCTGTTATCGTTCCTAGTAGCCCCAAGGCTTCTGAAATTCTCACACGATCAGTTTACACCTTTTTCAGTAATTGGTCGTAGCAAGCCGCAAGGTTTTAAGCTTGGTCAACTGCTCTTCTATTTATATACAGGGTGTTTCAGGTTAAATGGGAAATATTTTGGCGGCGAGTTGTACGGGTCGATATATGCAGAAAATTGTATGGGAAGTCGGGGCTGCAAAATTTGTGGTTTTGGTCGAAAGGAGCAGGGTTTGGGATTTTAGTATTTTTCCCTCTTAACATCCTGTAACACTCTTATTATTAAACACCTTATAGAGATAAAAATATTCAACCAACTCTCTATGGGACGATGAAGTGAATAAATTGGAAAAAATTTCATAATTTTTTCAAGATTCTGTAACCTTATAATATTACTTTAAAACGGGTTCCACGCATGTATGTACCTATCTAAATGCAACCGTTCTCGGGATAAGTCTTAATGTTATAAATATGTTGATACCATTAAGTGTAATTGATCTGTTGACGTCCGTGAAAAATTGGTAATAAGTGGCCTCCAGCTCCCACAGAGATTCGCATTAAAAGATATTTGGTGCTACGCCCTTATTATGTTAGGTCCAGGAAGGCTATCCCATTGTAGCTGGAGAGCTTTTATATGCCCTCGTATCCTGATATCCACTTCAGGGTTACTTTACTTGCCTTTGATAGTAGATCTAGGGCATCCCAACTGTCGCGCAGTTTTAAAGTGAAGTCATTGGAATTTAGTAGTTTTATCGCGGCTTGGCTATTGGGAGTTTATATATATATGTTTGCGTTCCGCTTGCTAGATTGATTCTGTTGCAGGTTTCTATAGTATGGATTCTACTTAGATCCGTCGGTGTACTAGATGTATGCGGATGATGTCCAGATCATAATATCGTAATACCTTAAGTAAACTCTGTTCGAAATTTGGACGTACAGTTGAATGTAAAATGCTTGTTGTAATCATGTCTCTAATTTAAGAAAAACTATATCAGCTCCCAATTATAAAGAGAGGTAATATAAGCCTTGTAATCAACCTTGTAAGCGCATGTGGCAGGACGAAATGTTGGAGGATAATCTAAAATGTCTTAGGCATTAATATGTAAGCTATGTATATATATAGATTATCCGCCAACATTTCGTCCTGCCAGATGCGCTTTAGACTGATTACAATGCTTATATTACCTCACTTTATATTTGGGAGCTGATATAGTTTTTCCTAAATTTAATTCACATTGCCAGCGGAAGCAAGCTCACTTCTAATAGCATAGTTCGAACTGTTCATGGTTTGTCCAGATCTTCTCATATTTCCCCGAATATTGACTCTTGTTTAGTGTGCTGACGCATTGCACATGCAACCGTTTTCGAAATATACCTGCTTTTATGATGCATAATTTCACTAATTTGATGGAATTGCATAAAATTAGGCGCTATTTCTATCTTTAGTAGCAAAATTAACAAATTTAGATCAATTATAAAGTAACATTCTGAGGTTTCCAAGTTTTGCAAGAAAATGTAACGGTTATCCGACATTTTGGCGGGAAAATCGTTAAAATTGAAAAGCTATTGAGATATTTGGTGCTACTAAAGTCAGATTTTTACTCCCACGTTGCTTTTTAGGGTTCTGTACCCAAAGGGTAACAACGGGAACCCTTTACTAAGACTTCGCTGTCCATCCGTCACCAGGTTGTATCTCATGAGCCGTAATAGGTAGACAGTTTGTACGGAATCCTTTGTGCGCGAGGCTGACTCGCACTTGACCGGTTATTATTTACTCACTATGAATACCGATACGAAACTGTTCTGAAAATGGGGTTCTGAAATAGTTTGGCGATAAATTTCCAGTAACCAAAAAAGCCTCAAGGGCACGCACGTGCCCAGTCATTGACAAATGGGTTAATAAATGTGTTTCGAATTAAATTGCCGGCAAATGTCAATGATGATGACAATAATATTTTTTGAGTTAATTTTTAACATTTATTTTCATTTTATTCGTTATTTCATTACAATCATAACATTTTTTTTATGTACAATCATAATACAAAAACTATTACTTTTGCATTACTTAACTATTTTGAATTTTAGAATTTATAATTAGGTTTGAAGAAAAATTTATGAAAACTTTTCCTTAATTCTTTGTTAGTCGTCAATATTCCGTGAAAAATGTTGTCAAATAACTGACGATACCATTTTCAATCAAATTTTTTATTCATATTATTCTTAAATCTTGTGTGCGTAAAATAATATTTTATTGCAATTTTCCTGACATGCATAATTTAGGTTTATAAACCGAAGAACGTATAACCAGAGATCACAAATTGTTTAAGATGCACTGTACACTTGTATTGTAATATAACTGAAGTATAACAAGTATCTTGTTGTTACCAAACCACAGTGCTAGAACACAATGTTCATTCAAGATTTCTATGGTTATACGATCTTTCTTCCCTTTTTGTTTTGTTTTTTAAAGGCAAAATTTGATCGTTTCGTATCGCTGTTAATACAAAAACAAGAACAAAAAAACATTTCAAAAACAAAGCTTCTCTCGATATTGGCTACTCTACGACTCATTAAAATTATTGTTAACATGTTTTTTCCCTTCTTTAATTTTAATTATTTTAGTTGCTTTTTTTTTTTACTTTTATAATTACATAAATTTCTAAAACAATGTTTCTTAGTAAAAACTTTATAAATTTGATTGTTACAAATTGCAAAAGGCCATTTCACTTTGCATTCACAAGTCATCATCGAAGGCACTGATTTTAGTTTTTGTTTTATTCTTCTTCTATGTATATTTATACTAGGCACACAAAAAATATATATTTATTAAATTACACATAATTCATATACAAAATGACTGGCAACTGGCAATATAATATGTAATCAAAAAAAAAAAAAAAACAATCGACAAAAATATGCAAAATGTGCGCGTTTTATAATTTTAAAATGCTTGTAAAATTGGCAACGGGGCTTAAGAGCTTAAAAATTATTTCCTGTTTTAAACTTATGCAAATTATGTATGTATATAATTAATTGGCTTGCTTTTCTCATTTCCATTATTTCCCCTACTACTATAAGTTTACCTTAAACTAGTTAAACACTTAACAAACTGTGTTTTACCGCGAACACTGAAAGCAACAAGTTAATAGTATGTACAATTTATAAAATTACAAATTAAAGTGTATGTGTGTGTAATAAATTAAAATTATAAAACAAAGTTAAGACATTAAAACAATCTAAAAATAAAAAAGAAAAAAAAAGAGAAAAAAAAACGACACCTATTGAGGAATCAGACCCATCCACCTGTTAATTTATGGAACATTTCCTCGTTCAGAGTTTGGTTCGTTTCTTTTGATCGCATCGACATAAAAATATAGCCACCAATGAATTCATGAACAACTTTACAATCTGCTGAGAGGCAGGAGAAGATTATGTTTCCTTCTTGGAATTGAATCATCATGCATTTAATGCCCCAGTTCACGTTCCATGCCTGCAAAGAAAGATTTAGTAAAAAATGTATTTAAACTTCTAATGTCTCGAATCTTTATCAGATGTTCGAAATAAGTAAAAATATTAGTTAGGATAGTTGGAGAGGTGAAATGAGGAGGTTGATAACACCAGGAAAACGTGCTAAGAATCAAGTCTTTCGTACGTGGTAAAGATAGATATTCTAAATGAGGTATCTCTGCATTGGCGGTGTCAAATTTTAACACACTAATGAGGGCACACATCAGACTAAAACCAACAATTTTCGATGACCCAAAATAGACGTTTTCATAATGAATAATAATGAATGTGCAAGTCCAAATGCACCAAATCTTCTCATAAAGATTGGAGTCACGACCCCACTAATAGTTTTTCTTTTTAAATTAGAAGAATAAGGAAGTCTACATATGTCCAAATTGAGCGGGTGATGTGATCGAAGTTGGCCTCCAGGATAAAATTTAGATCATCCGGGCGTAAAGAGCACACACAGGGTAGTGAAAAAGAAGCTCAAAGGGTACTCTATCTTCCCACAGATAAGAAAAATGATGAGGATTTTAAAGAAAGAGAAGAGAGATAGTAAAACTGTCTTAAAAAAGAAGCTGGAATTTCTTGGTTTCTATGGTGATCAAATTTTTTACTAGATATTAGGTAAAAAATTATTTTGGCAGGCTATAAGGGTTGGTCTCCCGCTAAAATTATCAATAGTAACTTTACCAGTTCCTCTAGAACTGATCTGCTACATAATGGTGATGCGGACGTTTTCACTCAGAATGAAGGTAATGTTTTGCCTGCAAAAGAAAGAGGCACGTATCATGGTTGTGAGATCGATGAGTGATGGAGTAGATTAGTTTATATTTGTGGCGGAATGCGCAGGCGTTAGCTTCGCATCCACTGTGACCTGAAAGATCTATTGTGTCCCCTTTCAATTTAGTCCCTTTCTAGGTTTAGACTGTTAGTAAAGTTCAGAGCCATTTTGGGATTGAGACTTCAGACGAATTTGATAGAGGAAAAGCATGTTCGAGGTGGATTAATATCCGTCTGGCTAATGCCTCGCAATTGCAGAGCACGTGCTCAGCTTGGAATACGGTAGCGGTAGAGATATGGTATCTGGGGCCGTATACGCCCAGGTCGCCTCCAGTGTTCCTTTTTCTTTTTTAAACGTCTGTATAACACACCAACGATCGTTGTTGGAAGAACGGTTTAGTTGTACGCCATTGTTGTCAGTCCCCCAAAACTACGTCTGTTTTAATATACTTAAATGATCAACCAGATAACCTGGCCTGAACTGTTTCTCCTTTTGCAATCTGACAGTACTGGAGATCGCTTCCTTTTTCACCTGAAAATGCAGGGTTGGAATAAGAATTCGAAATATGTTAGTTCAGTTTTGAATCTGTCCTGTTTAACAGTCTTGATTATGTCCGTGTAATTATACCAACGGCTAACTGCGAGAGACCGAAACATTGACGCACTTTCTTGGTCATTGTCCGGAACTCTCTATTAAAAGATATAAATGTCTCGCGTCGTACAACTTGAATGAACTGCAATGAAGTAGACAGAAAGCAAATTTTTAAATTTGTAAGAGTGTCCATGTAATTTAATTTATGAGCTCATAATTATAAATTTCGAGGCCTAGTGCTGAACCAAACTCAGAGGTTTGCTCTTCATTAAGTATACCCACTCTCTCAAGGATCTTTTGATCTATCAATAATATACACCTAATTAGCTTTTGGCAAAAAAATCAACGATAGCCAATGCATGCAGACTTTGTTTACAGAGTTTAACAACATGCGTAATCTCACAAAAGCTATTATAAAACGCCAACCTCGTTCAAAAGAAAACCGGCAGAAAGTAAGAAGGATTACTACTGTCATCAGTAGAGAAACTGTAAGCCTCTTTGGAAAGCACCTACACGCACTCTACAACTTTTTCTCTAGAAGTTGTATGTACGAGAAGTTGAATGCCCTGATATTGTCGGAAGTAGAACTTTTCCATTAGGCAAGCCAATCTTTTACAAACTAGGGTAAGTAGAGAATATAGCAAGTAATGTACTTTTCAGGTTCAGAAAAGCTCTAACTACATTAATTACTACAGATTTGGTGTCACAAGGGACTATTACAGACTGATAGGTTATTGTACTGATGATCTCCACTCTAATCTAATTATGGAACATTAGAATAGAAACTATAATCGCTATAATTTTGTTTAGTGACATTTTTAAGGCCTTTTACAGAGTATGGCATCGATGCATTTAGTCAAACTTATTTTGATCACTTTCAGTTTCGTTCAAAAGTTTTTATTTCGTCTTATAATCCACCGGAGTGTCCTAGCGCTGATAAGTACTACTATTGACTGTGGTTAATCTTACATATTGTTTGATTACTTTAAAACAGTACCAAAACTTAGCTCTCTCTTTTTTCCGAAGGAGAATCGATTTCTGATTGATATACCATCACTTAGCGCTCTTTGTACAAATATTTCCAGCAAGTTATGTTGAACTGAATTTGGCGTTCCTATAGATCGAGAATATTTACGTAAGAGCAGATCTACAGTGTAAGAGAGTTAAGCACTGAAAAGTGCAAACAGCTTCCATCTCTTCGCAGTTTGAAATATATTCGGCAGTAGAGGGGCTCTGAGAAGCTTTCGAATCAAAACTTGATGAATTTGTATTTATCACACTCTTTCACTTCCAGCACTTATATTTGTGTAAGTTAATTATTGGCCTCCGCTACTCTCCTCATGACCCTAACCACTTCCCATTTGACAAAAAAAGAATATCGGTAAATAACTGTATTGCGGGTATAACCATATAATTAGAAAAGACATCCATCAAATAAATAATGACTACAACACAGTATGCATCAACTTGCACAGTGATTAAATCATTCGATGCTTACCTTCATTGTATTATATCTCCAAGTCTTTAGGTGATCACCTGTACTGATGTCCATTTTCATTATTCGGTTTGGTGCAACACCCAAAAGTTCCTCCTTCTTCTGACCGTCGAATTTAATAACAAATAATGTTACGCCGAAATCTGGAAGACTTTGCCAACCTTCGATAAATTTCAATTTCGCTTCTACAAGACTGAGGTTTTTCACATTTGCGTGTGCTTCAAGTATCCTTTGGGCAGCTCTTCCGCGTATTTTCTTAAAAATTCGTGGTGCCAAATAATCGGCGGGATCAATTGAACCTGGATGAACACTGACTGCCGGTTCATGTGCTGGTTTCTGCATACTGAGAAAAGATCTTATGCTTGATACCTCACTTTCATATGAGCTATCGGCTAGAGAACGACCTTTAGATGCCAATCGACATGCGGCCATCCATTTAGCATATTGATCCTCATTTTCGCAACGTATCCACATTTCACTATTCGGACCATTTCGCCCTTCTGGCGGCACCTCCAATTTTATACTGAATTTTCCATGTGCAATATTTACTTCGGGGGTGACTTCACATCCTCGCAAATTAATTACAACAGAAGGTGCTCCACGCCGAGATTCTTCGGCACTTTTGAATAGATATAAATGTAGATCTCGATATGAGAAGAAGTAACGTTTGTATCCTCTCATTGTAAACCTTTTCGGTCTGTAAAATGAAATAAAAACATTAAAACCCGTTAAAAAAAACATTTTTATATATTAAATATAAGTCTTACTTCAAAAATCTTAAGTAGTCCGTAAGTTCCGGAATTTTTGTTATGTTTCCAACTTGAGTTTGGGAATTGGGTCCTTCGAGAGTAATCTGAAGCTCACTAAGCGCTGCGTCAATGTCATCATCAGTTCCATTCTCCACACTAGACGTATCGATTCCGGAATCAGGCTGTTGAAGTTCACTTTGGTGACCAATTTGGAACTGAGGAGGTTAAAATTTAATTGAGTAAAATTTTCAAAATGTACAATTTTATAATATAGATGCCCCACCTGTAAAGCTGCAAACATAAGCATCTCTTCCTCCGTACATTCCATTTCTTCATTTAGAATAGCCCACTTTGCCTGTTCATAAAGCTGATTGATCCTTACCTGGTCATATTTAGGATTCAAATCAAAGAAAGTGTAATACTTGAAACGCAAACAGAGCGTATCAAATTCTCGTATTCCTTGTTCCATGATAGATAAGGATGAGTCCAGCCATCCAATATTCATGCGAGCGCGTTCAACAAGAGATTTTGGTCGAACCATCCTTGAGCGAACATCTGGGCTAGGTGCTCGTGGACTAGATGCAAGATTTTCTGTAAAATCTCCAAGGCTTGAAGACGAATCAAAGGTTGTATAGCCATTTGTGCTATGTTTCCAAGTCTAGAAGAAAAGACATTAGCTGTGCAAACAAATTCCAGATAGAAGTAAAAAAAAAACATCAACTCACTCCTGTAGGTGAACTTATAGGTGTGCTTTGTTGTGGTGTTCTTCTGGGTGTCGTATGAACCGGTGCACATGAGAATGTGCCATTGTGTGTTTTATCTAAACTACCGTTGCTTCCATTGAAGGAATTTATTGGGATAAACGAATTTGTATCAGGAGCTGGCTGTAGATATGTGGTTCCATTCTCTTCTGGGATGGCAATTTTCCTCTTTGGAAATTGTGCGTAATTCTTTTTTAGATGCTCATGTTCTAGTGGTTTGCATAAAGATAACTCTTCCGGATGCCGAATATCCAAATCCTTACAAAGATTTACTACAGCTGCAAATGTTTTGATGGAATAGTCAACCCGGCAGTCCAGATATCGAAGATCTGGCAACTGAAAATCAAAATAATTTTTATGAGTAAAATGAACAGAGACTTCGAATTTCAAGTGATTTTTATTTAAACTAGTCATAGTAAGGCAAACAGAGCCTTCATTAACCTGTACTTGGTAGCAGATGCAGATAAACCTAATCTGTTTATTCGCAATAGAATTCAATGACGAAACTATTACGCTCGACCAAATTCAGTATTCCACAGATTTTATAGTTACTATACTTATTTTTTCGACTTGAAAGGGGTACTCCATAACATTTCCTACTTCTTTAGAGTCGGTTTTAAGGGCGTATGAGGCTATAGCTGTGTTCTTTTGTGTACCTGGTTCTAGAACTCCCATATACTGGAGAGAACAAATTGTTCTGCCGATTGAAGCGAACTATTTGTTCTGTTCGCTTCATTTAAATCTTTCTTTTGTGTATCTTTTGTTCTGCTGACACAAAAGAACACAGCTATAATACAAGAATATTCTGATCACAAACAGTATGACACTCGTACAAAGAATACAGAGGTCATAGTCTCTATATGAGATTTATGGGTGTTGCGCCACGTGCTCTTTGAGAAGAAAATATGTGTGGACACGATTGATTTATGTGCTCTATCAAATCTCCACTAGTTGTGGGGCTTGCTGTGACAATTGCCTTCATTGGTGGAGGATGCTTTTGATAACATAACCGTTCATGCCTTCAGAACACGAAATCTGAGTGAGATAGTCTGTGGTTGGCGCAGATGTAACACAAACGGCAAACTACTTGCGAAGCTCCTTGAGGATGTGGGTGACGGCACTCGGAGACTGACTCAAAAGGCTGTTCTTGTCATAACGTGCGGATAATTTTGGGGAAGGTTTCTGGATACCCAGCAAGACCCGGGCATAGTCATGACATCGGGCGGAGTGGTTGATCTCAATGTAACCCCCGACAAGACGATGTTGATACCTTTAATAGGGAAGAGACTGTTAGATAAGCTAGTAAAATTAAATCTTTTAGGCACAACTATAGTCTTCAATAGTCAACCCAGATATCTATAGGTTAATCTTTATTTTGAGGCTATATTGGAACTTCGCTTACAGATTATCGTGGAGAGATGGCCTGAAGGTTATTCTAAAACTGTCACAGAGCATGCGGAGAGACATAAGGGCTAAAACTAAGAACAATGTATTGGATCTATACGGCGCGGTTACATGATGACGTAGGCCAAGAGGAAAGTGGTTAAAGTAAAATTGAACCGCATATACAGAGGATGGCATAGGTAAGCCCCACTGCTTTCATACGAACAATAGCAGCGCTGGAAGCTCGTTTGGACTTTATAGATAAGTGTGTCGGTCTTCTTCGGAAGAACCTTGACAAAAGGCAGCTTACGATAGAGAGGTTTCGAGGAAATTCCTGAAGTAATAATGACATAATACCATATGAGGGCAAGGTTCTCTCCGTCCCAGGTACGCTAATTAGTGGTGGAGAATCGAGAAGCTTGCAATTTTCAGAATATCCCCAGTGGGTAAGCTGATGGGTCTAAGATTGAGACGTATGATGGGGCTGGGGTGTTTGGAGCATCTTTGAGCATGTAGAGGCTTGTCACAGTATTCCTAGCAGACGTTTATACCATATTGCTCTATGCCTATAAAATCATGTTAATCTTCTCCGACAGTCAGAGAGCAATTAAGGCAACTACATCGTTTGTGGCGGCAAAGTCAAGGATTGTGTGGGAGCATTAATATGCTCTTTATATAAATTGAATAGATCAAATTTTGTCACCCTAATTTGGATACGATTTCTAGGCAAGGCTTTGAGATACCTCCAGTTAATCCATAGCCAATGTGCTGGTTACTTTGTGTACGGGAAATATCAGCGAAAATATATGTGCACTGGAAGAATATTGTGGAGTATGCCAATGACAAGTATTTCATGGTGATTCCGTTAATTAAAAAGGGGGGATGCAGTAGGATGGTGGTTAGAGTTTTGGCGGGTTTTATTATGGACCATTATCAACTGAAGAATCACTATCACTATTGGCGTGGGCGCATGAAATTCCGAAGATAGCTAGATAGAAAATAGCAACGTTTGGTAAACCATCACAGTTGTACCCTTATGACAGAATGCTTTATGAGCTTCTAAATTTGTTCTAAGGAGATGGGAAGTCTACCACAATAGGTCCTCTGAGTGACCGTATAGCACTTTAATATTCCCTGTTTAAATCAACCAACTAACCAACACTACAGCTCACCATGAGATATGTAATTTTTTATTCATAGCTTCGCTCCCTTGTGAACGATTGTATGTACATATTTGATCCGACTCGCCTGAATCAAAACGAAATATCGATCGGATTCGAAGTTTGAGCTATGTAACTTCTATAGTGAGTGACAATATTGCTATTATTGTTTTTTCCCTACCTTGAAATATCTTAATTCAGTTTAAAACCAATTGGAACCCTAAAATAAGTGTTTTAGCATATTATAGTGTCGGAAGTGAAACGGAGGAGAAGTAGGTTGTATCTTTCTCGAGTTGTGATAGAATGTAGCAAGTAAGATACAACTCCAGGGTGCTGTAATCTACTTTTGATTACTGATCTCAGCGTACGTTACGAATGATTTTTTTTAAATCAGAGTATGGTTTATAAGACGGAATGCCTCTTTTGCCTTGAAGAAGTGATAAGGAGTCTAGTTTATTCGATTTCCTTAAGGTTCATCCCCATGTTAAGGATTGCATTTTTTAGATCTGGTCTTCTACTGGACCTACTTCTACTTCACCAGAGGAATAGAATAATTACAGTGAGTACATTTTTTTCCGTGTTCGGGACTCGGATCCATTGCCATAAAAGAAACACACGCCTGCATATTAATGATGATGACTACTACAACTACTACAGTTGGAGTTAGTTAGATATTATAGGAGCGACTATATCAATATAATAATGGCTAGTACAAGATAAATATAAAGCGTACATGCAAGGGATGTAACAGGATCTGTCTATGTGCTACATGAGATCTTGGGATTCCGAATATTGCCAGGTATACTTAATATGATAGGTAAGTTTCCAGAACAAAATTAAAGAAAAACTTGAGGATCTCAAGAGACCCGAAAATATATAAAAAAAAAAAAAATATTGTAAATTGGTAACTGATGGAAGTTATGAGATAATTATGAACACAAAACTCTAGACATATCAAGATAATAAATAATTTTCAACTCTTTTGAAACTTAATTCTGCCTAGCCTCCAATTAGTATTAATTATGGAGGTATGAGAAATAATTGGGAAGGCGTATGAAAATTAAAAGCACTCTGACGAAAACTTCAGTTAGGCGTGTATACAGGAAAGAAAATCAATCAGCATTCATTCAGCTGTCAAAATTTCTTGTTTCAGTCAGTTTGTGGTGGCAATAAATCATATACATATTGGCATTACATATTGTTTCTTAAAATGTTTTGAAACAATCCAGCTGTTCATCCAATTTATTGGAAATGATATGCCGAGCCTAAGTTTCAAACAATTTCTTATAAGATGCCCAACAGGGTATAACACCTCTACACATCATGACGTAATATTACACATATAGTACCTACATATACTTATTTATTAAGTGTACATAGGTATAAGTATGCTAATAAAAATATAAGTACGGATCAAGTAAATGGATTCAAAGGCATATGTCTTCTCATTCATAAATTTTATCTTACGCTTGCATTTACATTTGTTTAACGTGTGCCTCGTATACATTGCTTAAAACAGAGTTATGCAAATGAGGGCGTAAATTAAAAAATTCTGGCTGGTATGCAAAAATTTTAAGTTGCTCGCCCGCCCATACATAGTGCCTGTGCCTGCCTGCTAGTAGTGTGTAGCCCACCTACTTCAGTAACAAATCACTTCAATTAAAATCAAATTTGAGCAATCCATTCAAGAACCAGTTCTACCGGTGGTGGTGGATAATAATAATTAGCCTAACATGTGGGAACACTTTTGAAAATTTCCAGGGACAACGACGCGTACATTGTTTCTAAATCGATTGGGTAATGCTTGACATGAAATTATAAAATGTGTTAAAATCGGATCTTGTAGGCAAGCAGCAAGGCCTCCTCTATTACGATCATCTGTGAACAATAACAAAAGAAGTTGTACATAGTCCACAATATTATGTATTAGTATTCTAGCGGTTAGCTTATAACTAAACCTACTAAAAGCAGCTGAATGTGTTGTGTTGGACCAAATTTAATCGTTAATGCTAGGTACATGAAACAAGTCAAAAGAACTTACAGCCTGCCTTACTTTAAGCACAATAAAGGCAGCCGACAAAACGTTATACGACACAAATACGAATTTACATCACCTAATTAGACCTCCCAGCTAGGCTTGAGTTGTTTTGTTAGTAGATATCTACTAGTGTAAGTAATTATAGTTAAGCTAGATAAGGCCTGAAGCATTGACTGTAAAAGATTTCCAGCTCTCTTCGAGGGGCATTTCATTTAAATTTCAGGTAAATAAACTTTTTAATATCTTATCCGACTGGAGTTTTTCATTATTATAGTATACACGGCAGCCAATTGCATATCCATCAATGGGAATGAGGATGAGGAACTACAAGAAGATTGCTGTGCAACAAGTGCATCTAATGCATATGTCTGTCATGTTGACGGACGAATCAATGTTCATTTTGTTTACGTAACATAACAAACAGCAAATACTGTTCGTTCTAGCTAAAGCTGAGAAACCTGGAAATGAAATCACGTCCGCTATGCCATTTGCCATTTGAATTCCAAGTACCCACACCCCACCCGAGATTTGTTTAGAATGAAGTCAACCTGATCGAGTTTGTTTTTAAATTGTTGTTGAATATCAAAGTCGGAGCACGTGCACTACTGGGGCTGTGATTTCTATGAAATGGGCCGAAAACGATTACGTGTACTAGTAAACGTCTGCACTACAACGTAGTACAAGAACGGTGAGTAATAGTAAAGAAATTTAATTGTTGTCTTTCTTGTTAAGAAAATTATTTAAGTCTACTCCGTATAGACAGTATTAGTAGGTATGATCTTAGGTCAAAGGGATTTACTTCTTGAAAACTATACAATTTATTTTATTGTGGAATTAGAACGAAAATTAGTGTAAAATTGGAGCATTTATGACCGTACGGGGATTCATTTCCTTCAATACCTGCAAAAAATTCAAACTGAAAAATAAATAGAATTTCTACCGTTTAAATGACTTCAACTTTTAAAACTAGGAAAAGACAAATTTTGTCGATAGCCTACATACATATGTTGAAGAATGACCATAAATATAGCCGATTCTCTATTTTTCGCGAACGATTTGTCGGACTGTTAAAAATTAGCTTAGATTTGAATCACATAGACAGGTAACGCCCAACAATGGTTAAGATCAAGTCCGTCTGTAGCTAAATGGGGGCCCATTCCAAGTAACAATTTTTCCAATTTTTGGTGACTGAAGGTGTGATGGGTAGTTTTATAAGGGGTATATAATGGTTACTCGGTTATATAAGAATTTCAGTGGTTATATAAGAGGTTTTTTAATATTACCAATTTGTGACGTAATTATATTAGAGTTGTTTAAGGTTACTAATGGTTATCGTGGAAGTAAGTTACTAAAGGTTTTATAAGTTGGTGATGAGAATGTTTCCAACACCGGTCTATATGACTTAGAGTAACCATTACTAGAAGGTATATAAGAAAGTTTTATAACTGTTTGGATCATCACGTTATATAACTTATTGGTAATAAGTGTTTATTGCGGTATCCGTAGTTACCCTTATATAACTCGACAACATTCAGTAATTTAGGTAACCTTAATAAAAATTGGAAACTTTCAGTAATACATATATCCACTATAAAATAACGTAAAATATTTTGGTGGCCCTTTAGCAACTGCGGTGATCGTTATAAAAGCAAATTACTTTTAGTGTCGAATGAAGCCATTATACAACTGTTTTTATTTATTTCACACAATATAACCGAAGGGTATACAAGAACACTAACGTCTGTTTTTTGTCGCTATAAGATATATAACATTACTAAAGGTTACATATTATGACTAAAGAGTATATAAGGACCATTTTCGAAGCATGGTAGTTCCTTTAGTTTATATAATAATTCTAGAAGTTTTATAAGGGTCATTCAGTTTATATAAAACTACTTCAAGTTTTATAATGGTAATTGGTTCATTTAAGTACAAGCCGCCATTTTTTCATCTGTCCATTGCAGATAAAAAAGAATATGTCGGTTAAGCCAATTTTTTAAATTGCAGATATATGGCTTCCGTTTTATTTTTATATGAAGAAAATACATCTTTTTAGGTACATAACATTTCTAAAGTATGTTATGTAATTTTTCTGAATTAATGTCACTTAAGTGAAAATCTTAAATTTTGTCATATTTAATTAAAATTATTAAAAATTGCTTAATTTTGGAGGGGTCTGTATTTTTTAGAAGTATCTACGATGATATTCACAGTAAAATTTTAATTGCAGGTGAATGTCACCACGTACATGCCGAAAAATTGTAATTCTAAAATGTAAAAATATTAAACCCTTACATTATAAAAATGCAATACAAAAAAATATCGAAATTCTATGTCATAAATATTTGCAGTGTATTGTTTTATAAAGGTAACGAAAAGTAATTTCCACAACATTTCAATCACTAAAAGCAATCAGTCTGAGAAAATTTTAAGCGTTGTGGAAACGTTACCATCACCATTATGAACAAAGTTTATAAAGGTAACCGAAACATTACTGCAACCACGGCTATGACCAAATTAATTAATCGAAAGCACCATGGGTTATACATATAAGGGTTATATAAAGAGTTATATTAAGGTAACCAGAATATTTTTACTAGTCACTTTATAAAACTTTTAGTTATATAACGTTACCTAAATCAAGTCACGGTAACCTTTCTATAATCCTCCATTTAAGCTCTATAAGGGGTTTAGAGTGGTTACAAAGAGGTTTCGAGTACTAGTCTATATAACTAAAGTTATATAATTTGGTAATGGAAACCTCACCGTTACTACTATATAAAAAAAAAACGTTTCTTGGGATGGCTCTTTAATATACATATGTATAACAGAAATTATTTTCGGACTATTTTGGGTTATCAACAGGAATAATAACGTAAATAAAATCGAAAATATAACACGGAAAACACACCGATTGCAATTTAACAGGCGAATAAACTGATTTACAGTCTTGAGAAAAAAATTAATGTAAAGTGGCGCTAAGGGAATTCTCCGTCCGAATGTCGTATTTAAAGTCCGACTAAGCACAGATTTGCAAGTCTAAAGGGGCGTTTACAATGGCAGAGTAGAGTGGAGTCACCAGATTGCATTTTCTCTTATTTTCTCAAGCTTGCATTCTAATATAAATTCATCGCGCTTCCCATCAAAGTGGATTTCACAGAGTAGCATCAGATTTGAAAAAAGTACTAATCTCGCGTTGGTGATATGATGAGAGAAAATGGAATCTGGTGACTCCACTCTACTCTGCCATTGTAAACGCTCCTTTATGTTAACATCAACATACATACATTCAAATTTAACTTAATAATAAGTTAAGAAGCAGGCGAGATTTCCGAGTGTTTTACATTTAAAATGTACACGTCAAGAAAAGGAAGAAAAAAGGCAAAAAAAATCAAACTCTCTTTAAAGCTTTTATGAATACAGATAAAAAAAGTGAAAGCGCAGATTGCAAGCAACGAAACAGAATGGCAAATGATTCATTTTCGTAAATAAATGAGAAAGGGCGGAGTTTTCAGATTTTACTCTTATAAAATGTTCCCGCGCTTTTGTGAAAGCCCGTTTTCATCAAATATTGACAGAGTTTGGTCACATGTTGTTTCTGTAATCCTAATGACAATTGAATAGCACGTGCTTCTGTTTACATTCAATTTGCTCTGAAGAGATTAAGCGGGAGAAACTCATGCTGGATTCTCTGATATTTTCGGGAAAATCAGAATTTCATTTGAGAGGAATTTTATATCTACTCAGCCACTTGGCCAAAACGAAATTTTTCTTTTTCTTAAAAATGAGAGGTAGTGTGACCTGATGTACAATAAGGCATAGCCAAGTTTTTTTTTCCCCCATTCAAGCAAAAGACGAAAGTATTATGATATTATTTGTTTCATTCTAAAAAACACAAAAAATTTTCAATTTTGTTCGGCCTACTTTCTTCTTATTAGGTTATCTTTGGCACAGTATAAAAATTGTCTCTGGATTACCAAATAGAGTGTGGCTATTGAAAGTGAATCATAAAAAAAATATTGGGCCTGTAAACACTGATACATATACAATGACAATGACGTTTTTTTATATTGTAAGAAAATCCTTAGTATATAGAGAGAACAGGATGTATTGATATCTATAAAATTCGTGTACAAGAGCGTGGCTTTTCTTCGAGGCGCTTGAAATTTTGGGAAATTGGAGAGATCTATGTTCAGCTGCCTACATTTGAAACAGCTGAGATACTCCTGAGGTGCTTGGCGTAATGACAGCAACTAAGAACATTTTCGGTGCGAGCAGGCGCAATATTTTCAACCATATATCTTGTTGTCCCCGTTCTCTATGTTGATTCTACTACACGCCTAACACAACCAGAATTTGACTATGCCCAATTTGGCTTATTACACATCCTGTACTCTCTATATTTTAAGACAAAATCACTTATTAGAACATCATTTACATTTACAAGGTTACCCGCAAAAAGCCGGGTCTCATATCATATCGTTAAGTTAAATTTTTTTTTTTTAGTAAAACAACCAAGCGGCAAAAACAAACACGAAACTGAAAAAGAAGAACACAAAGCACATATTGTATTAGAAGATAGGTATCGAAGTAAAATTACACGATTTTGCAAACAAGGTCCATCGTTTTTTATTCCTCTAGGGAGTTTACTCGTAGATTTCGGTCGCAAAAATAAATAGAAAAACCGTGAAATCTTACCACACCGATCACATCGATCACACTTTAAACTAGCAGCCCAACACAATTGCGCAGCTCTTTTGTAATCGGGAAAAAAAAAGCTCAGGTAGAAACTAGCGCCCGAGACACAGGCAATTCAAGTTTTTTAGATATACGTGAGCAAATATTTGGCCCTCTTGCACTTTGCTTAGATTCCCATAAGCAGCACTGCTGTGCACCTAGCCATCCATAATCTCGATTCCCTAGAACCCTGCTTAATTACGCGGGAGCCTGCCGGAGCCCCAAAAGTGCAAGCTATTGTTTGCTTAAAAGTGCATTACTAGTACACTTGATTAGTTAATTAGGTACTAATCGATGTTTTTTTATCTAAGAGCACACATCAAACACTAAGCTGATAGAATGAATCCGCTCAGCCAGAAACAGGACTTGAAAATAGGTTGGAAATTTAGCTTAAAATCTCGAATACTAGTGTATCCAACCAGGATCGATGAAAGTGAATGCAATTGAAAATTTGTTCGCCCCGCTAACAGATGTATGGAAATTTATCGGATCACCAAATAATAAAGGGAAATTAGCTCAAATCGCATACAGAATGTTAGTTTAAAAAGAATAGCAGAAATACTATTTTAACATGGGCGCGACGACGGCATTAAACCAGTTTCTTATGTCAGTAGAGCAACCACAATATGCGAAGTAAAATTCCATAGCTGTGAGCTTGAAACTCTTGCAGTGGTATAGAGAGAGTATTGAGTATTGAAAAATTCCGGAATTATTCTCCTGACAAAGTGTGAAACTCGTAATCGATTTTTGGCCTCTTCATACTACAAAGGTTAAGCAAAACATACTTCCACGAATCAACAGGTGATGGTTAAAAATAAGTCTAGACGGTAGCTGAAAAGATTGCGGAAAATTCATAGACTAAGAAAAACTGAATTGACACGCTATAGTAACCGAACCAAATCAATACTCGATGCTAGTAATTATGTGATCATGTGATCATCCAGCCTTCAAGAGATGGAGTTCTCAAAATGGCTCATATTGAATCAGATAAATTATAAAACTTGGATGCGTAAGAATTATATCTCAAATAAGATCCTGCTCCCTCAATTAAAACAGACAGAACAAAACCGTGAAAGCGAATTTCATTGATCTGTTTTTTTTTCTAGCCTACAAGTTCATATGAGAATGAAACAAACTGCAACGAGGATATTTTTTTTTGTCTATGGATGTCGTTTTGAAGGATTAATTAAAAATTTAAAAAGTATTTTTAAATGTATTGTTACGTGCAATAGAAAGAGACAACTGGTGACATCTATTGGAAATAGAGAGTAAACAACTTCAGGTTCGGAGAATCGATGATGGAATCTTCGGGAGGGTTCAGGAATAGAATAGACAAGAATATTCTGGAATAGAACACTCCAGAATAATATAATATAGTAAAAATATAACAGTTGTCACCCCAAAAAAAAAGAGTCTTGTCTTAGACGTTGCAGTGGTAAAAAGCGAAAGTAATAAACAGGCGAAAGTGTTATAATTGGATTACGATAATTGAAAGTATACAGTATTAGCGATAATTAAAGTTGAGTTGATTAATTGAAGGTTTGTGAATTTTATAAGATTAGAGTGAAATAAAGAATTTATATATTAAATATTAAATATTGTGTTTTAAGTAACGAACCATAAGGCCATGCTCGCAACAGTATATTCAAATTTTTTTTTTTAATCAATTATTCAGAGCTGCTCATGGAATGGTTGATGTGATATTTAACTCACTTAAAAATTATGATTTAATGAACAAATTAATCTCCCAAATATATGTAAAGCTGCCACACAAATCTAGTACCTTCTCGGCATCGGTGCTTGCGGTTATGATGGCTTGTCTACGGCTACAATATCCTCAAAACTGGCTAATGCATCATTAGGTACTGTTCATTGGGTACCAGGACAAAGGATCTTAAAGAAAAACTTCTCCATTAATTTCTGTCCAATCCCTCTTTTAGTAAATTCCACCAGCGACTTGTTAGTCCCAGATATCGTATTTTAAGCTGGCTAATTTTCTTCTGACCACATAAACCTATATTAACATTCTAATTTTGGACGGAGATCAAAATGCCGCACTAAGTGTACACACAGCAGTTTGAAATGGAATTAATAATTAATTATTAATTTATTAATGGAGGAAATAACGGAGCACAAGGTTGGTTCGTGGAATTTTTTAGCACCACTTTACATCGATCCTCACCGCAAATACGAATATGTGACAAACAGTAACGATGATAAATGGTAAATTTCGCACAGAAATAGTGCAATTTCTCGAAAATGATTGCTGGTCTAAAGTGTAATAAAGTCTAATAATAATTGTAATAAGAAATTCATGTACCTCCAGATTTTTTTTTTTTTTAACATATGGAACCAAACATTTGTCGGTGCGATGTAAAAGTTAGACTGAGTAAATGAAGACATTCGTTTGCGGAAAAAAGGTAACATTTGTTATGGTCGTAGCATACTGCATGTAGCACTATGCTACACTGAAGCTAGAAGCAATATGTATCACAAACCCGCATGGCGATTGTGCTCGCTAGAAGTTTTAGAAAAAAAAAAAATAAGAAGAAGTGTTTAGTTTTTGGAAGAAAAAGTTTTGGAAAAAGTAAAGTGTTAGAAGCAACCCAAAAAAGAACAAAGAGGAAATTCAATAGGAAGAAAAATCAAAACAAGACAGAGGAAGGATATATCAGTTCCCTCTGGCATTTCAAGGATGTTTTCTTTTCATTACATAATATCGTTATCCAATTGAGAACTAGCAAAATTAGCAACAAAAAAAAGAAACAAGTAAAACTCATTGCGAATAATACGCATGCAACTAGGAGGTTAGGTACGATATGGAGCCACATATTACTTTGAGAGGTTAAGCAAGGCAAGCGGATAGTCCATATTCATTCCATTTTGTGACTACCGAAGCGAAATCATAGGCCATTCCAAATTAAATTCTGGAGGGAAAGCAGAAAATGCATACAGAATAATAAATAATGCACCAGAATAATAGCGATAATTCCACGACATCATCTAGTACGTCGAACCGGCGGAGACAGTTAAACAACTCGTATCCTGAAAGGTCCTGCTAACTGTCCCCATACTAATTATGTGCTGTTAACCTGTTCGTAAGGAGAACGGGCCAATATGATGAATAGACGGCAAGAAACATATCACATCGCGGCGCATTTTAGTTTAGTGATAGCATAGTAGATTCGTAGATTCTGTCCACTTGTAGTGAGTCGATCAAATTCATTTGTTACCTCACTCAACCCATAGTAACAGATCGTAGAGTAAATGTAAATCAGGGATTGACAATAAGTTAGAAGTATTACTTACATTAGGGTATAGCCAGGGAGACAAGTATTGCTAAAGAATCTTTTCATAGTTCCAGGGAAGTACAAGAATGGTGTAATAACTTGTAACTTTGTAAGTTTTTCTCCACCCATTCTCCTGAAGCCCTCTCGTAATAATGGTTGATTAGGTCCGCTACTCCTTTTTTTGTAGATCATCATTAGGGACACTGAATACCATACTTGCTGCCCTCAGTGTAATTGAGTGGATGGGGCAAGGCAGCTGAAGGCAGAGCATCTGCGCCTTCACGTAAGTAATGGTAAGTGGTGTAAAGGTTCCTTCTGGATCGGATGTGTTGCGACGTTTGTTGGCACGATATCTTTTTTTGTATATGGCAGGTGACAACGACAGGTCTTCGTGGAACCCCCATCACTCTCCGCCAATAGCTGAGGCGAGCTAGCGTGCCGCCCTGCACTTCAACGCTGTCTACCAAGTGATCTGTCAGGTTATGCTGGCGTGCAATATAATCACTCAGCATAGTATCATAACACATTTCGTCAACATTGTATCAAAATTAAATCTCGGATTGAGCATTTGTTGTAATGTTGCCCAAATACCGACTACATATTTAGATTTTTTGTCGTTTGAGAAAATATATTTGTCAACTTCGCAGATTGTAGTCCTAAGAAGCTAAGGTCACACGCAGGGTCAAGTAAGCATCTAGTCATTTCCTATACGAAAGTTCTATTCCTTAACCTCATAGCCCAGTTAGTAGGGGTTTTTGGGGGTAGTTGTGATTTTTATATACGCTATTTACTTCCGGGCTCCAATGAAAAATCCAAGTTTTCACACTTAGAGGGGGTCTGCGTGGCCCGGTATCTTCAATTAAAGGTACAAACAATTGTTTTTTTTAAATAATTCCTCAACGGTTGATCCTACGGCAAAAATTACTGATACACATTTGAAGAAGACTAAATCTTCTACATTTTTTGTACAAACACTTTTTTTTTGAAAGCCTCATGTGTAACAAGTTACAACGACGGTAATATGAACATTCTTCTAAAAAAAATTATACCCCTTATACAGAGTGTTTCGTCCATGGTGGTCCATACGACAGGAGGTGAGAGTAGTCACCTTGTCAAGCAAAAAATTGTATGGCAAGGGGGCATCTCAATCGTGTAGGGCAAGGATGTCAAACTCAAAGGCTAAGTTGGGCCAAACAAACAAGTTTTATCTTTAGGTGGGCCGCAAAAGAAAAATCAATATTCAGAAAAACGTAGGTTTATTTTGAATAATACATTATAATAAACATATATATAAAAAAAAAAACAAGAAAAATTTAATGTTTACGTCCTGACACTTGACATCTCTTCTCTGCTACTATCTTTCCTCTTTCGGGAAAAATTTTGTTCGCAGTGATTACTTTCAACACAGACCCAAGATGGGCTTCATTAATACTGTTTCTAACAGGAGACTTATTTCCTTTCATAACTGAAAATAACTGCTCGCACCGATAAGTACTTCCAAACATGGAAATAATTTCATATACGAATTTTCGACTATTTTCAAATCTGGCTGGTAAATATTTGTAAAATTCAGGCACACCGACTTCAATAAATTTTGCCGTCAAATTTGAGTCACACTGAATCTCGATCACCTCCATTTGCATATCACTGAGTACTTAGTCTATATTTATTAAGAAAATCGAAGAAAACAAACAAAATTTGTCTTCCAAAGAATTAAAATCTTTAAATCTTGTTTCAAACTCAGTTCTAAGATTTGAAATTTTTTCTGCATATTTTTGATACGATGCAGTATAATCTAAATTTGATTTGTTCATGTTGCACGTCGGGAAGTGCGATAAATCTTCATTTTTCAGTTGCTTTTCCCAAAGAACTAGCTTACATTTGAATGCTTTAATTATGTCAAATATGTTCGTAATGATCTGATCTTTTCCTTGTAACGATAAATTAAAATCGGTTAAGTATTTGGTTATATCAACTATGAAAGATAAATCTTGCAACCATATTGGATCGGAAAACAAGCTTGTGTTTTGATTTTTAGCTATTAAAAACTGACATACTTCTTCTTTCAAATCCCAGAATTGTTTGACAAAACATTCTCCATATTTATTACCTTCGTGCATAGTACTTTTTGATGTATAATACAATGCGTATGATGAATTTTTGAATTAAATATATCTTGTCCTGTAGTAGTACCACGCATCGGTATTAGTTCCAATAATTCCTCAAAAATGTTCAAATCCGTGTCGCAAGCACGAAGAAACACAGCTAATTGAGCTATGTCACCAATGTCCGTACTCTCGTCACAGGCAATGGAAAAACTTTTAGATGATTTTGCTTTGATCTGATCACTTAAATTGGCGGCCAAGTCAGTAACTCTCTCCGCAACTGTATTTCGAGACAAAGGAATTGTTTGAAAAGCCTTCAAATTTACAGGACAAACAATTTCTCCAGCTTTAATTAGGCATTTCTTGATGAAATCACCTTCAGTAAAAGGCTTCGAGTGTTTAGCTATCAACTCGGACAAGACGTAGCTTGCATGTACCGCCGCTTCACTTTCTTGCAATACTCTACTAAACATTAGCTGTTGTCCTTTCAACCTAAGCTCTCTTTATGAGAGTAAAATCTGACAACTCCGCTTTTCATTTATTTACGGCAATGAGTCATTTTCCATTCTGTTTCTTTGCATGCAATCTGCGCTTTCACAGTTTTTATTTATTATATATTATTGAGTGCCGATATATTGGCCGGGCCGCAAAAGTTTTCGTTGCGGGCCGCGCGTTTGACACCCCTGGTGTAGGGTCACTTACAGAGCTCATTGTATGCAAACTGCTCAACCAGGCTCTTTTCTCCCCGCAGAAGTTATGGTCTTTTTTGGAAGAATGTTCACATTTGAGGTTTAAAATAAAAAAAGTTTAAACAAAAAATTAAGGAAGTTAGTATTAGACATTTTTGTCGTATCATCAACTGTTGGTTGAAGAATTATTAAAAAAAAAAGAACAATTTTTTGTACTTTTAATCGTAGATGGCGGACAGCGCAAACCCCGTTCAAGGGTGAAAACTTGGATTTTTCATCGGGGCCCGGAACTAAGTAACATATAAAAATCACAATAGCGGTAACAGACAATTTGAGAGAATTAAAAAAAACAAATGGAAGAAAAGAAAAATTTAATCAAAGTGCTTATCTTTAATAAATTACCAAAATAGTTTGTTCGCAATAAACAAACTTTACAAAAGTACATTTCATAAAATGAAAAATCAAAGTAAGTCCAAAAAAAAACAGTCGAAAAACAATTCCAGCCCTATAATGTTGAAAGTAGTTTAAGCTTAAGTACTTTTCAGGTGATACTACAATAGTTAACATAGGCCTAGCCTATTTATTCATAATCTTGAGTGTTGTCAGAATGAGGTAGTCAGTCCTTCGAAAAATGTACAGGTCTTAAAATTATTTTTTTTACATTCAATTTCAGGGAATACTGATGAGCTATGGCGTGAAGTTCTAACATGATAGCCCCATTCTTTGGAAGCTCAAGGCGAACATTTTGGTTTACTTGCTTCATATTTTTGTCGCATTCCATGTAGCTATGGCCACGAACAAGAAAAGAAAAATCTCATGTACTTACATTGTTTTTTCATACAAAATTTTGGACTTAGCTTGTTCTTAGATTTTATGATATTTTTAAATATGCGTGTACTTAAAGTATTTTGCCCCACCTTATCAACGCTAACATTATCTTAACAAAAACGTGACTTTCTCTATATATATGAAATATGATTACATTTGTTCTTGTCACAAATGCGACTACAACTCGCACTGTTACCTTTCCATTGGTTTTATACATGAGATAAACTTCTTTTCATCCAGCATAATTTCGTTACTTTTGCTCTTACTAACAAGTAACGTCATTACCTAACAATACAAATCTCAAAAACGGTTGCATTTAGGTAGGTAGGTACATGTGAAAAATAAACTGAATTTTGACGTCAAAGTTTTAAAAAATAAGAAGCTTTTGCCAATTTTTTTTCATTTGATGCCCTATAACTCTCGACAAGAGCTGTGGAAATTTTTTCAAAGTCCTAATAGTTTACTGTAGTTTACTAAAACTATTTTTATACGGATGTAGGATTAGAAAGTTACTGGGTGTTAAGAAAGAAAGCACCCAAACTTACAAGCTTCTCCTAATTCTTCATGGTCATTTTTGTTTTTTTCATATCTCGACCTTAGCTATCAGATCCACTTAAATAGGGTGCAAGACTTTTCTAACACCCTGTATATTATAATACATATATATATAAAAATACATGAATATACAAATTTCATTATATTTTTACCTGAACTCTCAAAATTTTGTGCATTGGTGTAAAATGTAACAAACAATCAGCATGAACTCCAACTTGATCCAGAGTTGATCTCGTCCTAGAAAGCCATATATTTTTTGCCGGCCACCATAGCGCATGATCTGACCAGTCCTTTGGGTTTTCTATGAAAGAAGAATAACAAAAGAAAACATTTAATTAACAAATTAATTAATGAATTAACGATTAATTCCTATCAAGTCATATATGTTATAACTACTAGCGATCGGCGGATCTTATATAATTTTGAATAGAAAAAGATGGAAATTCATATATGATCCGATCACACAAACCTAATAATAACAGCTGATCATTCGTTTTCTTGAAAAATTGGTCTCTCAATTTGGATTTTGTTTGAGAAACTTAAAAAGATTCGTATAAAAAAAAACATGTGTGCGCATGCGCATGCTGTTAATTGGTGTCAATTCTATACATTTTATAAACATTAAAAGTCCCCACAAACTTGATGTTTTGTTTTTAACTTGTTGCTAGTTGGTATTTCGTTTAAATCATGTGTCCATGTATGTAAGTATATAGTTACAATATAGTACCTATATATTTGCAAAAAAAGGCCTCTAGGCTGAACGTGGACGAATGGACGACGATGTCGGTCGTTGCATGGCGGTATTGTGGCGCCTGGAAGTGATTTATGCGAACGGAAGATTGATTTTTTTTTCCATTTCTTATATATATGCGCACCGCACAAGCACTTGCGATTATGAATCGCATGGATAATATGAGGCAGAATAAATTGCCCATTCAATTACTGTGGAGAGTTCGTTTGCAATTCAAATTTTCTTTTATTTGGATATCGTGAAGAGAAAAGTAATTTTCGAGGGCAATGATATCGCGGTGTTGAGAGATTTAAGGTCTTGGTCTCTTAGGAGACATGCTTCCATTTTAGACAGACCAGTTTTTCAAATTAAATTCAATTTCAAAGCAAAAACAATATCCGAAATATAGAAGTAATGCCAAAAGCAAAAAAAATTCAATAGTTAATCGGATCACAAGGAGAACATTTTTAGAGTATAAAATGTGCGAATAAAAAATTAATGAAGCATAAAAATGTAAGTAGTAAAACTTTATATATATGCAGATGTACATATCCCGATATTGATGTTATAGCTCTACTCAAGAAACTAAACTAAGCAGAGAATTGGCATTAGAGTAAAGGTAGAAAAATTGCACAGATGAAAGATCAACGATCGCTGGATCGATCACCTCAACCTTTTGTTTGCGAACTCAATTCAAACGACTTTGTGACTTGTGACTTTCTTTTTGCACTCGATTGTCTCAGATTACGACCACATAACGTTAGAGAAAACAATGGGACCATTGCTATAGGTATAAAGGTCTTTTCTAACCTTTAACCACCTACCAATGAGTATTACAACGACAAAAATTGTTAGAAAGAATATTATTGCAGAAGAAGGGAGAGAATTTTGTTTTGTTTTGTTGTTTGTTTACAAACTTCATGTAAAACAGCGATCGCGATTTTTCAATATTTCTGTCGTAATCAATATGCATTTTGTAATATGTCAATATAGTTAGTAAGTTGTACTCATTGAAACTGACATCTTCGGCATACCTACATAGCACACACTATTATTTATAATGAATAGCTGCTTCTACATTTCCAACATTTGAGATAAGAAGGCAAGATATGATGTGAACGATAACATTTATTAGATAAATACCAAATAACAAAATAAATAATATATTTAGTAATTTGATATAAAGGGGATTGTTTAGTCCAGACAACAGACGCTTACTATCAATTTATGTGAAAACAAGCCTGATTAAATTCTCTGCTAACTTATCTGATAGGTACTGGCCTTGCATTGACTTCTTAGACCTCATATCTGTATTGGTCATATTAAAATGCATTTCTTCAAGAATTGGAATTGGTCTGTGATTTCGGTGTGATTTTTATTAAATTTAGATTGAATTTAAATGATTAAATTTTTTTTTTCATGGCAAAGTATGTGAATTACAATTCAAGTATTTGTCTGAAACTGAGGTCTTGGTATAACCAATTTCAAACTCTGTATCAAATGATGTCTCGTTCACGAAAAACTAAGGGCTGTAGTGTAATATTAAGCGGGCCGTAATAAACTGTTGTCATAAAGTAAGCTAAGCAATATAATTCAAAGAGATTAGCTAAATTCAAATTTGTCTTTTTATGAGGCAGCGAAAAGAGAGTCTGTGACGTGCGTGTATGCTGGCCCGGAGAACGATGCATAAGGGAACGGATACATACAAAAGACATCATGTTTAAAAATCCAAATTTGATTTCTGATGAACTTGGATTCATTCGAATAATCTTTATATTTATTCTAGTATGCTTATACAACCTATTATACTTTGGGCAGCTATAAGTTTACAGCCTGTAATCTCTAGCTTCTCCAGACTGAAAGGGCGAATACCACCTCCTAAAAGGCCACGCTAGAAGGCTGTCTATTATAGATAGAACTAAAAGCCCGAAGGGAGTAACTAGTCCCATTATAAAGATTCTGCATGGAGCATCTACTATCGCCTTATGGCATTGGACTACGAAGGGTGACCGAGAATTTGGCTTATTTATCTAATCTAGTACCGCGGTGTCGGATGCCCGTGCAAAATTTATGTTTTTATCCCATATGGTGAAGCCCTCTTATGGGAGCAACGTGGTGGCTGTTAGTTGCCAATATCGCTAGCAAAGAGTGAGATATTTTCGAGTCTAGTATGACATAGACGATCATTCTTCTGATCACAGGAGATGTCGTCTAGTAGGTACAGCGACTTTGGATTGGAAAGTATGGTCGTATAAGCTTAAGCAACCGGATAACGGGGGTCAGAGAACTGTCAGGGATTTAGATAGGTCGCACTTCTACCAGCAAAAATACCAGTCATGCACTGGCCTGACTGGTACTCAATGGGGCAGTATGTTTTGAGGGTACTAATTTTCTGTTATAAAATCAAATCCGTGCATGAAGATCACTGTGGGGGATTAATCCGTATTTGGCATGTGCCCACGTTAATCCGCACAAGGACTTCTGCCTTTCTATGAATGTGATTTTGATCACAATAATGTTCTACCGGTATTGTTAAAAAATCTTCCACAACAAGTGTTACCTCTCTGGAAATAAATTTGCGTCACAATATGAAGTGTGATAATTTTAGCAGAATAATTGGCTAAGTTTAATGTGGACTCCGAAGGCAGTGGCTATCAGCTGGTATTCTCTCAACTGAGGTTCGAATGAAGCTCCTTGATTTTGCCATTGTTTTCTTTTGGCAGTTCGATTCTTCCCAGGCTTGATAGCATCAATCTGCAGACGTAAGATATCTCCACCTAGCGTTCGAAAAAACACCTTTTTGTTTTTCTAGCAAAGACACATTTAATTGAATAGAAATAAATAACACTTCGTGCGTAATAGGAACATGTGATTAAAATAATCTTCAAAATTATGTAAGTATATAATATATAAATACTTATACATACTATGTATACCTTGAAATATAGACATAAAAACAGCCTTAGGTAGGACCTGTCCGAATCCAATCTTCGTCTTCGTCCATTTAGTGAAGTAACAAAAACCGCGTCAAGCGCTACCCGAATTCATGTCTACAGCACTGAGCTTTACTACTTTGTATAACAGTTAAATTATAGCCTGTGATTAATAGCATGTTGTGAGGTTATGATTATTCTTTGGCTGTCGAAATCAAACTAATCAAACGAATTTTGACAGGTTAGCTTCGTTTTGAGCGTGATGGAATAATGACGAACGTTGAAAAAATTAACCATAAATATTGCGGATTTTGCATTTCAACGACAAGAGCGATAGTTTTCAAGTTAATTAATGTACGGAGCGAGAAATACAAACATCCTGTAAAACAGCATAAGCTCTTAATAACACGTCATATATCAAGCCTAAATATACGAATTCGGATCGGACAAGTTAGCTTGGTCTTCGCCTAACTCCTATAATAGCTGACATTGTTATGTGACATCAATGGATGATGCGCTTCTGTAAAAACTTCTGGGAGGATACAGGTATATTCCATGATCTTTCAATGCGGTAAGCTGATATGTTTGGGTTCGGATGGGATGCTATCGTTCAAAACTATTTTGGGATTTCTTTTCATTAATTGTGATTTATTGCTTAGTAATTATTAATTCGTTTTAATTGACTAGTTTTTCACTAGCCATTCCAAAAGTAATAATATTTTTTCTCATAAATCCTCAAGCAAATTTGCAACACGAACTGAGATGAATTTCTTAAATTCTGAAATTCTTTAAATGCATTTTAATCACTAAAAGTCACGCATATGAGTCCGATAAAATTCTCGTTTTCCTTTCGACTTTAAAATAATATTTATACTTAATTGTGGGGTATGAAAGGATTTCGCAAGGTTCAATGTCCTTATGATTTTACGGTGAAGTGGACCATGGAAACATATAATCGTGAAAATTGTTTCCTGTCCGAGTGATTAACAAGCAAATCGTAAATTTTTTTTTCAAATGAATATGTTTCCCTCTTAAGAGTCTCGAGATTTAAATTGCTTTAAAGCGGTATGTTCAAAGAATTTAATCCATTTTAATCCGTGTTATAAATGTGTCTGCATTGTATCGGAAGGCATGAAAAATTTAAAAATTTATTTGCATGAGGAGAAATATAGTGAAATTAATGAATATTGTATTCACGCACCGCACCATCTACGTTTGTTCAGTTAAAATTATTTGGATTGGAATTTACTGAAATTAATCAAATGAATAATGACACACAAGAGATCCTTGATTGTAGGCAAAAGGTAGGTACTCTTAAAAAATATCTATATAGGCTAAAGTCAATACAAGAATATTAAGTATAGGATCGTTATATGCAGTTGCCTCGATGAGTTTGACTTGATTGATGCTTTAAAGGAAACTGGAAGAGAATTTCATAATTGAATAGTGTACCCGAAGAACTGGTGTTACTATGAAAAGTCTTAATTTTTCCATTCTTCTAGTATATGAGTACCATCTAATTCATATGTATGTATGTAAACAAAGGCAATTTATCTCCCAATTCTAGGTATTCTGACATTATTCTATAGGTAAAAGCTTCAGGGTCAAAAGTTAAGAGAATTTTGAACACTGAACACAGTTTTGACAATCGTTCGTATTATCAAATTTGCCGTGTCTTCTAAAACTTTTCCGCTGTTGACGTTCATGATTTTAGACTGTTTCGTTATCTCAACAATAAATTTATTCAATTTATTTGTAAATTTTATCTCTAAAAATATAAAACTTTTAACCTCAGTATAAAAAGTGACATGCTGAAAATTATCTATTCAACAATTTACTCATCTTTTCCACATTCATACCCCCATGGGAGTGATTCTGATCTCTTTGTCGTAGCTTAGGCGTATATTTTTGTCACATATTTTGACATGTCACCTCAAATTTGTCATAATTGTATATTCACCATATTCATATTAAACTAAAATGAGTTTGCAATGAATGCATGCCTTAAAGTACGACAAATTAGTCAACTGCTTCCGAGGTTGTGACGAAAATTTTATTCTGTGCTAGATGGATATTCTACACCTAATTAGAGTAATACAATTTTCAGTTCATTCTACGTAATGCAAGGCTTGTTGAACTGAATAAAAACACGAAAAAATTAGTAAAAAAGTTCATTTCATTTGGAGGGTGATTGATTAGACCGCTCAGGTCTAACTGTATAGCATTTTACAGGAGAAATTTAGATCTTAGTGAATTGTCTCCGATAATGATCAGCAGCAATATCATACCATACTCAAAGTCAGTCAAAAGTTTAGGCATAGAAATAAATCAGCAGTTAACATGCTGCAATCACATCTCTTCTATTTTAGGGAAAATGTATGGATGCTTACGTCAACTAAGAACGTCCGCTAGCATACTATCGACTCATATGCGTATGAAACTCGCTAAATCTTTGGTACTACCTCACTTAATTTTTGGCAGCTGAATTTTTTCCAAACTCGATTCGGGTTGACAAATAAAGTTGAATGTCGCTTTCAACCATACTATCAGGTTTATTCATGGGTTGCATAGATTTGCTCATATCTCTTCCTATGTGGACTCCTTTGTGGGATGCTCACTTGAAACATACTTGTCACGAAGACGATTACTATTCCTGTATTCTCTAATCTACGTAAAGTAGCCAAGTTACTTACTTGACCGAATACAATTTTTAGGATCGACCCGACATCGAAACATCCTATTGCCAAGCTTTAGAACCTTATCAGGTGAGTGCTCTTACTTTGTGCAAGTGATCCGCTGCTGGAATTCTCTAGCGGCCAATCTACAGTGCGCTCGAATAACGTAAAGTCGCAATTTAGTAGTTTGATCATTTTCTTTGGCAGAATACGTTTTAGCTATTACATTTTCAGTACTATGTAGACTTTATATTTTGTGTACCAATTAACCAATAAAAAAAAAATAAAAAATGTACAGTGTTCAACGTTTATCAATACTCAATATTTTGTGGTAATTCACCAATTCAGCCATTAACACCCGAAAACAAACCAGTACCTGAAAAGTTAAGGTACACAAAGTTAAACTGGTATCCAAAGTAAAACGACTACCCAAAAAAATCGTTCATGTACATTGAAAAAATGGCAAAGGTCCAAGAATAGAGCCCTGAGGTAAATCACAGAAGCAAGTATGTAAATCATTAGGATCGGTATGCTGCAAAATCCTTTAGCTTGCGTTGAAAAAAAAAAAACTAAATCATTAGATAAAAGAAAAAAAATATTATTTAGCGCTTGTGTTTGAATTTCAACAGATGTTTTTAAAACCAAGTTTTTTCGATTGAAAATGGTTGATTAGTCGTAATTGTCGATCGACTATGAGATGAAAAAAGCAACAATTTTCATGTTATCTATGACTAAAGACCTACTAACCCAGATAATATCAAAATTTTAGCTTTAGAAACTTAGAAGATCAGGGGGATGGTGTTTTCTCGCATTTTTTGAACTATATCTTTATGACCAATTCACAAAAAAATTTGTAAAAAAAAAACTATTTTTAGAATCAATGATATATGATAGAAAACAACAACAAAATTTTTAAAGGATCCCAAATCACCCCAATTAAAATTAGAAGAAGAAGAAAAGTTTCATAATTTTTGTCTGTCGAAATATGTGCGCCTCACAAAGACCTATCATTTGCCAGATTTTCAAATTCCTACATTATGTATGTAAATTTCGAGAAAAACACTTGACAGACGGGCGCAAAAGTGATTTTATAAGGGTTCAATTTTTTTATCTTTTTGAACCCCAAAAATTGCCTGCGTAAATTTATTAATAATTTTACATTTCATATAAAGTGACATCTCTGGATTTTTTGAAATATTTCAATTTCGCAAAATGAAAGCAGATTCTATTTCGGACAAGCGTTATACATAATTGTTCCAGCGGTTAGTCAGCACAATTGTCAAATCAAATTTCGAGCATACAAATCGTGAATTTTCCGTGTGTCTAGTTAATCATTGGTCCAATTATGTAATTGAATATAATATTTTGATCATTCCTTTGTGTCATTTATCTCTACCGGCAACCTAAAGAGGATTAGCCTCTTTTCATACGATATAATTCCACATCAAGCATAATATATCAACATCGTTCATTTTCGTTATCAATTCAAGTTTATCTTTTCAATTTATCTTTTTCCACATGTTAGAGCATGCGGTAGTGTTACCGCATGTACTTTACATACATGAAAGAGAATTTTCTGTTTGTTGCTGACCAGTTGCATCATATGCGCGAATGTAATTTAATCCGCATTCGCATTTTTTTTTCCCTCTAATAAGTACACAAGTATATTCCGATTCCGGGAAAATGAATAGGAAAAAGTGAGGGTCAGAGACGGAGATTATGTTTCGTTTGCCCTGCTGCGCAAAATTACACATTCCCAGTTCGAGTCTCGCCTAGCAAAAAAATTCTTCTTCTATTATTTATTATGCGTCAGAAATTGTTAGTCACTATCTTTCACATTAAATTAAAAATGCGATAATGTGCGGATATTGAAGGAGGAAAAACGTGATATTTGCAATTTCATATACATATGTATATAAGCATATATATGTATGTAGTTTGGCTTATATGGACGTGATAATCGACATGTGCGCTATGAATTTGATTGGAAGCAGATGTTGAATATGTTTTTGCGAAATTTATTATCAAAGCAAATGTGGGTGCCTAGTTTACTTTAGATTTAGATTAAACAAATTTTCAAACCCTTTTAATTTTGCTTGTTTGTTTGTTATTTTCAATTCAAGTAGCAAACGAGTTGAGTTAGTTACTGGTGTAACCTTGATTAATTTCTATGTGCGGATGATCGGCGGTATATTTGAAATCCGTTCTATGTACGAACCTTTCATAAAGTATTTATCTGCTGCACAAGATTCCTGAATAATAAGGAATAATAACGGCAAAAAAATAACGATATGCATTCCATAGTTCGGCAATCTCTACCTCTGACGCCCATAAACATTACTAAGTACTTACTCACGTCATTTTATAAAGATACTGTGCAGCCATTCCACACGAAAGCGACCCAAATGGACTTGTTTTAGACCCGATTAGGTTGAAGCTTTCGGAGTTTGTACGGAATACGAAAATAGCTCACCGGTATCCCCCCCACCCCCCCCCCGCCGCTAGGGGTTAGCAATTTCCTTATTTTACTATGAAATATCACTTTCAAAAATTAATATCTCGAGAACGGAGCAAACGATTTTCTGCACCAAATCCTAAATGAATCTAAATGCTTTATGGTTTTCATATAAGAAAAAAAAACAAAAAATACAGCAACACCGAACGATTGTTTTTTCTTTTTTTTGTTAATACTAGTGTTTTTTTTCCAAAAAAATTGAATATTGTATTTTTATTTTGGAGCCAGAACACGTCGGAGCACATTTTTTTATGTCTTTCACAGCAACTGAATGCTGTGACAGTTCTAACGTAAGAGTGCAGGGTTTTTTGCGATAACAGTCAAAGAAATGGCCTCGAGGAAGGAAATGTGAATCGAAAAGCATACTGCCATAGTCGCCTTGCGAAAGGAGAAGGACAAGATTTTCCTTGGTGGCGTGCAGTGGGCCCTTAAGAAATACGTTGAAACAGGAAGTTTAACGGACTGCCGACACCGGACAACTCTACAGAACAGGAGGACAAATATGTAATAGTGAAACAGCAAACGGGATCGATTTCAAACGGCACCGGAATTACGTGTTGTACTAATAATGCCAATATATCACTTTTGACCGTCAAGCGACGTCTCTCCGCAGCCAAGTTGAATGGATATATCGCAGCCAGGAAACTTTTGCTGAGGCACCAAAACAAGAAGAAGAGATTGGCATGGTCCGACGCCCATCGATACTGAGCTCCTGAGCAATGGAACCGAGTACTTTTCACAGATGAATCAAAGTTTGAGCTTTTTTGCTCTAAGCGGCGTGCATATGTCCGCTGATTGCCTGGGGAAGCGCATGAAAGAACAATGCATACAACCTACACTAAAACAAGGAGGAGGTTAGGTTTAGTCATGGTCTGGGGGATGTTTTGGAGTTGGTGCTGTGGGTGATTTCATCAAAATAGAAGGTGAACGAAACGAGATACGACAACATTCTGCAGCAAGACGCAATCATCTCTGGCGCTCGCCTGATTGGCCGCTGTTTCACACTACAGCAGGATAACGACCCGAAGCATATCTCCCGGTTGTGCAAAATCTACATCCAGTCCAAAGAGAGTCAAAAGGTGATCATAAATTTGGCCTCCACACAAAAATGCCCCGAGTTTACGCCGCATTGATCAAGGCTAAAGGTGGATATTTTAAGGAGAGGAAAATTTAAAGCGATTATAACCTATTTTTACTTGTTTTTCTTATTTTTAACAATAAATTATAAATTTGAGTAAATACTATGTTAATATAAAATGACGAAAACTAAATCCAATTATTAGTGATCCTTTTTATTCGTAGAATTAACAATAAAAACTACACCATAATTTTGTAGCTTCTAATTTATTGGCCAACATTTCGGTCTTTTATTTAGACCATCTTCAGTGCCTAAAAATACAAGATATCCATTACAGCCTACCTTGTAAAAACCTCTCTCATAATTATTACCTTGTAAAATTTTTTTCTAAAATTCGGATTTTATTTCCTTATGTCACTATTTTTTAAACTTAAGCTAAGAGAACGTGAAACATCTTACATCAACATAATTAGACCAACACGAAAGTTACTGTTAAAATAAACAATTAAATAACCAAATTTTACAATTTTTGAAAAAAATTTTACAAGGTAATAATTATGAGAGAGAGGGTTTTACAAGGTAGGCTGTAATGGATATATTATATTTTTAGGCACTGAAGATGGTCTAAATAAAAGATCGAAATATTGGCCAATAAATTAGAAGCTACAAAATTATGGTGTAGTTTTTATTGTTAATTCTACGAATAAAAAGGATCACTAACCCCATATGATTTTCAAGTGTATACATAAAAGGACCCATACAATTCAATTATTATTAACAAATCAAGAATTTCGTGAGCATACCTTTGTGTCCTTGAACATGAATAACCAACGTCTCTCTCTAACCGCTGTTTGATATTATCGTCATGGTGGGAGTCCTTGAATTTTTCGGCTCATTATCGCGATAGCCTTTGTTCGTACTTACGATTAGTTCTATTACCCCAAAACTTAACTAAATTTAGGTTAGGTTGGGTTAGGTAAAAGGTGTGCCGCTAGAAATGCCTAGTCTGCTTATCTCAAACCTCCAGTGGGTCCATTGTGCCCCTTGACCTCATGAGATAACTTTTAAATCCGCCCTAGATCTATCCTGGTTCCCACCCCCAGAAGTAGCTACCTAATAGCCTAACTCTTAAATGCAACGGGGGGGGGGGGGGCACTCGCAAAGTACGTGTTGGACGGATTCGATGTCGTCAGAATTCTTACAGCTCCTGCAGAAATCGTTTGCCGCTATTCCCAGTCCTCTAGAACGGTTTCCTATGGTCTGCTGACCCGTAATGATCCTTTCTAGATGCCTGGTATTTGCTCTACTGCCATTAAGCAGCTCTCTTGTCCTCCTCCTGTCATATGAAGGCTACAATCGCCTTGCAATAGTTATGGCAGATTTCCCTGTTGACACACCGGATGATCTCCTCTTTTAAAGATCCGATCGGAAACCTCACATACCGCTACCGTTGCGGTGCTATCCATTTGCGGGCCCTTTTTGACCATCTCAACTGAGTTTAAGTTGATTGCATTGCCATGGTGATGTCCAGATATGCCAATCACTGAGTTTTGCTTAACTTTGTTCGAATACCCTAGAGATTGATTCTCTGTATTCGTTTATTTGCTTGCCACTAATGAAGATTGTCGTGAATATGTCATAGCAGTCAAATGATCAAGCTAAGTTTAATCATTAAATAATATCACCAGAATATAATTCAATTTGGCAGATTACCGTTGGATGATTTACGGTGCTGAGTTTCTATGCGTCAAATGAATAGAATCGGTGTAGGTGTAGCCAGATAATAGGGAGTTTCAAAAATGTCGCCATACTTGGTTGGGACACCCTACCATCGATTCAAGAGTTTCTGCTTTAATCTACGTACATGTCTAATTCCATCTAAATTCTTTAGGTTATATGTAACTACTTTAATTCGTCGCGGAAAAAAAAGCTGTTTGCCATTTTCGCACAGTCCATTCAATATGTTCCTTTGCGAACATCAAGCAATGCTCTTCTATTTTCCTCCGAAATTACAGGTTTCTTAGCTGTCCTATAGGATTTCAATTTTGTTTCGACGGCTATTCTTATGACTGTTCTCTCTCTCTGTAACATTTATAATTCCAAATCGCACAGAATTTCATTAAGCAGACGGATTAACGTATATTTTCCGCTCAAACAAACCATCGTCTGATGTGTTGTTTTCTTAGACCTTCTTCCGAGAAACACAAATTTAACAGATCCACTTTAATGTACTTGGTGATAATATGATGTACCAATGATTTCGACAATGAGTATTGAGTATTTTTCCATTATTTGCTTTCTACATACAGAGCGAGCAGTAATGGAATTAAATTACTGTCTCAAGTCCAATTACCTGGATTTGTAATTTATACTTGAATACTGAATACCTCCTCAGTGTCGTATAGTTGTATACCTGGCAATACATAATAAATTGTATTATACTAGTGCTCACAAAAGCGAGAGAGCAATACGAGGCTGCTCGCTTTGGCTATGATAGATTTAGGACATTCTATATACGAATAAATTAAGTGATAAATGGAACGAGTTGTTTTTATTTAAATCGATTCCCTGATTAACAACACAATTCTCAGGAATAGACTTTAAAATTTTTCAATTTCATTACAAAGTACTTGTAATTTCGTTCTTCTTCATTCGTTAAAGCAATTTAGAAAGTACTTGAAAAAATATGTAATTTCTATAATTAAAATTTTTTATACTCTTGCTTTTATTCATAGAATTTATCAAGAATTTTTTAGCGAAACATAAGTAAGTAGAATTCCACCTGTCGGTGACAATGGGATAATCATTTTAGGGCTCTACTATTTTACCCAGAAATTATTTCATTTTGCAAATACATGGAGAATTTTTTTTTAGAAAAATCGAAGTGCTTTTTAAATTTATTTGAAGAATGGAGAATGGAGAAATTACAAATACAATTCCTTGTAATGAAAATGAAAATTTCAGCATATCAAGTATTAATTATAATTCCAGAGAACTAGATTTGGAATTGTAATGTAATTGGTTTTGCCTAGCTCTGTCTGGATAGTCCCTTTTAATAATCAATTATGTACTTTCATTTTAATACCCCTATTATTTATTTTGATACAGAGCATGGAGGCCTGACACCTCCAGACATGAGAAAAGTCTTAAACGATGCACTATGATACTCTGAACATATTTTATTAACACTCAACTAAGCCTTGACCCCCCGGTGTGGTCAAAGTTTGATCTAGTACATTTTGGAAAATCTAGTACAGAATCGAGTTCATCAAGGTCCTGAGAAGAAGTTTGAGTACCCACACTCCTGTAATCGGAAGCTTAAATAGCAATTTATAGCTATCCCCATACACACTTTTTCTTTCAGTATTTTCCCCTCTTTTCTTTCAACTGAGGTACATACTAGATTTCTCGCATCTTAGATCGGCTGTAACTCGGTAGAGCTATGTATGTCCGATCGAAAAACGGGTTTCACTGTTCGCATCAGCTCATTACCAGCTACAATTCGTGGAAGAACATTTTCTCTGCATGCTGCTTTTACTTGTTGGTGGGGGGGGGGGGGTAGGAACCCCGGCGGGGGGAGGTGGTTCAAATACCGCATATTGCATATCAAGTTAAAGGTCTCGTCGGGTACTATCGGGTGGTGTACTTTTTTCCCAATTCAGAAAACTTTCTTAGGACGTTTTTGACGCCGGAAAACCCATTGTTATGCACTTGGGTCACATACACGCGAGCTACTACATTTCCCAGAAATGTTTGCAGTTCTTTCTTCCATGGCCATTAGTTCTCAGTTGTGAACATTTTTCTCATAGGAAGTCATTACCACGACTCACCAATTCCGCGCAATCACGAGAAATAGAGAGGTCCACTTTTTCACCCAAGAAAGTTATTCAAGCTATTACGGAGCGCCAAGGCTTTCCCCTGCTTAATTGAAATAAAGATTATTAATAAAATATGTTCAGAAGAGTATCATTATGCATCGCTTAAGACATCTCTCATGTCTGAAGGTGTCGGGACTAAGGTTGTATAAAAGTGGGCATTCTCCTTTTCGTGTTTAATTTTTTTAAGAAACATTGCTTAGTACGGTCCCATTGTTTTGTCCGACATTGTTTAATGTTTTATTAGGTGTAGGCTGTTATAGAAACTGTTGATTCTTTGAGATATAATAATAATAAATTCTCTTTCAACATAAAAATTTCTTAAAATTAGAGATCAGACCCTATATATTACGAAAAACATAAATAAAAAAATACTAAAAAAGAAGTACAACAAAACAACACGAAACTACTTCCTATAGTTTGTTTTATTACCAAAAAGATCACACACTTTTAATATAGATTTCTATAGTTGTTGTTATTGTTGTAGATAATCTTCTGCGTGATTTCTCTTTAACCTTTTCTCTCGGCATCATCTGTTCATTGACTGTTAAATGTAAACAAGTCATAAACAACCTTATGGCTGGAAAAGGCTGCCGCGCAGCGCTATTTATAATTCCAAATAGGGGCCCCATAACGAGCAATGAGCACATAAATGAAAATCGCAGAACGTTAATAAAATTCACCCACATACGCTGGAACTGTGTTTCTAATGCCCAAAATTGGTTTCCAATTTCGAATAACGATTGCAGCCTCTGTTTCTGTTAAATTTTAAGTAGGCCGGCACGGCTCTTCGCCTTTTAACCAGAAAACGAGTCGAATAAGCGTGAATTGCTTATGACGCAATACATTTGACTTGACTTGAATCGTGTATTTTCTAAGATTTTGCAATATGGACAAGTTGAGGACACAATAAAAGAAGTTAATATTTTCTGTGGGAAGATATCCTCTAGTTTGGATTTGGATTGCCTGCTTGCCTGCCTGCGTCTAGTATGAATTAAGTCGATAGCGAATTTATTTATTTGCTTGTGTCATTGCCTACTTGGGACTGTTGGAGTTTTTTTTTTTTTTTTTTTTCTATCAATAAGACTGAAACCAGAATTTATGTAGAGTAGATCTGTGAAGGCGTCTCTTACTATTTACGTGCTAAATATATTGAACAAGACAAAAATTCGCAAAGTGGAAACTCAAATGATTCCCACACAGGTGTGATAAAGTGGGAAATATGAATGAAACGTATTGAGAAAAAATTAACTTTTAATACGAATAAGAACTGGTATACTCCACATGGTCATCTACACTGTTAAATATTTGCGTTAAGTTTAAATAAAAAATTTCAAATGGTGTCCTTAACACTCAATCCAGGGTATTGGTGTTAATCTTGTAAATCTACGTTAGGAAATATTTTTATTGGGAAATAACAAAAAAACAAGAGAGGAACACTTGAACCAAAGCTCGGTAATTTTAATGTAAGGGATCTTGTTATCCAAAGTACTTTTTTTCCGGTGTAAGTACATTTTTTTCTATTTATATGTATTAAATTTGTTATCAAATTTTATAGCTCGCATAGAGTACATACATATGTATGTTTTGAGGAAAAATTAAGTTGAAAAGAAGAGTTTCGTAATATCTCTATACAAAAATCACGCGGCGATCATAAAAAAAAAATTAGTTTCATTGTATTGTGTAAATCTATGGTCTTCCCCCACTAAAGATAGTACACACCTTGTTTTATGCAGCAAAAACGGACGGTGTAACATTTTTGGACGTAAGAGCAATAGAAAATCTTCGAAATTTCAAAAACTATATTAGAAGATCTTTAAGAATCTACTAGAAATGATCGAAATTGCACAGCACCCTGATCGCTGATAAATTTCATTGATTTTCAATAGACTCTTAAGGACCTTCTAACACAGTTTTGGAATTGCATGGAATAGACGTAATACATGTCGGTATTTGAATCCAAACTATTTTTTGAAATACATACAAACGTATATTTGCTTAAGTTTGCGTACTACTCGCGTACGTAGTTGCTAATGATCGCCAGAACATATTTCGAAACTTTTGGGACCATTTAAGGTGTGACAAGAGTTTTTCAGATTTTTCTTAGAAAAAATATGGGCTTGGACATTTGATAATTGTAGACATTCTATGTGAAATGTGTTGCGATAGTTACCCATATACCGGATAAGAAGGATTAGTTATGGAGCAACTATAGAACTGATTTGTTTGATTTGTTAATTTTGTTCATGGAAAAGTTGTCATGTAGTTTGATCACCTTAAATGGGATGAGTTCTAAGGTAAGAATGGGATGGGAGGACTATTAGAATCTCAGTGGGGTTGTGCGAAGGTATTCTTATCAGTTATCGAACATTTTTTAAATTCGGAAATTATGGTTAACATCTTCATCATTTCGATGCTCCCCTCTCCTCCTCCTCGAACTTCTCAATAGAAAGTCGTCAGAATCGTCTAGAATTGGATATAAATAATAATATTTGTCAGAAATTCTTTCGATTATTGCTGCCAAGGTTGCCGTTTTCTTTTTTAAGATCAGTGTGGTATTATTATTGCCTAATTTCAAAAAGCTGTTTAATCACAAAATAAGAATAAAAAAAAAATTGTACCTCATAGTGGAACTAAATAGGTTTTGCAGAGTTTTTTATGAAAATTCCATATCATTACGAGATTTTAAAATTTCTAATACATCCAGAAAGTTGATGGAAGGCAGTGGGCGCAAAAGAAAAAAATTTTGCGGACTACAATATATAGAAAATAGCAATAGTCGAACCAAAAGTGATCCAGTTTTATTTTTGTGGAATGATTGACAGATCTTTGATACGAGTAAAATTGACCTATGTTAAATTGAATAAATGGACACGTCGTCCGAGAACTTCTCCATACCAGTAAGAATTAAAAATTTCGGGCTACAAATCCAAAAAACTTTTGATTCTGTATACCTGGCAAAGACAGCACAAATACCAAAAGTATTTAGTCGTATCAACCTTTCAATATAAACGACTTTAGAAAGATATGAGCAAATTACAACGTTAGAGCATCCACCCTAGATTCACTATATCCAAAAACAGATCGAATTATTCTACATATGGATTAATGTAGAATAATTCGATCTGTTTTTGGATATAGTGAATCTAGATACATTTGGAAGCCTATAAAAAATTAAGATTTAGTGCAGCCATAATTCTTTTTAGGAGGAGGTGCAATTGATTGGCTGTAAGCTCTTTCTGGATGAGACTTGAGAAGATTATACCACAACAATGGCTCATTCAATTAGTTATTGAACATTTTTAAAATTGCTCCATTAGGATTTGTGTAAGATACTAGAATTTCTGTTATCAATTCGAATTCGTTACAAACATGTTACGCATTTTAAAAAGTGCAAGTTAAAGTAAGATCCAAGCAGGACTTATCCTAAGTACACTGTAAAAAAATATTAGGACTATTCCCTAAATTTAAGACATATTTTTCCCTAAAAATAAATGTAATTTTCTCTGATAGAAAGGGAAAATCAGTTAAATTTCCAAAAATCAATGAAATATTCAATGAATTTAGGTATCTGGTGCCAGAAAACCTCTAAAGTACGTAAAATTCCCGAAATGTTAAGCTCTCTTGGATATAAGGAAGAGAACATTCAACGAATTAGGTATTATGCTACATTTTTTATGGAAATATATTTTCGTTTATATAATTCACACATTATTCTTGAAAACAAGTCATATATTGTTTTTCAATATTTTGTTTAAGCGTGCCCAGCGAACCAACATAACTTCCATACTAGTCAGTAGTATGGACCATAAGAAATGAGCTATTCAGCTCATACTTATGTTTTTTAAAAGGGGTGGTCTTCTATCACATTCCCCTATGGTGGAGAGTGGTGCGGTGCTATCACATATTTCCTACATTTTAGGGTGGAAAACAAAACAACAATTTAAGATTCCCTATATTTTAGGGAATAAAAAAAATAAAAAAAAATATGAAAATTCCATTAATTTTAGTGAATGTTCCCTAAATTTAGGGGGAAAAAACAAAAATTCCGTACATTTGAGGGAGAAAAACCTAATCTTAGTTTTCCAAGGTGGAGCTTTCCCTAATCTTATCGACAAATGCCTAATCTGTGTGGCACAAATTGTTGCCACTCACTTTAGGGGGTATTCTAGTCTAGAAATTCGAAAAAATCGATTTTTTTTTGTTTTCAAAGTTTAACTATTCAAGAATATGCCTACAAGAGGATTTTTCAAATGTGTATCTTTTATATTTAGTGTTCACTGGCATCCAGCTGCTAACAGTTGAATTCTAACTTCCAAACCACGTGGACGTATGGACTTTCAGGGGTAAAGCTACTGTAACGGCTAAAAAAAAAAGGTTTTTTCACGAATTTTTTTCTCATGAAATTAAAGGTGTTTGAAAAAAACCTTTTAAGGGTATTATCGGGCATACATTGAACTTTATTGATAAATTTTTGACAGCGAAAAAAAACAAAATGGCGGCTCCACAGCCATCTTCCCGGGACATGCTTCGGAGCAAGTTTGACGCGCTTGGTGGCGACCTCCATTTTCAAAGGAAAAAACAAATTTCTCGCACGGGACCTTTTTTTTCTTCTTATTCTAGAGGGTTTAAACTATTTTTTAAGCCAATAAAAAAAAACGACTTTTCAAAAAATTTACAGTGGCGTTACCCCTTAAACGCGTTTTTCTCGAAACTGCCTTTTTCAAGACGATGCCCACGATTTCTCAAGTTCTACTGGACCGATTTACTTGAAATTTTGTTGAGATTCTTCTTTATAGACTTGTCTATGTCCGGAACTAGCCGCATCCCCAAATTTCAATTTTTACTATTTTAAAAAAATTCGACAAAGTCAAAAATGTGGTATAAAAATTTGTTTTTTTAGGCAGCGGCCATTTTGTGAAAATTTTTTTTTCAACTTTTCCCTAGTTCCGGATATAGCGACATTACTCTAGACTAATAATCTTTTTTATTTATTTTTTTTCGGATTGCTAGGCGGGTTGGAATCGTGGGCATGATCACGCGCCAATTTTTTGAGGCCCCCCTTCATCAGCTGCTAATTTTTTGAATTTTCAACTTTTTTAATTTTTTTCTGTATTCTTGTAATGTTAATAAATAACTCATAAAAAAATGTATAGAAAAATATTGATTGCCTTTTTTTTACGGCACTTCAAAAATCACCTAAAATTCGGGCCTCTAGACTAGAATACCCCCTTTAGGGAATTATTTTTTTACTGTGTGGGTGACAGTCATACCTGGATCACAATAATTTAAAATGTTCCAGACCGTTTCTTTTATTGCGCCAGCTTAAATGTAAACAAAACTAGGAAGAGATTATTCTTCTTGTCAATGCGATGGTATAACTCTCACAGGTTACAGGACTGATCATCCAATCCTAAAAGCTTGTTTCTACCAAACACTTCTTACTAATCAATAAACACAAAATTGCTTGTATTGTAATTATGACTTATGACTCATATGTACAGCATAAAGTTTGTACTGTCCCCACATGCCCTAAAATTTTGCTTTTCTCTTCTTATCATGATATATACATATAAAAGCCAGCAGTCGCTAAAAGCATTTAGTTCCAGGAAGTGCAAAGCAGCAAAGCTTCATCAGTGTCTAATAAGTCCAAAGATCAAAGTATCAAAATCTTTCTCATTAGCGCTTTCCATGTTAAACAAGAACAAAATCGTTTAAGTGCTAAAAATGCATAATACATATTACAGGAAACCCGCTCAAGTTAAAAATCCATTCTAGCGATAAACTTTGTGTGACCTTTTGGTGATTGACTTGAAAAAACGATTACTTTCTGCTCGCTTGAAATCATAGCGCAGCATATTACAAGCTCCATCGATCGCCGACTCGAGAGCTCCAGCCCAAACCACTTCTACTTTCAAGATCACTGAAGCTCTTCTACTGGTTGGTTAGGCTAGCCATTGATCGATCTCAATGGATCAATTTCTAGCGCTTGGGCCCCGTCTATTGACTCTTAGTGAAACTGAAGCAGATTTCCATATCGTGAGTAGTTTTCCTTGTCGATAGATGTCTGGGAAAATAAATTATTATTGTTCTGCATTCCAGGAGCCGCTGATATAGTTAATTGTGAATAATTGGTCGTGGCAGCGATATGTAATGTAACGTGTGTATATGTGTGGTATATAGATATACTTTTTGAACGTGTTTTGATCCTATGCTATGAAAGATCGGAAAGAAGGCTTAATGGGTGTAGTAATGTTTTTTTTTTATTGGAAGAGGAGGCCTTATTAATATAAGCTTCTAGAGTATAAATAATACTTTGTGCCTTACTAAAATTGGTGTAATTTGTATTGCCAGTAGATATTTCAATTTAAATGCATTAAATCTGAATATTTGATAACTGTCTTAGTTGTTTTGATTGTTTTCAGTTTTCAAATTTGTTGTGAGTTAAGCTAAGTACCGCACGTCTTTTAATCCAGAAGGAGCAGATTTTCAAACATGGAGTTCAGGGCGGCTCAATGCAATATGCTCGTTTATGCGTCTGAGAGTTTTACTATAATAACAAATAAAACCGCAGTATGTTTTATACATAACTGATCTTCACTTTATGTGCAAACCAGAATTACAAATCCAAAAAACTTTTGATTCTGTATACCTGGCAAAGAGAGCACAAATACCAAAAGTATTTAGTCGTATCAACCTTTCAATATAAGCGACTTTAGAAAGATATGAGCATATTACACCGTTAGCACATCCACCCAAGATACCAGCAAATTTTTTCATACAAACTCAATCACCGTATAGCCTTATCCCTTAGTGGGACACTGGAGTGGGGTATGTATCAAAGTCTTACAATAGGTAGACCGACAGAAGAAGGAGTTAGTTTTCTATATCCAATCATCTGCTTACAAGTGTTTTCGGCATTGTAATGTCCTTGACATTGAGCTGTAAAACAATATAACAACAACAATCTTTTACTCCACAACCAGAGCATATAAAAATATAGAAGAATTGCATTTTATGATAAGCCCCAGTAGTATAAAAATGCGGCCCTGTCAAGGATTCCTGTACGACTATCTACTATGGTTTGATTAATGTAAGGTATGGTAGCCCTTCGCGGGGATTAACCAATTTAGTAAATTTTTGATACTACACCTGAAATTTAAATTCAATTAGTGCACTCATAATTTGGGGGTTCTATCTTAGCACGTTCTATCATCCCATCAAGCATTTCACATGGAATTGCGTGCGTTTTCCAACCTGAAAAATCGTACGATTTTCGTATGGAATTCCGTGCTTCTGGCTGAAGAGAACTGTGTAAAGATTCCAAGATTGAACGTCGAGGTCCAATGGGTTTCCATGTTTTTTTAGTATTTGTTTCCGGATAGAAGTTAAAAATATTTCCAAGACTTTTCTGTGGCATTTCTATATGGAATTCCTAGCCATTTCTATACTCTTTCCATGTTTTTGTGTTTAATAAGGAAATCTACCGTGCAATTTTTAAAGAATTTCTAAGTATATCCATCTTTTCTTCAAATTTTTTTTTTACTTAAATTAAGTGGAGTAAATTCAAAACACATCACTAGCATACCTATACGAAATCCATCATACATAGTACCTTGAAGTCTGCTACTGCTACGGCAGTGATGAGTCATATACCAGCAAACTAAATTTCATGTTATGAGTTTGTCTGAAGTGATAAAAACCTATGTTGTGAAATGTCTTGTTGAGTTTTGATGGAAATACCACTGAACTGGAAGATTCTAAAAATTTTTAAGTTTGTTCGGAAATGTTGTGGCTAGCTCTGAACGAATACAGAAGGAAATCACACGTAACTGCCACATTCGAAAATTCTTAAGTTTCTATGGAAATGTTATGATGAATCCTGGAAGATGCGTTCTGTATATACCCGACGTCGTTTTCACTTTTCAGAATATAGAATATATTTAGATGCCAGAGCTTTGCGGGAACAGCAAAGACAACCGAAGTTTCAGAACTCATAGATGGTATCTACCTATTTCCATTACGTCATAGAAAAATTATTTGACAAATTTTTCCGTATAATAAAATAAAAATAATAAAATAATAAAGTTTCTATAAATAAAAATATAAATAAATAAATGATGATTTTGAATGAGCTGTTATTGTTTAATTTGTACTAAAATAAACTTTTTACGCTGTAAAAAAATTATGATTCCTTTTCTTTGCGACATTCCACAGATTTTTACGGCATCGTATCAACCACTTCATACAGATTTCCTTCAAGTTTCATCAACATCCAAATTCGTAATGAATATCTGAAATGTGTGGACCATTTTCATACAGAATTCGGAGAATTTGGTTTGCTGGGGGATAGGAGCTCAAAACTAAATAGTGTTGGAGTGCCGTTACTTTTTTCGACTGGAATTCTGTACGAAAATTTCCACATCTGGAATTTTTCCTTATTAGGATATGTATAAAGGACTGACTGCCTATTTTAAAATTACGATCAACGATGCTACTTTAGTAGGATCGGAGTAGATCTGCCACTTTTTTACTCTTTCGGAATTTCAGTACCTACTAGTGCTGCTACTAGCTTAAATTAAGTATTCTAGATAAATATTTTATATGGAAATGGAGCATGTTTTCAACAATCACGTTAAGTTTTAAATATCGATATTTGATAATTTGAGAGATCGGACATGTGAACTGGGAAAATATCGAGAACTAGACAAAGCATTGTTCCAATCTTAATCGCTCAATATTTAGAGTTTCGTCTCCTCGCTTCTCTTTCTTTCATTGCACACATACTAAATTAGCTAAGTAACTGACAGATCGATCTTAATACATCTTTACATTTATAGCGATTTCGATGAGACCTTGGTGCATCACCAGTATTGTACATTTCAAGCAGTGCGGCACTGAAAATATCCGATGGGACGTTTTTTATAGCAGAAGTGCAACACCAGGTTTCCACTAAATTTCCCCTACTTTGCACTGGATTTTATCTCGGTGTTAACATATACATCAATTACCATTTGTTCTGTCTGTTATTTGTGAAAAACTTAAGTTAGATGTTATTTTGGTAATTCTTTTATAAAATACTAGAAGAAGCCCGTCGGCGTTGCCCGGCAATAATATAGATACATAGATGGGTGTGGGTGGGGTGGTCATAGATGCATAATATCTGAGTCGATCGCGTACTTCCGGACTCTAGGGTTTCACCCTCTGTGTGTGTGCGTGCGCGTGTGTATGTATGTGTGTGTGTGTGTGTGTGTGTGTGTGTGTGTGTGTGTGTGTGTGTGTGCTCTTGGAGTGTGCGTGCATACATTCATATGTGTGGGAGAGTTGCTCTCTACGCCGACGCGCTCTCAAGCAATGCCAAACATTTGGTAAAACAGGAAATTTTTGTATGGCAACCCTACGAAGGGGCTGCCCGATTGGTATCATTTTCGAATTTAAATTTAACTTTTTTAAAAAAGGCCTATGTACAACATTTCAGCTCTTTACGTCGACGTGGTAGGCAGTACCCAAATATATAGTGAAAAACTAAAAAAAAACTGAGGCAGCTTCCAAGTATATAGTGAAAAGCCAATGTTTTGTATGGCAACACCAAGAATGGGTAACCCAATTTAGTCCATTTCTTAAATTTTATTTACCATTGCTATGGAAACGCCATGTACCAAATTTTTTGTATGGCAACCGTACGAAGGAGTTGCCCAATTGTTCCCATATTTGTACTTAATTTACACTTTTTTAAAAAAGGCCCATGTACAAAATTTCAGCTCTCTACTTCGATGCGTGAAGCAGTGTCCAAATATATAGTGAAAAACTAAAGTTTTGTATGGCAACACCAAGAAGGGGTCGCCCGATTTCGACCATTTTTATGAAAATTTTAATTCTCCGCGTCGACCCGTTCCCAGACAGTACCCAAATATATAGTTAAACAAGAAATGTTTGTATGACAACCCTACGAAATAGTCGCCCGGTTTGTCCCATTTTTGAACCTAAATTTACATTTTTTTTAAAATGCCGTGCATACAATTTGAGCTATCCACGTTGTCTGTTTTTTAAATTTTATTTGCTATTACTATGAACACACCGTGTACCAAATTTCAGCTCTCTACGTACACTCTTTCACAGACAGTGTCCAAATATGTGAATGGCAACCTGCATTTTTCCACCGAGCTTATGGAATTGTTTTGAGCTTGATTGTCAAAATATTACACGTGTAGTCAAACTAGTCCTGGCATAATCGCATTCACCACATTTTAAATACTAACCATGATTATGAAGAAGTTTAAACAATGTTCATGTTGCCTGATTAAACGCGTACACAGTTTTCAAAGAATCCTATTGCAAAAAGACTATTTGAGAAAAATATATTTGTAAATTGTAATTTGACAAGTATAAGAACTGGTTATGTCTTACAACTTCCTATATTTAAAACGTGTGGACAAAAATAGAAAGAATATGACAGAACTACGTTCGATCGGCTTCAGTTATCCTCACACTCACTTACTTATGGAAGTAAATAGAAAAAAAAATATATATATAGAAAAAGGTAGATCTCTTCAAAATTATAAGTCCATAAGGGAAGCTTAGTTTCTATGGGCGGTAATTAACGTCAAATATGAAGTCTATATGAAGCTAGTTTTGTTTTGAGATATCAACAAATGACAAAAGCTATTTACTAAAAGTATAGATGGCACAAGAACTAGATGTCGCATGTCATACTATAGCAGAGTAGTGTATTCTGGAACGGACCATAACATGCTTTAGAGCGCGCCGAAAACAACTGTTTTTATAATAGCAGTTTTGTATACATTTAATCTACTTCCTCAACACTTCAGATATGAAATAATATGAATCACTCGACGTATACATCATTTCAAATGTTGTGGTCCATTCCGGAATGGACCACCCAGCCATATAAATGCGACATCTAGTTCGTGTGACATCTATGCTATAAGATATGTAGAAATTAACTGACATAAAAGATTCTAAAAAAACTATAGAGAATTCTAACATTAATACGAAATCAACTTTCAAGAGTTAAAAAAAACTAACGATCCACAATTTAATGAAAATCATCTGCGAAGGTTAGAATAATCAAAATGGTTAACCGAAATGTGGTAATAACTCTCGCAGTTTTCAAATTTTCGATTATAATGAGCAAAAGCAGGGTTTACTCTATCCGCGAATAGAATATGTTCGGAGAAATCTGCACACCGCACCAAGCTTTTACGTCAATTTCCATCCAATATTTTTGTATGCCTGATAACACCACATCACAATAACTCTATGGTAATTTCTAGATATTTACATTCATATTCAAATTTCAAGGATTTTTTTTTCCAGAAACTGCACATCACGATAGGTTTGATATCAAAAAATAGAAAAAGTGTTAAAACAAGATAAGAACTCAATATTTTACTTTCCCATTTTATTATCTAATCATGGATATTTCATCTAATTTTATTTATTTCTTCAAACATTCCAGCTGATAAAGAATCATACAAATTTGAAATAACATTTCTTGCGGCCACGTGTGCTTCATTAGGGTATACTTCAATTTTTTATTGATATCGCTTTTAATTTTTATAGATTTTTCTTGACAACTATGATATTACAGACTTTATTTTCTTCAGTAAACCATCCTGTAACTATACTGTTGTGGTATGTACAGCTGAATGGTCTGCTGGAAAATCCATGCTCTACCCTCCATTATTGCTTCTATTTGGGATTTTTCTACTTCCAGTTCCAGCTGTTTAGGTCACAGGTTAGATAAGTCAACTATAAAAAAGAATTCTATATATCTCATTACAGGCCCCCGTACAAATATACTGTTGTTCCTTATTTTCGGAGATTATGAAAGTAGCCGGAAAAGCCGAAAATATGTTTTCATCGGAGAATACTACTTTCTTCCGTTTTTCTGTTTCTGGTTATGTATATTGTTCCTTATAAATTTCAGTCGAGCTTGATCGTTTATTTAATGCAGGTTTTTGCTTTAAAACGGAGAGTTTCCCGGAGAGCTTTTTATTATTCATTGAACAGTCCTAATGCTTGGATGGATCATTGGGTCCCTGGAACGTAGGCCACAACAAGGCACATTGTTTACCCTTCAGAGTTATAAGCAATTGTTCATAAGTCACAACCGAACGTTTTAACAAAATTAAAAATTGGCACCTAACCCTCCTTACCGGCTTCATGAAGTTCTTCCAGGAGGTGTGAGCCAAAAAAATCTGTAACGTTTTTCTGAGAGAGCCGGAGAGTGATGCACTAGTACCCTGTTGCTCCGAGAATGGAAATTAAGGATGGTTTTATACTCCAATACAAATTTAGATGTTGTAAATGTTTTTGACAAGCCCTTGACAGCTGCTTGGTTGTCCGAACAGAAAGTAATCCCCTTGTTCTCAGGTCTGAGTTAAGGAGATACCTTTCCCCGTCAAGGATGGTCTTGACTTCTGCTTGGAAGACGGCCGTGACATGGCTTTCAAGGTGTTTGACAATTTCCATGTGAGGCTCCTCGTAAATAACACCAGCTCCGGTGTTTTCATCCGATTTGGAGCCGTCTGTGTTTATTATAAGATTTGTCAATTGTTGAAGCACGGTATGCGATTTCCATTCTGGCCTGTCTGGTTTCGATTTAAAGTTACTCTTCAGCATAGTCTCGAAGAGGTGATCGCTATCCCTGTCTATGTTTCATCTTCGTTGTCTTCTTCGACCTCGTCTGTCAATAATTTCTTAACGGTCAGGTCTTCATTCTCGTCATCGTCTTCTTCTTCTTATTCTCCAGAGCCCGCAAAAATCTCTGCTCTATTTTCACACGTTTCTTTGCCAACCACATTGCTTTGGACGCTTGTATACATATATCATACCAAGCCTGAACTTGGTGGTAGGTCCGAAGGGAATGTTGGACTGATATGGATTGAAGATAGGCTGAGCCCAGGCGCGTATCCAGACCGGCAGTCTAGGGGGGGGGGGGGGGTCACAAAAAATGTTCAAGGGGGAGGAAAAAGTCGGAAGAAGTCGCTCCTAAAATTTGTTTTAATCATATTTACGATATATCATAAAATCCAATATTCGGTTTGATTTGGAAAACCTATCGATAATAATATGCACATCAATGTCAATGGTTGCACGACTTTGGAACTCCCTAACTCCTCATGCACAGAGTGCTACTTCTGTCGGTGAATTTAAGAAACTTATAATATAATTTTATTTTATAATTTACAAATTAATATGCTGATTGTGTCGAACTCTTTTCTTTTTATTATTATTTTGCTACTATGTTTATTTAAAAAAATTATTTTACTCTTTTCTTTTCCTCTGTTTTATTTTTTTTACTTTTTATTTTTCTAATGTATTGTAAGTATTTCAATTTATTTTGTAGTTTATTCAGTTAACCTAGCCGTATTTTAAAGTGTACTACTATAAGATTTTCAATCTTGTGTACAAATTGGAAATAAATGTGATTGATTGATTGATTGAATGTCGATCTCAGGGTGGACATTAAGGACTCATAACCGATACACCTTTTCATGGAGAGATAGTAGAAATATTTAAATAAATATTTAAATATTTAAATATGAACCACCAGAATCAATCCACCAATTCATTTGGACCGCTGTTAGTAAATTTCTTAAGAACAAATTTAATGCGCCCCTACGAACGTAAAAATTTTGCGCGACTCACGCTTCAATCAGTGTCGCTATAAAAATCAACGGGTGGTTATATTTTGATGATTGCATGGAACTAGGATTCTACTGGAAGAACCCTAAATCAAGATTCATTAAGTCAGTTTGTATGCTTCTGTTACGAGTTCCACACCAAGTTATCCTGTCATCGATTTTATGTCGGAAAATCAAATAGGTAAAAAAAATCTTATGATCGCTGATCAATTTTTAGAAACAATAACACTTTCAAGTCACGAATTGCGTGCATTTCCATCTATAGGAGTAATCGGTGCAAAAAAATATAAAAGCATCTTCATAACAGGGCTGCTAAGCATTGCGTGCCTTTCTCTAAACAATCAAACACAAAATAAATATTTAGTATTCCAAAATTATTTACCATTTTGGGATATGTGTGACTTTTCGACACTACATATAAAACACAAGAAAATTCTAAAAAAAATCGTACACGTTTCAAAGACAAAGTGCTATGAGCGAATTACTATTATTACCCACCCACTATTACTTCTCAAAAGAAGACAAACAAACGACCAACCCAGCGCTGGCTGTCGCCGCAAATTACAAAAGTGTGTTAAAGCTCCAGCATTAATCGCCGGCCGTCAGCTACACATTGTGTCCATACCATACGAAAATCATCCTGTTAAACTTTTACACTCACTACAGTTCAGTGTCCCATTCAATTCACCACAAAGGTGAGCTAGTGCTTTGGAAGGGGTCATGACCCCCGTGACCCTCCCCCTGTATACGCGCCTGGCTGAGGCCCCAACGAGGCCGAAGTTCCTGGAACCTAGACCACAACAATGTAAAAGGTCTTGAAGGGAATGTTGCCGTGCAACTTCTCTTGTAGGGGTTAATGTAGCAAGACTGAATTTACTCTTCATCGCGGATCTTGCGAAATTTTGATAACGTAGAGGGAGCCCAAAGTAATGGTGTCTTCTTTGGAACCAGCAGATGTTCGTAAAGATTTCAGTCAGAGAGAGGGGATAGCAGACCCTTCAAGTGTCCGAAAGAATGTTGACCTGCTCTGTTCTGAAGTCTTCTTCGCTAATATTCATTTAGTTCTAAAATAAAATCATACAATTTGTTGTGAGGAAAAGAGTAAAAACCGGTAGTGCATATTAAGTAATTGGTATTTACTGAAGTTTGGAGAAAAAATGTAGCGATTTTGTGAATTGAGAATATTTGCCGAGCGAAGTCTCGTGAAGCATTCATTTGATTGAAAAATGTTTCCACAAAAGTTGTAAGAAATTTTATGCTATATCATTTTTGTAACAGCTATTATTAACCTATTGTTAACCATCTAGATCAAAATCCCCGATCTAGTAGAATGACACTAGGAAGCTACAGGCTTGCTAGCCCGCTGTTGTGGGGGGAAACGCATAAGGACGTCGACCACAGCCAAAATGGAGTCAGTCGGTACCTGTTCTTTACGCAGGACTGTAAGTTATTTGAATCAATGTGAAGTGTGTAATAAAGAATAGTGCTAGTCGAATCTAGTGTGGAATCCTCCAAGGGGCACAACAACGGGTTGAGCTAAGTATTCAATACCTGTAATAAAGTTTACACTATGTAGCGCTGAAGAGAAAATATTCTCAAAAAACTAGTTTTCGGTACCATTTTACCAATACGGAGGTGTGAGCGGCGGTCTCTCAAGGTCGCAAATTTGGTATATTAATTATGACTCAAACTGTACAAATCTACCAAATTAGAAGTCTCCTTGACCTTTTGTAAGTCAGAACCTACCCATTGCCTGGCCAAATATAAGTGACTCAATTGTTGTTCTGAGACAAATATACTTTCCGATTAATTGCCCTATCACTTTAAAAAACCACCATTTCTAAAATCTCAGTTATGGATGCCTCACCTAGTTTGATATTTCACTTAGATTCACATTCGCTGAAAAAAATCCTCTAAATTTTACTACGATACAAATGTAAACCTGAAATAAATTTATCGAAAATTACAAATAAATAAGAGACAGATACAAGCTACAGATAAGTTTCTTTATGTAGTCAACTCTACTAAGTTTTCTGCTTAGAGTTACTGCTTAGAGCATAAAAAGCACAATCAACCGCTGCATCATCATCCGAGATAAAAACTTTGGTCTGATCAGTCAACCAGCAAACGAAACGATCCAAGTTCAAGTCTAGGATGACAGAATAATTTTTTTTTGTATATAATTTATAAGTTATAAAAGGCTCAGCATGTTCTGGATTGAGGAAATCAAGCATTTTGTAGAGCAACACCTCTTTTTTCTCCCACAAAGCAAATCGCTGTTCTATTCCTCAAAATTGAAAATGATTTAGCTAAATCTAAATACGCACATACATACATGCATTGCATATTATAAGGTAAGTTCTGAATACGGTTCCCAATCTCGAAATATTTCTTTTTATCAATAACTGTAGAAAAACATCATTGAAGTATTTTAATCAAGGCGAAAAAAACACTAAAAAAACAAGGAAAAAAAAGACGATCAGATTCATTGGGGTTATTTATAGTCTCCCAACTGGCGCCTTCTTGAAATAAGCTCGCCGGGGAGATATGTAATCAACCAAGCCAGTTGGGATTAAGCCAGTGTGGCATCTAACCAGTTGCAATTTTCTCAGTCAGTTAAATGCACTTTCCGGCGTCTAGCCTTAAGTCTGATGCAGGTCTATTTAATATTAAAAAAAAAAATAAAAAAAGACTAAAAACAAAAACAACTTCAAGAATTCCTTGAAGTAAGATGAAAGTTTCATGCGAATTCACCTGTAAAACGTTACAATCTCAGCGTACGGATGACTTCACTTTTAATATTTTTTTTTCTTTTGCGTATTATTTCTTGTCAGCGAAATGAAATTACATTATTATCTGCAAGAGTGTATCTTTTCGATTTGCATGTCAGTCAGTGTCAGGTTTGTTTGGTCCAGCAATTCAGACTACTTTATAGCTGTCAGACGAAAATAGATTGCGCACAAGGTCAATGACGTCATTTAGTATCTGTTTATGAAACTGAAAATTCCTCGAGATGAATGAGGTCATACAGATCAGAGATTATGTCATTAAGAAGATTTCTACAATAACTATGTCATATATGGAAGGGGTAAGTAAATAGATAAATATATATCAAATTATTTTAATATTTTACAAAAATAAAATTTTTAATTTTAGTAGGTAAGATTTGTAACTCAAGTTGTTACTTTGAAAAAGTGAAGAACAATTTAATCAATTGGATTTGCGCCAAGAGTTTAATCTGACTGAATCCATTATTTTTTTTTTTAATTATTGCTGACTTAGCAATGGCTTCTTATGATGATACATAATTTCTTTCAGTTGCGGTAGATGATATAAATAGTTTACAATATTGTTCACGCGTCAACCGTTTTTCATGCCTGGCAATATAATCTGCATGTTTCAAGCTAGGTTTTTACAAATGAGGTTACTGTCTCAGGTAACCTCATGTTCATCAGCACCTCAAAGAAGAACTCTTTACCGTGAAGTGTACTTGGTCAATACGGACATTATCTTTGCGTTAGTCAGATCGAAATGTATTTCCTGTAATTGACACATGTTTTGACGTAGGTAATAATTTAAAATCAACTGGTGTGGAGCTTATCAAATGTCAACACTCAACACATTTGTTTTGGTTTGTAAAATTCACATCGGATCTGATGACTAATGGTTTTGGCAATGATTTTTTGCATTTACTTTCCTTTACACATCGTTGATTGTAAATCATTTGTGATTTTCAATAAAATATGTACATAAGATTGACAGTTATAAGTACATACTTACTAGGAACGAAGATCTTACTGCCATTCGATTAACGGACTTCGAGAAAACATTACATTTTTTTTAGTTACATATAGTCTTGATAATAACTTTCCCAGGATTTTTGAAAGATAACAAATGGAAGCTTATTGAGCACATAAATTTCATGTCATTAGCTGAAGCCTTTGTTTCTTTTTTTTTTGTAAAAGTAAGAACGTAGTAGCTTCCGGTTTTTTCAAACCAAATAAATAAATACCTACCTTGAAATGCGAATTGTTAGAATAGTAACAAATTTTTAGGACAGTCTTTTGAAAGTCTTACCTGAAATAAAAAGAAAAATGAAAATTATTAATGATTGTTAATGGAGTAATTAATATTAATTAAGAATAAATGGATTTGTTGAAAGAAGTTAATGAAAGTAAATAAAGTTCAATCATTTAATTTGAATGAGAGTGGCACTTTTCTCAATGTGCCAAGGGATGATAAAAAGGTGGAAATCGAAGGTGTTGCCGAGATATTGAAAGGAATATCTTTATCCGCTGATTAACAATAATTTGCTTAAGATCAACATTAGCAGCTGTCAGACATTGAAGACATGAATACGGCTGCCTGTCTTAAGTATTATAAGCTTGAGCGAAGAAGAAGACGTGGAAGTGGAGCTCCTTTTATCTCCAGTCAAAAATGGAGAGGAACAGACAAGAAAAGAGTGTGGCGTGTCTGGCCGCAAGAGTTCTTATAAGAAAAATATCTCGAGACTGAAACAAATAGAAGCAAGGCGAAAAAAAATGTCTTCTTAAGAAGCTACTTTGATACATGAAGATGATGAAATTGAAAAAAAAAAATATCTTTTCTCATATACCATTTGTATCAGAAACGCTTGCTGATCATCCCTAATGAAAGTTAAGATAGTAGGACAAGTTTTGCGAGTATAAAGAGAGTAAGATCTTGATCATCCTTCCTCTAATCATCCCTGGAGAAAGTTACGGTACTAGGACATTTTTTGTAGGTATAAAGAGAAGAGAGAGAAAAAGGGGGTTAATGTTGCTAAGAAAGCAAGGCCTTCTGACGTTCGATGCCATATACTATAACGGCTCATAGGAAACCTGTAGTGGCCTCTCTCTACCAAACGTGCAACAAAGATCTTTGGAAAGTGTAGTTAGAGCAACAAACGCAGCTAATAACAACCTTTAACGAAACACAAGAAATGGTACTCTCACCTAAAGTCTCGTAATTGGTGTTCAATACAATTCACATCTCTATATAAGGAGAGAGAATAAAAGCGGTAAATTATGCTGATGCTTTAGTAATTTTTGTATCGGAGAAAGTTCTTATCGACAATTAGCGAATTAACCGAAGATGGCATTGTAGAAGTTTCTTATCTTAACTGGGCAATAAATTGTGGTCAGGGATTTAACTCCACAAACACAGTACTAGTTCTCTTTGCATGGAGAGTTGTTATCCAGAACGTCACCCTACAAATTAAAAATAAGAATGATACTGAATTCCATAGTAAACTCGAGAGTAAATGTGAATATTCGCGTTAAAAAGGTGCCCATTCTTATATATGTCTCCAAGAAAATATATCTGCATCGTATGGATATACAACGCTACAGTGAAATATCTATCACTCATCTATGGAATCTTGGTGTGATTAACTCTCATGTGAGCGAGTATGAAATTCTCCGATTATGAGCGAGCTGGTACAAATATACCACAGAAACTTCACAACTTCTAGCGCAAGATAACGTAGGAGCAATCGGTTTGCAATCTAGGATGCACAAAATTCATATAATAAAGGGTTTTCCAATAAGAGGTGTTATTTTGATATTCAAAGAAAAATGCCATTTTTTGAGATAAATGATCGGATCTTTATTTCATTATAAAGAGGAAGGTATGCCGTTAATAATGGAAAATAACATCAGCCAAATGACCACCACGACCACGCCTACAGGACCATATCCTTTTCATGAAATTTTCCATAACCAAATCGCAAAGTGGCTGCCCTATGTCCTCGATAGCCTCACGAATTCCATCTTTGAGGTCTTGAATCGACGCTGGGCTGTTGGCGTAGACCTTCTCTTTCACGTGGCCCCAAAGGAAGAAGTTGCAAGGTGTTAAGTCACAAGATCTCAGTGGCCAATTGTGATCACCTCTTCGAGAGATAACACGGTCCGGAAACTGATCCCGTAAAAGATCAATGGTTTCGTTGCTTGTATGGCACGTAGCGCCGTCTAGTTGAAAATAAACGTTGTCCAGATCAATACCATCCAATTCCGGCCATAAAAAATCATTAATCATATGTCGATAGCGCAATCCATTCACCGTAACTGTTGCTCCAGCCTCATTTTCGAAAAAGTAAGGTCCAATGACCCCGCGGGACCATAAACCGCACCAAACAGTCACACGTTGAGGATAGAGAGGCTTTTCAACAATAACTCTTGGATCTTCCGAGCCCCAGATGCGACAATTTTGCTTGTTGATGAAGCCACCGAGGTGGAAATGGGCCTCATCACTCAAGATGATTTTTCGATGGAATTCCGGATCATTTTCATGCATTTCAAGGACCCAATCAGCAAAGACTCGACGTTGTTGATGATCGGCTGGCTTGAGTTCTTGTGTTAACTGAACTTTATAAGCCTTAAGACCCAAATCTTTATGCAAAATACGGTGTAATGACGTTTGTGGAATGCCTAATTCCAAAGAACGACGAGGAATGGACAAACCTGGGTTTTCTTCAATACTTTCGGCTACAGCAGCAATATTCTCGGCTGTTCTTGAGCGACGTGCACGGGTTTTATTCTTCACATCACTAACTTGTCCCGACAGCTCGAATTTTTCTACCAATTTCTGTATTGCAGTCCGACAAGGTGCTTTACGACGACCCAAAAATGTTCGAGTTTTATGAACCGTCTCTGCCACATTTTCACCATTTTTATAGTGAATTTTAATAATTTCAATGTGTTGCTGAATCGTGTATCGTTCTAATTTTATTAATGGCGTAGTTTCTACTTGTCAAATGTCAAAAAATGACAGCTGCAAAAGTGACATCTACCGAAATAGCGGGCTAATTAAAATAACACCTCTTATTGGAAACCCTGTATATTCCATCTAAGTCTGCAAGATACGGCATCAAAATGTGTGGGCGTGTGATGCAAAAAATTCCTATCTACTATGTGGCCAAATTTATAGGGTAAATTTTTAACAATTCTTGGATTAAATCTCAAAAACCATAAATTATCGCAAATTATTCTCTAAATAATACAATTTAATTGGGAAAATTATTCTCTACTAAAGTGTTATTACATTGGAATAAAGTTCAGGTTTCACATTTGATACTTAACTGACACATTTTAACTCCAGAAATCTTAATGTTTTTTTTTCTAATATAAATCAGATTAAAAGATATTACTAATATATTAAAATACCTGACTGGTAGCACAAGTAATACTTAGAATTTAAGCCGAGGGATAATAGCCGGGTGACATGAGTCGACAAAAACATTCTGATGCAATACTCTTGTGTTGTTCTAAAGTGCAATATTTGTTACGTTTTAGTCCGCGGAAGGTTATAATCGTATTAGCATGGATGTTATAGAAAGTATATTTATAAAAGTGAACGATGTGGTGAAGTACGTTTGCATATATCCAAATACAGAAGGTGTTATTACATCAAACGACTGCTTAGTTAGCAGTAAGTTGTTATTGTATTAGATTTGTGATGTGTTTTTACCGCAAAGTTTTTTCAGTTTTATCACAGTTTGAGAGTATTCCTACTGAGACGTTTGTCGTTAAGGACCGCGACAATTCTGTGATCGAACTTGATCGTTTATTTCCCGTAATTTGGTAATAAAAACATTTAAACTGCTTTATTTATTTATTTTGAAGGTTATACAGATAGTAAACAGAAAGCTTTCCAATTATATACTACCTTACATGTAATTTAACGAGCTAATAGATTTACATAAACAAAACAAAAGAAGAAGTTAAAGAATAATTAAAAAGCAAAAAGTAAAAGGAATGTTGAGATATAACTACAAAAAATAAATTATAACTAAAGAAGTAAAATTAAGAGCAAAAAGGAGCTATAAAATAGAAAGAAAATATAAAAGAAAAAAAAAAAAAAAGAAGAAAAGTACAAAAATACTTAAACTAAATCTAAAACATGCATAAATACATGCGTGAACTTAACACTAGAAGATTACAGAGGCAAAAAGTAATTAGGACTAAAATTCATCGAAAGAGCGGAGGCCAACAATGCTGTTAATGAGTTGGGAAAAGGGTCAAAGAGAAGCAGTAGAATGAAGGAGAGTGTTACTGAACGATATCGCTGAGGATTAGCTTTTTAAATGTCAGAGGGCTAGCGTTGAAGATGTCTATATTGTTAAATCTTATATTGTATGATTTTGTAATTCTGTAGATAGGTGACTTTTCTTTGATGTTTGTTCTACAAGTGGGTAATCTGAAGAGGGTCTGGGATCTTGAGTTACGCGAAGGGACATGTAAATCAATATAAGACACCAATGCATCACAATATACTTTACCATTTAAGATCGTGTATAGAAACCTACTATCCTAGTAGATTCTGCGATTTTCCAGTGTCATTGAGTTATATTTTGCTATTCTTTCATGATACTCTAGAGTGGTATTCTCCAATTTGAGCAATAGAACTCTAGTGAATTTTCGCTGGACAGCCTCAATTTGTGTACTATAAGAGGAATAAAAAGGATTCCAAACCTGAATAGCATAGTCAAGAATGCTCCTTACTAAAGAATAAAAAAGACGAGGATGCTGACCTAAATGATTTGCAAGTGCGAAAGATAAAGCCTAATAAACGAAATGATCTGGAGGTAATAAAGTGTATGTGTGGAATAAAGAGGAGTTTTTGATCAAATATTACACCTAAATCTCATTGACACGAGAGAGAGTAGTGTCGTGGATGGTGTAGTCAAAAAATATAGGGTCTTTTTTGCGATGAAACGAGATACATTTGCATTTGCTTACGTTGACTTCAATACAGTTATCATGGCACCATTTTTCCAGTCGTAGTATATCTTTTTGAAGATGAACACAATCCGTCACGTTATTAATTTTCCTAAAGATCTTGGCATCTCAGCGTATAATAAGCAATCAGATACAAAACAAGAAGGCATGTCGTTGATATAAATGAGAATAATTAAAGGTCCAAGTATTGTACCTTGCGGCACTCCAGAAATTTGTTTAAATGAGGAGGATTGATGGCCATTAAATACAACGATATTATCTCTGTTGGTTAAATAGGAGTGGAACCAAGGTATGGTGTCTGTCTGGAACCACATTAGAGCCATCTTTGAAAGGCAGCGTTTGTCATTAATCTTATCGAATGCTTTGGCAAAGTCAGTGTGGATAGAATCTATTTGTGTATTATCATCAAGAGCGGATGCGATTTTGTCTGTGAATAGAGATAAGTTGGTGATCGTAGATCGCCCCGGTAAAAATCCATGCTGTTTTTCAGAAATAAATGATTTTATTTGGAATAGGAGCTGATAATAAAAGACCTTTTCAAAGATAAGTCCAAGAGCGTTAAAAATGGAAATGGGTCTATAGTTAATGACGAGTTTAGAGTCACCAGATTTATAAATAGGCATAACGAAGCAATTTTTAAGAGCTACTGGGTAAATTTTATTAGTGATTTATAGATTGAATAGATTACAAAGCGGTTCCGCAAGACTTTGTGCGCATTTCTTAAAAAGAATATTTGGAAAGACGTCAGGTCTCTAATTTTTATCACAATCAAAATTGTTTAATACATTAAGAACTGATTCCGAAGGGATGGAGCTTAATATTATATTCATATTATGTTGGTAATATACGATTGCAACAATTTGTCATCAAATGTCCCCAGGTTACAAATTTAAAAAGGTGCAACGCAATTATTGGAGCAGATTTAATAATAAATAGCAAGGTATGTACATAAAAAATATTTTAGAAATTGATTTCCTTATTTATTGCATTTCGTTTAGTACATAATATATTTAGGTTCTGGAAAGTTATTTAAGCAAATTTGAGTGTTCAGATATTTTGACAGAATATTCCCATAAGAACCCTCTTAAAGACAGTAGTTGGAGGCGATTGGTAAATACTGGAGCGAATCTCCTTCGAAAATAATGTGAAAATTATCCAAGGACGAGAATATATCAGCAGCAGTCTTTTAAAATAGCCGAAGAAATCGTAAGACATACCGAAACATAAATGATTTCCTAAATTAATATTGCAAATATTTTGAGTTAGTACTATTTTATAACCCAGTAAATAATACAGGATACTTAATAGCCTAACTTAAATTTATTTCATCGCTATAAGACATAAAATTGAGGGTACATTGCTCTTTTCCAAGGACATATATGAAAACATCCCAGAAGCATTAATTAGTGATTTAAATATATGCATATGCTCAGCGCTTTAGTGCAAAGATGCTGATTTCTTCCGTAATTGCGTTGTTTCGAAACAAAAAATTTTTTTAAAGGAAAAACTAAAGAAAGTCTTAAAGGAACTTGTGCAGCTATGTCTGAAAATTTCCTTTTTTCTTCTATGATTGGGAGCTGGTTAGGAGCTTATTTTAAAAGTGACGTAATATTTATTGTATTGTTCTTTCAAAATGCGGGGAAATCCTAACATAAGTCCAACATCAAGACCGCAAATGTGGGATAAAGTTGAAACGCCCATTTTATAATGTACAGAGCTGAAGATAAGTCAATACAATTATTTTTGATAAAAATCACAAAATTTGTAAAGAATTTATTTATATAAAATAATCTTCCCTAAGGCCATGTAATCTTATCGAATCACATAAGATACGCGATCTTATATAACATCCATTTTACGCTGTTATGTGCACGTACAACGTATTTTATATCAATTTATCAAGGACAACATTTTTAATGTAGTTAGTGAATCTTAATAGATTTAAATTGAAATTGTGCTCCCAATGCCAAATGAAGACAACAACAACAACATAAAACTTGAATTCAATATTTGACAGTGACTTCTTTTGAGATTGTTAAAAACAGATTTCTTCATAAGCAAGAGAAACACATCCCCCAAGGGCTCGGATTGGTTTGCGTTCATCACGCTTAATTAATGCGACAAATAAATTAATTAAGTCTCCAACAACCATATCTCCATAGCAACTATGAACAATAAGATTGCGTGGTTGGATATCATCTAATTAAGTTTCACATATGCAACACATTCGTTTTACTTCGTTGCTGATTTCGAGTATGTTTTTTTTTTTTTTTTTACCATAGCTTTCATATTTTATGAAGAAGTGATGCCGACAGAGTTGTTTTCGCAAAAACATTAAGGATTTCCTTTTTAACTGAAAAATTCCAGAAGAGATATTCGTACTAATTGGTGTCGGTTGAATATCATGTGAGCATAAATCGTAGGATAAGTGACTCTCAAAATAAACTTGATGTCATCATAAATGAAGACGACAATCTTTTGAGAAATTTCTCAAAATATTTTGAATTATTTTCACTAAAGAAAATTTTGTTTTTTGTTTCAATTTATTTGGTTAAAGAAAAACTCCTGAGGAAAGTTCGGATTTTGGAGAGGTAAAGGGTAAAATGTTCTAATGAATGTATTGCTACGCACCGAAAACTGCGTATTCGATTTTATCTGGTACTATGTGTGCAAACAATGGTGTGCTTTTCTCCTTCTACATGTGGTTAGATGGAAAATCAGCAGCAACCTGTTGCCATAATTCATTTAAATGCTATGAAGGAAGTCATTAGAATTGTGAAATGAAAGCACTGAAGATCAACTCTTATCCTTACTGGACGGTTACCCAACAAGTCTTTAGGCGACAAATTATTGTAGTTCTGTGATTAACTAAAACTAAGCACATATTTTGGTGATACTCTAGATGTATGCTCTAAAAAGTATGGCCGAAGAATTTTTCAGTCCATTAAAAATGTCTGAGACTATCCGTTTTCTAAGTATTCGTAAAAGATCGGCAAATCCTGTAAATTTTCATGTGGTAACCCTACGAAAAATTGTCCGATTTCGCCAATCGTAGGAACAAACTTAGTATGTTTTCATTCAGAGTATGAAAATCATACATTAGGCAACCAAAAGCCATTGTGAGATTGAGCTAAGGATAAGTTACGCTTAATTCATGGCATAAGTGCAATCTAAGCTAAGTTAAGTTTTACACTTTTGTAAACTTAATGGGCATGCCTCTTTGCTAATTTTCACAGCAAAAACCAATACTACCTGACCTAATCAGCATTTTTAGATATTATAAAGTTCAAGAATAAATCGGATCATGGGGATAAATAGCAGTGATGTATCCAAATTAATCTATATAAAGCCAATATCATTATAGCTATCCTATTTAATGAGAACCATCTAGAAGTCGGTTTTATCCAGAAGCCATGCACAGTAAAAGATCAGATAATAAGAATAATTATGTTTCTGCTAACAAAGGTAGGCCTATAGAGCGCCGTCATGCTTTAAAAAAAAAATATACAAAATATCTGTACCTACCCCAATTCCACTTCAACAATTGACTAATCGGCAGCTATAGAGTTAGAGATGACCATCAAGAACAATAGACTACAGATGAAACGATAGTATGATTTGCCTACCTATGTATACTTGAGGAACAACAAATTTCCGACAGATTCTACAGAAGGAAAACCTACCGTTCATAATTGTATGTGACAATTTACTGCTCACTACACATGATAGGATAGCAAAGCCATCATTAGTAACTGGTAAGTTTCTTCTTGAATTTATCAGTAATAACAAACTAGAAATCCACGATAGGAAGAATAAATACCCTTTTAGAAAGTATCATAATTGTCAATTGGCATTGTCTCTGATGAAATAACCATGTCAGATAACCTTCATATTAGGTTCAACCTACATATATCAATACAGGTAGACGTAATGTCAAGACAAAAATATATATAACCAAGAAAGACTCTACTAGGATCTTGTTTGTCAGAATATAGAGAGCAGGTGCGTTCATGGAAACAGCTAACAAAAACTGATATACATGAAATCATGTCCACAGAATACTAACATCAGCAACAGGAAGGCATGCTGGTGCAACAATAATCTCATCAATATGAGAATGGAAACCAGAAGATTCTGCAATCGGGAAAAGTTTACAGATGCCTACGATGTTTATAAGGAATCTCCCATCAATTAACCTTCTCTCTGTGTACAGGGGTGCAAATCCACCCCAGCCTGTTAAAAACGTAAATAAAGAATTAATTGATCAAGACTTAACAAAATCCTTCCAGGAATGCTATCTGTGATATGTTTTACACACTGGAAGAAAAAAACGGATTGAAATTGGTAAATATGGATGAAGTAGTGAAACTACAAAGGCACCTGAGAGTTTAACTGTGTGTAGGGGTGTATATGCACCCCGAAGTTTTGTTATAAAATTTTCATTAAAATCCGGAGGTTGTAAACAGCTGCGTTAGTATTTTTATACTGTTTGACTTGTTTCACATTTATTGTGTCTAAATGTCTATTTATTTCTTGGTTACGATATTCGTTTTGAAACGATTTATGATTCATTCCTTTTCTCAATAGGATTGATTTGGCGGGAGTTGCTACTTTGATCTTGCATAGGCTATCAAGACCGCAGTTGTATATGTATATATATATATTGTATACAAAAGCAATCTTCAGAACGGAAAGATATCCTAAAAAATTTATCCAGGCAATTGGTTGATAATGCTGTGAAAAGTAGGCTGTCAAGTCCAAAATAGTTAAAAACCAGCGTAAAGATTGCCATGCAACAAGTCAGCTACAACGTGCCTGATCTTCTCAACGCAGGTGCCAAATATGTCCTCACTCTAATACCATCATGATCAGCTTGTTCTGCCACATTTGCGAAAAACCAACCTGTAAAAAGCACAGTAAAAATGCTTGTAATGAATGCATCAAGATTGAAATTGATTATGGGGTAAGAGAAATATGTATGTAGATTCGGACGATGCATCCTAAAATTTTTTATTTTTTTTTATTTTTTTAACTTTGATATTTTTTAATTTTAATTAATTTTGTTTTTTAAATTGGTATATCAATAAAATTTTATTATTATTTATGCAGACAATGTTTTTCACATAGATTTTACAATAAAAATGTATGGGGTGCGATTGCACCCCTGTACACGGTTAATGTTAAAATGTATGTGCACAGAGAGAAGGTTAAAGCAGAGAGATTAGAAGAGCTAATAGAGAACCTTAGAGCTGCTAGTCCATTCGTACTTGCTTTACTTCTTAGTTTAGGTGAAAATCACACTACTAAGCTGCAATACTAAAGCAGAAATTACTCGACCTACCACAGAGAACTAAATAATAGTCGTGCAAAGATTTTTTACCAAACAGAATAAGATGGGCGATTTAAACATTCAAACCAAATTATTAACGTAAGACGTTATACGTATTCAGTACTTATACAGGCAAGAATATGACATATACCTACTTATGAAAATGAAATAACCGGCCAAGTGCGAGTCGGACTCGCTCACGAAGGGTCCCGTACCATCGTACAAAATTTAACACTATGTATACGCCAAAAAACACGTTTCTTGTATGAGGCCCCCTTTAATTTTTGAGGCCATTCCCTTTAACTCGTACACGAATTGTCTGTCTATTTATTTATATATTTCTTTTTTACTATTTTCGACACTCTCGTAGACCCACTTTTCGTCATCACAGCGAGCTGAAATTTGGCACACAGGTTCATGTCGTGTGACAATTGAAACTGTCAAAATTTGAACCGGAAATTTCCATGGAAAACCCCGAAAATCAGGAAAAATCATTTGAAAATTTGGTAAAAATTTGATTAGTGATAAATCCGCTTCAGGAAAAATGTAGAGTTTTCCGATTTTTCCGAAAAAATTTCCGGAATTTTCCGACTTTTCCGGAAAGTTTTCCGGTAAAAAAGTTTTCTAAATTATGCAGGATCAAGCTCGCTATCAACTGGCATCATTACTTTCTCTCCGACAATGGTGAAAACTTGCAGAAAAAATCGAGGAAAATTCATGTAAAACGCTTTTCCGGAGTTTTTCAGACCAAGTTTGAGCGTTTTGCAACCTAAGATAAAGTTGTAGAGCGAAATGAGTTGCATAAAGTTGCTTTTGTAGAAAACTCCGTGGAAAAACCGGAAAAGCAGGAAAATCATCGGACAAATTTTCATCGATATGATTAGTGATAAATCTGTTTCAGGAAAAATGCAGAATTTTCCAATTTTTCTGGAAAATTTTCCGAAAATTTCCGACAAAAAAGTTTTATAAGTTATGCGGAGTAATTTTTTTTCCGTCCTACTGGCATCAATACTCGCTCTTCAACAATCATGAAAACTTGCATGAAAAATCGAGGAAAATTCATGTAAATTTTTAAAAAAAATTCATAGTAATAGGAAAAGTCCGTGGAAAACATGGAAAATCGGGAAAATTCATGTTATATGGGATCAAGTTGGAATACAGCTAAAAAGCGCTGTTTAAAACATAATTTGAATTTCAGAAAATCGTTGCAGTACTTCAACGATTTGATACTCGAAAAATTTTTGTTTTCGGATCGGCACCAAACATGACTTAAAAATTGTTTTAAAATATCTCCATGCAGCACGTAATAACAATTTAGTTAACGTGAAAAAGGCAGAAAATAAAATAAGTAAAAAACGAGTTTTCAAACAAAACTGAGGCCAAGCCGCATGAAAAAGTAGAAAATAAACTTTTCTTCACACACAGAGGTGGACTCAGATTTTATTCGCTGGCAATCACCGATATATTTCAGTATGATCAATCAGAGGCAATAAGTGATTTGATTCATGAAGAGATATAATATTCAAAAGAAATGTCCCAATCAAAAAATCTGAGTTCACCTCTGTGTGTGAAGAAAAGTTTATTTTCTACTTTCTCATGCGGCTTGGCCTCAATTTTGTATGAAAACTCGTTTTTTACTTATTTTTAATTTTATTTTTATTATTTGTTGTTATATCGCCAATAGAAAAACACAGTCTGTGAAAATTTCAACTGTCTACCTATTACGGTTCATCAGATGCAACTTGATGACGGACGGATAGCGAAGTCTTAGTGATAGGGTTCCCGTTGGTACCCTTTGGGTACGGAACCCTAAAAATGAAAAAAATCTGTAGGAACAGCCATACCTGGGGCTATATTCCTATGGCATTTGCAAAAACCGGGGGTGAAACCTCACTGCCGATGCCATACCGTCCCATTAGATTAGAGTGGAGGAGTGTGCAGCGTTGGCCGCGCATTCACTGCGACCTGAAAGACCTTTTGGAGTCCCCGTTCAATTTACTCCCTTTCTAGGTTTAGACTGTTAACAAAGTCTAGATTCATTCTGGAACTTAGGCTCCACACGTATAGTTTGATGGAGGAAAAGCATGTTCGAGGTGGAGAAATTTCCGCCTTGTCAATGCTTCATATTTGTAGAGCAGCTGCTTCGAGGTTTCTTGAGCATCCTGACGAAACCGGCAGGATGAAGTCTCAGCCAAGCCCATTTTGTATAGGTGATACCTCAATGGCCAATGACCTGAGAAGAGCTTTGTAATCATATTGGGCTCTGTTCTCCAAAGGAGTAAGAGTTCTTCTGTTTTTCTGCCAGAGGGCTGACGAAATCCTTGTAACCTTTCCTAAAAAAATGGGATTTTTGTTTGTTCTTTCAGCTATTTAGCGTAGCTCTGAGGTAACACTTTGAAGTACCAGCAAATGACTCTGGTCTGGACAAAGGGAATTTCTGCTCCTCTTTTGGCTGGGCCGTCAGAAATTTCATTGCCTTTATGACCGTCATGTCCAGCTACCCACATGAGGATAACTTTGTTTCTCCTTAATCAATTTGTAAGGGCTTGCAAGTACTCCCAGACTATCCTTGACTTGATAGTATAGGACTTTAAGGCCTTGAGATCAGCTTGATTGTCCAAGAGGATATTAATGGTTGAGCCATTTATGCAGGTATTGGCGCATTCTTTTTGTATGGCTAATACCTCGGCCCATATTCGACTCCATTGTTCGTTTTTGAACCATCTTGTTGAAAGGACGAACCATAAACCTAAAAAATTTTTTTTATTAAAAATTATGAAAAAATTGTGGACCCATACATGAAATTTATGAAAAATAGAGAAATCTATTATTTTGAAAAAAATTGCTAGTACGTCCACCAACCTATCCAAGTTCGAAGCATTGATGCTAATACTTGTAATTGAATAAAGCTCATATTTAAAACGTACATAGAATAGCACTAGACAATCCACAATCATTTTAGGATACTTATTTTTTTCTAACCTGCTATAAAGTGCACTTTTTAAAAATATCTCACTTCTATTCGAATGATAAATTGAATATAAATCGATTGTCCAATAACAAAAAACAAATGCAAACTCTCTTACACTTGAACTTACAATTTGGAAATTTTATAACTTCGATGTTGTACCATTTTCAATTATTTGAATGGTCCTCTTACTTCATATCAATTAAGTTCGCTTAACAATAAATCCATTACTATGTAGTATAAAAAAAAAACAAATATGTAGGTTATGTAAGCTTCAGAAATTCAATAATAGTTTTCCAACAAAATGTGCGCGCGTACAGAGAACTTTTATTGAACAAATATTCGCCATGGAATTGAAATTTTAATAAAATTCTCCAAGTGGATCTATTTCTGGCCTTGCTGACCCAAATCTTTTAATAATTGCGGCTCTTTGAAAACATTGCTAATGGATTTATCATTGAATATATTGACTACAAACTAACTCTGTTATGTGTTGAAGACACGTGGTCAATAAGTCAAAACAAAATCTACTTTTGTTAGAACGCGTACTATATATACCATTTGTACATATGTATGTATGTAGGCAGAAAAGAAAAGATAATATATTTCAACGCAATGCAATTAGTGAGATTTTTTCAACGACAACAGATAAGAAAATTCTTGATTTCCACAAAAATCTCATATAGTAATATTATTGTGCTGCTAATCTTGACATCCTGCTGGCAGAAGTGATGGATTAGTTTCACTAAACTTCTCTGCATTTAGAGTGATTAATTAACAAAAAACAGATTGACTTCCTGTTTTTCTGTTCGTAGAGAGGCAGACAAATGAATTTCATTTTTCGATAATTGTAAGTCCTGTTGAAAGAAGAAAAAAAAACTAGTCCTGTCTATAAAGCCAAGTGACTACTATTGATTTGCATTGGCATCAGTAAGAAATTTAGACGCCACAGTGATAAGTATTGATGTTGTTTCCATCTTTTGTTTACTGAAAACCGATTGGCGCCTACAAATGTTTACTGAAATGGAATACATTTGTATGTATATACAAAAAATAATACTGCATTTTTTATTTTATACATATGTGTAAACGAAGATTTAAATGGATAATATAGAAAATTATTAAATGACGATGAAACAAAAATATGTAGATCACGTTTTGTACAACAGCTTTCAAGATTCAGCTGTTGCAAGGTCGAAAGACTACTCATAGTGGATCTTTTCTTAACTGCTAATCTAACACAGGAAATTGGATGGATGAAAGTATGAAATTATTGGCCGTCATGTGATTTTGTTCGTACAGACGGTTTAATTACAAAATTTCGTGTCTTACTTAATTAAATTTTATTCCAATGAAATAAAGAAAAAAAGAAGCTAGAATTGATCTTAGATCAATTCTTATGATGAATGCCCGTGTATGTAAATTCGTCTGGTCACCTTTCTGTGTAAGTTTTATTGTTGAAGTGGTTTTTCGCATATATTTCTAGAACGGTTCTTCGAATAGTAAAAATGATTATAACCAATTTTATCGGATTTCATATTATGAAGAACTTTTCAGTACAATGAAAATATCTAGGACTAATTGTTTTCACATTATACTTGAAAGCCTAAAACTAAGGTCCGCGATAAGCTAAATTTTGTATGAAAATTTAGCGCGCTAAGAGATTCTGGCGAAAATTTATCCTGAATTTTAGTGAGAGCTGAGAGCAGTACTAAGATCAGCGCGCTAAATTTGGCTTTTGGAGTTTGATTAGAGATGGCACCACCAGTAAATCTCCAAAAAAATTTAGCTTGAATTTAACCGCCTGGGCCATTTTTTAGCGCGCTAAAAATATTTATTATCAGAGCTCTGAGATTTGATAAATTTATTGACTGGAGTTTTGTAGTTAACGTAGTTTTGTACGTCTTTGCTGGAAGTACGGATGAATTGGATTTCTTATATTTTTAATATTTCCAAAAATTTGAACTACTTGTTTCCAGAAATATTATAACCGCGCGTTGTATTTCCGTAAAAAAATTGCAAAATGCTTCTTCATCTTATTTTTACTATATGTTTTCTCTTATTCTCCGCTGTTATATTTTACCTGTTAAAGAACGGCCCGATATTAGAGACTTGCTAAAATTTAGTTTAGCGCGGGACCTTAGTAGGTATACTAGGCTAGAGACTTAAATTTTTATATGACAACAGCAAGAAGAGCTTGCACAATTTAGCTAATTTTTGAAATTATATTTACTTCTTCTATGAAAACGCCGTGTACAAAATTTCAGTTCTCTACGTTGATGCATTCTCAGGCAGTGTACAAATTTATTGTGAAAAATGAAATTCTTATATGGTAACCCTACGAAGGAGTTATCCTATATGTTCCATTATCGAATTCGAATTTACTTTTAAAAAATGTGTGCAAATTTTTAACTCTCTAAGTACCCTCATTCTTGAGTTATGAGAACCGAAAAACGGACAGACAGACTCAACAGACGGACAAACGACCAGGCGGACATGAAAAAGTCAAACTAACTTTTAATATTATGCGTGAGGTGTCCAATCCATTATGCTCTAGCATAATTATTTCCATGCGTTTCAAACAGAATGACAAACTTAGTATACCGTATATGTCGTAGACACTTCAAGAAATGTTTAGGTAGATAGTGTAACAGCTTGCGCTTAATGACTTCTTACACGAAGTGTTTGAGCTGAGCCGGAGCTTGTGTGCGTTTGTGTGTACGAGTCACGCGTGTATATATATATATATGTGTGTGTGTGTGTGTGTGTGTGTGTGTGTGCTTTGTGTGTGTGTGTAGGTGCTTGAAGGTGAGCGCGACCTCCCCCTTTACCGCTCATCTCCCTCTCCGGTATATCGGTTGGTATTACACCACTATTGGCGTAAAGGCTTGTAGCACTTCATGAAGAGACTAAAAATTTCAGACACTTCGTGTAAAAAGTCATTAAGGGCAAACTGTTACAATATCTGCCTACATTTCATGAAGTGCCTAGACTTTTCATGAAGTGCTAAGTTACGTCAAATGTCTACGACAAATAGATTTCATCTAGGGCATAAAAACTCTCTTCTCTTATAGTTGGACCAAAAGGGTCGAAAAAAGGACCAATCATGCATTTTGGGTAGGTATTCAGTGTTAAACCAAGTTTTCAGGGTGCCACTGCCCGCCATTCGACCATCATCTTAAAAATAAAGGTGCGACCAGTTTTCCGATTAACTAAAATCTCTATAAACGAGGGTCTTACAAAAATCAGCTAACGGTGCAACTGATGACAGAATACTAATTATTTCCAATTCATTTCTACACTTCGAGTCTGTCCAACTGAATGTTATTTTTCGGCAGCTCACATTCGCCCTTACGTCTAGAGATGTTCAGATCAGTTATGTTTACACAACACTGAGATATCTTCGTGTAAAAACATATTCGATCGATTGTAACTCGTTCGAACGCTTAATAGTAATTAACCTATAATTTCACCTCCATTAATCAAATTTCTAAAGAAGCTCATACTCAGACAATTGCTGATATGTGGTAACGAACCATAGATTACTCCAAGTATTTTCCGTTTATCTATCAATGAAAGTAATAGAAATGAATACATGTATCTACCCGTAAAATATGAAATGACTAACACTCCATTACCATATATTAGGTGATCCACATTTAAATTTTTTTTTTTTTACCCAAGCCCACCCGCGTATTATGCTTAGACTACTAAAAGTAGATTTATGATTTTTACAAAAATTTTCTTAAAAAATCTCGAAATTTTACAATTCATCTCTGAAAATTAAAAAAAAAAAAAAAACTGTTTAGACCTTCACGTGGGTTATAATTATACAAAGCACCTGGTTACTATGTAAAAAAAAAAATTTATTACTGTGCAAATTATCGTAGGCCGTAACTATATAATCTCAGCTTCTTACACACTCTTAGAAAAGTGCCGAAAACTAGGACAATCCATCAACACGTGCAAATATAAAATGCTATAAAGCCAGTCTTTTGACCAATAAACGTAAATAAACACTAAAATTTTGCGAACGAGAAAATATAGGCGAAATTCGTGGAACATTACCAAGATTATGTCTCATTATTTGAAAGGCTGCCAAAAAGACGCACAACAACAAATCTGTTGTCCTCTAAATACACCTACCGGAAGCTATTTATAGGATCGACAATATTTACATGAAGGCTCTCTTAGTCTCATCCGAAAATTGAAAAGCGTCTCTTCTTCTCATCATAAGCTCCGCGAACTCCGAAGAAACTATGTAAGCTACCTTCCCTCCCCTATTCTTGATGTGGGAGAAGAGACTAGCTAATGTTTATATGTAATTTTGAGAAAAGAAAGCAGATTTGTTTGCTTTGAAGTAAAATTTTGATGGGGCCATAAAAACACATTTCTGTCTGCATAGAATGGTCATAAATGCGGACCCAACGAAAATATGTCGTCAGTTGTAGGCGTAGAATATGTTATCAATCTTGAGCTCAACTTGACGTTCACTGAATTCAATATCCACACATACATTGTAGTTCCATTATCAGTAAAATATTTTCTTCTACATATTCTATTCACTAGTTATAGAGAGCGATAGTGTAGTGAATGACCGACTTATGTAGTTCAGTGGAATGCAGTCGCGTGCTTACGATAAAATTGTAGCAAACGCTGCAGTTTTTCTTTTTTTTTTTTATATATAAATAGTTATACATAGTAGGCGCGGCGGTTATTATTGAAGGAATTTTAATAGAAACCCATGAAATAGCGTGAAATAGTGTTCAATTTAGAAATGTGGGACGGTAACTTTTTATATTAAATAGAAAAAGAAAAACAGGGTAAAGATAATAAAGCCGTTTCATTTTACAGTCCTTGAAGCACTTACAAAAGCAAATACGTACTACATTGCAGCCAACATATGATAATTCCATGGATATCATAAAATAGAATGTTTTCTGCAAAAATTATCATTTTGCAAGGATTTTACACATTTGTTGAGTTCTTTGGTTTAAATTGGATGGCTTGGAACAATTTAATTTTGTGCTTGAAAAACACCAGCGAAAGAATTATTAAATTGGGCGTATAAAGGTTACCGGTTGGACTAAATCAATGTTTTTCTTGTGTTCTGGATAAATTGAAGTCTATTGGCGACGAAATAATTAGGAAAAAAAAAGTTATATTTGGTGCTACATTAATTTTGGCGACACCCTAGGGCCTAGGTGAATGACTCTAAATATAGCCACCCTTCCATTTTGAAAATATGAAAACTTGAATAGATCGGTTAAAGTGGTTCTTCGGACAGTAAAAGTGTAATAAAATTTCTTAGGTTTTTATATTCCGACAAACTCTTCATTAAACAATAAAAACGCTTTGTACGAAATTTCAGCCGTTCCTTAAATCCATTCCAGACGAAACCAATCAATCGCCTTGGAACTCGAACATCTCCGATTTGAATGAAACTTTCAGTTTGTAAGGAATCTTAGATTATATAGCAAAAAGGATAGGTTGTAGGTGTAAGGATAGGTTATAGGTGTAAGATTTATGTACGTGTGATAACCATTTCATTTGTGGACATGGGAGGAAATGAAAAGAGGGTCTTGACTTATTTGGTATCAGTTCGACATTTCTGAGCATTTCAGATTCTTTCGAAAATAAGTGTTGCGTTCTTTTTGTAATATTTTGTGCAAAATAGTAATTAATACTTAGTAATAGTGAAAAACTATAGTCACATTTTGTTTTGTATAAGTAGTACTAGAGAATCCACCCTGGTAGACATATCATGATGAGCTCATCAATGAGCTCCTCATGAGCAATCCGATGAACGTACTAATGAAATTTATTCGCGTTTGAATCAAAACCGAGAAAAAACTCATTTATTTACTTATTCACAGATAGTGTGCATGAGAATTGCATCTCTTTCATTTATTTAGAAATGTATGCCTTGCTTTTCTTTTGTGCATTTTACAATATTAGATGAGCACTTCGATAAGTACATAATGAATCCACGATGAGCTTATTAATGAGCATGTCAATGAGTGTCGCGATGAGTTTATTAATGAGCATAACAATGACTGTCACGATGAGCTTATTAATGAGCATGTCAATGAGTGTCATGATGAGTTCATAAATGAGAATCTGATTTTACGATTGATTTCATATATTTTTACGAATTTAAACTCCGGTTGCAAATCAAACTCTGAGAAGCTGAAGCGTAAGGATTTTAGCATAACGTCTTGTTCAGCATCTGGGCGATAGTATTTTTAGGGAAAACAAATCAAAAAATTCATTTAAAATAAATAATTTAAAAACTTAAATAAATAAATCACAAAAATCAATTCAAATTTTCCTAGAAATGTCATCTGACATGGTTTAGTATATAGGGGGTAGTTTAATGATATCCAATGAGCCATTCGATGAGATTTAATTAATGCTCATCAGACGGCTCATCGGGACTTAATTTTCTATATGTTTCTTCATGAATTGCAAACACCTTGAAACTTTTCAGTTGCATTAGTATTGGTTTATATAATACCTGCCCCTTGCGAGCCAGGAGACAAGGTAGAACTGTGAGCAATTTCTACTAGGGCAGAGTCTTGTTTATTTTATAGTGATTAAGTGCGCTGATCTGTGTTGTAGAAACAGCTGGGATTGTGCTCGTGGGAAATCATTTTCCAGGCAAGTTTAATTATTCCAATAATAAATTAAAATGTTCTGATAAAATAAGATTGAAATAGTTATAAAAATAAATAGCCATGACAACAAAATTTTTAAAATTTTCCAATGCCGGTTTGTTTGTGCACAATTGAATTGACTTATATTATGTCAGCCATACAAAGGCAACGACTAAAAATATTAGGTCTGTTCGTGTACTCAGTTTTGGGACAATGCATTGCACGAACTTACACATCTTATGTTCGTTTACTTTCTTGCGCACACAAAATTGCACGAGTTTTGTATACGTCACAGCTTACCCTCTCGCAAGAATTTACCCGAAATTTTTAGTTACTGTACCATTCTTGCAAGGAAAATTGACAGCTGTCATAGAAAAAGTTCAATTTTTAAATTTTCTTAGAAGTTTTTAAAAGCCAATCGAAATGTCGAATGAACATGGTTTGACTATTCAATGTTCTGTGGGACTTTGCAAGAGTGCAACAAGTTAAAAATATAAAACAATACTCAATTCGCAGTAGTAGTAAAATTCTCAAAAATTTAAATAATTTAAAAAAATAAATCTTAAATTATAAATTTAAAAATTAATTTAAAAACTTTACGATATAATGAGATTTCTTCTATTAAATTTCGTTTATTCGCAAGTTTTCTTTAATTTTTCCAAATTTTGCAAATTAGGATTCCTCAAGATAATGTCTTGTGTAAAAAATGACTTGAAGGCTATTGGGCGTATGAATGACCTACATACCTTCAAAACAAAGTAGAATAAAAATAAAACTCGATGGTGCATAACTTTTCTGAATGTGAGAATTGCTATTCGAATTCTGTAGTAACGTATATATAAACGTAGAGGACCCAATTAAGAATGCAGGACTCAGGCAGTCTACTTATCCAGCAATGATGGTACTTTTTTGGTTATACATATTTCAGATAGTAATAAGCTTTTTAATAGATTTATGGACACGGTCAGGTTACGAGCGGTTTTCCAGAAGGGTAAGAAAAAGAATTCTGCATGCACATCGAAAGCCTTTAATGAGGAAAATAGAATAGAGTAATAAGAAATTTATATATACATATTAAGGCAATGTACCTACTTTTTCTTATGGTTTTACCACAAATGATGAAATCATAAGATATACAAAGTTTGTCATTCCATTTGTAACTCCGAGAAATAATGATGGTAGAGCAAAATGGACTGAACAGCCAAGCATAATATTAAAAGTTATGTTGATTTTTGCATATCCGTCTGTCTGTCCATCCGAACGATATCGCGATAACTGGGATTAAAAAAAAAAGTAAAATTAATGGGACAAATCGAATAACTCCTTCGTAGCTCTGTCATACAAAAATTTTGTTTTCCACTACATATTTGGATACTGCCTGAAAACGGGTCTACGTAGAGAATAGAGAGCTGAAATTTTGTACACAGTGTTTTGATAAAAATAGCGAATATAATTTTAAAAGTGGATTAAATCGGGCAACTCCTTTTTATTGTTGTCATATAAAAATTTAGGATTTTTACGTATACTATGAAACCGATCACTTGCAGACGTTTTTGTTGTACTGAAAAGTTCTTCAGACTATGAAATCCTATGAAATTGATTATATCATTTTTACTGTCGGACGAATCGCTCTAGATATATATGCGAAAATCCACATCAACAATCAAACTTGCACTGATGGGTGCCCCGCAAGTGGAGTTCATAATTTCTTGATTTTACGATAAAATGTCATTTCACAAAAATCATATCTCGAGAACAGATCTACCGATTTTTCTGATCTAAATACCGACTGAAGCCTAATGCTTTATATTTAGCATAAAAAATATAACATCACCAAACGAAAATTATTCTTTGTTATTAGGAGTATGTTTTACAAAAAAATCGTATTAAGTATTTAGGTTGAAAATCGCCAGCACTGCTTTATTATTATTTTGAAATCATAAGCCTAATCACCCGAAGTAACACAATATGGGAGCCCTGCACTTAAGAGAATGTGGTGTTTTTTTCTACTGGGGACCTCTAGAACCTTTATTTGTATTTTTATGTTGAAGCTATACATATGTAAATCTTATCTATGTATGTATGTGCACAAAATTTAGGAATTTTTCTTTCAATTGGCGAATAATTTCTTCATCGTTCTTGTCTGCTTCGACTTCGGCAGCTACATTTTGGGGAACATTGAATATCTTCTCCTTTATTTTATTGCATACATCAGTGTACATTTTGATATAGTGTAGTTTCCTTTATTAAGTCTGTTTCTAGCCAGTGCATAGCTCCCACTTAAACTAAGGCTCTGTTAAGCGATTCAAAATCAAGCTGAACAAATTCTTCAGAATTTATTTCCGGTCGATGTGCGTGTAGAGCCTAGATTTGAAGAGTAAAGCAAATCAACTTTAAGACCAGGCAAGTTTAAAGCCCCTCTTGGTGGTTGGATTGCCCTGCAATGCGACATCCTGAAGAATTACACTTTTATACAATATGATTTTCATCACTACACGATTTTTAACCACACACGTAGACCTTTGGTTTTTTTTTATTTATTTTTGTTTTTTAGAAAATGATAATTTTTCCGACTAGTTGATTCTATTTCCTTTAAATAGTTGTTAATAAGATACTTTGATCGCATTTCACATCTTGCATTGATCTTACTCATTTGGGGTAAAACATGTAAACTTCGAATTACTGATTTTTTCAATTACTCAATAAGAAAATGTGCACGCAAACCCAAAGTCCCAGGTATCGGATCTACAGGCTAGGTACATAATTAAAATCATTCAAATCGGTTAGATACTTCCGGAGTTATAGAGCTTTAAAAGTAACTCTTTAAACATGTTAAGTCTCAAAAGAGTCCGTGATATTCCAAGTTAGTTACGTTAGGTTAGGTAAGCGGGGTGCAGCTAGAAGTATCTAGCCTGCATCAATTAGTTAGACCAACACTGGGTCCATTGTGCCCCTTGTTCTCATAGGGTAACCTTTAAAATCACCCTAGATCCAATCTGCTTTCCATAGGACACTCAGGATGCATTTGAACTGTTTTCTCTGGAGCTCCTTCAGACTTGAAAAGTAGTAGCCGCCTAATAGAATGATCCAGTTACGTTTGACCGTTTTACAATCAACGTCCGTGTACTGCAAGATTCTGTTCTATTATTTTTATTAATGATCTGCTAGCTCTCATTGGTAATTATATTCATCGTTTTGTGGACAACTGTACTAGTTCGACTCTGTTACTGCGATTCCCGCGGGAATGTTATAGTTGGCAAACGTAGCCACATGTTTAGTTCACTAAAGAATTAGTGCTGTCTGTTATCACTCAAATATAGCCCAACACCCGATTAACCCATTTCCGTTGATGGACTAGGTATTTTGAACTCTTCATTCCTAAACATCTTAGGCATTGCAACATCCAACAATCTTAGTTGATCCGATCTCATTTTTAGTATAAATTGCCAAAAATGCGATAAAATGCCAGAGTTTCTTGGAAAATGTAAGAAATATATTACTCTATCAGACTTGGTGCAAATTTACAAGTCTCATATCAGACCCAAATTAGAATATAATTCTGTTATTTGGGCAGGGGTTGGACGCACTGCATTATGTGCATTACACCAAGTTCAAAGGGAGTTGTAACCCGAGGTCGCCCCTACAACCTTGAAGTCAAATTCGACCGAAACATAAAATTCCGTGAATCTTTCATAAGCAGAACAGTGCGAATTTGTAACAGTTTACCATCCTCTATTTTCCCCTCGCCCAGTTATGAGCGGGAAACATTCAGACGAAATGCACACCGTCATTTACTTGATTCAACACACAATAATCTTCAATTTCCTACCCCTTCTGCTTTTGTTGGCAGCTTGTGCTACGGCATCATAGGCTATCCGCTGAGCTTTGACAACATCGTAAATGAAAATAAAAGCTAGTAGCATAAGTAGGTTATCCATCAAATAATACAAGAGTAAGACAGATAAACAAATGTTCATCAAATATGAAATCAAAAAAAAAACTTTAAAACGAATTCTCAATTAAAATTTTCATTAAACTGTTGCCCCATCGTTAAAAGTCGTGAATTGTATTTTTTAGCACACCAAGCCTAGATAAGATTTGAAATTATTACTTACAAGATATGAAATTCATGTTTTTTTTTTTTTTGTTTTCTCTAGATTTTTAGGTAAATTAAAAAATTATTTACTCTAACTCCAAGGCCAGTCAGTTTTATGGCCATTAACCCAAACATCCAGTGAACGAAAATTACAACAATTTTGGATAAACAAACAAACAAATTCCATACCGTTGTTAACCTACATTTCTGATGTAGGTATGTACGTATGAACATATCCAAGTACAATAATAAGAAAAGAATTTTGAAAACATAGTGACAGCTTAAGACTATGTCATAAGTGACTCTGACTGACAGTCGTATTTACGTAAAATTATCTTAGAGCCCATCAGTTTTGACTTTTGTAAACAAGTCTTCAGATGCGAAATGACGTTTCATACTCTTTTCGAATTCCCCGAATGTTTTGCAATATTTTGGTAAGAGATGCCAAATAATTATGGTTATGATTTTTTATCAACTCTCACTAATAAGCTAAGCTGCTGTAGAGGCGTACATACATATATACATACTGTATGTCTATCTGTTTGAATTAGATACCAAAATAAGAACTCATGGACGAGGACGGACGGCTTAATAAATAAATAAACTCTACACGGAGTCATGATAACAGACAACATTCCAGAAGTAATTGGAGACGGCTGTCTTTATTTATTGCTTTCTTATGAATTTTAAAAATCACCACGAGACTGTTAAGTATATGAAGGGAGACGGAGAGAGAGTAAAGAAATTAAATAAATACAATTTAAAATTAATGAAAGCTATAATTAAGATCCGACAGAAATGCTCCTCTTAATATAAATCGGGTCAAATGCAGTAGGTATGCAATTGCTGACAATAATCGAAATCGGAAAAACGAGATGAGAGACGACAATCTGACAAAAGTAGTGCAACATAATAGATTGGCATTTCAGCTAAGTTTTCTTTGAAACTAATAAGACCAGGTAAACCAGGTAAACTCAAGGTGTCTACTACTACTAGTACTACCTGTCCGTAATCCGTTCATTACGTAGGTTGATCTCTCAAATATCAATCTTAAAAAAAAAAAAAAAACGAAAAGAAAAGAAAACAAATCTCAATTCAATTTTCTTGCGTGTCTAGTGTTCGATCAGGCGGCGATTGCTTTTTCGAATTTATTGCAGCAACTTTTGTCATCTCACTTCGCCTGCAGTGATTTACCCGCCCACCTAATAGAGCACTTGTGCGATTTATTACACACTTTCCATCGTTCATGCTCCGATTGAGGTTATGAAGTTGACGGAGAAAACCAACTCATTGCAGTACCAAAGTTCTCTGATTTGTGTGTGGGGAAACTGATCTTCTGAGTGTGCCTCTGTTTTGCTACCGGAATGGAATTTTTAATGTTTTCTTGTTTGTAAAGTGAAGTGTATGGCGGGGTATGAAGGAATGGAAAAAAACTAAAAAATATTTTTCCATAAGACCATTTTCCTAAGATATAGGTTGAAGTTAAAAACTGATCTCTATGAGGGATTATAATATCTCAGTGCGCAATTGGATATTGGCATGCGCAATTAGATTTCAAGAAAACAAAAAAAAAATTAATTCTTTTAATGTCAATAAAAATTATTAACAAAATGAGGCTGGCTCAAAATGGACGTAAAGAATTTTACGAAACTCTACGAAGTTTAGATTTACTTAAGGATTATTCAAATTTTTTTTACCTAAATAAACGTCAGATTCCGTAAGAGTATCATCTAATTACCTTAACATTTAACGATTTAAATTTTAAAAAGTGCAAAAAACAAAAAAAAATTAACAAATGAAAATTGATTTAATTGATTGTATGTAAGTAAGCTTGCTCAAAATGAACGCGTACGTACGTATAAAACGACCCTAACGGCACCTTACTGCACGGAAATTTGACATTTGAGCTTAACGAAATTTTTCTTACAGACTCTAAAGGTTATTTTGGGTAAACCATTTTATTTTAAAGGGCTTGTCCGCCTTACGTAAGTAACTTTACTTACTTATCCTTATATTTAAGTCCAGCTAATTAGACTGAACCACAATAGACGTAAATAATTTACAGCAATTTTACATTTAAACTTAACGAAAGCTCCTTACCGATACCTTAAAGTTATTTTGGATTCGTCAGTTTAATTTAAAAGGCGCGTTCGCCTTACTTACTTAACTTTACTTACGAATACATCTATTGTGGTTCAGCCTATTATGTGAAGATCTTGTCAATAATTTTACAGTATTACGATCGGAGGGGTTATGATAATTAACGGAAGTATTGGGAAGCCGTATGAGTTGATGTTTACGTGTGCTACGAACATGTTATAGCTCGAATAATAAGTTCGAATCTCACCTTAATGTAATTAGATGCATTTTTTCAACTCGAAATTAGCTAGCGAAAGAAAGAGAGAGAGATAGAGAGCAGGGTAAATTAATCTTGTCAAATTATAAAACAATGCTTCAAATACGAACTGATCCAACGATGACGCGACTTTTAATTTTCATACAAGGACATGAATATAATCTGTGAGAACTTTATCTACAAGTGGGTAACTAGATCAAGTCCTGCTAGAGAACAACACCTGCTATAAGCAAACGGTAACTATGAACGATGAATGATGATTTGAAACGTATTTATACCTGACAACTGGTCAGTATACAAAAATAGCGAGATAGTACAATGGGCCGCTGTGGCCTCCGTGCTTGGGATGGGTATCTCCGGGGAACAGGAGATGTTTTAAAAAAAAAATACAAAAATAGCTAAACGGTAGGTTCTAGTAAATATAAATGTCTAGCTATCTAAAGAAATGGTATTAACTTAAAAACCCTCCCATCCTCCCACTTATATTACTAGAAAAAGCAAGACTCTATCATAGGGATATGGGAAAAAGATTTGATATTAAGTTCAATTCCAAATTCTTACGCTACAACGACATATATTAGTTATACCATTGAATGATTTATGGTTTGGCATAGCTCTAGTATTCACTCTTTAAGTTTGAGGTCTAGTCAGAACACTTGCTATTCTACACTTAGTACATGGCAGCTTAGTATTTTCAATTTCAACTTCTGTTTACCCAAACAGCATTTAATGATGTGATTAGATTCGTTTATAAACTGCAGCGATATATGCAGTCTGGAAATGTCTTCTAATATTCGTATAATAAAATTTCCCTGTTAATAAACCCATTCAGGGTACCTGTTCCAGGCAGAGATGACCTTGGATTGAGTGGTCTTCCACAGGCTTGTTTTTTTGTTCTGTTTTTAGGATCATCAGGCAAAGGGCGACTGCATCGACAGTAGGTTCAAGTCACAATATATAAAATAAGATGTTTTGATGTAATCCCGATTTTGGAGTGGGCAACCTACAAAGCCAAGCAATATTCTCCCCTTTTTGTGTTCTCTGATACTGATGTGGCTACCTAAAAAACGACCACCTTTTTACAGTTTAAACGAGAGTTCAGGGAAGTTTTAAACTAGCATACTAATTTAGAGGATATAAAAGGTTTGATAAATTCTTTGACATTAACTCGGTTGACTGAGCAGATGAGAATCTTTTTGTTTTATGCCACAGAATTGGCAAGATACTTTTCTGTTTCCAGGATGGTCATGACTTCCGACTGAGAGACCGTTATATGGTTTACAAGACATACCTATATCTATCTTGTCTACATTAGAATCTTCGCAAAAAATGGCTATTTCCACTTATACTTGTACAAAGTGTATGTTGAGGATAACCTGAAACGTCAGAGTAGTAGAGGACCTTAGTATGTCAGTTATGCTGAGGAATCATATTCTCTGTAACTTGCCCAATATTTGTTCGATAATTGGCTGGCAAAATCCAATTCTTTCCAACACTTTACAGTTCAATAGGCTAGAATGAGTCGTATCCAGAGGATTATTCGAGACCTTAGACTGCACCTTTTTATATTGCTTTAGAACATATTACGAAGGCGCTAAAATCCTAAGTCATCCGCTTAGCAGATCACTTTCTAACCCATCCGAGTATGCATTATTCATTCGATCCACAGTTTAAGGGCTTGGTTTATTTCATATCTGGTTAGAAAGTGAATAAACTTATGCAGCAGGTTATTATTAAATTAAGCAATGAAGACCGTTATCGGTTATTGTTTAAAAAGAAAGCCCTTTTCAATTGAGTGGACTAGCTTTAGCTCGTGTAGACTCATCTGGACGGAACTTAGTTACACATTCGTATGGTGACGATATGACAACCAGCTTTTTAAAATAAAAGCTCTCAGTTTCTATACGGCAATGCGCTTAATTAGTTTGAGTAGGAGAGATATCAAACTTATAGGTCTATATGTTGAGTAGTTAATCATAACAATCATGGGTGTACTTGTCTACTTGTTGCAGTTTCGGTGTATACTCCATTTTTATACATACCTCAAACTTATTAATTAATAATGTCGTAGGAGTACCAAGTAAGGAAGGAAGGAAGGAAGCTGTCTCTCTCTGGAGACTTGAAAGTCTTGAATGAACTTTCCCCAACTTTTACGAAGTAATCAAAACGATAAATTTTGGTTTGCGGAGTCGAATATGAAAATGTGTGTGTGTGTTCTGCTTGTTTCACCTTGTTTCACATTATCGATATAAGAACTCAATCAATGTAGAGAGTTCTCAATAAGATAGAAATACATCCAGACCCCGCGGCTTTTTCAAGATGTTGTCGAAATTTCCAGGACGTATTTTTAAATGAGGCAAGACAATACTAATCAAAGCATCTAGTCGCAAGGTTCACTTTTCTCAATGTTGGAAATTTTACTCTGTCAAGCATATTTCTGTCAACAGATTTTTTTAAATGTAAAAATTACGATGTTATTGTCATTTTGTTTTCAATTCTCTAAGGAAAGCCTTAAACCCACCCAGCTGCAAGATAGCATGAGAAAAACCAAGCCTAATAAATGTTGTTCGATCGTTTTGGACGTAAATTCAGGATTTCGAGAAGTTTGTCAGCTTTGGCGCTAGTACTTTGTATTGCCATCAACGATGTCTCTGTAAGCGCCCTTCAAAATAACTCGCGCTATGTATAATGACTCATCGACACCAGGGTGCTGATTCTAATCTTTTGTCGTAGCTTAAGTGTATATTTTTGTCACATATTTTGACACTTCACCTCAAATTTGTTGTACTTTTATATTCACCATATTCATTTGGATTTATCCTTTTCATCAACCACAAAATAAACTAAAATGAATTTGCAATGAATTAATGTCAGAATACACACCTAAAAGTACGACAAATTAGTCACCTGCTTCGAGGTTGTGACAACAATTTTATGTTGGGGTAAATTTATATTCTACATCTAATTAGAGCAATACAAGTGTTTAAATTCGAAAAAATATTTTGAATTTGTAATGCGAAGTGTCATTTTCAGTTCATTCAATGTAATGCAAGGCTTGCTGAGCTGGATAAAAACACGAAAAAATCAGTAGAAAAGTTCATTTCATTTAGGCGTATATTTTGACATTAAAGTACGACAAAAGATCAGGTTCACCCTCCAGGGTGCTGATTCTAATCTTTTGTCGTAGCTTAGGTGTATATTTTTGTCACATATTTTGACATTTCATCACTCATTTTTCGTACTTTTATATTCACCATAGTCATTTTGAGTTATTCTTTTATCAACAACAAAATGAACTAAAATGTATTTGCAATAAATAAACGTCATAATATACGCCTAAAAGTGTACGACAAATTAGTTAACTGTTTCCAAAGTTGTGACAAAAATTATAAACACTACGATAAATGGATATTCTACACCCACTTAGAGCATTATTTAAATGCTTACATTCAAAATAACATTTTTGTATTTGCAATGTGTAGTGTTATTTTCAGTTCATTCTACGTAATTCCAGGCTTTCTGCGCTAAATAAAAATACACAAAAAGCAGTAGAAAAGTTTATTTCATTTTGTCGTATATTTTGACCTTTACGACAAAAGATCAGAATCAGCACCAAGAACCTGAATGTATACTGCTTGTACAAATTTGGTAGTAGACTCTTTGACTTATACTGTGAAAAGGCGTATTTTTTGACATATTTTGTCGTACGTTTTTTTGTGTCTTCACTATTATCTACCACAAAATGAACTATAATGAATTTTCGGTGAACAAACGTCAAAAAAAAAAACGCCTACATATGCGACAAATTAGCCAACTGCTCATGAGGTTGTGAAAAAATTTTTACACTGTGGTAAATGGAAATTCTACACCTAATTAGAGCATTAAAAGTACTTAAAATCGAAATATTATTTTGAATTTGTCATTTTCAGTTCATTCTACGTCATGCAAGGCTTGCTCACCTGAATAAAAACACGAAAAAATCAGTAGAAAACTTCATTTCATTTAGGCGTATATTTTGACATTCAAGTACGACAAAAGATCAGTATCACCCTCGGGGCTGGATTCCGCAACTATGAGTTTACGCGTGTACACAAAATTTTGTGTACACAACTTTGTTCCGATTCCGCAAAATTGGAAATGAGTTTTTCTGTCAAAATTGAGTACACTTTAACTGATATTTTCTCACGGGCATTTTGTTTGTGAATTTTAAAGTGGTAAGTACATTGAACCGTGAGTTTTTGTCGAGTGGTATTTTCAAAATTATTTGTTATATTATTTATTAGTATTATGTTAAAATTTGTAGATAAAATGGCTGCAATTAAGACGAAAAAGGCAAGCGAGGAACAAATAAAGAATTTCTAGTTAATTTTATGGAATTTAAACGTAGAATTTGCCAAGGACAGATGAGATTTCTTTTTCTCTAACGAGAAATTGAAGAAATTTATAACAATATGTTAATGGCATTTTGATAATTTTATTCTAATTTTATTTTTAATATTTGAAATTACAAATTTTCCATTTCTGGCTCGAATCGATTGATGGAGCCCATACAAGGGCTAAAAAATGGTGTGAATTAACAGATAAACTAAATAGTTTAGGATGAGCTATTAAGGATGGACCTAAGTGGCGAAAGTTTTGACTCGATCAAAAGTGAGTGTGATTTTTGAAATTACTTCGGTATACTCCTAATTAAACAGTAGATAAAATAGAGAAAGAAAAATTGTTGTATGTATATAAAAAAGAATTACGAATTGCAACAAAAAAGTTCGAGGCTGTAGAAGAGTGGCGCAAGACCTGGCTTGAATTAAGAAAAAAGAATTGGATGTAAAAATTAAAAAAATGGAGTTAAAAGAAGAAAAATATTATAATAATACTAATTATTATTATTTATTTCAATAAATTTTTACGGTTGTTTTTTCCATATAACAAAAGATATTAAAAATGAGTAAAATTGTTGTCAACCATTATTTGACGAACACGTCTTCCTTCTGATAACGTATTATCACCGCTTTCATCGTCAATCATAACATGATCTTCATCAGTTTGCTCATAAGCTTCCTCTGTTAGTTCAAGCAGTGGTACGTTCGGTTTTAGCAAGACATTATGTAAAATAACACAGGCATTAATAATTCGTCCTGCTTTTACAGGAACATAACAAAGTACCCTGTTGTGTTTCGATAAACACCGGAATTTACTTTTTAAAATTCCAATACAACGTGTTTTTTAGGGGAAATATTAAAGCGTTCTTCTCCTTCATTAGACGATGAATTAATAGGTGTAATTAGCCAGGGTTGAAGAGGGAAGCCACTAACTCCCAAAAGCCGGAAATATTGTTCTCCACGAGAATGTTTCCTTATTAAATGCTCCTGTAATGCAGCACGGCGCCATATATAAGCGTCATGCGATGTTCCTCGGAACTATGCATTAGCATAACGTATGACGCAATTAAAATCGCAGACTATTAGGACGTTTATTGAGTGACCGCCATTGCGGCAATAATACACGTGCTCTACATCGCTACTTGGGGAATTAATTTTGATGTGACTTCCATCAATTAGACCCACGATTCCCGGGAACGATGCTAGTTGGTAAAAGTCCTGTTAGATGGCACTTTCTTCATGCTGCCCAGGAAAGTAAACATACTGATTAGAGACTTAGGAAAAAAAAAGGCAATGCACATAGAAATCTCAAATGTACAGGAATTTCAGAAATACGCTCCGTTGTATAAAATAACGGTTTGATTTTGTCCAAAAATTGTAGTACACACAGATGTATTGGAAACCGATACAATTCAACAAATTGTTCCTCAGATCTTCTCGGTTGCCAAAGAAGCATCAAAATGTCTTGGTTTTTTGAAAAGGTGTAAGAAATATTTCAGCCCATCAAATATAGCGCTCCTCTACAAGTCCTACATCAGACCTAGAATGGAATACAATTCCAATATCTGGGCCGGGGCTGGTCGCACAGCCTTAGCTTCATTGGATATTGTCCAAAAGAGAGCCTGCAAGCTCATTGGCGATGTGGCAATTACTCGTCATATCGACTCGCTCGAGCACCGTCGCAATGTTGGATGCCTTTCGCTCCTTTATCGCTATATGCATGGTCAATGTTCTGATGAAATATCTAGTCTGATCCCTTGTAGAATAGTTCCTGCACGCAATACTCGCGCTGCATCCCGCGCTCATCCTTTTACCCTTCAAATTACCTTCGGCCGTACACTAAAATTCCGTGATGCTTTCTTATCCCGAACTGTGCGAATGTGGAACAGTCTACCATCTTCTGTCTTTCCTCCGGCATACAACCTGCGAAAGTTTAAGGGCGACATACATCGGCACCTGCGCCGCTCTTCTCATATCCCTTAATCCCTTTCCCTATCTCCTTCCTGCCACGCTGTGCTTTGCATCATAGGGTATCCCCTGAGCTTGGCTTAATAATATAAAAAAAAAAAAAAATATATATATATTGCTTCAAAAAGAATTTTCGGAATCCCTTAACTTTCTTCTTACTATAATCTTGTCTAGAATGTTTATAAATTTTCAAATATAATAAATTTTTGAACTTATCTTCACCTTTCTATTCGCCTTAATACTAGCGAATTCATACTCATTTCTTATAACTAAACTTAACCTTTTTTAAAAAAGAATTTTCTCACCGATAGTTTCAAACAACAATTTAAAACTCATTCAGCACTTAAGTGTACACGGCTACTTACGGAATCGCATGAAATTGAAAAGTTTACACTTGCGCTCACTGTGAATTTTTCGATTCGTGTACACTGCCAAATTCTTCACAGTTGCTAAATTCAGCCCCTGTTCACCACCAATATGAAGATGATATTGCTGTATGATTGCGAGATTTCGATATTAGAAACATATGTTAATAGGTGTATACGTCGAATTCTGTAAAATTTGTTGAAGAGAGACATTAAAATCAAAAGTTTAATAACAATTTCGGCATTTCTGCTGGTAAATTGTAGGTACATACATAGATGACAAAATTAAGCCCTCGTAAACTGCAAACTTATTAACTATTTCAAATTATTTCATCAAAATGAAATCAGACAAACTTTTTATAAGTGTGCGTTCTCCCACATGACTGCATACTGATTGCAAACGGTTGGCATATAAAAAGTCTGTAGGACCTCTTAGATTGATCATTTAGATCTACTATTGTTTTCCGGACTTTCTGTATATCCGCTGTACAAAACAACTGCTCTGAAGTCATGTCGCAACAGTAAATCTGCACTCATGAACACACCTCACTAGCTATAAGAAACAAGAATACCAACAACCAACCCCAACGTCAATGCAATTTATGACTGCATCTTTTCATCACTTCAATCTTGTTTAAATATAAATTCCTCACCGGTAGTGAAGTATATCCATAAATAGGTGTGGTAAAACATTTCCATCTTATGAAAACTATACATAAATACTCCTTCCCCTATTCACTACAATCAAAACAGTGGCGGCAGCCGTCTATGGATTCAAACTTTCAGTCTTAGAGTTGTTTTATATTCTGTTTGTCTTCGGTGCAGGCCAAATGCCAATATAATGCATGCCGAACTGCTGGAGAAAATTCAAGCTCCATATACATTTCGAAATACTCTGCAAAACCTCTCTTTCATTTCGATGTCAATGGCTTCAATTTCAATATCTGAAGAAGATATTCAGCAGTCAAAAATAGAATTTTATAACAGCTCCATCGAGGAGAAGGCGCATATATGTAAGTATAGAAAATGAGGGACAGCTTCTAAAAATTCCAATTAGACCGGAACTCCGATGTAAACACTACTCTTGTCCCTCTGCATGAATGCAATAATGCCTACCTATATCGTACCCGGTACCAACCAACCAACGAAATAAAAGATGTAGAAAATTCATGGGTGTGCATTCACCATCTACAGGGCTTAAGTGCGCAATGAAATAAAAGTGTTTTGAGGGAAAACACGTGCTGTCAAGTGGTCCATGAGTTCGTTTTTCTTTAGTCTGGCTAAGAAAATTTTACCTACACCGAGGGATCGAAGAACTTCAACTCGACGCGACGGGACACCTATAGAATTGGAAAATGTAAACACAAACGAAGGGGAACATTGAGAATCCACAGTTATAGAGGTTGGTATACAACAGGGAATTGTTGAAATGAAAATTAATAATAATTACTGGCTTCATTTGCGGTGATACGATGGAGACGAGGATCTTCTGGTTGTTGTTAATCTAATTAAACAGTGGCCAACATCGTTTTCTTTCGAAGATGGATTTCTATAGATCGTGGGTGCTTTAGATTCACAGCAGGACGACTGTTGTTGTGCTTATCTGAAGGCAATTTCATGTAATTAATTACGTTTAGCGTATTAAAATGGACGTGGCTAATGATTAAAATGAAAGAAAAAAAATAGTTTTTTTTTTTTTTTTTTTTTTTGTAACATGCGAAGCAATTAAATTGAAGTTTGGTCGTAGCCTTTTTTAATTAATTTCAATGTAAAAATTTTGAATGTTTGAAATAGTAGTCCAGGAACTTTAGGATGTCACTTCGGAAAAAGCCCATCCAATATTGGTATATGTATATATCTTTCAGATCTTCAAATAAGGTGCGAAAAGTCCCCGGAATTCGGTTGTCCGCATAACTTGTGAGAGCCCAAAACCGGGGAAAAACTACCATTCGTCGGAGTTTTGCGAATATTTTCGTGCCTGTTGGTCTTACGGTTATAAGATGTATATATAAAAAAGAAAGAGCGGGAAACTCTCTACAAAAATAGTTTTCCCGTAATCTGGCATTGGAACTCCCAACAAAAATTTTTTTATTGATATTTAATTGCATGTAGAGTAAGTTCGGGTATTGTGGAATACAAATGATTCTTTTAGCTCTTATTTCATTTGAATGGTACAAGCCTAGTTAAATGTTGTCTGGAGACGGAGAAATATCATCGACAATGTCATCTTCAGAATCCACAAACTTAAGACTTCACGAAAAATCGCTGCTAAAAAACTGTCACATCTGTCTTTCAGTGCTGGCTTCTTTTTTCTAATTGGATTGATTGCTCTCTGTGTTCTTTCGGGGACAATACGTGTCTTCCGAACAGGACCTGACTTGGGTTCTTTAAGTGATGTTTTCATTCCTCTTGAACGTCTTTGAATAGCAGCACGACTTTCCTCCAGGGTTCGTTTGTAAGGTGATCCAGTCAAGACGGTTGCTTCTGACTTTCGTGGATTTCTGTTAGTGTCACCTTTGTTTTTAATGCTGGTGATGGGGCTAATTGCCAGGCAGTAAACATCATTTTGCTTGTTCCACTTGTTGGTTCTGGTGGTTGCGACAAAGCAGTATGGGGGTAAACTTCCGTAATCTCAGTTTGATTTTTTCGATTTCCTGGTGAATGTACAAGTGGTAGTAGTGTCGGCCTCATCGATATATCAGGTTGAATTTCTCCTGTTGGAGTATAAACTTGTTTAATTCGTTGTGCATCTGCTATTCCATAAATTTATTGAAAATAGGCTCGCGACCTAGTGAAGTAGACAAAAGCTCCTTAATACTTTTACTACTTCTGGCCATTCGTTGCAAGGTTGTGCGGGGTACATTAAAAGTCTTTGCTGCTAATAAAACGTCCATGTCATCATTCCTCTTAACCTTAATCGCGTTTTCCATATAGTATGCTTCCCATTTCCGCACATTTTGTACCTCTTTTTGACATCGTATCTACATTATAACCGTAAGACCGACAGGAACGAAGATATTCGCAAAACACCGAAAAAATGGAATTTCTCCCGTTTTTAGGCTGTCACAAGTTATGCGGACAACCGAATTCCGGGGACTTTTCGCACCTTATTTGGACAGCTGAAAGATAAGTGTATACCAATTTTTAGCTTGGTTGGACTTTCTCCGAAAATGAGCCCACTTATTGGCTGAAGTTCCTGGATTAATAGGTACACTGTACAAATTTCTGACACAAAGTTTAGGCAAAAAATCCCTATAAATGTAGGGAATATTCCCTACTTTTTATGGCATATTCCCTGCATTTCTATTGATTTTTTCCCTAAACTTTGTGGCACAAATTTTTGCCTTTTTACAGTGTAGATAGGTATTGAATGTCTTGAGAAGTTTTTTTAATTTCACAGTTGTCTATAACAGAAACTTACGCCAGTTTGAAGAGAAAAATAAACAAAATAAAAATATTTCACAAACTTATGTGCATGTTAGGATTGATACTTCAACGATGACTTTTCAGTGTAGTCTTTAAACTATGTAGACACAAACAATTCTCTCAAACGATGACGAAACTTAGCATAAATTCAAATGACACAAATCAAAGGAAAACATGCTTAACGAAGTTCAATTTAAGAACGAGGGCGATGCAGAATGAAAAGGATATGGTAGTAATTCATACAGCTGTTTCTTATCACTTACCCTGGAAGCTAAAACAAGATTAGATTACTCAACATCATGCCAAAGTAGAAGGGCTTATAAGACTACTCTAGAGGAAAATAAGGACAAACCAACTCTGAAAATCCTTTAAAACTGATCCAATAATCTTTTTTCAAGCTCACAGGTAACAAAATCCTATACACATACATAAGAGTCAAACTGGCCTAATTTACTCCCCTACTTTATCACTCACTGAACCAGAAGTTTATCTCTCCCTTAATGGAGCGCATCACCGGTTCAGATGTATTTCAATTGGTTTTCTTCCCAGCCAGTTTTACTAGGCAGGATAGACAATTCAAATTATTAATAACGTCCATTTTAGAAATATGAGTGTAAAGTACTTAGCGTCCAGTTATGATGTCGAACTCAGTTCTGTATTGCTTCCACCTAGACCTTAGAAAGAAAGATAGATTTTGGAATCTTAAAGGAAGAATAATTTCATCATATTTATTCGCCTAATACTGTTGATGTTACCTGCAAATATTCTCCTTGATGATAAACAAAATCACTTATGTGAGTTCTTCTCAAAGAAAAGCAGTGGTATTTTGAGTTAGTACCCAATTTTATTGCCAGGCGTAATAAAATGGGCCTGTTACTTTATTCTGTAAGGTAAGCCGCTCACTCGAGCGTTATACAATTGCAGCACGCTCTTCAAAAAAGCTTCACATATACTTTTAGGCAGGCCGCCCACCAAAGATGCATATTCGTCGTACATAAACGACGCACATGCATCATTCTTTTCAAAAATGCATCACATACGCTTTTAAGTGATACGCCGCTCACCAATACAGCAATTGCTTGGTGCAAGGGAACTTGCTGTACACATACTGCATGCATTTTCATTTGAGCATTGCATGTACAGCTTTTGCTTCAAACATTTTAGTAATGGCCAATATTTGGATGAGATAATTATAGGACGATGACAGGATAAAAACAATTCATTTTACTTGGGAGAGTGCAGTGCACTTACGTCTTTCGTGAGCGGCCTGCTTAAGGTAGCTTCTACGGGATTTCGTATTGTAGAATATTGTATTCCAGGATTTTGTTCTACGGAATATTTTGAGTCATGATTTTCTATTGCAGGATTTAGTTATTAACATTATGTTGTTAGCCATAAAACATGCTCTCAATTCGCTCACCTAGTAGAAAAATTTCGCTGTACCTAGTCATTTACCCTCAAGACATAGCTAGTAATGGACTATTTGATTACATTTAAAGCTCTGACGTCAAATATGGGTGCGGAGGGCATAATGGAATCAATAAAAATTGAATGTAAACATAAAAAGTGATATCTTTCCACATAGTTGCTTTTTAGCTTCTATAGTAGATACCTCTGCGATTGAGGTTAACGGTTCGTGCATTCCATACTTTGTTCAATGTTGAGAAATATGGAAAACACAAGATACCTAAGGGGACGAGCGCCTTCCATGCAAAATATCGAAAGTAAAAACAATCCTGGAGTTATTGCGTCTTAATCCGAGAGACTCCAAGGAGATTAAGTCTCTACAAATATGGAGGAAGAACCATACCAAGGAAGACCCCGAAGAGCAAATCAAAAGAACCTGATGCAATGAACCGCTTCAATTAATATGCATCGCGTAGAAAGTATCTCAAACTGAATAACAACGCTCAAATCTTTGATCTTGTCATCTTGTCTAGTCGCTGGATAAGGAGTTTCCGTTTAGAGTATAATCATAGACCAAGGGGCATCTCTTCTTTTGCTAACGTTCAGAGGTGAATGATTGGTTCAGCATCTATCATGAAAAATAACCAAGTAAGAGTCTAATAGAGCGAAGTCATTATCATCGGTGATTATTTGAAAATTTTTTGGGTAGTCCGCATAACAGAAGATTTTCCAATTATCGAAAAATGTTTGCGGTTTTATAACAGTATTTTCTTTTTAACTAAAAACAATGCTTTTATTGATATTTTTTTACTTTTAAAAATTCGCTTCAATTCTACGTAGCGAATTCAACTTAATGCCAATGCATTCAGTCACAAAGCCAAAGAACTTTGTTTTGAAATTTTCTTTGTAGCATTTTTGTTTTTTTGTACACAAAATTTGTTTCAAAAGAAGCCAAACATTTTCAATGTGGTTACTGGACCGAAGTAAAATTGATATTTCTTACGAATGTATAGCAGTGTACATTTTTCTGCATAAAACTCCATCTACTACTGTGTGCAATCTCTTGAGTAACTCCAAAACTGGAAGAAACACGTACTCAAGGACGTGTTTATATTGTCGCTGATGTATTGACTCCATATAAAATGTTGACGTATATAAGCCCCCCACACCACTGCAGTGATGTTTCAACAACCAATGAGTAACACAGCACAAGACACCTTATTACTACAACGCTTGAAAAGACGATTCATCACTGAAGAAGAAAATCTGAAAGGATTCTCTGAATCTCTCTCAGAAATGTCTTGCAGACTGTTACAATTCTCCTTGGAGTCCTGTATGTGTTCTTTCTCTAGAACACTGTTAAAATTGTGTTTTTTTTTACTGCAAATTGCGAACACCTTCACAAAATTTATTTTTTTGTGATTTTGTCACATACCTACAGAAGCTCTGTGGTCAATTGCTTGTGCAACATTCCTCAACTCATAGTTTAGCCGGTCAATGCAGTCTTCTGTTATTCCATTGGGTCGATGATATAACTGTACATCATCGACATACCACCGATAAATTTGGTAGTACTCAATAGCATCAGGGACGTAATCAATATATGTACTTATATATGCTGAAGAGTAGAGGACCAAGAATGGAACCTTGGGATACGCTACAACAAGTGACAAGATGTCAGAAAAACCATACTTCACTTTTATTTGCTGTAATCTGTCAAACAAAAATCTTTGAATTAAGAATGCTGTGGTCGAATCGAATTATTGAGGTTAGCTTGATAAGTAAGTTGGAATGTTTTAAATTTTCATGCTGGAAGAATGTAAACAACATCCTTAAACTTTAGACATGGGCAAAACTAATAACACTGGACACGTGCAAGTCATATTTGTTACATCATATCAGATTTTTTTAGGTTAAAATGTGAACATTTTATGAACTCGACTTTTGCTTTTGGGGTTAGATCTCAAACCTTTTTTGAAGAGGTAAGTGCTTCTCCATTGATTTGAAACTTTAAAGATGCAAACGTCGGACACTCAAATATATATATTATAGTTCAATCGATTTGCCTATCTTTTAAAAAAAAATAACGGAAGAGGTCATGTCCAGTGAGAGTGACTGCATTAAGCAGTTTTCTACCAACATCAATTAGTTTGCTCGTCTGGAGAGGAAAGATGGTGAGGAATTACATCACATCCAGTAGGCAGTTTGTTTTGCTTTTTTTTTTTATGTAAAAGAGTAGTCTGATGTATTCATAAAAAATTGTTAAGGTGGCACTCTGGCGAGACGGCGACATGAATAATCAAATAATACCAACTATGAGTCAAAAATTACCTACATATGTATGTGTGCATAATTATAGTACTTAGGTAAGTACTATAAAACATAATGTTATTACTCTCCCACTCCCAAATCATAAAAGTGATTGCGGCACCACAATTACTTATCAGAGAGATTCGACGATATAATTTCAAAAACTAACATGAAATTCATCCAAACCACTGACGACGACCCAACCTTAAAAGTGTCATTTTGCACCGTATCAGCTGTACATTATCCGCCATCGTTAAAAGGTTTTAATTAAAAGTCTAGAGCCATTCACTTTTTGAATTTATTAAGTCAACCAAACACCCACCCATTTTCGCTTGGAGCTTTGGTATTTTTTTTTCTATAGCGCGAATAAATTTATCGCGTTAAACTGTAGGTCACAAAAGCTCCAGGAATTAAATGAATTAAAACTAAAATATCGATACTCCCCCGTCAACGTAATTTTATCAAAGCTTCGTTTTTTTTTTATAAGCACTATAAGTCCGCCATCAAAAAATGTATTTCCTCGGTTTGAACCCATCATCAACGAAAACTCTCCATGAACGTTTAATTTCATTGATAAATTCCGTAGAAGTGTTTAGCGTAGGTTGGTAAGGCATAATATTAGCGCTCCATATGGGGTCATATTGGTGAAGTGGTGAACTAGATTGTACGAGGATAACTCTATGGACAAATCGACAGCTGGGCGGCCGGTGGAGCCTACTGCTATGTAAAATTTTAACTCGCATGCATTCCCATTAATTTGCCATAAAAGCTGGCGTGCCAATAACATATAAAGGTCGGGAGCTAGGCTATATACATATATGTATACATACAAACATACACGTATATAGTTTAGCTGTATCTTAATAAAGACATATTTTCCATAAGCCAATACCACCTCCAGAGCTTTTAGAGGCTTTTGCAAATCGTTCATCATTTTATTACTAACACCAATTTGACCACAACAATTTCCTCACGATTTATAATTCACACTCAGCGATTAATCTATTGTGGCCGTCGTAATAATCTTCAGGATGACCGGATGCCTCCAGCAATAATAGGAGATGACATCAGGCTGACAATTTAATCCTATTTGAGAGATCTGCGAAAATTGAAAGTGTTGGGAGCATAATTCCTGGGGGGACACTTACTTTGTTTATGTATAGTATATGCCATGCCAAATACTTGCTTTGTTTGTTGTTGCAGGAAGATGGAAGATGCACATTTGCAGTGCGCCCTCCCGTGATCGCATATAGCCACAACAAAGTTTTATCCGTGGCTTGCTTCACTATAGTAGTCGTTAAGCTGTCAAGTGGTGTTGCGTTTACATGAAGCCATTGAGAAGTTTAAACGATGACCAAATGACGATGATCAAACGCGCAATGATGCAATTGTAATTGCGAAAATATTAGACGTTGGCAATCGGTTTTAATTAAGATCACTTAGAACTGATAGAGTGGAATTTAGGTGCTTTATTAAGCAACTTAATAAAGTGATTACGAGTATAGAGGGATGGATGAACTGTTGTTTAGAAGAAAAAAACGGGAGGTGGAGCATATTCAGTTTTTCTTTTTTTCTTTTGTAGGAATTACATAGAGAGATGAAAAAGATGAGTTTTAGTCGCATGTCTCTACAACTCTGGGTCTGGCTTATGCTGTCGCGAAAAGTAGTGCAGCTAAAATAGGAATAACCAGGAAAACTGATTTTAAAACAATTTTCATTTAATAAGCTCTCATCACCACGCTGCTGATTTAACTGCGCCACTTTGGTTACGTAGTGTAAGCAGCGACTTTACAGTAGCTAAATTAATGTACTCAAAACATGAATTAATGGATGGGGTACTAGAAAAATCGATATTGGAACCAGGTTTTTGTTTCAATTTGGATTTATAGTAATTTCGATCTTATTGTTTCTGGTTGTTACTTTGTTTGTGCTAATTTGGCTACCAGTACTTATCATAGCTCGAAAGTCAATAGAGTGGATATCGTTTGGCAGTCACAAAAACCGACCTTCAAGCAGAAAATTTATAACAAATGGTCGCAAAGTTGTAACATCCTATAGCAGTTACTACTTACACCGTGAGTAACAATGTGTAATGTATAATTACAAAAGAATTACACTGTGTACCGAAAATAGTTATAGTCCGCGCTAACGAAAAGTGAGCTATCAAGGTCACCAGAGGGAAATATGTATGTTTGTACTATTGGTGTATAATCCAAATGGTAAAAGTACTTTTGAAGGTCATTGCTAGTAAAAAAAAATAATTTGGATATTTTTGAATTACTATTGTATTTTCTTGTAATTTTAATAAATATTTCTAATTTCGTAATATTTTCTTTTCTTTCATTCTTACAAAAAAAATTATCTTAATATATAAAAATCCAGTGTCACTGTGTTTGTACGCGCTAATCTCCGAAACCGCACGACCAATTTCAATGAAATTTTGTGAATGAGTTTGGTTGGATCCAGCTTACCAGATAGGATAGTTTTGGATACGATAGGCGCTGTTGTTGAGACGTAAAAAACTGCCTGACAACGCGTAGATGTGGAAAACTGATATTTTGTAAACGGCGTTTTCATAACAATTGAAAATACATATTCAAAAATGAATTAAATCGGGCAACTCCTTGCCATACAAATATCTCGTTTTTTAGTATATATTTGGACACTATCTGACAACGAGCACACGTAGAGAGCTGAAAATTTATACGCGGTGTTTTCATAGCAATAGTAAATAAAATTTAAAAAACAGACTAAATCGGAAAACCCCTTCTTGATGTTGCCATACAAAATTTTGGTTTTTACTATATATTTCGAAACTGTCAAATATAAGTTCAAAAATGGGCTAAAACCGGCGACCCCTTTTTGGTGTTGCTATACAAAACTATAGTTTTTCACTATATATTTGGAAACTGCCTGAGAACGCGTCTACGTGGAGAGCGGCGTTTTTTTAAAAAAAATGTAAATTTATGTTGAAAAATAAGACAAATTGGTCAACCTTCGTAGGATTGCCAAAAAAAAACTTTGTTTTTAACAATATATTATGGCACTGTATGAGAACGCGTCGACGTGGAGAACTAAAATTTTGTTACCTGGTGTTCCATAGCAATAGTAAATAAAATTACAAAAATGGTCTGAATTGGGCAACTTCTTCTTGATGTTGCCATACAAAACTTTGGTGTTTCCTTATATATTTGGAAACTTGGAAACTGTCCAAGAACGCGTCGACGTGGAGAGCTCAAATTTTGTACGCGACGTTCTCATGACAATTGGAAATACAGGTTCAAAAATGGACCGAACCGGGCGACCACTTTTTGGTGTCGCCATACAAAACTTTAGGTTTTTACTATATATTTGGACACTGCCTCATGCGTCGACGTAGAGAACTGAAATTTTGTTCTCGGGACTTACTTAACCCATACAAAACTTTAGCTCCCTGAGAAGGCTTCGAGGTGGAGAGCTCCACAATGAACAATTTTTGTCCTATATAAATCTCGGAGCTCTGCTAGGAAATAAATCTTGCGAAATTAAGGTGTCATAAGAAGCCAGATTATTGTCTCACCGAATCCCCAGGGAATTGCACTAGACCCTTATAGCGATAAAGTGGAGAATCTCATATCATGTTCCGGGAATAAAATTTAGTGTTGATGTAGGAATAATAATTCCTGTTTTGTACTTATATCTTAATCTCATATTGATGCTTAGTGCTTATATAAGACTTTATATATTCCCTATTGGAGAAATTTAGTGTTATGACGTTGTTGCAGGATTTCCTAAATTGGTCTACTTCACTTATATAGAAATTAAATATATCACTATTTGATAACTTATTTGTTCTTAAAATATCCTATATAGGAAAAGTGGTCCTATTTGAGTTCGCAAATTTAATATTCATGTGGAACTCATTATGCATGCGCCATTAAATTGTACCTAAATCTTTAAGTCTAAAAAAAGCGTCTTTTTTTAATACAAATGGCCGTCAAAATATTCATCAAATATGGCTAACTGGAAACGGGTATATAAAAAAGAAATAATATAAGATTTCAGCTCTCCTTTAAGGATTAAAAATCTTCATATAACAGACAAAATATCATATCAGGACTTCAACACCTACATAAGCAGCAATCAACGCTTGTATAGGTAACTAATTCTTATATAAAGATGTAAATTGCTATGTTGAGAATAGATATTTCTATAAATCATTTGTAGTGCTATATAACCGTTTGGAAACATACTATATCTCGAGATGACCACTTTTTATGAATTACAAAAATTTCCGTCCGTTGATCGAGATTTATATAGGAGCTATATAGGAAAAATTCCAAATTTCCAGCACTTGTAAGTCTTAGCGATGTTCCATGGGCTCATATTTTGTACACGGTGTTTTCATAAAAATTGCAAATATCTATAGGTGGGAAATGGGACCCATCGGGCAACTCCTTCGTAGGGTTGCCATACTGCATTAGAACGCGTCAATGCAGAGAACTTCACACTCCCATACATATGAATGAATGCACGCACACTAATACACGCACGTATACAGACACAGAGTGAAACCCTAGAGTGCAGAATCACATGATCGAGTCCGATATTAGCTTAGACATTATTTATTTCTAACCACCCCACCCCTAATCATCTAGGTATCTATATTATCGCCGGGCAACGCCGACGGGTTCCCCTAGTTTATTATAAATAAGTTTCGTCAGAGAACTTCTAAAAATAATTTGTATATTTCTAATTTACAACCAGAATTGATAGAAATTATTTTGATGCGGCAACATGAACAACTTCAGAATGGTTTTTGGACAAGTTTGGCTTATGTCTAAACAAAAATGCTTTCACTCTAATGGAAAGATTTAATTTTAAAAATGAAAATATTATTTATCAAATATGTACTTGTATTATTTGCTGAGCAACTCAACGATCCAGAGAAGTATTTCAAAGGGAAATCTTTATGATTTTCTCAACAAAATTTATAATCAGTAACAAAATCCCAAGATTTCTCAAACTTAAGGAATACTTAGTTGCAAATCAATAAAATAAAATAAAATAAAAAAAATCAGGTTTAATTGGTAAAGCGTAAAAATCACTGACTTTACAGCTCACTTTTCATGGCGCCGACTATAGGTACCTACGAGTATCTTTCTGTTGGCATTTTATAAATGCTATATTTTTCTAGGATGTTTCCGGCTCAGGGATGGAGGTGATAGTACTCGTCTAGCCAAACAAACAATTTTATGGCAAGGGGCTCATCTCAACCGTCTTGGAGTTACAGGCTGATTAAGAACATATGCCAGTTTTCACAAAACCCCCCATAATTTCTGTGTTATACTACCTTTGAAAGTGATTTTTAGCTTAAGCAAAATTATGCTACTAACGATAGAAATCGCGCCTAATTTTATACAAATCCACACAAAATTAGCAAAACTAATGAAATTATGATTCATAAAAACAGGATTATCTCAAAAATGGTTGGATTTACATGTGGTAGGATTAAATGAAAGGTAACACTCTGAGGTTCCCAAATCTAGTAAGCAAATGTAACGACTAGCACGCATTTTGGCGGGAAAATCGTTAAAATAAAAAAAAAATGGAAATTTGGCGATATCATCATTCCACCCACGTTTTATCATTATCTGAATGACCGTCATAGGTTGTACGGGGTGTTTTGTGAAAAACTAGCATATTTTCTTAATCACCCTGTAACTCCGAAACGGTTGAGATCCTCTCGCCCTCTACCATATATATATTTTTTTGTTTACCTAGGTGAGTATTATTATCTCCTTTCCTATGGACCTTTGAGCATATATGAAATAGTATTAAATCTGTTATTATTCATGGGTAGACCAAAACTGACGATCGCAACCAGGAGCCAGATTCATTAACATGGAGAGTTGTGGAGTTGTGGAGATGAGAGTTTTTTTGACACTTAATTCTCCACTCGGAACTCTGTTGTAACTCGGGGAGTTTGTATTGAGAATTACCAAACTCTCTATTCCACTCGACAAAACTCTCGGATTTTGAAAACTATGAAAAATATGTATAGTAATCAGTGGCTACTATTTATAGTTTTTTATAGTTTTCGACGCGGCACGTAGAGTAAAACTTTCACCTCTCATTGCAACACTCATCAAAACTATTAGAGGTCCGCCCAAGTACCAATTGTCGCCTCCAATAATGCATAAAAATTCTAAGGAAAAAATTTCCAGTAAATTACTAAAAAAAAATTGAGGCCTTCACTACATCAGGTCGAGGCATCGTTGATTTTATATTGAAGCGAGGCATTGCTTACTTACCCTTGGTTATGTCATCAAGTCGAGTCATCGTCGATTTTATATTCGAGCGAGACGTTACTGGTTTTTGTTCTACTTGCCCAGTCTTATTTGTATGTTATTAGTTTGTCTAAGTTTCTTCCTTGACGCGTGAGTTCGGCACATGCTTTGACAGTTTTTTGCGTGCTTTAAAACTCAACAAAACAGGAGTTGCGCTAGAGATTGTGTTTGCTTTTCTATGAAGAGTTAGATATTTGTAGGTACTTAATAGACTCAGAAATACTTAAGTAAAAATCTTGATACTTAAGTACAAGTAAATAGAAGCAAGTACTTATGTTCAAGTACTAAGTAGGGCATTTCAAAAGTATTGAGGAATAAGTCTAAAGTAACGAAAATGTACTTTAAGTAGTACTTAAGTGCTTTTTTACTTAAGTATTGCCCAGCTCTGCTCAACTGACAGTACTTTCTGCTTTCTAGAATTTTCAAATTTAAATTATGGATCCAGCCCCTTATCCTGGTTATATTTACAAAAACAAATTATGGAAATCCTTGCAATACTTACAGAGAAATATAAATTTTGGTGTCTCAAGGTACATACCCGCTAAAAGATTTAAATCACGCGAAAATGGTCAATTCGGTTGTCTTCCAGTACAGAAGAGATGCTATAAAAATTTTAAATATGCACGTTAAAGCTTGTATGTAGGATAAAATTAGCATCTACATTTTGTCCCCTATTATAATGTAATATAATTAGTTTTTGAGTTCGATATATGATTTTGGAGATAACTACAAAAGAAGTGAATCAGTCCTTCTTTTGGTCCAAAAAGGGACATACTTTCAACTCATCATTATGAAGAACTGGTAAGTCGTGGAAATTCATTTTCTATGAGAAAAATATTCACAACAGAGTAGATACTAATGGATCTGAAAAAAATGGGAGGAAATATATGCAAAATAAAGGAGCTGGGATGTATGTACATATGTATATGACCCAAGTGCAAGAAATCCGTCTTTCCGCAGTAAAAAGTCAGTTATGACATAAAAATGATCAAAAACAAGCTACATCACCCGCTTCTCCCTCTTTAATTTGATACCAAACATGACCCCTCATTGTGGGTGGTACGACCCCCCCCCCCCACCACCACCAAGCCCTCCCCAGGAAATTGTTCACTTATATTTTTGTACTGTAAACCCGAAGTCCATAGGAAAAAAACCCCCAATTCTCTACGACCTTTTCCACACAGAGTTAGCCGTCCTTCAATATTACAACACTTCTCACGTTTTCCCTAACTCCCCAAGTATGTTAGAGAATCGCGAATGGGGAGTTAGGGAGTTTTAATCGGGGAAAATGAAACTTCTCTCCTCCCAAACTCCCCAACTCTTGAGATGGTAAAGCTGCACATTGTTACTGAATGAACATAATACTATGCTTTTTGAGAACCCTCTAGTAGCGATTTTCTGTAAAAGTTTTCAGAAGAAACGATGTTAGGCTTATTGCATTACCATGACTTAATTTTAAAGTTTAAAAAGGTGCAGCGTATTTAATTGCAGTATGTATAAGTGAAAACAGAATCGGTCGGGCAGTAAAATCGCTTTCGTTGGTTTTCTCAATCACTGTACGAAAAAAAACTAAGTTAGAAACAAAATCTCTCCGTCTATTGTTGTTGTTGTTTTTGTAAATGTGCCGTCCATATGTCTTCCTAGATAAACCTCTATTCAGCATTCTACTAGTTAGTAACTCTTACTTTGGTGTGTTCCTTATTTCACCAGGCAACCTTCCTATTGTGGACCTTTTCAAGGATTGGACAACTTCACCTAAAGTCAATCCAGATTATATCATCAATAGTGTCTGCAGCAAAATCAAACTTTAGCGAAGATTTAAGAAAATATCTACATACATAAACCTGTCGAGTCTACTATCCAGTTTGTCTTTGTCACAGTCCCAGATGATTTTCTTTAGTTTGTCATGTACCTACCTACATATGTTTACGCTAGGTCAAATCATGTCGTTAATAATGAAATGAACGATCGATGAGTGGTTTGAAGCTACCCACATGGTAATTATATGGGATATAAAACGGCTGACATCGCCTCATTTCAACGTATATTGCAAAAGGTAGTTTGGGATCTACAAATCACTATATACATATATATGATAATGACTGTATTATTGTCGCAGACTATAACCCAATTCTAGTAAACTTGTTTCTTTTTGTTTAAGTCGATGTCCTCTTTCATAGAAAATAGAAACTCGTTTATTACATTACGCCAACAGATGGCGCGTCGAATTTAAATTTATTTAGCTGTTTAAACTTTAACTTTCAAAAACGTAACTTTAAAATGAATAATTGATAAAAATAAAGATACAAGCCAAGCTCGGATGAATTTAGTGCACTAATGTTGTTTTAAATCACCAGAAATCTACTTTTGAATAGTTCACTTGTTTTTCAACCGTTACTAAATATATATTGTACTATACCTGATTAGATTATACTAAGAAGGGCACATCTTCACACATTACAATAAAAATAAAATTGTCCATACCTGAAACAAAAAAAAAAGTGTGTTAAAACATTTTCGGAATTCGATTAAAAGTTATTTATAAAACTTTCATTAGGTTTTAAATTCAGTAATCTTAAAAACACAAGAAAATTCCTTTGTTCTTCTCCCCACTCGCAAAAGCAACATTTTATTCAATTAACAAACATAGAGCAGCAAGTATGGAGCAATTTTTCGGTGAAGATGAAAATTTTCATGTCAGATATAAAATAAATATTTACTTCTTCAGTCTCTGCGGTTAGACACTGCAAATTATGATGGCGAAGAGAGATAAGTAAGACAGGAAAAATTATTCTAATTTTGCCTCACGGTCTACTACATGGGGTACATTGGAATGTTTTATGTAAACTTTCATTAAAGAGGCTGCATTTAAACAAACTTTCAGATTTAATAAATAGTCGAAACTAAAACAAAAAATATATCCATTTTCATGGTTCTCATAAATAAGCATAAGATTCGGTATAAGAGTCTCTAAATATTCATGAGTAGTCAGAATATCATACGACTTGCGCTATGTAGGTATTTTTAAAGAATAAAATCTCTACGCGAGTAATGCACTCGTACACAATGATAATAACCAACCTTCATAATATCGTCCCATCTGCAGAAAGTTTACCTAAGGATATCCGGAGGTGTGTTGTTTACTGATTTGGTTGAACCTTTATTAGTCTAAGAAGTGCGTCACTTCCTGTGGGTTTTTTCTTCTTAAAATTGTTGGTTCCGGTTTTTTTTATTTGTGTGCATTTTACTTACGATTTACGAATACATTGAAAAATTTCCGAGCTGAAAATTTGTGAAACTACAGTTTTTTTTTATTGTAAAATTTTCAACCCATTTTTTCTACATGTCCGCCGCCAACACCAACATGGAAACAAAAAGATTTTATAGCCGAATCAAAGTCAAGCTCAATTTGATTAATTTTTTATTTGTAGGTTATAATTTTATATTGAAAAAGTACAGAGATATAGTTGCCATTTCAAATAGAATTTCGTATGATATCTTGTTAACTTTAAAATATCTGTTGATACATTCAGACCAATACTGTTACTGAGAAACGCATGCAAATCATTTGTATTATGTAAATTAGCGCAAACAAATTGAATTTATCGTTTAAATATAAACAGAATAAAAATGGCCGAAGAATAGACCTCTGTGGTACTCCTTGTCGAACATATATATTATTGAAAAGCATATCAATTACATACTGTTAATTTTTGATTTCTATTTGAGAGTAAAATGCTTGTCATGTTGTAAGCAAGAAATTTTAAAATTTACTTTCAGCTTAGCTAGGAAAGTCTTTGAAATTTCCAACGGATATAGATATAGATGTATGGTACAGAAAATTCATACTTTTCAAGGTATACTAAGCCAAAGGTAAGCTATAAACTTAATAGGCCGATAATAAGTTTTTAATTAAATTTTTCAAAATCTTACACTATGCTGGACTCGAACTGACAATTTTTTGAATCGGTCGTAGATATATGGAATACTCGTAGAAGAATTTTAAAAATTTCATTTTTGCAATTCCAAATTTAATTATTGAATACAAGAAAAAAAAACCAACCACCTCGGGCAGTTTTTGATAATGAGTAATTCTTTCGTACAAAAGTTTGATTTGTCACAGTAAATGACTTTATAAAGGGTTTTCTCTAAGAAGCATAAAATATTTGTAGAATTATGTAAGGTGGAATTATTAAAACATGTGTTGAATACAAACGGGTATTATACAATTGGCTGAAATACATTTTTCAAAAAGACACTTCGCCTAAAGCCACTTAACCAATAATACTTTTTGCAAAAACTTAATTAACAAACAAAGCGTTTTTCAAAAAAAACTTTTCGCAAAAAGGACATTTGGCAAAAAGACAAAGACCAAAAGAATAATTGGCATTTTGAATTAATTTGGCGAACGGTGCGCAAAGTTAATTATTGTTTTGCTAATAATAAAAAAATAGTTTTTCTTGGATAAGTAAGTGGAATTTCATAATCGAATAATACAAATTAACTGGGAAGTATAAGACATGACTTCCATGGAATCCTGTTGATAAAAAACGGTCAATCAGCAATAGTAAATCTTGGTTCTAAATATTCATAAGCTTGTAAAATAGTGAAGTAAGTTCCTAAAAAAATTGTATAAAATAGTGTTTGGGTTGTTTTCTACAAATTAAGCTGTGATGAGCCCATGTACTACTGATGATAGTAAATAGAGGCAAATTTTTTCGAAATGGGATTTTGTCCATAATTTGGCAAAAGATTTGAAAATACGATTTTTTCGAACTATCCCATAAGTATAAACGGCATTTTGTTATATGGATGTTTTGTTATATGTAGAGTTTGAAGTAGTTTGAAGATTTTCACATTTTGAAAATTGACATTCGGCGAAAAGGTGTTTATTAAATAAATTTTGTTAACTGACCTGCTCCCGTTGAAAACATATAACATTTTATGGTAAAGAAGGAGGAATATCGTTATGCCCAATAGCTTTAGACTTTATAGAAAAGATCGATTTGAAAAGTTTCTTTGAATTCATGCATCGGAAAGGGAATGCAATAATAATAAACTGCAATACTGTCATAAAATGGACTTCTAAGGAGGTCAGGATTTCCCTCTGGACCTTCAGAAGCCTTCTCGGAAAAAAGTTCGGGATTGAAGGCCAAATTTACATTATGATGTTGTTCACTGGTATGGAATTGTCTACAAATGTCCAAAAAATTAACGCATTAAAAAGTGGTCACCTTGATCTAGGTGACTGGGCATAGCAATTTGCAAGCAATTATAAAATGAAATAACTTCCTTGCAAAGGATCTCTCAATTGGTATTAATGAAAACGGCACATTAGTACATCGATGGTCATTTAGAGATAAATCTTATTTCTAAAATTTTCTTATCTTCGTCCCGGATTATCTCAAGCTCTTTTTCTTTCAAATTGTCTACTCTTTCAATTTCTGCTGCTCACTCTATTGAATTAGAGGGCTCGGAAGTTGATGTAATTGCATCTTTTTTTTATGCGTCGCTAAGTGATGCTAATTATGATACAAACTTATTTTATGGTATTACTATTCTAAAAACATGTCTTTTATTTTTCATTTTCTGTCATATTGTACAGTTTCTCACATCTGCTCATTTTTCCCAACTTTTAAGTCATTTTCTCATTATTTTTTTAGATCATTTTTCTAATTTTTATATTATTTTTCCTAATGTAACTGTACTGAATATATGAGTATATCATATTTTAATTTAATTTAGTTTAATTTGTATCTATATTTTATTTTAATTTTCTGGAAGGAGGGATTGATTGAAATTGCTACTTGCATAGTTTTTTTAATTCTAGGAAAAATAAGACTGTTGTCGAATTCATATTGTTCTGAAAATGGTAATGTAAATGCAAAGCGGTTTCCCGTCCATTAGTTTAGTACGGCAAATTGTTGAGAACGGGAAACACTTCAAAGTGTCATTTCTATATATATATCTGTATATTTGTATTTTAGTGCGCGAATAATAACACGGTAACCTAAACTAAACTAAACTTCCAAAAATAAATCAGACAAAATCTAGCCATTTGAGAGAGCTTGTATCTGAATTTTGTGAAGAAATATTTACTATTGATTGCAGATTTGTGAGATAAAATTTTCCGCAGATAAATGTTTCTGCATTCAACAACACATTGGCCGAGAGAAACACAAGCGCGGCCTGGAGAATTTAAATGCGAAAACACAAACTTTCACAATATACCTCAAGCAAAATTTCGACATATTCAAAGAACCTATGCGGGGCGGGGCATTACTGTCAGCGCTAATATTCCCTTAAATAAAATCAATCATCCAAAGTTTCGAGCCTTTCTGGTAAAATATACAAATAACGCGGAGCCAGCGAGTCCACGCTAAGGTAAACGTTGCTATGATGAAATGATAAGCCAGATTAGGACCATTGCAAAAGAAAAAAATATTTGGATTTCTATCGGCGAAACAACGGATGTCGATGGCCGCTATGTAGTGAATGTTATCGTAGGGATAGTAGAACGTGACGAGTTTCTTTTGACATCAGAAATTTTGGAGAAAGCTAATTCGTCAACCATATGTAAGCTGTTCGACAAATCTCTTTTCCTTTTCTGGCCAGATGGAGTTAAGCACAACAACGTCTTACTCTTTTTGACGGATGCCGTTTCATATATGGTAAAATCAGCGAATATTGTACTCTAAAATGGCATATATTACTTGCTTAGCTCATGGTTTCCATCGAGCTGCCAAAGAAGTTTCACAAAATTACCCAGAAGGAGATAGACTCATTGCAAGTGTAAAGAAGATTTTTTTAAAAGCACCTGCTCGTACAGAACAATTTAAGTTGGAGGCTCCAGGTATACGCCTTCCACCACATCCCATATAAACGCGATGGGGAACGTGGTTAGTAGTATTTCTCTGAACATTTTGACGTTCTCAAAGATATAATTTCCAGTTTTGACTGTAGAAGATTCAGCGGCAATTAAAATTGCACAAGATATAATTTCACATAATAAAATAGAAACTGATCTTGTGCATATAAAATCGAATTTTTCATTTTTATCAGAAGCAATTATGTAATAAATTGGAAAGGAAAGACGGAACGCTTATTGATTCTATTTGTCTAATACAAAAATCCCAGGATGAATTAAAATCCGGGAGATGTTTCTGCAATTGTATATGGGAAATTTCTCAAAGTTTGAGATAAAAATTCCGGTTTTAAAACAGTGTCCAAGATATTACAAGTGCTTACTGGAGAGATTACTGTATGGGATTTAGATAGTGATGCAGAGGATTTACAATTGGCTGATTCTATTTATTTCAAATACGCTCTAATTACTTCTGTGGACATGGAAAGATCTTTTTCAATGTACAAAAATGTGCTGTCAGATAATCGACGCTCATTTTCATATGAACATCTTAAAAAAATGGCACTCGTAATTCATTGTAATACCTCAACATAAATAGGTATATATACTCAGCGAAACATTTTAATTATTTCCATATCCTGATCGCTTAAATCTTTACAGATTTACTTCGTTATTATTTTCCAGACGGGAATTCACTCTGTTTTCCTTTTTTATTTATGAGTAAAAAAATAATTGTTCGTTATTTAAAAAAAAAATTGTATGTATCTACATTACAAATGTCGAAATACAAAAGTATTTTTTAATTATATAAGTTGCATTTTTTTAATTTTTCTAATTATTATTGTCACTTTTTAAATGCATTTTTTATGGTCAAATTTCTAAATTTTAAGGTTATCAACTTCCGAGCCCTAAATTACTCACTTAACCGAATGTTCACTCTAGCTTCAATTCACTCATTTTAGAAATTTCATATTTTTTTAAATAATTTTAAAATAAAAGTTAAAAATTTCAGGGAAAATGATGTATCCAACAGCTTCCAAAAAAATAATTGAAAATAAATTTTGCTAAAATCCTGTTTATGAGTCATCCACCCTAAATTTCTATCATCTTAAATAACACTGAGGCAAATCCGATTCGTCTTGATATCACCCGATTAGCTAAGACGATTAGATACGCAGTTTCTATAATGATTTTCAATTTTCCTCTTCAGTGAAGCCATGTCTGTCCAGTTTGATGATGTAAATGAGTTCAGTGAGTCGCGCGCTTAATGGAAGCCATGAATTATTGGTTGGTCACAGTAATAATTGAGGTGGATTATATCTATTTCCATTGAGTGATGCTTACAACACGCGGCACATAAATTTTTGCATCATTTATAGTACATACACAGCAATCGTGAGTACGTATGTGGTGTGGTTGCATAGTTTCCTTATTCAAAAATAGATGCCGCGTAAAGTCTAGCGTAAAGAGAAATAATTAAGACGAGTCGCAATTATATTCTTAGCTAATAAGATGTGGAAAGAAAGCAGTGACTTTTCATCGATCCGATTTTAAATAAATATGAAATAAAAGAAAGATTTACATTTACTTAAATTATTCGTTTAAGGGATGCAGAAAAAATATGAACATAATATGAATCAGCAGAAAACTAATTACAGTAGCTCAACTACGGCTCTATAGATTCGAGCCACACCGACGTGCATACATTGTGGGGGCAATCACCTTACTCTGAGCCTCTTTGTTTCTTTCCGATCGTAGTTTTCTTTGATCGCTAACTGTTTTCAGCACAAAATCTCTATTAGGTTGCAGTGCTTGAAGGCTGACTCTCCGGCGTCACCCCTTACTTATAATAATAATAACTTTTCATAAACCTATATGAAATTTATAGGGCATACTAATACCCTAGGCAGACGGGCAAAATCAATGATCATTCGTTCGTAATTGATTTTTTCAAAAATCAAGTTACCCAAGGTTTTGTTGATTAAAACGAAAGTCCTGTCAATTTTTGTATGTAATTCACAGCACATTTTTAATAATTAAAATTCAATGGTAAATCGATTTTTGAAAAATTCAATTACGACCGAATGATCATTGATTTTGCCCGTCTGCCTAGGGTATTAGTTTGTCATTCCATTTGTAACTAACACCCAGAAATATTGATGGTAGGCAAAATTAAAAATAAATTTTGAATTTTGCATGTCTGTCCGTCCGGCCAACCTCACGATAACTCCAGAACGCGTTCACTTTTGCACACGGACTTTAAAAAAAAAATAAAAATGGGCCGAATCAGGCAACTCCTTCGTAGGGTTGCCATACAAAAATTTCGTTTTTCACTATATATTTGGGGACTGCCTGAGAACGCGTCGACGTAGAGAGCTGAAATTTTGTACATGGTGTTTTCATAGGAATATTAAATAAAATTTAGAAAATGGACTAAATCGGTCAGCCCTTTCTTGGTATTGCTATATAAAAATTTAGGAGATTTACGTATGTTGTGGAAACGATCAGTCCTCCTAGACGGTTTTAATATTCATCAGAATGTGAAATCCTATGAAATTGGTTAAAAACATTTTTATTGTCTGACGAACCGTTTTAAAAATATATGCAAAAAACCACTTCATACTTGCACAGAGAGGTGACTATACAAAATTACATACGGGCATTCATCTTCTAGGATGTCATAAGAATTGGTCTTAGACCAATTGTAGCTTTTTTATTTGTTTCTTGTTGCATTAAACGTTTGGAATTACAAGAGATTTTCCTTGTTTCTATTACGTTCTGACTTTTGATATTATCATAATATTAAAAGTAACATGTTTTAATGAAACTCCGATTGTGGAAGCTTGAGCCTCGGAGACTCCGACATCAAGACATACCAGTTCGTCTGCCTTTTCATTTTCACTTATATTGATGTGATCTGGTATTCCCATAGAACGAGTAGGTACTTAAATACACCGAAAAAGAAGATTCACGGTGGTTTTCTAATTCAATACCAATTTGGAGATTGTGAATGGCTTTATCAAGGCCTTGACAACAGCATGGTTATGCGAACAGATGGCAATCTACTTTTTCTCTGTATTAGAGTAGATAACGTATTGTTACGTGCAATAGAAAGACGCAACTGGTGACATCTACTGGCAATGGAAAGTAAACAACTTCAGGTTCGGAGAATCGATGATGGAATCTTCGGGAAGGTTCAGGAATAGAATAAATAGAATAGTCAAGAAGATTCTGGAATAGAACACTCCAGAATTATCTGGACAGTTTCTAGGGTATAAATATAACAGTTGTCACCACCAGAAAAAAATAGTCTTGTCTTAGACGTTGCAGTGCTAACAAGCGAAAGTAATAAACAGGCGAAGTGTTGCAATTGGATTGCGATAATTGAAAGTACAGTATAAGCGATAATTAAAGTTGAGTTGATTAATTGAAGGTTTGTGAATTTTATAAGATTAGAGTGAAATAAAGAACTTGTATGTTAAATATTTAATATTGTGTTTTAAATAACGAACCAAAAGGCCACATTCGCAACTATGTATATTCCCACTTTCAGTATGACTTGAATGATTTTCGCCTGGAAGACATTTTCACACGAGAACCCTCGCAGAAAACACCTGCTCCAGAATTTTATTTTATTTGGTGCAATCTAGAAAAAAAAATCACGATACAACCTATAGGTACTGAAGTTTTCAAAAAGATCATATCTGCGATTTTTTTATAGTTTTACTAATTAAATCTAGACATTGAACTCCAAAACTATAAAAATCCAATTCACGCATCATAAAACTTTTAATGGTCACCCATCCACACGTTATTTCATGCAAATTTTTCCTAATTCTATCTGGCTGGATGTGTTCAGTAATCAAATCACTTTCATCAATTCCTATAGTTTACCACATTTACTGTGAATTGAGCATACTTTCGTAAATGTCTATTTAATGACAGCTCTTCTTACTCGATTCAACTATAAATGAGTCATTTATCATGATCCTTACATGGCATGTTCAGGTTAAATTTTCTCCACAATTAACTCAATTGCAAAAGCCTGCGGGACTTAGCTATCAATCCAATTTTCATAAATTGAGGACATTCACCGACTGGCCTAATTATTGCAAATGCTCCGTTTTGTAAATTCTGCGGGAAATCGATACTCCTTCTTGCGTTAAGGAACAACAACCCGCATTAATACTATACTCCTTCAACAAAATTACCCTCCTCCTACTCCCCTACAAAAAGAATTAGACTATCTGTCGGCGACTGGGTTTGTCCCCTTTTCAATGGAATTTATGATGAAAAATAGCTTAGCAGCACCAGCCCCCGCATATATGAACAAATATATATACGACCCTGACTGATGACTTAATTGCGTGACAGTAGTTAGCAGCCTAAGAAGGGTGTGTGACCGAGTCGTCTTTTGATGGTTTTGAGGGTTCCTGTTCCCACTCACTGTATTTGAACAATCATAGGCGAAATTTTGATGGCTATGCTATGGTGGGTCTAACTGAGTAATAAAAATCAACAGAAGCGGCAGGAGGCTAAATTTCGAGTAAACTTCTTGGATGTGGTCAGGGTTTTTGAACAGCTGAAAGGTTTCCATTACAATTGAATACAAAGTCCGGGCTTTATTATGTGTAGTCAGGATCTGTCAGTTTTGATATTGACAAAAGAGTCCGCAGACAAAAACGCAATTATAAAATTTTCCTAGCAGCCTATAGTCAAAGAGCAAATGGTCGACCAAACCAGAAAGTGATTTTGATTAATTGAAACGAACTCCCAATGGTCTGATGAGATTGCATTTCTGGGGTGGTATAGTATATACGGGGGTATTATAATAATCGTGTGTGTGTGTGTGTGTTTGTGGTTATATGATCCTCTTTTAACTTTAGAAGTTTTTATGCAGGCTTCTGCCTTTCTTTGAAGATTAAGGCAAGCATGGAAATGAAGAGTTTCGAACACAGTCAACTAGGAAAATTTGATATCGACACGATAGGGTTTGTTTTTTTTTTTTTTGTTAATAAAACACACGTAACTTTTCTATGTGATTCTTTAGGTAGATTACGATCTATTTAGCTGACATAATACGTTTGTTATTAACGTCCCCACGTGACTTGTATGACAAAGCAGAAAAAGACATATTTCAGACAGGTGATAAGATTTTGTTATAATTTTTATGGCTTAGTTATGTTTGTCACGTTCGGAGTTATATTTTCAGGAATTCATATTTACAGCTAGTGTGTAAAAGATTTTTCTTGAGTTCTTTAACCCAATTCTTATTAAGTCACTCGAAAATTTCATATCTTTGGTAAGTTGTCGTTAGTTTTCATTTACAATTTATTGAAAAGAGATTAGGTTTCTAAGCACGGAAGACGATTTTTGAGATTAATACAGTATGTATGCACAGGAAATATATGTATGTACTATATCCTTATACCTACTGGTGATTGATCAAGGATTATTGCATGTTTGTCAATTGCTGTTTCCGGGTACATCATATCATACTTGATAAAAGACCACCTAATCGTGGATGACTTCACTTCTATGGCCTGTTTCGATAGACGAAAGAGATAGATAAAATCAAACCTTGAAGCTCCATCTTAAATCCCAGTCATACCCTTTGTAATTTCGGATTGAAATGCAAACGTACATATCTTATTAGATACCTAGGGCACCAGATTATCTTGGTATCTTGATATACATGACATCGACAATGTATTCTTAAGGGAAATTCAACTTCGTCAGGTACATAAGGTGTGCTCTCCAGCCTATTTCGTGCGAGAAATTTTATATTTCCTATTTATTTCTATATCTAGACGTATCTGGCGTAATCGCCTTAGAATTATTCGTTTCAATTGATTGGTGGGTGGAAGAGGATGATAATAAAATATATCTACTAAGCAACTATAGGAAGGATTATTGTGAAGACATTGATACCCTGATATCTAGATAGGGCTGACCGGATTGGATGAATATATTTTGTCAAGAGTAACACAAGCTTCCTGCGAGCACTTGACTTTTAAATCAACCTTGCAGCATCATGTAGTAATTATGCTGAAGAGATCCAGCAATATTGCTCCTAAAGCTACCCGTGCTTATGAGCACTTTGTCAGCAGCTTCGCCGATTTCCAATACTATAGAGATTTTTTTTTCAAATTCGGCATATATATCGTTCTACAGCTCGCAACCATACATTAGTAGGTACTAGGGCCGTCTTTTTCCAAATGGAGGCTCATGGCACTTTAGGATATGGGAGCCCTCTAACAGAAAATATTTTCTAAACTACTACTTTGGGTAATCAACAGGAATAATAACTAATCGCAAACAAAGCATGGAAAACACATCGATTGCAATTTCAATAGTGCGGGGAAACTTATTTTCAGTCCCGAGAAGAAAGAAGATAACGTTAAGTCGCGCTAAGCGGAATCACCCTCCGAATGTCGTATATTTAAATGAAAGTCTGAATCGTGCGAGTCGGTTTAGTTTGTTTTGCAATCAAATGATTTTGGAGAGCAATCTTAGCCAGATAGAGTTTCTAGTATTATTTAACATGAACCAATGTATAAAAATTTTCACTGATTACCAAATATAGTAACCAAACTGAGAGTAATCATGAAAAAAAAACGGGAAATCTAAAAAATACTGGGACTATAAGCAATGACACTATACAATGACAATTATGTTTCAATACGTATAAAAATTTGATACCATGTATAGAATTTCGAATAAATCCTATCGCAGCAAACATAACGATTAGTGATCTAATCGAAAAGCTTAGAATATAGAGAGAACAGGAAGTGTTGATACCTATAAAATTTGTGTACATGAGCATGGCTTTTCTTTGGGGTCCTTGAATAGGGGAAATTGGAGAAATGTATGTTCAGCTGCCTACATCTGAAAAAGCTGAGATACTCCCATGAGTACCTTGGCGCGGTGACAGCGATTAAGAGCATTTTCGGTGGGGAGAACCGCAGTATTTTCAACCATATATCTTGTTGCCCCGCTCTCTATGTTGATTCTACTACATGCCTAACACAACCAGAATTTGACTACACCAAATGTGGCTTATCACACTTCCTGGGAATGCTAATTCGAATCGAGATGGCGACTCAATATCGATTCGTCATCTCGAGACTTTTTAGTGCATTGGTATTATTATGTATATGCAAGGGTTATTTGTATGTATTTTCGGTATTTCATCGAGAGAACTACTCGATTTTGAATTGGATAATCGAGTAAACTACGCTTCTGGGAAACTACTCCATACCGAATTGAAAATAAACCAGTAAACTAAAAGGAATATTTAAACATGTGCCAAATACAAATTTTATTTTCTCAGCACTCTCGATATACTGTCTTTATCGGGCGAATACTTTAAACAGAATGCCACTATCAAGCTTGTCAAATGTGTTATGTTTTTACCGGCTGAAATATTGCACATCGGATGGTCTAATATCGCAAGGCTTAGGGGCCCCATAGATCGCGAGGCCCTGGGCCCATACCACAAGATGGAACTGGTGGGTACATAACTAGATACTACTAGTTATGTGAACATTTGAACATATGTACATCAGGATGTTTGATAATTGGTGCACATAACTCAAGGTTTTGATAGCTGAGGTGGAGACAAGCAAAAAATTATAAGGAGAGGGGGGGGGGGGGCTAGACGCGTCATTTTGGGCGATACGGGAGGTTTCAGATTTTTATTACTTTTTCCACTTTACACCCTGTACACCTTCCGTCTGAAGTTCTAGGACGTCAAAGTCAAAAAAATTGCAAAAGAAATTTTTAACGATTTTCCCGCCAAAATAGATGATAACTATATAGTTCTTTTACAAGATTTAGAGACCCCGAAATATTACCTTTAATTTGACTATGCATCCCTTTCTGAGATATTCCCGTTTCTATGATTCATAATTTCATTTATTTTGCTAATTCTGCGTGGAATTGCATAATAGTAGGCGCGATTAATGTGCCCAGAATCATTGACATCTTAGAAAGGAGATGTCGCTACGTGTCTTTCGTTTGTTATTTCCAGCTTTAAAACTTCTAATAAAAGAATTATTAATGACTGGTAAGGAGTTTTGATTTAGTTTTGAAACATTTTTATATTATATGCTGGAAAAATTGTATTTTTATACCATTAAATAAAAGTTTCAATCACATTTTTGGCAAGTAGCGACATCTCGTTTCTAAGACGTCAATGATTCTGTGCATATCTACATATGCCATCGTCAGTTCTATTATTTTATCCGAACCCCTATTTTAACACATTTGTAGGAACTATATTTTGTCGGTTAAATAAAATTATTTTCATATTTTTTTAAATAATGCGTCTTCAATATTTGATCCGTTTATTTTGAAAGTGGTGCAAGTCCATTTTATTTTACAACGAAATATTGAAATATTTTAGTTTAAATTCATGTAAAAAAATAATTCAAAAATATTTATAGGATCTAACAGTGAACTTTTGTGTGTTTTGAAAGTAAAGATTGTGTAAATTTATTAACCAATTATGTTTACTAAAGAATTCTGAAGAAAGTAGAAATACTATACCGAAATGGACTTGAACCACTTTCAAAATAAACGACTCATTTGTAGGTAGGTAGGTACTTGAATTTTCCAGTTCACTCTCAAGATTTTTTTTTTTTTAAACTCTTGTTAAAAATTTGGAAAAACGCATAAAATGCCAAATTTTTATCTATATTGGCATATTTTTAGCGTATCTATTACCGCTAAAATGATTAAACCAATAATTTTGCAGTTGCTCTGTAGTCTTATCTGAGAGTGTTTTTTTTTTTTAGCTTTCGTTAATCTCATTTAAAAATTTGTGAAATAACAGTTTGTTTGCCATGATAAAGTGGGTAAACATTATTTTGATATTTAATAAATTCTATTTAGGAAATAAATTTATGAATAAATATTCATTAAAAAGCAGTTGACCCCTGTAAAGATCACCAACGGTTTTCGATGCTGATGTCATCAACCAAAATTAGCACACTAAATTTCGTTACCGTCACTGAATCGAAAGCTTTAATAAAATTTTATCTCCCTTTTGCTTCTTTCCCGCAAACAAACATATATACATACTTCGGTTGATTTTTTTTTTTTAATTTTTTAAAAATTTCTTTGAAAAAACTTGTTTGCTTGGAGACGAAGACGGCGGGGATTAATACCACTTGTAGAGACAGTAAATCGTTGTAACCTTGGTGGCGCCAATTTCGGTAACACTTCGCGGCCATTTAAGGTGATTTGCGCTTTGCCTCTGCAAATGACTGTTTAGGATTTTCTTGCTATACCTATGTCGTGTGATTAGTTTCTGCACTGCACTTTAGTTTGTTTGCAATTACGAAATTTGTTACACGGCTACCTTAGATGTGGTTGGCGAAACTTTTTTTAAGTCATACTACCTACTTGCGACAATTTAGTCAACTTGTAATTTGTAGGCATTTTCTACATAAAATCGAAGACTTAATAAACTTATTTACGACGCGGGCAACCGCCAATTCTCATATTTAGGAGGCCACTGTTAGTGAATATGTAAATATTTCCATTTTTAAAATGAGATTCGCATAATAAGGCTCATATTTACTACGGTGCTGCAGTCTTTTAGAAAGATTTTAAACTCACAGAACTGTGAAACTCAATTTAGATCCTAAGCTTAAGCTCAAACTATGAAGCTTGCCCTTAGGCACATATAACAACTGTATGTAGCTAGGTAATTTTTTTTATACTTGGGTCAACTTCTAACACAGTCGCCTTTGCTTAGATGACCTCACCCGTTAGAATAATAAAAGAACTCTGGTCGAAATTCAACTTAAGCTCAACGAAAACGCTATTGGCATTAAAAAAGTTAACCCTGAGAGCATTCGCGTCCATTCTCCCTGGGCGTTCAGCACCTGCCTTCCCAATTATTAAATTGTGACTTTGGGCTACACAACATAGGAAGCTTTCTGTATAAACTTCGACAAAGGCTGGTTCTATGTTAGTTTATGATCGAGGATAGCCCCCAACTTTACCACTTTGTCCGGGCAAGGAGGGTTCCTTTAAGTTAAGTTTCCTTCTGTTTGTTATTGTGATGATAGTGCTTTTGTTACGATTGACGGTTAGAACTTAGATTTCTAACTAGCCGGAAACAAGTTCAGATCGTCTTCGCAATCACGTCCGAAATCATACATAATGCTTATGATGGCGCCATCAGCTTAGCCCAGTACATCATATTCTGCACTCCAGTGAATTTCCACGAGCACATCTATCACTATCGAGCATAATTAGGCTGCTAGGAGCCCTTTGCTGTGGGCAGAATATTTTTGCACTAATTTGGTCGGACTCATTCCTTACAGATTGGTGTAAGGCATGAACAGTTGATTTTCCAGACTGGTAGGCATATTGCGAAGTGGCTTTTCGCTAAGGATGATGGATCTAATATATTCATTTACCACCTTTTCCACAGTTTTCCGGAAAAATGATGTTGGTCCTGCGCTGTTACACTTACCGCCCTTAGGAATGAAAATTTCCTTGGCGTCCCGCCATGTTTGAGAATATATGTATACCAGCTCATAAATCACTCTTAACACTTTATGCGGCGGGACGGGTAGCTCTACCCGCGCGCCTGACTGATGCTAAACGGCGGGACGGGTAGCTCTACCTTTTTAGCCGACTCTTTTTTAAAGGCGGGAAAGGTAGAACTACCCGTTTTGTGTATACGAATCTTGTATACCAATCTCTTGGTAAAGATCCAAACTACATCTACATGTATAAAAAAATCCCAATATACGTCCACTATATCCTTTTGTCTTCGTGCCCATTATGTAGTAAATAATAAGTAAAAAAGATAGAATTGATCTATGGTGCACTATGGATGCACTATGCAGGGTCCGCACTTGGTGCTTAACCAAAGGCCTCAGTGTAAACCCAAACAAAACGGTTATCGTTCCGTTCACGAGAAGATCAAAGCTTTCACTAAAGGCTCCTCTTCTCGATAACACGGAATTGATATTTTCAGAAGAAGTCAAATATCTGGGGGTCACCTTAGATAAGAAACTTTCCTGGAATTCGCATCTGTCTAGAGTGACGGAAAGAGCGATAGGATCTCTCTACACGTGCCGTCGCTTCATTGGCAGAACATGGGGTATGAAGCCAAAAATGATGTACTGGATGTACACCACGGTTGTTAGACCCATGGTCACCTATGCGGTCCTCGCATGGTGGCCAAAAACTAATGAAAAGAAGGCTGAGGCTCTGCTTCAAAAAACACAACGGATTGCCTGTCTAGGAATAACTGGTGCCATGAGGACCTGTCCTACAGCAGCCATGGAAGCCTTACTAAACCTTCCACGCCTACATCTGCAGGTGAAAAAGGAAGCAATCTCCAGTGCTATTAGACTGCAAAAGGAGAAACAGTTAAAACCAGGGAATCTGGTTGGTCATTTAAGTATCTTAAAACAGATACGCTTTGAGCAAATGACGACAATATCTGATATAATCACACCCAAGGTGGATTTTGTAAGACCATTAGATGTGGTTTTGGGAAACCGACAGCAATGGCGTTCCACTAAACCGTCCTTTTAACAAGGATCGATGGTGTGGTATACAGACGGTTCAAAAACGAACAGTGGAGTCGGACTGGGCGTATACGGCCCCAGATGCCATATATCAAAGGCCCTGGGCTCTACCCCTACCATATTCCAGGCCGAGGTATTGGCCATAGAAGAATGCGCCAATACCTGCATTAAAAGAGCCATAAATGGCTCAACTATTAATATTCTCTCGGACAGTCAAGCTGCCCTCAAGGCCTTAAAGTCCTTCACCATCAAGTCAGGGATAGTCTGGGAGTGTCTACAAACCCTAAAAGATTTATCAAGAGGAAACAAAGTTATCCTCATGTGGGTACCTGGACATGAGGGCCATAAAGGCAACGAAATTGCTGATGGCCTAGCCAAAAGAGGAGCGGAAACTCCCTTTGTCGGAGCGGAAACTCCCTTTGTCGGAGCGGAAACTCCCTTTGTCGGAGCGGAAACTCCCTTTGTCGGAGCGGAAACTCCCTTTGTCGGACCGGAGCCATTCTGTGGCACCTCAAAGTGCTACCTCAAAGCTGCCCTAAATAACTGGGAGAACAAACAAAAATCCCTATACTGGGAAAGGCTACAAGGACTTCATCAGGCAAAAAAGTTTATCGACACCTCTGGAGGAAAAACAAAAGAACTATTACTCCTCAAGAAAACAGAGCTCAAAATAATTACAGAACTCTTCTCAGGCCATTGCCCCTTCAGGTATCACCTTAACAAGATGGGCTTGGCTGAGACTTCATCCTGCCGCTTTTGCCAGGATGCTCATGAAACCTCGGAGCACCTGCTCTGCAACTGCGAAGCATTGACCAGGCGGAGACTACTCCATCTCGAACATGCTTTTCCTACACCTAACTACGTACGGAACCTCAATCCCAGAAGGATCCTAGACTTTATTAACAGTCTGAACCTAGAAAGGGAATAAATTCAACGGGGACTCACAATAGATCTTTTAGGTCGCGGTGATTGCGAGGCTGACGCCTACACACCCCTCTACGAATCTAATCTAATCTAATGCAGGGTGTAATAATTGGTGCGCCTAGCTCAAGGGTTTGATAGGTGAGGTGGAGTCACGGAAAAAATTATAAGGTGAAGGGGGTGGTAAGACGCATCGTTTCGGAGGTTGGGGGGGGGGGGGCGCACCAAATATTACACCCTGCATAGTGCACCCATAGTGCACCATCGTGCACCATAGTGCACCCTGTACCCTGCAATACATGCATGACATATGTGATTACCTCAATATATTTTTAAAAATTTAGGCGACTTGTTGACAGATAGAATACAATATCGAGGACCATGCTGTGGTAAGTGAGAGTTCCAAATTTCATTAAAAAATAACAAACGGTTTGGAAGATAGAACGTTTTTTCTAAAGTTTGTTTTTTTATCACATTTCGATGGTTTTCGACCGCACGTAAAGTGTTAGGACTAAGCCGAGAGCTATTGATAATTCCTCTTACTCGTTTCTTAGAAGAATCGGAGAGATACTATCACTACCTGGGCCCTTATAGGATTTGAAACTAGTAATGCTCCATATTACCTATTCAGCTGCCCTAACCTTGCTACGCGTATTAGGAATACGCTTGGTAGCTACTTTTACTGCGAACTGTGGGAATTAGCAAACAAGGAGTTGTCGGACCTGATAAAGTTCATTAATTCTTGTGGCTGGTTTCATCGCACCCCCTAGCTCTTAGATATCTTTTCCAGGCAGGGTCCCAATAAAGTGGCATTACAATGGAGCATATAGATGGTCTAAGTATGACTGATCGTGCATGCTTTTTACGATGGCCGCCATTCTAACCTAACCTAACCTTCTCCTTGGGCACTCCACTCTTAGGGGGTCAGCTGTACATTGTTAGGTTGGAAGTTTTTGATGTACGGTGGAGATCGAATCAACAACTCACATTCTTTGTCACTGTTTGACTTTCTTCGGTAAGCGATACAGATTCCCTACCTGCAAACCTCCTAAATGAACTGCATGAAGCGTGAAGGAAGAGTTGGGAGCTAATTCTAAATTTAATTTAGTTAGAACGCAACGTTCAAATGGAATTAATGAGCAATGCCTGGTCAATATTAAGGGCAAACAAAGGGGTTTGTAGTCGTCTAGAATCAAGGTACCCTTAGGGATAGTATCGTTCTCTAATGTCAACTTACTAAAGACGCGTGCCCATGGTAACACTGTCTTACTACCTTTGATATATACATATAATAAATATGTCAAGCGCTTTTGCTTCATCCTTAAATCTTGATTTTGCCTTCAAGAATGTAAATAGATCCGCTTTAAAGATGCTTGCGTTATCCCGAAAACAATAGATTTTTAATATGTTTAAGCAACATTACCATCTACCGGTATCAATCAATAGTAACTGTTTCGATCATCACTCAATTTACTTCTAATCCTTTTCTACTATAGTTGGCAAAAAATGTCCGATAAACATTTGATTTTTTATTTATTTTTGCAATTTTGCTTGAGTGCTCCTTAGTGTTAGGAAACGTTGCCAGAAAATCTTTTTTGCACTATTTTATTCTTACTACGGCCTACATTCTCCTCTAATTAAATAAAACTCACACAAATCTAACAGATTAAGGAAATTTTCTTATGTTATTCAGCAATTGAAAGAAAGTTCTCCTACTGAATACTTACTACATAGTTATTAACCCATGGACTAGCCCACATAAAACTGATGAAATTACACCAGAGAGAAAGGTCAATGGCGAAAGGGGAACAACATTTAGTCTCTAAGCCTTTTATAAAAATTACTATTCCACCGGGCCACATTTCCAATTTGATGTCATCGCACATGTTATGAATACAAAAATGGAAGCATGCTAACATTGGCCTTGGTAAATTCTACAATCAAACTTTAACGATGACGTCAATGCCACAGAATGCTATTTGGGCGTTGACTTGATAAATGGAGATACAAATGAAATGGGAAAATTTGCAAAAATTATGCAATGATAGAATAACAAAATTGTCGTGAGTAGAACTCATTCAGGTCACCTGGCTATTTTTCTTGTTTAGAATCACTATTACAACGTGGCGTAACACATCTATACTTGACATTGACCCAAACTGGATATAAAAATAAGAAAACAAAATAATTCTAGGTATATCATCTACCACACACCTCTTGATAGTCTAGTCTAGTCTTACTAGTATTAAAAAAAAAAAAACATATACAAAAAAAAAACTAATATCACAGCTGAAAAAAACCATGTTGTGACGGGCATGGATAATAAGTGTACAGTGGAAGTGTTAATCCTTCTTCATTGTGATTTCCAGACATGTTTTTTTTTTAAATACGCCGACCCCTGTTGTCTGTTCTTTAATAGAATTTTTATTAAGGCTTAACTTCTTCAAAAAGTCAAAATGATTGAAGAGAGATATATCCCGACCAGTATCAGAAAGGGTACAGCCCAAAATTCTTAACCAACAATGAAGAGGGATGCGGTTTTAGTACAGAAAAAACAAAATGAAATGGTTTGGGACCCCGTAACCAATTTGTTCGAGTATGCGGGTAATTTAGTGATTCAAAGAGTGTGCATTGCATAGGGTGTGTAATTTATAGCCAAGCTATCAAGACTTCCATACAAACATATTATGGATGCAGTGATTTGAATTGTTTTGCTCGATCTCTTTGATAAGACTAGAAAATAAACGATGAAATATTACAGATTTTGCGTTTAATTGAAAAAAAGTAATAAATCAAAACTTTTAATAAGTCTCTGAAAATAAAAACGTTGTATACCGTAGATGAAGTGTCTTTCTCTCTATTGAATCGGATTTTAGTGAACTTCATCTATAAAAAGCTTCAAGTTAATAGATTTTAAGGGATTCATCCCAAGAAGAAATTTTCAACATTCCCGTCCTACCAGCTTCACGACCATTTTCCCCCCTTTTCATATTTTCCAGGTTAAGTTTTTCTAGAAAACCATAAACCATAATTTCTTTGATTTTCTCTACACTAATGCTTAGAATATGTTTGGGAAACTAATGATAAAATAAAAAGCATTTATAATTTTTGATTCCGACCTTTCTTCTTAACAAAAACTTCTGGAACTCTATTAATCATTGATGAGCACAGTTCAGTTGGTCTATATAATGGTTGCTTCGTACTTCGATTTCGAAATTTGATATTTTTTCAGAAATTTTCCTTCTTATTATAATTGCATTTCAGTCTGGACTATTTTCTAGCCAGGGAAGAGAATTAATTCCGCATTCTTTTTTTAATAATTTATTTTACAACAAAATATCCCAAAATATTATTTTGATCGTGATACTCAAAGAGCGGCGCACTGTGGGCCATTTTCGATACCTAGGTAGTCATAATTAAAAAAAATTACGAGATCCAATCTCCTCAAGGCCTATATAAATCAAAAGTTGACTCCCCCTGGAGATGTCCTTTTGTACACAAATCCTTATCTCACACAACAAACAAACAAAAATTGGGTTTTACCTGCTCTAGATAAACCGAACCGTACAGTCTTAATTTTGTGCTCGCATTCAATGGTTATAGTGTTTCTTGTGTTAAGTTTTGTGAAAATTTTTAAGGATTATGGATATAAGTGGTACAGGTATGTATTTCCTTCGCTAATATTTTTGTCAGTTGTTTATTAATTGTTTAATGTATATACAGAAGAGGTAAACATTACAAACACCAGCATGTTCTTTTGTAGATATGTGTTAGTTTGAAAAGTCTGTAGTTTTTTTCTTATCATTTTCTATTTAAAAATTCGCCTGATTTTGTGTAGTGTATTTATTATTAATTAAATGTTAACACCTTTTGTTTGCAGAAATCTGCAGATACAATAAACATTTTAATTATTTTGTTCAAGAAAGAATTTTTTGGGATTCTCCGGTATATAGCAAAAGCTAAAAAATGTTCTAATTTGTTATTTCATCACCCAACTCATTAATTTTTGGTGACAACATTCAAGCCTTGGTTGGACTCATCAACAGGTCCCAAATAGCGAAATTGGGTGATTTGAAAAACAAATGAAAAAATGAAAAAAAGAAGAAAGAAATGAAAAGTTTGAGAAAAATAGAAAAACAAACCATTTTTTTATTTATTAAAAATATGTAAAAAATTTTAAAGAAGCAGATTCATTCGAAGCGAATCGAACCTGTATACGCCACGTAGTGGGCTGAAAAATAAAGAAGAAGCGTTTCGTGTCAGCAGAAAACCTTCCACTCATCGGTGCAGCTTGGTTTTCTGCCTGCTGCAGACGCTTGAAAATAGATCAAACTGATCTCTTCTCATATAAACTCAGAATAAATTCTGGGTGTGAATTATATGAAGAAAAAACACTCCTATACAAGCCCAGGAGGAAAAATAAATAAAAAGATTTCTCTTTTTTTCGCTATTTGGGACCTGTTGATGAGTCAAACCAAGGCTTGAAACTTGTCACCAAAAATTAATGAGTTGGGTGATGAAATAACAAATTAGAATATTTTTTAGCTTTTGCTATATACCGGAGAATCCCAAAAAATTCTTTCTTGAACAAAATTAAGTTTAACCCGGTAAAAAATCAAAAAGAGAAATCTTTTTATTTATTTTAATTATTGTAGGAAGACAATTGGTGGTTTCTCGAAGAGAGAATTTTGAGAAGTTAAGAGAAGTTGGTGCTATGCAACCGAGTACTTTGCATTTGCAGGAAATACCTAATACTTGAAAATTTAAAGAAAAACTAGTAATTGAAAAATCCGTCAACAATAATGGAAAATATTTTCGTTCGTACTGTATCTTCATTCTCAATTGCACTGAGTCAAAGCTGGAAAAATGTCACTACAGCTATAAACATTTTCTTACCAAGAATGAATGATTCGTGGCTCAATGACGACAATAAAATTGGCAATGCAGATTTACCAAGTACCAGCAAAATAGTTGAGGAAAAGAAGAAACCTGGACGGCATGCAAAAGAGTTTCTATTAAGTGGTCCTAAAGCAAAACAACGAAAGGTGTAGAAATTAATTTCTGAATATAGTGTAAGCGAAATATGTTATTCTGCTGAGAATCCGGTAAAAGAGATGCTGCAAAAGTTTTAAAAGCCATTCTCCCAATAGAACTATCAGAATGAAAATGGCTAATGAGGGAGCTCTGACAGATACTGGGTTTCATAATTCCAACCCAACTAATCAAAAATTAGTACTTGATGTTACGTCGAGGAGGATTAGAATTAATGAGACAAAGAAATTTTGCTATCCGCCTGATAATGATGGTACCATTACGGTGTCATCAACTGAAATTGAATTTCAAACCCAGCATCAGCAAGATATTGCAGATCTATTATAGGTTTAGATTTGTGAAAGAAACAGACCACGAAAATGTATTAATAGAAACTTAATAGAGAGGTTTTCGGTAATACTATACAGGCATTAGCTATGGTGAAATAGGTTAATTAACAAACAAATTATTTAACACATTGTTAATTTATCGGACTAACATTTTCTTCCAAATTGACTAGTTTTTGTAAACGTAATAAAGTTTAGTAGTTAAGTATTATACTGATATTTAGTATTATACATAAATTAAGTTAATTAGAATTTTGTTATGCACAAATGTGTAAATTAAGGTTATTTTGTCATATTAATAAAACTTCCACCCAAAAAAAACTGTTTTATTTGAGAATGTAATAAAGTCCACCTAGTTGAGACTGATGACCCACTACATTGGATTTACGGTATAACCTATCTCAATTTTTCTACGACAGAAAGTATCAACGCTATCAAGAAAGATTTCCTTGTATTTTTCCGTTATGACAATATCGTTTATAAAAACTGTCAGCCTTAATCCAATCTATGTGTACATCCTCACGCCATAATATAGGGAGAAAGCTGGACTGCGAGAAGTCAGTTTTCATCCTTGTATCGTTGTCCCCTTCTCTTTAACGCTCTTACAAGAGATCGTCACGAGCCTTTGCCTTCCTTGGTTCCGTTCCGAGCCTGATTTCCGTGACAAATTGACAAAATTTTCAAAAGTTTTTCAGAAATTTGTTTACTGTATATTCATTAAACCCGATAACTGTAGCTATTTTCCCATTTGATCACAATTGGCACTTTCGAGTTTGAATTTTAGCTTTCATTTCAATACTTCTTTTTTTTTTTTTTTGGTTTCAGTATTTTTTAATTTCTAGTAATTATATTAAGTTTGAAACACTGAATTTCTCTAGAGTATTCTAAATTGCATTGAATGAATCTTTGCGATATTTAAAATTACTGGCAAACTTCATTTACCTGCATATTGACTTTTAAGGGAATAAGGTCTAAACTCCGGCCAGTTACTATACACTGAAACCCACTGAAGATACTAGTTACAAACAGTTCGTCAAGACAATGGATCTGGGTTCTTATAAACTACATCTCCGTATGTCAGAATCCATCCCCATGATCAGAGTTTTTTACTAGGCGCACCCTAATTTCTAAGGAAGTTAAATTGAATTGAAGGCCAAGATTAGTGACTCTATCAACGAAGGCTATAGAAGTCCCACTGAGAGTTACAAGAAATCATCATCATTTACAGTGTTGGGCGTAATCTGATTCCAGTGTAATTCAATTAATAATTCCATAACAGTTTAGTCAAATTACCAAGTAATATAATTAAATTGTATTTGATTACATTTCAACCAGATTACTTATGAGAGAAAATGTAATCTATCAAATGTGTAATCTGTTACAATATAATTCGATTACTTTGTAATCTAATTACATTGTAACAGATTACTTTGTAGATTACTTAAAAGTAATTAATAATATAATGAAATGAATTGAAATTCTTCTACGAAATTAGTTTTAGAGAGTTTTATGAAGAATTAGAATACAAATATCTTAAATGTCTTAAATGTAATCACATTAATTAGATTAACATGTAGTGGGATTAACATTTAATCGATTAATGTGTAATCAGATTAACTTATAATCACATACATTACATAAGTAATCTGTTACAAAGTAATCTAATTATAGATTACATGATTAATTGTAATTGTTAATCGTTAATCAGATTACATTTTGCCCAACACTGCAATTTTATTCGAAATTTAATTTTTAATCTGCTATTTTTGATAAATCATAGTTGCTGACACACAAAAAAGCATCCCTAACAGTTTTGTCATGGTAAATTTACTGACTAACTTAAACTACATCACCCCCCATATAACAAATTGCTGAAGACTGATGAAAGATAGTGAAGAGCTTATGTTACCTTTTACCAATTATCTATTATGGACATAGAGAAGAATACATTGATTTCAACATAAATTCGACACTTTGGAAAAACTGTAGGTACTAAAACTCATTGTTTACGTCGAGCTCTGAAAATTCGCAGAAGTAATTAAGTTTTAAACGACGAACTTTAAAAAACAAAATTATTTAGGTAACTGACATAGCATAGCGCCATTTTGAAGTTCGAATTGAAGACCGCCAAAGCTGGAGGAACAGGGGATCACAATTCTTTCGCGTGGGTCACTCCAACAACCAACAAAGATGCTATCGTCTTGCACATACAGGGTGTCCCGTATGTGGTCTGGCACCCGAAGGCTACAGATAGGTCATGCTTAGACAAACAAAAAACTGTATGGGTGGGGGGAGGGAAATCGTAACGGTTTCAGAGATAACGGAACTTTAAGATATTTGGGTATGTTTTTATAGATCAAAACTGAAAGGGTGGGGGGAAAATTTACAGATCATTGGAAAGATCCAACGATTACCTATCTACCAAAGTTTAAGTCATCATCATAGGGTGTAACGTTCAAAAGTTACAGGGTGATCTATAAAAACATACCGAAATATCTTAAAGTTCCGTTATCTCGGAGACCGTTACCATGAGCCCTTAGATAAGTATCAAGCCATGAAGGGCATGCAGGTAATGAGACTGTTGATACTTCACTAGAAAAGGAGCAGCCTTATAAGGCACCTAGGCAGGTAAGGTAATGGCCAAAATATAAAAGGGTCATCAATTACAATAGGCGAGCTTTCCTGGAAACAAACGATAACTGCGCCGATTCTACAACGAAGGGGTATAGGATCTGCAGAGCACATACGTGCGTATGCGCAGGACATGGTCACCAAACACTCCAATGCCTAGGTAAGGGATTCATAATCCTGATCGTAATGAGATATATAGTTTCCTTCTTAAAAAGGACGAACATACTCGTCGATGGGATTTAACATGGTATTGCAGGTCGGATCTTCGACATCCACCTCAACATAAATAACATAATAATAATAATGGCTTAGTAAAGTAAAGCACCTATGTCTAAGAAGAAGAAGATGTGAATTAAGAAATGACCTTATTACTTCATCACAAGTGGAACAAAAATAACTATGCAAATATGCAACTATTTCTATTTATAAAAAAAGTACCCTTTCCAAGAAACTGCAAAGTATAACAACTATATTGCGTGCATTTTTTATACATAACAATTTAAGTAGACTCATTCTAGTACGTTTATGACGTCGTAAATTTATTTTTAACATTTTCATTCGACGAAAATGAATTAATTTCGTGCTGACCAATCCATATAATATCTCCTTCCTTATAAAAAATTTCAGTGGCTAATTAATGTATGCGCCCATAAATTAGTAAATGACGCATTCCAACGCATGTTGCTTTTTATTTTACTTTCTGATAAGCCAAGCAAATGTGTGCTGAAAGCTCATTAATCACGTATTTACCTATCAGTCCAAGAAGGGAGACTATAAGCAGATTAGGTTCTTTCTGCTACCAAAAAGAGCTTTCTGCGGAACTGCAATATGAATTATGCATTATTTATGGAAATGTGGGTCCATGGGAGAGGCTCATCATGACATGGTTCAGAGTAATTCGGAAGCAGTTCTACTAAAATAATAAAGTTAGATAATTTTGGGGCGTTTAAAAACTATTTGCAGTCACGAACAGGAAGGAATAGCTCCATAAATATTTTTTATGCTACGAAAATAAAAGTTTAGTGCAGTTCTTCTATTCACGTTGGGATGGGACTAGAAATTTTTATTTTGTAATATATCGCCACATGCCAATCGATATTTAGTCAGAAGAGAAGAATTTTGCCAACGAACAAAATGCATGAAGGAAGTGGTGATGCTATGGCTATCACGGATTTCAAGAGAAAATTATTTTATGAGTCACTCACTGCCTGGTGCTTTTGCAAGAGTGTTATTCATTTGCAGAAAAAGTCTTCTTGTAGGTACTTCAGTTTTTTCTTCATTTTTTTTTTCGTTGAGCTTAAGTGAAATTGTTCAGTGCCAAAAAAAATGTTTGCATCTTTAAAGATGACGACGATGTTGTGTGGTTGCATAAGGAATAATGACGTTATGATGAGTCATATTAATGATACAAAGTATGTTTACATACACGAAAAGGGATTTTTTTTTTTAATTTCATTTTGTTGAATTCTGATTTCTATATAGGAAAACGGTGCAGTACGAAAAAAATGTAAGCGTAATAGCTATGACTCATGATCTGTCAGAGTTAGTAGTAGGTAATTAGGTGGATTTAGGTAGTATCTGTTCTTCATGATGGAAGCGGCTATGGAGAAATTTGTACTTCGACGACAGGAGTGGATGCAATATGTTTCTATAATAAGAACAATATTACCACTCGACTAAGAAACGGTAGGTCTGCCATTTCTGAAATTTTTCTGATTAATGAATACCTGGTGATAGTGTTGATATCTGCCATCGTACTATTAGGTCGCCTCATTGATAGGTAGGTACATACCTATATGAGGATTGAGTTTTACATCTAACAAGACTTTCTACAAATAGTGAAATGTAAATGCAGTAGAATAGTACGAGAATAGTTACTTAAGTTTTCCTTAAATTAGGCTATTTCCTGCAAGGTTTCACTTTGGATTTGCTTTTTTTTTTTATATTTTGACGTTTCTTATGTTTTGATAGCTTTAACATATCACAAAAATATTGTTGTCTTTTATTGTATTCTTTTCTGCGACTCGGTGTAACCCTTAGAATATATAGCAAAAAGGAATGGTGATAAGCCAGATTTTGCGTAATGAATTTCTGTCCAGTCCATGTTTTACGTATTTACACGCCATCTTTATTCTAAGCAACTTGTCAATTTGCAAAAAGTAAACAAAAGTTTTGAGCGGAGGCTCTTTGGTAAAAAATGTTCTTTTTCGACTTTATTTTGAAATAATTCACATTTTTAATTTATATAAATCTTTGCTTCTATTAATAAAAAATATAATTTCGATAGTGCACTTGCCTGAAACACGATTTCCCTTGTTTATAATCCGATTTATAATTGCAAGCACTGACCGAACACTTCATTTCTATTTATTAATTAATATGAAGGTTTTTACAGGCTCTAGTGGCACTATAAAACTTTGCACTAAATAAATTTCAAAGATAAATAGTTTTGAAAAGAATTGATTCGGTACTTTTGTTAAATTTCACAAAATAATTTTAAATTGACTAAATCTGCTCATAAAATAAGAGCAAATTTGACAGCCGAGGCTCAATTAGGTCCCTCGCATCTCACTTACTCCTATGTATAATGTCCTGCTCTTGACAAATTACGCTCATGTACACGAATTATATACTATGTTCACATGAAGCGGAGTAGACTGGATTATCGAACTCCGGAGTGAGTTAATGAGCCATGTGAACACCAACTGGAGTGGAATAGCCTAGACCGGTTTTAATTCGGTAGTAGAGTGGATTTGGTTTCATGTGAACACGGAGTGGAGTGGAACGGATTAGATTTTGACACTTCGTCGGCGGTGAAGGTAGTGATATCACATGCGTTTGTTTTAAGTCCGCGCTTCAATTTAGTTTTGAAAAAATGTGTAATTTACAAGAGAGATTTTTTGAGGGAAACTATGATTTAAATTATAAACCTATTTCAGAAAAAAATTATAAGTATGAAAAGAGCCTCAAGACATTCATGAAGGAGCAGAAGGAGTTGTTTGAGCAACAAAAACAATTTGAAATGGATCTACAAGACAGGGAAGATCAAAGGTCAAGCGAGTTTCTATCTGGCTTAAGACCAATTTTTCAACCCAATAATACTTGTGGATGTCAGAGCACTCGTAGTACATCAGCTTCATTTTCGGGATATCAGTCAACCTCTGGGCCTTCCAATTCATATGGGCATAAATCTTTCAGAAATGTGAAAATGCAGGACGACGATTATTTTGATAGTTACATAGTGGATGAACAATCAGAAGAATAAAATAGATGGTGGTGTTTAACTTTCTTCTTTAAGTTTATTTTATAGTCAGTGAACTTTTATTATTTAAAAATGAATTATATATTATTTTTATTTAAAGAATGATTTTTTATATATATACTTATTTTTTCTGTAATAATTTCTGCACGTGGGAGTAAGTAAGATAAAAAGACTGGAATTAACATTTTAATTCAAAAATAAATACAAAAACATAACTAAAAATAATTGGTTTTCCTTAACTGGAAGTTTTTTGCTAAGTACGTTTTTAAAATACCCCTATAATGTCTTCCTTCATCTGAAATTTGTTGGTTTACTATTGGGGGAGGTTGGTGGAGATGATGGAGATTCCGCATAGCTAGCCAATTTATATAAAGGAATTGCCACTTTCACTTCAAACGATAAAGGCTTCTGACAAGAGTTTTCACTTGGCTTCAGTTCATCTACTACGAGTGAACAAACAAACTCAAATGTACTTTTTGTCATCCTAAAATTCTCTAACCACTTTTGTTAGGTCTCGGTTTTTTCCACATTCGGCCATAATTTGGTTTACATCTCTCCAAACTTTTCGTCATCGCACAAAATGTTTATTGTAGAACTGAATTATAGTACCTTCTCATAATTTGCGACAACATTTTTCGGTATACTTTTATCCTTCGCTTCGAACTCCTCTGTGCTTTCATAAAATTTTTTAGAAATTGTAAAATTATCATTCTTTTCATGGTCCGTCTTTCAATAAATAACTTCAAATGAAAGTTGACTTTAAATTGAGAATTGTCAGAAAAGAAGATGTCTCTCTCGTCGATTTAACCCAGTCCATCGCATGTGAACACTTGGTACTTTGCGAATTAGGACTATTCCAGTCCAGTCTACTCCGCTTCATGTGAACAAGGTAATACACGATTCAACCATTCCTGTTTGCCACCGAATCTGTCATTTCCCTGTTATTTTCTTTCCATCACACTAGTAGGGAAGAAAAGAGTAGGTACGAGAATGGCAGATTCGGTGGCAGTGTTGACACCGAGTCGTAGAAAAGAATTCACTATAAGTTTTTATCCACACGGTCAAGAATAAATAAAGGAAAATTTTCGAGTTATAATTTTTAATGATTTTTAATATAAATTGACTTGACAATAGCAACGCTCGCCAAAAACTAAAACGATGAAGAACCATCTTTGGGCATTGTATAATGGTGGCTCAATGAATACCTACCTAATTATTAAGGACGAGCCACGAGAAGGACATCCTGGTACTATTTATATCCCGAAACAGAATATGCTGCTTGAGGATAACTGGTTTACCTATTGGGATTTCGTTACATGTAATACCTGAGCATATCCATGATCTGCATCAATATCTGACCGTTATCGTTAGAAAGATTTGTCCTCAGTTCATATCGCACAATTGGTGAACTGAAGCTTAAAACGCACGAGTTGATTGGACTGAAAAAAACATATGCTCAAGAGATTCAATCAAGGTCGGAAAAAGCAGTGTTCGAAATTCTGTCAGGTAATAAATTCTGGATTTACTGCTATAGGCCAAAGATCAAGCAATTATCACACAGTGAATGACGATAAATTAACTAAAATAAATGACCTACATAGAATTTTTAAGAAATTAGTTGCAGAATTATCTGGAAGTTGCTACAATGGAAGATTTTTGTACGATCAATGCTGCCTTTATTTGTTTTCCGGAGATTTTTTACGTACATCTAAATAATGCGGTGTATAAGCATTTTAGACTGTCGAGTTCCTGACAATTTCCAGAGTAGAATTGATGACACGTCTGGTCTACTCTCCGGATTTGATACCATGCAACTTTTACTACGAAACGGTGGGCATTAGTGCATTAATTCAATTGGATCAAACTTATGCAGAAGTATGTAGAACATAAAGGCGAATATTTCGAAACAGAAAAAATATATAAATAACATCTGCAGGCAGTTTTCCTTTTGGCAGAAAAAAAGGAGACTTATCAGAATATAAGAACTTAGGAAGAATCTGACTATGTTGGGGAATGTCCAGTTCTAGATATATATAATTCCGATGAGAATTCAAACATTAATTGACCGAACATTTAGAAGATAGCATGCTGGATTTAGAAAAGATTGCTCTTATGGAGACTAGATAAACGACTTCGTACCTAATAGGGGAGACATCCCCATTCTACCTAGCTTTTACAGACTCTGTTGATATGAGTTCACTGCGACGATCTGAAATAAATCAGAAAATAATTGAACTGATCAAGGTTTATTATAATAAATTCAGATATAGAGTTGTCCATAATGGAAGATTGCCCGCCAGTTTCACTGGAATTCAAAAATGAAGTCTACTTTTGTTTCTAACAATGAATATTAATTATATTCTGACAAGTTAACTCGATAACAGCTAATATGGCATAATGATGAATCATTTCTGCTAACCAGATTATGCAGACGACGTCCGCCTGGTAGACATTCAAAGACTCGTAATCGAGAGCAGTAGCCTGAGACTGAACTCTCTAAAAAACAAAAAAAAAACAAAGAAAACAAAAATATAATAAATAAATTAAATGTGGGAATGCAAAAACGCTACTTAAACGATGGTATATACTCATACGACTCGTTGGTGCACTTCATTGGTCACTTTTGTTATCTCAGTAGTATAATTCCGAATCAGGTAGTATGGAAGAAGTCATCAATTCTATTATAAACCGGGAAAGGATTACCTTGTATGTATTTGGTATGGAGCTTCAATATAATATCAATCTTTAAAACAACACTCTGGGCATTTCCCTCTACTTCTAAATCAGTTCCCCTGCATAGTTGTGAAACGTCACAAAACATATAACGCACATCGTCGTTTACAGGCATTGCCAAAGCAGTGCCCGAATTGAGTAATAAAAACACACCGAATTGATGAGTGTCCAAGTCCAACGAATAACTTTGGAAGCTATCAGATCTGGGGGGTGATTCGGATTTTTTGTCGTACTTTAATGTCAAAATATACGCCGAAATGAAATGAACTTTTTTACTGATTTTTTCGTGTTTTAATTCAGTTCAACAAGCCTTGCATTACGTAGAATGAACGGAAAATGACATTTCACATTACAAATTCAAAATATTATTTTATTGTATTGTTCTAATTAGGTGTAGAATATCCTTGACCACAGAAAAAAAAATTTTGTCACAACCTCGAAAGCAGTTGACTAATTTGTCGTAGTTTTAGGCGTGTATTCTGACATTAATTCATTGCAAATTCATTCTTGTTTATTTTGTGTTTGATGAAAAGGATAAATCTAAATGAATATGGTGAATATAAAAGTACGACGAATTTGAGGTGAAATGTCAAAATATGTGACTAAAATAGTAGTAGCTTAGACGACGACAAAGAAATCAGAATCACCCTCCAGGTCAGATTCGTTTACAAAATAAAAAGAGCTGCAATTGGTTAGGCATTTCGATCCACAATGGCAACATCGCATTACTACATCAAGCCAGCATCGATATGTATATCCTTTAAGGAACTTGTACAGTTGGAGAGCACTTGGCGGAAAACTACATTGTCATCAATTATCAACAATTTATTGGTCATTGTGTAAACTAATCGCTGCAGCTCAAAACCGAGTCCATTGAAAAGCTAAGAATTTCTAGTCAATTTGCATATGACCGTCGAGGAATTAAACAAGTTTGATGACTTTCGCGCATCATGGAACTAATGATAAGCATTTTTGCAATTACATCCTTCATCCCGACTCTTATTCAGGTTCGGGTAAAGTAAAATCGTCTACAGTCTACAAGTACCTTAGGAAACTAAGACCAGTCCACAATTTTTTATAAATTCATGTAATTCATGTGTAGTTATACTGCCTTGCCTTACGTATTCATAAAAGGGGAATGCCCATTTTAGGCATAACACCTCCAGACATGAGAGATTATGATGCTCTGAACATATTTTATTAAGAATGTTTATTTCAATTAAGCGGGGGAGGCTTGGAGGTGGGGGGTCAAATTTTTATCTAGTACATTTGGAAAAATCTAGAAAAGAATCGAACTTCTTAAGTCCTGAGAAGAAGTTTGAGTACCCACACTTCTATACTCGATGGCTTAAATAGCCATCCTTATACTCTCACTTTTCTAGCGTTTCCCTCTTTTTTTATTCGAACTGAGGTACTGGATTTTTCGCACCTTAGATCGGCTTAACTCGATCCGATCGGAAAACGGGTTTCAATGTTATTATGCTTATTACCAGCAAAAGAAAGAATATTTTTCTCTGCTTACTTTAAGGGTGGGGAGGGGGTTGGAACCCCTGCGGGAGGTTGTTCCAATACCACATGTTGTATATCAAAATAAAGGGTTCGTCGAGTACTATCGGGTGGTGTGCTTTTTCCCAATTCAAAAAACTTTCTCGGGGCGTTTTTGTCGCCGGAAAACCCATTTCACGCACTAGAGTCACATACACCCCAGCTACAAAATTTCGCATATATTTTTGCAGGTCTGTCCTTCATGGCCATTAGTTCTCTGTTTTGAACATTTTTCTCAAAGGAAGTCGTTTTTCACGTCTCACCAATTCCGCTCAATCACAAGAAGTAGAAAAGTCCATTTTTCACAAAAGAAAGCCGCTCAAGCAAATATCCGATCGCCAAAGCTTTCCCCCACTAGATAGAAATAAACATTGTTAATAAAATATGTTCAGCGTATCATAATGCAACGTTAAAGACATCTCTGATGTCTGGAGGTGTCGGACCCAAAGTTGAATGAAAAGTGGGCATTCCCTTTTGGTGAGCTAAAAACGAACTACAACACGTAAAGCTAGCACTATCGGGCGTACACGTGTAGTTTTGAAATGTACCGAAAACACCGTTGAGCCTGACCGCTAGTGTGGATCGTTAAACGGTGACTCGGTTAAGCTGATGAGATACCCCACTGCTGAGCAGCTCCTACCATAAATATATTCATTTCGACGTTTTCGTAAAGTCGTGTGTAAATCTAAGGCTCACTTCACATGTATTTTAATTTTTTCTTCCTTAACGTTTAAGAGATTTCCTGTATTTATGCCAATGAATTTGCATAGTTTCTGTAGTTCCAGGGATTTTTCTAACACTTAAAACATACCCGGAGGACTAATTATTGTGTTCATATCTCATATTGGGTACTACAGATAGACCCTTCTTCATTTACACATGTGCGTGTATAGTGTGATGAAAAACAAGGGGCGGCTTAACAAAACAAGTAAAATCATTAGTATGGATGCGGATTGTGGAGGATTGTTTTGTCTCCCATGTGCGGTTCACATGGCGATGAATGCACAATTACCAGAGCGCTTGCAAAACATTCGCAGAGTCCAAACAAAACACAATACTCGCCCAGCAGATTGTCGCTTCATACAGATGTCTCTCCGCAAACAAAATCGAAGTCTTATTCAGTGTGAACTACGAATACATATACCCGGCCGTGAAACATACAAAACCAAATCAGGCATGGGACGCCGATTGCAATGCAAATTCCTTGTGGCATTTTAAAGAGCCATCAAATTGTCGTATTTATTGCTTCCTCCTTTTGCGTATTTTTTTTTATCTCTCCACAAACAACACTTAAAGGAAGCCTGTGTGTCTTAGCCAAAACCATTAAAAGTTCATTTATAGCAAGCGATTTGCAAGATTGAGTCCAATTAATGTTGCCATGTTTTGCGGTTATCGTAACCACATGGACGCGGGATTTTTTTCTCTCACCTTTTTATCACAGCCAACGAAACGAAATGAAACCTCATCATGGGATCTTGTAGTGCAGCTGAACTGAAATAAAACTCGCATTGTGTAGCTTATCTGCTCTGGAGGGAAAATGTCGCCTTGCGTTTTCGGTGTTTTTCAAAGCGCGCGTTTCAATTTAATGTCATAAGCCGTTGTAGGGCGGGCGTGCATGTTGTCGTCGTCCAGGTGAATATTAAAAGTGATTTTATGGAAAGGTGTTCATGCGGAAAGAGCGATTCTGTTTCAGATCACACTAAAGAAAGAGACATGTCTTTTGCGGTTTTGACATTTTCAAGATGTTTTATAGGGGAAGATTGAATATACTTAGAAGTTATAGGGAAGCAACGTGTGGTATTCGAAAAGGGTGTGAAATTTTTTACAGGCTACATAATAAATTTTCTATGGGTTGGTTAATTACTGGTTAATGTCGAGGATATATAGGTACTGAGCGTTTGAACGGAAAAGAAACCTAATTCATAAATGTTAATTAGAGGAACGTAAAATTAATAATGTAAAAAAGAGGGGCATAAACGGTGTGCTTAGCAGGAAAAATTTTGCAAAAGAAGCTCGAGTCTATATATCTATTAATCAATTGATGCCATTAACAAATATTCCCATTATACTATGAGGTACAGAGAGAGAATTCTGTTTCATCATAGAAAACACTCAAACATATTTGCATAGACCAGAAATAGTATAGTCCAAGGTATATAGAATACAAGGTATTCCCATTACGAACTATGTTCAGCCATTAGTGATGACATATTGTGAAAATGTGTAGTAAAGTACGGTACCGAGAACGCAATACTCTCTCTCCTCTCTGTCTTTCCTATAAAAATGTATATACATTAATCACAGAATTACGTCACAGGCTATCAGCTGCAATGTGTCAAAATTTTAATGGGAATACCTGTCTTCTATATACCTTGAGAAAGTACGGCACAGAGAGCATAATACTCTCTCTCCTCTCTCTGTGTTTCCTATAGAAATGTATACACATTAGTCACAGAATTACGTCACAGGCTATCAGCTGGAATGTGTCAACATTTTAATGGGAATACCTTTAGACCGACAAAGAATTCAACGTTGGAGGCAAAACTACGTATAGCCTCACCGATACTACTTCAATACCGGAGAAGACGTATAATTAAGCTGAAACTTATAAATAACTGAGAAGGAAACTTCGAAACGTTGAAAGGATGAATATTTGTTAGATCAATAGAACAGTATTGGTACGGAATCTCTCATATATTTCAATTGTCTGGAAATATTGAGATGAAAGTCGTTAGTATACATATATACTTACAAATCAAATTATTAATGAACATAGAAAACAACAAAGGCCCTAAGATTGATCTCTAGGGAACACCTATAATGACATAGAAGAAGCCTTACTTTCGTCTACTGCTTCTTACGGCCAGCAAGTACGATTTCATAGGTTTGGAGTCCGAAGATAAGAAATAAAAGGATGTGATTAATATTGTCAAATGCGTTGGAGAAGTCAAGCAATAAAAATAGTACGAAAAGTTTAAAATTGATGAAGCTCAATCAATTCATCAGAAATAAATTTTTCGATTTTTAGAAGCAAAGCCTGAGGTCGCTTTCATATTGGCGAGCGGTGAGCGGTGAGCGATGAGCTGTGAGAGGTAAAACACCGCTTAGCCAGGCCGTCGCTACTAAACTGTTCACATTGAAGAGCGGTGAGCGTTGAGTTTTGTCGCCGAGCGGTGTTTTCACAGCTCAGCTGAACTGAGCGGTGAGCGTTGCCCACTAGTTGTGTTGTAATTTATATAACAAAAGTTTTTCCTCTGGACTTATTGACCTTTAGAAGACTCTTTTTTTTCTGCAGGCGATTTCTAAGTTTTATTAAAATTTAATCGAAATTTTTAATTGACATTCGTAGAAATTCAAAAAAATGCTCAGAATTTCTAGGAAGATCTTCATATAATATGTTATTTTCAAGACTCCAACCGGTTTTTAATTATTTTAAAATTGCTAGTCTTTTCCGTTTTTTTGCTAAAATCAATCTCTTTAACCGTAAACACAAATAAGAAAAATACAATTAACCATCCACCGTACTTAAAACTGACACCAATTATTGCGGCTAACCGACAACGTCTAACCGACAAACATGTGCTTAAAGCTTTTCACTCACAAGCCATCTACCAAACTCTCATTTTTCGAGAGAGATGTAAAGATAAAATTGAAAGCAAAAGCGGAGGGCTGTGAGAGAGCTCAAAACAATCAATTGTTTAAACAGCGATCGTACCCGTACGGTACAGTCACAGATAAACCCAGATGTCCAGACCTTATGGGGATCAGTGACGTTCAGTCAACAACTGAAATAGAAAGCACATTGTTTCGAAAAAGAGCTTTGAAGCTTTTGCGAGAGATTCTATGCGAGAAACATGTCTCTTTGAGATTATTCCGGGGGCAACGCTTACGATACAGCGCCTCAATGGTTACGTTTAAACTTGATTGTTTTTGAACTCTCTCACAGCCCTCCGCTTTTGTATCCAATTTTATCTTTACATCTCTCTCGAAAAATGAGAGTTTGGTAGATGGCTTGTGAGAGAAAAGCTTTAAGCACATGTTTGTCGGTTAGACGTTGTCGGTTAGCCGCAATAATTGGTGTCAGTTTGAAGTACGGTGGATGGTTATCTGTATTTTACTTATTTGTGGTACAGTGTTGCAGGGAGAAACATGTAACCATTGAGGCTATCGTAATCCCCCGAATAATCTCAAAGAGACATGTTTCTCGCATAGAATCTCTCGCAAAAGCTTCAAAGCTCTTTTTCGAAACAATGTGCTTTCTATTTCAGTTGTTGACTGAACGTCACTGATACCCATAAGGTCTGGACATCTGGGTTTATCTGTGCCGTAAATTATCGAGTAATACCATTTTTCTCATAAGCCTTGACATCATTATGCAGTAAAAGTTACGATGCAACTAAAATCTAAAGCGGATCAATGTGAAAGCTTTGCCGCGTATCGCGCACCGCTCAACGCTCATCGCTCGCCAATCTGTGGGCGGCCTGAGGATTTATGGCAGAAACACATCCAGGCCTCGAGGCTTCCTCGAGGTGTTGTCAAAATTTCCAACACGGGTTTTTAAATGATGCTACACAAAACCAAGCCAGCAGCTAGCCTCAAGGCCTAGCCACAAAGCGCGCTTTGCTCAATGTTGAATATTTTTCTCTCTCAGGCCTACTTCTGTCAACAGATTTCTTTTTTTCTTTAATTTTGCTTTGTCAAACGAGATATTTGCCACTTAAGGATCACTTGAAATTTATAATCAACATTTTTGAAAACCGATAATAAATTATTTCTGCTCAGAATGTAAAAGAATTGTCGCAAATACCATCAAAATTACAATGACAGTACCGAGCTCGGTGGTGTCATTTTGTTTTCATTTCTCTGAGGCAAGCCTTGAGGCGAGCTGCGAGGAAGCCTGAGAGAGGCCAGGCCTGAGGCTTGCTTGGATGTGTTTCTGCCTTTAGATTTTAGATGATAAATTCTGTGACCATCTTTTATATTACGCATAATAAAATGCTTTAAGTAATTACGCAATTAATTAAGGACTATTAAAAAAGTTATATTTAGCGCAGCAACTGCAACCATTGAGAGTTCATGTTATGCCATTACTAAATTAAGCTTCATGAATATGCGTCCGTCTGTGACTTCCAGAGAGCAAACCGGCTTTGGAAGATCAATATTGATCATTTCAGATTCCACAACAAAAACCTTTTCGAAAATGAAAACCGGGAAGTTTCATCCTGATTTAAGAAGATTAGCCGCTTGTAACTAGTCTGATGACACTGAAAGCAGTCTCAACTTCACTAACGGCAGTGTATATCAAAAGTGCTTTCTAGCCTGACTTCATGCTCTCTTACTGGCCATGCTAGTTGCTATAATTCGGGTAATGCCTTTTTGGGTCCAACTTAAGGTCTCCTCGGTTTTATTTTTGTCATAGGCAATATTTTCAAGATATTGCAACCTTTAGCTTCAGCGTAAAATTGTGCTTTAAGAATATAATTGTAAGTCGGTGGTATCTTTATAAATTTTATCTTGGAAACGGGACTAAGAAATTTGATAGAAAAATGTAAACTAATTTCGAGTATAAGAAAGCGATTCACGTGTCCCACCTTTGAGAATACTGTTTTTTTTTGGGCAATTCAATTCAGGGAAATAATGTATATTAAGTTAAGTTTGATGAAATAAGAATAAATAAATGGCGCAAGAAAACAATTTATCAAAATCTTGACTTTTTTAATGCTCCTAAATGATTTTGTTTTTATTAGGGGCTGATACTGGATTTTGATAAAATGGGATTAGGTAAATCTACCATTTCCGGGTGCGAAAAATTGATTTAGCTAGATCCCAGCTTTGAGGCATCTTATTTAGGGTTATATGGAGCAGGGATGATAAAAATCACGACTTTTAAAAAAAAACCAAAAAAATCCGATTCTTTTGATTAAAATCCGATTTTTTTGATTTAAATCAGTTTTTTTTTTGTTAAATGAAATAAGACGAAATTAATCAGATTTGTTTTTTATTTTTTGCTTTTTCTATCTAATCACGTTTTATTTATTTAGATTTTTGATCAGAAACACCAACTTCGCAGCTTTTTCTGTACCCAGTTTGTTTCTTAATTTACTATGCACTAAATTGAAAGTGGAAAACACCCCCCCCCCCCCCCCCCCCCAAGAAACGATTGCGGTGAGCAATTGTTTTATTATTTCTAACTCATCCTGAGCTATGCATATCTTCAGGTATTGGTTTTTCTTATGACATCTTCATTCATTAGAATCCTGTAAAGGACCCAGTTCTTGCGTTTAATTGAATGACTTTATTTAATTAATTTGTTCCAGTAGTTGTCCTGTAAAAAATTTAAGGCCTCTTCAGATTCTTTCCCTGATAATTGTTCTTGTGGCAGTTTTGGATTTATCATATATGCCAAAAAGTGAATCGGCGACATAAATCACGCGCGAATGAAATTCAACTAAACTCAAGGTTGCCAACAGTCGCTTGTATAAGGGCGCCAACAGTCGCTTGTATAAGGGCGCCAACAGTCGCCAAATGTCTATAGAAAAAGCGATAAATTTGCGGGTTTTACGTAAAAAAAGCAATATTAAGTGGGAAACACAATTGCACCGTTTCGATCCGATACGTACAAATGTCAAATTTGCTTATATGAGACGTACGTGTAATTGGACACATTCGCCGAAATGGATCGAAACGGATCGAATTGAAACGGAGAAGTTGAGCAAATTTCAACTTTTACGGATGACATAACCTAGAAAAATTAATGTTTGTGTATCTCAAGATGGATGAAGAAGTGTTTATCGAAGAAATTAAAAAGTATGAAGAGCTTTATGACAAAGGAAACAAAATGTACATGGATGTAAAAAGGAAAGACAGAATCTGGAATAATTTCAATGAGAAATTTAAAACTGATGGTAAGTTTGAATATTTTATTTTGATTTACAAGTGTTGTTTATGATGATTATTTCTATTGAATGTAGCAAAAAAGAAATGGACTGCAATCCGCGACCGCTACGTAAGAGAAAAAAAAAGAATGCTCTCCCATCGGGATCAGCCGCCATCCATACCACCAGTTGGTACCTATTCCCTTTTTTAACTTTTTTGGACAATTTTGTAAAGCCCAGGAGGTATGATTTTTTAGGATCTATTATTTGATAAATATTGTTAAGCACGTTCCTATTTTAGAATGACAGAAAATACTTTCGATTGGAACAGCAATGAAGTAGAAGATGAGAGTTCCAAGTCGGAGTCTTTTCAGGAAATTTTCGATGAATCCTCGGTGTCAATTTCCTATCAACAGAGACCATCACGCAAGAGGAAAATATCAGATGATGGTGAGGTGCAAAAGTTATTTGTGGAAACACTACAAAAGTTTTCGAATAAGCTGGAGCATTCGTCTACAGACGACGAAGATGGATACTTTTTGAAGTCCATAGGATGCCAGATGAAAAAATGTCGGAGAATGAGAAAAGTGCATTTAAAATAAACTTTATTCGACAGGCATATGAAGCTGTACAGAGGAGTCAAGCGACACTTGCGTTTAATTAAATGTAGTGTCTCCCTCCTATTTAATTAGTAGTTCCTAGTACTGCCAAGTTCCTAGTACTCCAAGTACAATAGTAATTAGTGCAACTCGAAAAGTATTTAATAAAAAGCAAGTGCCTGTGCAATAGAAGTAAATATTTAGGTAACTACATAAGTGAAAAGCAGAAAATCTATATTTATAAGTGTCTTTTTTTCTTTTTTTATAAATAAAACATTAAATACATTGTTTTTGTTCATTATCTATCTGTTCCATTGGAAGGATACAGCTCCTTCATTGAGAAAGTATTCTTTCAGTTCATCCCTCAAATTGAACGCCGAACGAGTTGCGTTGTTGGTACCTAAACGTGCTGAGCGCAAAGTGGTACTTTCTTGTCTCCATTCACCATTGTGAATTACGTGTTCATTATCTTCCCAGTCTACAAAATTCGATGGGACATATATTTCCTCTTTGTCGTTGAGCTTAATAAAGTTATGCAGGGCTACGGCTGCTAATACAACTTTTTCAGCATTTTGTGGTAATAAATTTAAGGAATGCTTTAAAACTCTCCAACGGGTAACCAATATACCGAAACAATTTTCAATAATTCGTCTTGCTCTGGACAACCTATAATTGAATATAGTTTTGTCTTCCGGTAAATTTCTTCCTGGGTATGGCCGTAATAAGTTTTTCTTCAAAGGGAAGGCGGCATTTCCGACAAAGTAGTACGGAAAAATTTTTGTGCTGTTTGGTAATCTGCATTCTTTCGGAATGGGAAGAACTTCTTGAAATAATTCTCGTCCAAATGTAGATTCCTTAAGAATTCCTATTTGCATATTTAACGATTAAGTAATTACATCAATATTTTCAATTTCATACCTCCGTCACTTTGACTTCCTTACGCACCCACGGATATGTCCGTAAAAGTGTAGTTAGCATCACATGTTCCAAGCAGAACAATGCTAAATGACTTCTTATAATTAAAGAAACTTGAGCCAGAATTTGGAGGAGCTTGAATTTCGATATGTTTGCCGTCTACAGCGCCAACACAATGCGGCATGTTCCATCTGTTTTCGAAATCATCAGCAATTCTTTTATATTCAAGCTCTGATGGTCTGCACACATAGACAGGCGAAAGAACTCGCCAAATAGTATCGCAGGTATCCAAGATAATACTCCTGACAGTAGATTTCCCCATTTTAAAACCCCATGCAAGGAAAGTGGGGCTTACACCTTGTGATAGGAACCTACAATGCCATAATAGTGTAATGTTTGTTAATTTATTATTAATATTACGGTACACTTACGACAATATAACTGCCAGTCTGCATTCAAAATCAATTGCAGGTCTCCTCGATTTTTTCCTTAGGTCATCCTTTATAAGATTTAGAAATACATCATATAAAGGCCTTGACATTCTGGTGTGTAAGAAAAAATCTTGGGAATCTAACTCTTTGAGTTTTTGATATGTCGTCGCGAAGTATCCCTTTATCTCTCTGTCCCTATTAACTGGTCGCACCCACCACCTTCTCCGATTTAGTTTTCTGGATCTCTTATACATTATCCACAATAAATAAATGTGTAATAACATTTCAAAGAGTTCGAATAATTCACGCATATTTTCACCTGTGTTCGCATAAACAACTTTAAACGTCAGATTGAAACCGAACGGAACAATTGTGCTCATGCACGTAACGGATCGAATTGAATCGAATCGAATTGAATCGGAACGGCGGAATTGTGTTTGGCACTTTAAACGCAATGTTACCGCACCACTCTAGGTTATTTCCTCTGGTTTTCATTGTGTAATACGAGCTGTAGCTATGTCCTAACCGACAGAATGCGTAGCGTGTAGCGTCCGTACACATCTTTAAACATCCAGAGGAGTGAGTGTAAGCGCAGCCAGAACCATGCAAGCAATGCTTAATGAAGACTGAATGCTGATGGGTGGTGTAGGGTGTGGTGGCTATGGCTGACCTACAGACCTACAGAACCCTAAATTTTTTTTAGAAATTTACTGAAAAATTTTTCTTAGAATTTTTATGCATAGATGCCGACAACCGGTGGGGTCGTACAGGTTCTTCTAACAAATTCCAGGAAGAAATTTTCTGGTAGAACCATGGTTATGCGACATCTTTATGTTATATCATTTTTGGTTTTACAGTTTACAGTGCATCGTAATAGATGGCGTATTTACACGCGGGAAGAAGCAAAGCAGATAAATTAGAGAAATGATTTTAATCATGTGATTTTAAAAAAAAAATCATTTGATTTTAATCGTGATTTCAATCACTGATTAAAATCAACTGATTTAAATCATAAGAACCCTGATATGGAGGGTTAATGGGTTGTCATAGAATATACTAGTACACGAGGGATTCTTGTATATTTGCAAATTTTATTTTATGATCGTATTGTTGGATGAAAGCAATTCATCTAAGTCTGGACTTTGGGAAAACTCGTTCACATAATGACCCCCTATGTGGTAAAACAAACAACAGGTGATAATTATAGGGTAATACCGGATTTTGATGAAATGAAGTAAATCTACGATTGGAAGATTTTACCAGAACTCGATTTTAAGAAAACTCATTTAGGGGATAATTATGGGGTAAAAATCTGAATCTTATTTAGGACTGAAATTTGATGAAACGGAATGAATCTACCGTTTTCGCTCAAAACGCATTTAAAGAGTTCTAAATAATCGCATCTGAGTTGGAAAGTTACAAATCGAAGCACAATTCTATGTTTAATCCCTCGACCGATACTCGCCGGGGTTTACATGGAAAAACAGGAACGGAGGTCGGTAGCAAAACGTTGAAACTTATCTCAGGGTAGCTTCAGTGAAGTAAGGGGTCCAAATTAGAGTTGAAAATTGGATCCGGATTTGCCTTTATCCAGATACCCGAATACCCGAATCTGCGAACTATACGATTCCTGAGATCCGGATCCGAACTATCCGGATCCCAATGACACAATGCAATCTTTTTTTGCTTAATCTGGATCCGGCTCCGGATAGTTTGGATCTAGATCTGGATAGTTTGGATGCAGATCCATATAGTTGGGATCTGGATTCGGCGAGTTGGGATCCGGATTATCCGTATACCCAGATTTGAGGAATCAGATCCTAATTATCTAGGATAATCCAGATAGTAAATTATCCCGATACTTTCAGCTCTAGTCCAAATGACAACAGCTGGTTTCACTCAATTTACTTGCTTTATTTGCTTACGTCCCTATTATAAATGTGAAATGTTTATATGCTAGTGTAATTTGTCAAGATTCCCTAAATCTAATTGAGCGGTAAGACGGGACGGCTTTCGTTGTACACGCACTAACTAGTGATTTCCGTTGCTCACGTGCTACCACTAGTCCTCCGTTGTCCATGTATTTGTTGCAGGATAGCTTTCAGTTGTACATGTACCCACTACTGGATTCCGTTGTTCTTGTACTACCACTAGCTCTCTATAGGTCGTTGTACACGTACCAACTAAAGGTTTCCGTTTTTCACGTACAGGTTTGAAAGCAGAATTTGGAGGCAGGCTTTGGAGGCAGAGACGCAGATGCATATTCTAGGTATCCCGGACATGCCAATTCAACTTTCTAGAAGTTTGGATAGGATATTGAAGGTGTCTAGTGAATCTATAGTACCCTACTTATAATATTGATTCACAAAGTAACTATGAATTATAAGCGAAGGAAAATTTCCTATATAAAAACCTCACAAATAGCTTTACAAAGGTCTCGCTATATACAGGTTCGTTACAAAACATTTCCAATGGTCTGAGTCGGTGATGTAAACTTATAAAAACAAAATACATGAAAACCTAATGTAACAAAAGTTAAGAGTAAATCTGTAATATAAAATAATAACCGGCATCGAATTTTCAAATTTAAGGATGAGAAAATATCAATCTCATTCCGCTTGTGCGCCGTTTAAACAAAGGCCTTAGCATAAACCCCAACAAAAACGGTTATCGTTCCGTTCACAAGAAGATCGAAGCTTTCACTAACGGCTCCTCTTCTTGATAATACGGAATTGATATTTTCAGACGAATTCAAATATCTGAGGATAACCCTAGATAAGAAACTTACCTGGAATTCGCATCTGTCCAGAGTGACGAATAGAGCGATGCTATCTCTCTACATGTGTCGTCACTTCATTGGCAGAACATGGGGTCTGAAGCCAAAAATTATGGACGTACACCACGGTTGTTAGACCTATGCGGCCCTCGCATGGTGACCAAAAACTAATCAAAAGACGGCTGAAGCTCTGCTTCAAAAAACCGAACGGCTTGCTTGTCTAGGAATAAGTGGTGCTATGAGAACCTGCCCTACAGCAGCCATGGAAGCCTTATTAAACCTTGCACCCATGTATTTGCAGGTGAAAAAGGAAGCGATCTCCAGTGTTATTAGAGTATAAACGGAGAAACAGTTAAAGCCAGGCGATCTGGTTCGTCATTTAAGTATCTTAAAACAGATATGCTTCGAGCAAGTGACGACAATATCTTATATAATCACACCCAGAGTGGATTTTGTAAGACCATTCCAAGTGGTTCTTGGAGACCGACAACAATGGCGCTCCACTAAATAGTCCTTCCAACAAGCTTCTGTCAGGCTGCTCACGAAACCTCGGAGCACTTGCTCTGCAACTGCAACTGCGCAGCATTGGCCAGGCGGAGATTACTCCATCTTGAACATGCTCTTCCTCCACCAAGTTACGTATGGAACCTCAAGCTCAGAATGGTTCTAGACTTTATTAACAGTCTAAACCATATAAATGGAGCAAATTCAACAGGGACTCACAATAGATCTTTCAGGTCGCAGTGATTATTGCGAGGCTAACGCCTATACACCCCTTCACAAATCTAATCTAATCTAATCCGCTTGTGCGCAAAAAGCTCAAATTTATTGACGAGCGTCTTATTATGAAGTCATTTATAAAGAAGAATACCCCTTCTTCACAATCCCACAAATCGTTTAGAAATTCCTTTTTTCATAGCCCATGCTGAGTTTTCAAAATTTCACACTCTTAAAATCTCATATCCGTTGATACCCCTAAAAAAGCTTGTGAATATTCCGCAAAAAACACTTGATTAAGAGAAATAGTATCCAAGCCTTATTATTACAAATTTAAGCAACTTAGACATAGATACTTATGCTTGGATGTTTTACTATTTAGATAGGTACTAAGTCTGTATTTGCACTGTAGATTTTCAACTGATCCATGACAATGTCGAAAAATTCCAGGATATTCGATACATTCCCTAGCTAAATTATATAAAATTTCAAATATATCAAAAACATACCCCATGCAAAGTATGAGAACAATTTTTCTTTTTTTTCTAAAAAATTGTGGAAGAAATTTAAAACGCTCGGCCTTTAAGCATTATATCAAGCCAATGTCAATTTCACTTTCCCACAAGTTGAACCCTGTGTGACAGTCTCAATCTGAAGCCTTACAAAATGAATCTGAAAATTGTTCTAAAAAGGCTTAGGCATATCAGTAAAGCCCGGGAATTCAGAAGTCGCTAGCCAGCCGTGATTGGGAATTCTTAGAAGTGGAAATCCGGCTTTCATTGCCACCTCTGGAATGGAACGTACAAAGTACAAGTTTCAATTTAAGGAGCAAGAAACAGAGAGATCGTGCAGAGTAGAGGGCACCACACTACATTGCTATTGAAACATTTTTAAAAATTATCGCGCGATTATGCTCTTCGCCACCGCAAGACAGTACAACCAGACCAGGCCAGACCATATGGTAGATGAGGTACACACATACATACATATATATATATGCATATGTAGGTGCAAAGTGGGTAGGGGAGATCTCGGTTAACTGCATTTTTGTCTTCGTTTATGTCGTCGACTACTTGTTGATAGATATTTGATGAAATCGATCTTTTGTGATCATCTATCTGCACACGATCACAACTTTTCATCAATGTCAAGAAGGTAATTTGCCGGTTTTATATCACCGTTAATCTTGGAATAGGTGTCTCAATCTCTCTTTAGGGGAGTACATGTACACATATAGATCTACCGTCTTTCGTATTTTTCATCTCATATAGATTAGCTTCCTCCCTGTTGTATGTATTTTATGTAAGTGGCACTGGCAATACCTGTGTGTACAGTAAACAGGAAAATAAAGGCAAGACAAGATTTTCTATTTTACGGAATTTCTTTGCTATAATACCTACCTACCTCTTCATGGTAGGTATGCAGTATTGAAGCCATAGGTCATTAAACGGCCTTGTGAAAACTGCTCGACAGGATCTACTATATACTAGATAAGTGCAATGAGGATGAAGAGCAGATAAATTCGGAGAAAACGATAGTGTTTGAATCTTTGTCGTATCTTCGGTGAATTTTTCCGTTTTCTTTTTACTTTTTGTATTGAACAATTGCCACATAATTTTGTAATCGACTTTCACGACGATTTTATTGCGGTATGATGACATACATAAATTCTATAGATAATATTTTGCTTCTCAACCTATGTTGTACCTCTTTATACTAATATGTAGTTGCATTTATATAGACGGTAGGTAGGTACCTACCTATATTTCAGGAGTTAATTTGTGGCCTTTATTATTACATGTTTATGCCGTAATAAAACAAGAGCTGGCAGCAAGAAATAGCAATAACCGAGGAATTTCTTTAAATTGATATTATCGAATTGGATACGGTCAATCTGAGAAAAATAGTTGGTCTTTCAACCCTTCAAAAAAAAAACAAAAGGAATAAAATTCAGAATTTATGAGTCTGGAAGGTGTCCGGTATGGATATAAACCTCTATCAAAAGAGTGTCAGAACGCGAAAACATGGTTTTTGTAAGAGATTTTAAAATAAACAATTTTCATAATTTTATTTTTAAATTATAATTGCCCTTTTACGTAAAACTTTTCACATTTTGACAAAGAGAGATATTAATAACGAAAATGCGTTTTTATAACATTTTAAAATATCCGCATACAAAATTTCAGCACAACATATAAGTCTTAATAAATTTCAACAATTCGTCCACGGTATAAGGATCAAAATTTAATTAAAAATAATTGTCTAAAAAATGATTCTTAGTGAAGTATCCGCAGTCGCTTAACGAATCGATAGTTCGGACTATGTACGTCAATGTTTGATCTACCCTCTATTTTGGATATATTATCCGTGTATAAAATTTAAGAGATCTGTTTTCATGGGTAGATCCTCAGAGTACTACTGTTGATAATCTTCGAGGACCACTTTGAATGGTGGAGATCGAGTTAATTATCAAATCCTATGGAATTTCTTTAATATATCCAGCCTGATTGCTTGATTTGGTAGAGGATCCAGTTTTTCATCGGCATGATACAATGAGTTACTCTTAGAATTATTGCAATTTTTCCAAGCTAACTTTAGTAATTATGACTGCACGATATGTGACCATAGTCATAGATCGATAAAAATTAACACCACAGGATCATTGTTTATTTCAGCCTCAAAACCTGACGATAATCATACAATAAGTATGTCCATAATGCCGAGGTAGCTTTTTATTAGACTCTTTTTATGTAAGAGTTTCAAGTTAATTTTCAATCTAAATTGGATACTTCGGTATTTGACTTCTTTGAACCACTATTCTGGGGCGATAGATTATTTATCTTTCGTTTCACATCTAGCAGCACCCCTTCAACACAATATTTAATCGAAACCGAATATCGCTCTAGATTATGTTTGGATGCTCTAACTACAGAAGCTCAAAACTCAGGCGTAAAGAGTTATGGAATACTCAACAGAAGGAATAATATTTCTAGAACAAAACATCAGCTCGGTTCTTCTACTTAGGATTAATTTCCCGCCACAATTCTAAGGCTAAGGTAAAAGAATATATCCTCAATTATTCTCATCAACTATTAATACCTAGTGGAATCACTCAAAGAATTTTTCAATCTTTAACAATATGTCAATGAAGAACACACAAATTAGGTACCTAAAGTATCCTCCAGATATAATTACAGTGCTTGTTAGCTAGGGTTCCCTTTTCTCCATTTTCTGCCAATAGTTTAGGGAGCTCTGCAATATATCAAGGACTGTTTAGTCATGCTGGTTTCTGATAGTTATATTCAGGTCATCTAAATATCTCTTATCGTCGTTAACCCTTAACGGTTCCTGCAGCTATTGATTTCTCTCCTAAATTAACAGTTTGACTGTGATTCCCCTGATGTTAAAGGTTGTTACTTTAGGTTAAGAACATGTCCAGTAACTGCATTAATAAACAGTCTGAGCGATTATCTACTAAGAGAAAATAGGTTGCGCGTCTGAAAAGGTGAGCGGGTGAAGAATGCTTTCACTTGCCTTATACCGGGCGTGCTACGCCAGAAGAGGTCCAGTTACTTGTCTTCCCATTTTTGTTGTTCCCCTTAAAGTGGCTTTTTGGTAGGCTAAATGTTGGGTAGAGAGCAGTATACGAAGCTTCGTTTTCAGTTTTAACCAGGTCGTCCGCTTTTTCATTTCCGTCTACTGCTTTGTATCCAGGAGGTCAAGGCAAGGTTATTTTGCTGTCCCTGACAGCAACAGGGGTTGCATGTAACCAGGCCCAAACATGAAGACTCAGGGCCCCTAGGCGGTTAAAAGAGTCAGATCCCTTTTTTAAATAATTGAATAAAGCAAAAAAATGTTACCGTTATTTTTCCTTTATTTAACGTACATCGACCTTAGAAAATAAACAAGTATATAGGCAAAGAAATATCACAATGATTTCTGACTCTGTGTACAGCACCAGAGTGAATTGAGCCTGATTTCCTCTGTGGTGGATCTTAAATAGTTCTTCAGTTGTTTTAGTGCTGAAAACGACCGTTCTGACGAGCAGTTGGACCCTGGTGTACACGAAAACGGAGCACTATTTCCACATTGTCCAAATGGAAAAATGTCCGGAAAACCTTTTTCCAGGATGTACTTGTATAGCTCCTGGGCCGATAATTGTTTTCCTCGTGCAGCCTCAGTGGACGACAGATGAGCTGATGTGGTACAGACACTCGTTTCCAAGTCTCGTCTAAATTTCCTAGATAGAAGGCTTTCAACCTCTGTGTGCCCTCGCGAATATCTTGAGATTCCAAGCCATCAACAACATGAGAAAGTAAAATTTTTTACTCAAGTTCACGTAAGCAAAATCATTTCTTTGTAGTTCTACAATCAACGTGTCGATAATGACGTTGAAAACGGTAACTCTGAATCCGTCCCTGACGGAAAGTGCAATTTTGATCTCGTTTTCTTTTACTTTATCAAATGATCTCTTTCCCGTTCCAAAAAATGTGCTGCCCTGCTCTATTTATTAGTAAATCCACCCTTGTATGCAGGAACACTAAGGTTAATTAGATTTTTTTTATTGTCCGGTGTCGTATGTCCTCCATGTAAATGATTTCTGCTCCTGGCGGGGCACCCTATAGGGTTGGGCTCTTAGGCAACTGTCTAGTTTGCCTAGACAAAAGTTCGCCGATACGTGTGACAGCTCCAGACTACTTTTCACTTAAAGTCTTAAGAGGACAGAGCCAAGAGTGCAGCTTAACAGTCTGAGCAAACGTAGACTCTGGAGTTTTTGCAGCCCCCTGTTTAAGACTTTCCTTAACTCCAACCTCTAGAGCGTAGACTTTCGCCTGAAAAATGAAGGGTAACGTATCCTGCGGAATGGAGAGTACCACTTCTGGACCCACCAGCCCTGTGCCTGCTTTTTATCTTTCCTGGATCTATCAGTATACCAGATATATACATAAGCTCATTGCGAGATCTGAAGCCCTTTGTCTAAAATCTGACTTCTGTCGTTAGTGTTTTGGTAATAATATATGTTGGAGCTTCTAATCATTTAATGTGGACCTGCCCAAGGATGTAAAGATGTCTCACACTGGAAGAAATGTGATCATTTGACCTTTTCCTTCGAAGCGCATCAGCTACTGCTTCCCTCGGAATAAAAATGTAGAGTGGCTGTAGGCACAAATGCTTGTTAAGTGCTCGTTGATGAGCTTAACTTTTAACCATTTTACAAAAATGAAGGCTCGATATCATCAACGTTTACTTCGATTATTATTAAATCGGCAAAATGAGTTTGTAGTAACAATACTAGTGTCGTATGAAATGGCTCTCGAAGAAAAATTACAGTGCCTACTATCATGTCTCGAATTATTAAATGCGCATTACGTAACGGAGAAATAAAAAAAATCTATTAAAGCAAAAATAAATACATTTGCAAAATTTTTTACCTCTGCGAAAATAATGATTGCAATTGGCAGCACTCAGCTCATTTTCAATCAAAATTAATTCAGATTTCAGAGAGCCTTGAAAGGCTTACGAATACATGATTCGTGCGATGCGGTTTGATCGGAGCATAGAGCTAGTAGGTGTATGGGTTACACCAATTCATATGCACTTGACAATATTATTATTATTTTGTTTTTTTTTTTTATAAGAAGAAAAATTCATTCAGGAAAGAAAGCGCAAGCTTCACTTCACAGTATATGCGTCAAATGATCTTCGCATAGAGATAGACATAAGCAACGTAAGATTGACGTATAATAAAGGTATTCATCGCATGCTTGTCAACGCGGTTCATTTCACGATCGTAGAAGAGTCCGTCTTCGTCCGTCTCGACTCGATCTCGAGTATCGTCGTGAGTACAGAAGAAAACACATGCGCAAAACGATAAAATTGTTGCTTGGTTTGTTTTTTCTCTTGCCCTGCTGCGAGAATTCAATTCTTTTATTTTTTGTTTTTTGTCTTTTTTCATCTTGCATCCCATTTGAACTACCTAGAACATGTTTTGTCTTTTTCAATTTCAGGTGTATCTTTTCTGACTTATAATTTTTTCTTATTATTTTAAAATTAGTAATTAAGTCAGACTCTTTGTGTGATTGCGATTGAAATTGTTTTTATTTTTATGAATGCCCAGAAAACTAATGTCAATATAAAGTAAAAATTGAATTTACCTGGATCAACCAGCTTCAGCATAACTCCACCAATGTGAAGATCTCCTTTAACCCGAAGGGTTTTCTCCACCTGAAGATCGGTGATGTAAATCCTCAGGTTCCAAGTGTTGTCTCCGATGTGAATCATTTTGACAGTAGATTTCTTGTAGTGATTTCCAGTTTACAAGAAAAGAATTTGCAATTCAAGATCGAGAAGGCAATTCTTAGCAGCACAAGGGCACCAATATCCACATTTAGTAACACCACAGAAAAAGATTTTTATAATTTTCTCTCTACTTTTTTTTTCCTTTTTATTTAGCACACATTAAAAAATTTATCACTCTCAGAATATGCACAAGAACATCATTGAATGAAACACTTAAAAAGTTGCGCCAAATTAAGAAAAAAAACTTTTCTTATTTTCCTGTAGGAATTTAATAAACGAGACCATAAAAAATACCGAGCGGACACGAAAAATACACGTACGTCCACACGCTTTAAAGTCTCGACTCTACTAAACTTCAAAAATTTTCTGTTGAGCGAATGATTGCAGACGAACGACGGACGAGACGAACGACTTCAACCGAAACCAACAGAGGTACAAAAAAAATATGAAAAGATACTTGCGTTGCGTTCCGCTTCGAATAAAACGATGCCATGCGATGAAAACGGGGAAATGTGGTTGGTAATCCATTTTCATTTGGATGGCCACCAGGCGGACAGCACCTTCGTCGATTGGGTCGCCCTCCGGGGGGGCGTAGAAAAGCACAAAAGCTCGCCACGCCAACTGTAGTCAATAGATTTTTCACCGCCCGGCGCCTACCGATGAATAGCTGTACGAGAAAACCGAATTCAACAATCGAAATTACGATAGTTCCTCTATTTCTAAAAAGATGGCGATACGATGCTTTGCTTTGCTTTCTCGCCCATGGGGGGCCGTTTCCACGGCAGGTACACACAACTATTGGGGTTAGTGTCGCGTAGTGTCAAGACATCAACCATCAACAATAGCATAGGGCGCGGGTAGATGTCTTGACACACTCTCGACACTAGCGCCAATAGTTGTGTGTACCTGCCGTGAAACGGCCCTCCATGTGGGGGGGCAAAATTTGTTAAGCCAATCTCAAATCCTTTCTAACCTCTGGTGTTGGTTGATCCAAAACAACTTATTTTTAAGGGGGGGATTCTGTTCCTGTTCCTGTCAATTGGCGGCGAAAAGACGCATTCATTGCTGGTAAAGAATCCAATCGGGCTGTGAGGCAGTGTTGGGGACTTGTGGGAAAACTCCCATTTTGTGGGAATTTCTGGGCTCTAAATTATCACTGTGGGAAAAAGGGGAAAATATTTTTACAGTAGAACAATTTGTTGGAAAACTCATCACCATAATTTTCCTAGAAGAGTTTTGTACTAAAAGATCTGATCTGATCTTCGTGTTCGAGCCGCCCTCCGGCGGGGCGTAGAAAAAGTTTTTTTTTTGCACACCCAGCGGAGAAAAGCAATTATGTAAATAAAATATTTTAAACAACGACTTTCGACTTTAATTATTAAGTAAAATTGTATGAGTGTGGGGAGGGGATTCCTAACGCTTTCCGAGATAACGGGATTTTAAGATATTTCGATATGTTTTTATAGATTACCCTGTAACTTCTGAACGTTACACCATATGATGATGATTTAAACTTTGGTTTTTGATTTAATCGTAGAACCTTCAAATGGTCTACAAAAATCTTCCCTTCCTCTTCTCCGTTTTGAACTTATGACTCAACATAATTAAAATTTCGGAATTTTCACTCGTTTTTTTTTACTTAACTACTATTTTGATCAAAAAACTTGATGACTAATTTTTCATATTGAATTTAAGAAGCCCAAAAGCTTATCTTTAAAATTACCTACCACACTCTCTACCCAAAATGTAACCCTTCCGGCGTTTTTTGCACTTTTTCTTAAGCGCAGTTGGCTCAAAAATGTTATTTCTAAAAAATAATTGCATACTTTCTGGGACTTATTGAACTTTTTCAGCCATTATCGCTAGATATGCCTAAGCAAAAGTGCAAAAAACGCAGAAAGGGCTACATTTTGGGTATAAAGTGTAATAGGTCATTTTAAAGCTAAGCTTTTCGACTTCTTAAATTCAACATTTTATGACGTGTTTTTTGAGAATAATAGTAGTTAAATAAAAAAAAAACGAGTAAAAATTCCAAAATTTTAATTTTGTTGAGCCATAACTTCAAAACGGAGAATAGGAGGGAAAAAATGTATAGACCATTGAAAAGGTCCAACGATTAAATCAAAACCCAAGGTTTAAATCATCTTGATATAGTGTAACGTTCAGAGGTTAAGATTTATTAACAAAATATTTCGGATTTTCTTTTTAAATTTTAATTATGAGTTGAAGGTAGTATTTTTTTACAAGGAAAGATTTATTTATAGAAGGAAAACCTGTGGTCATATTCAGGTATATGCTAAATTTGTTTTGTTAATGATGAACTGTCAAATATATTACTAAGTTTCCAATTCTGTAAATACCGCTGAACTTCAAGCAATTCCCTGTTCTTAATCGTTACAGTTCAGTGAGAAAGTATGCTCTCACGGAAAGAGACAGGAATATGAAAGTGATGACATTTGCTTTCATGCAATTTTTGGTTCAACGATCATTTCATTTATATACATACATGTTAGTGGTTGTGCTCCACAAAAATTTTTTTTTGTATCGTGTGGGAATCGTTTGAACAAAAATAAATCAAAAGTTTAAGTGACATGGTTATAAAGATATAGCCTACAATGTGCGAAAAAATACCGCCTCCTGACCCTCTAGGCTTTTAGTGCTAACATCTTAATATTATCAGGGTTAGTACTCATTGAGTCATAAATAACAGGAAAACTGCAGCTTTATTCGTCAATTTGATAGTTGCCGAAAAAAAACTTTTTATGTTAATTTGTAAGACAACTCTAACTAATTAGACCAAATCTTATAAAATTACTTTTGCGTCCATCTACTAGAATATTATTCTGTTATCCTGATTACGCGTGCCCCACTCGCTCTTAATGTAATTATTTTACTTTACTTTAACTTTTTTTCGGATATTAAAAAAACAACTCCAACTTTTTAATTTGATTTTCCTTATCGTGACCTTTCACCACCACCGTGCCGAGCAAGAATAACCCAAAAACTGCCAAACTGCTCCTGTCTTCTTTTCCCGTGGCAGGCGCATTAAACTTTATTTTTATAAGATTGTTTGCCATATTTTATTGGTTGGAATTTTAACTTATGTTGACACTTATAGAGCTTAGAACTATCGACCTTAGTGCTGGATTACATAGCTAATTTGTCTTATTATCTTAGATGAGGCGTATTTTGGTTTCTTTACATTATTCTTTAATTACGTTTGTTTTAAATATATTCTTTATTTAATTTTGAATGTTGAGGTTTTAAATTAATATGTCGATTATTGGGATTATTATATTTTATTGCAATCATGATTTATTTATTAGGAAACTATAAGGATCTTGGATAGTTAATTTAGAATTACATTTAAATATGTGTGTCGGTAGTACTTCTTTGCAGAGTTTCAAATGATTTCTGAGTAGAATAACAACCTTATGAGAAAACAACCTTGCAATCAGTGCATGCTAAGTCATACATTACAGGCTTAATAACCCTGTCATAAAACTAACGATAAAGAAATAATAAAGCAGGATCTGTTGCCTGAGTTCGAAGCAATACTCAGTATCTTATGGATAAAAAGCAATTTTTGATGACAGAGACGGATTAAGAGATAAGCATAACAAGCTCATGCTTGGGGCTTCCAGGGTCCAAGCGGTCCTGTCTGCACCCACATCCATCTTCTGGTATCTTGAAATTATTGCAAATTAAATGATTTCTTATAAATTCAATTCACAATTTCTGCATTAGTTTGCGAAATTCATCGGATGAAAAATGTTATTGGAAAAACAAATTCGTTTTGGAACCTTAAAAATGTTAACTTTTCTCGATGAAAGAAGTATCAATAAAACCGTAAAAAAAGATAGAAAAGAAAATAATTTTGACGCCGAGCAGACTATTAAGCCGACACGCTGCTGACTGCATAAAAATAGCACGTGGCACGTGGAAGTTATCAAAACCATCACTAACCATCACTAACAAATATTTAAATCTATATATAAAAAAATGTATGAAAATAACTACTACTAAAAATAAAATAGAAATCTAAAAATGTTAACCTTTTACTCATTTAGTTTAGTATTGGAGCTTATGGATGGCCAAATGGCCAAATGAATTATTATTAGGTACAAGTAAATTTATTTATTTATTTATTATTACTCTTGAATTTTAAAGAACCCGTGTACAATAAAATACCTATCCCTAGACAAAATCGCTTACAAGCCGTCTAAAGAAAAATATTTGATTTTCCTTAAGGTTACGTGCACAAAGAGACGAGGTTGCCTTTCGCTCCTTTATCGCTACATGCATGGTCAATGCTCTGTGGAAATATCTAGTCTAATCCCTTGAAGAGTGATTCCTGCACGCAATACTCGCGCTGCAAACCGCGCACATCCTTTTACCCTTCAAATTACTTTTGGCTGTACAGTAAAAGTCCATGATGCTTTTTTATCTCGAACACTGCGAATGTGGAACAGATAGTTTACCAGCTTCTGTTTTTCCTCCGACATACAATCTGCGGAAGTTTAAGGGCGACATACTATACATCGTCACCTCCGCCACTCTCCTCGAATCCCCTAATCCTTTCCCTACCTCCTTTCTGCCATGCTGTGCTTTTCATCATAGCGTATCCCCTGAGCTTGGCTTAATAATATAAAAAAAAGCAAAAAAGATTGCACGCTATGCTATGACAGTGTTTATAACAACGTTGTGGCAGCGAGCGATATATCTTAATCTCGCCTCGTTCAACTTCTTGATATAGCTTTGCCTCGCCTCTCCTATCCTCTCTTCGTCTTCCTTCGCCACGCCAAGCACCGTTCTGTTGCCAATTGCCTACATACATAGATAGTGTTTTATAAGGGTTCATGCAAGACGAGGCGAGGCGAGGTGAAGATACATATCGATGTGTATTGTTCACAATTAGGCGTTCAGTTTCTTGGTCAATCGCGAAGTGAGAACATAAATTATGTCATCAGACTCTGAAGAAGAAATATTGTATTTGTCAAGTAGTACAACTATGTATATGGAACTTTTCACATAAGTGTACACTCCGGAGTTTTGCATGTGCCCCATAAATAACAAGCGTTTATAATTTGAGGAATTCTATCATCTACATATATTAAGATTTACATACTGATCCTCATAAATTCTTCTAGTATATGAGAATGAGTAAAGAGTCCTTCGATTATATCAAAGAAAACATCTTTAAGAATATGCCAGCTATCAAAATTTACGCGCTGCACATCGCGAAAAAATGAAAATGAAAAATTTAATTCTCGAACGAGATACCTCGAGGTGTCTCGCCACATCACGCGCTAATACAGCGTTCTAATGAACACTCTCATAATACAGTGAGCAATCATTTTATTTCTTAAACGCTTGATATAGCCTTGCTTCGCTTTGCCTCGCCTCGTCTCGTTATGCACGTACTCTAATATCTGTGATACACATGGGCTAAATTTAACCGATTAATTAAATTAGCCTACTTTTACTCTATGTGTATCACCAAATACCCCGAGTATTCTGACAATTACCCCCAAAAACAAGCGAGTAATTTCGGGGTAATCAAAAATTGCTGGGTAATTGCAATTACCCTGATAACAGCGGCAACTGGTAGTCGCTAGAAATATAACATTTGTGCAGAATTAATTATACATTCCATACTAAACGTCAATCGTCAATCATGCGCATTACCATTCAAATTACCCCGATTTATGTGTATACAACATTTGTTGATATTCAGACGCACATTCCAGCCTAAAACTAAAAATGTTCCTTAAACATCGACATAAGTTAACAACACTTTTTAAATTGACATTTTCATTAATCTGAATAGGGCTTTACGAAAATTTTCAAACTCTGTTTTCAATGATTGTCTACTTTCTGGCACTTAAAAATGTAAAACACAGCAAGGTCGTTCAGTTAGCGGAGATACCTTCTTGAATACGAAATCAGATAAAAATTATTATATAATGCTGCACTGTGATTGTCCAAAACAGTATTAATGCAAAATTGACTGTTACCCCGCGTGAGTATTATGAAACCCACGGATGCGAGCGACATCATCTGCCGTCGTGTTTTATGTTTACCAAATATTATACCTGTCATAAGTGTAGTATGAATCGTCAGTGAGTTTACATGTGAAATCGCAGTTATTCCCGCAAATTTGTCACAAAAGGCGTTACTTGTTATTTAAATTTGTTGTGATCATCGTGTAAAGTGTAAAATGTGTCAATAGATAGATGTGGGAGGATGGTAATTTCATCTAAATTTAAAATTAGAACCGATAATCGTGTATGCATAGCAACGATGGCATCTGCTGCTGCAATATTGGTTCTTACTGTGCTCGTGGCTTTAGTGGTTGGATTAAATATTGAAGAAAAGGTATTTTCATGCTAATATTTAATAGAATTCTGATAATACTAGCGAAATCCACTCTTATGCAGAGCTAGAAAAAAATATACATTGTTATCACGACCTTGATAGTATAGCCAAGCCACTACTCATAAGACTAAATCGCAAAGTTCACGGTCAATCCAATACCTAAGTGCCTACTTATTTCGTAATCTTCCTGCGCAGATATCTACCAATTATGAATGCATGTGACATAATTGAACATTTTTATTATAATCTAACCAACTGGAAAATTTGATATTATTATTTACATATAGATTTAGAAAATTTACCCAGAATAGCAGCTGTTTAGATTCTTTAACGATACCTATCTCTATATTTGGAGATGCTGGTCATAAGCAATTTCATAGAGTCTTAATTCCTAACAACATTTAATTGCGTTGAAATGACATGGATTGACCATGTTGGCGAATTAATTGGGATTTATCGAAAAAAAACGAAATTTTTTTTTTGTGGGGTGGATTTGAGAAAATTAGGAAAAGTGACACAGGTCAGGTGTGATGTTTGAATAATCTAAACTCTATTTATTTTTCTAAAAACAAAACAAAATTAAATTAAATTTTTTTCTAGAATTGGGTCATGTTCTCCGTTATAGTTAAGATACGGCTAACATATTGCAGCTTTTAGGTTGCAGCTGCAAAAGTTACACTGACGGTTACTAGTAGTGGAAGAGAGTAACATGTAGCCTGCAGTTTTTTACTGCCTTTTCAAGAACACACAACCTGTAGTTTTTACTATGTTCAAGTATTACGTATGTTTCAATAGTTCCGTTAATTGGCTAAATTTTATGCGTGTGAATAAAACAAGTTAAAATTATTTATATCTCGATGATCCAGAGTTGTAAGCTGCCACTTTTTTGGCATTAATTTTGGAGGAAAATCGCAAAAAAGAAAAAAGAATAAAAGCTAAAATTGGCCTAAGGACCAATTCTTATGATACCTTAGAAGAATGCCCCCCCCCCCCCATATGTAATTTCGTATAATAACCTCTTTGTGTATGTTTATTCCCTAGATGAAATCATGGGTTATACTAAGTTTGTCATTTCGTTTGTAATGCACAGAAATAATGCTAGTAGAGCAAAATGGGTTGAACATCTACGCATAAAATAGAAAGTATTTTTTTTTCATGTCCGTCCGTCCGTCTGTTCGTCCGTCCTCACGATAACTCGAAAACGCATTGACTTAGCTGAAATTTTGAACCCAAACAACAACAAAAGTAAATTTAAGTTCAAAAATGGGACCAACGGGCATCAGCTTTGTAGGGTTGCCAAACAAAAATTTCGCTTTTTAATATGTGTTTGAATATTGCCTGAGAACGCATAAACGTAGAGAGCTGAAAATTGGTACATGCTGTTTTCATAGCAACTAAATGGAATTTAAAAATTGAATAAATCGGGCAACCCCTTCATGGTGTTTTTATATAAAATTTTTGATTTTTCACGTATACTGTGAAAGCGATCAGTACTAGATGTTTTTGTTGTACTGAAAAGTCCTTCAGAATATGAAATCCTATTAAATTAGTCATAACCATTTTTACTATGCGACGAACCGTTCTAGAAATATAATCGAAAAACCACTTCAAAAATCAAACTCCCACAGATGGGTCATCATACGAAATTACATAGGTTCATCTCTAGGGTATCATAACAATTGGAGGACTCAATTGGAGATCAATGCTAGCTTTCTTACTTGTTGTTTGTTAAAGTGGTTTATCGCATCTACTTTTAGAAGGCTTCGTCGGACACTAAAAATGATTATAACTAATTTCATAGGATTTTATATTCTGAAGAACTTTTTAGTACAATAAAAACGTCGTCTACGACTGATCGTTTTCATAGTATTCGTAATAAACCTAAATTATTATATGGCAACACCAAAAATGGTTAGCCCAAATTAGTTCATATTTTCACATGAATTTACAATTTTTATAAAAACGCCGTGCACAAAATTAACTCTCTACGTTGAAGCATTCTCAGAGTGTCCAAGTAAAAAATAAAAATTTTGTATGACAAACGTACGAAAGAGTTACCGGATTTGTCCCATTTTCGAACTTAAATCTGGTTTTTATTTCTAAAGACGTGTGAAAAATTTGAGCTCTATAAGTGAACGCGTTCTCGAATTATTGTGCGGAAATACATATAGACGGACAGTCGGATAGACAGACATGCAAAAATTTAAATAACTTTTAATATTATGGATGAGTGCTCAATCCATTTTGTATTGCCTATGGTTTCATTATCTGGGGTATAAAAACATAAGCAATAAAAATAAATCAAATTATCAGCATCTCGTCTAATTTTAGCTCCGGTCGGAGGTCAACAGAAGTGTTAGCTACTTCTTGAGTGCACACGAGTCATTACCACAAACTTTCTTCTATGTGAACAACAAGACATCTTCACTAACCCTCTCAAATTGTTCATCTTAACAAAGATAATAAACGGCAAGAAATCAAGCAGTCCAGACAAAAGTTCAAATCAAATGTAATTATTAAAAAAACTACCCATCCCCCTCCCCACTATTATCAATGGTCTTCAATAAATACTGTATTAATAACTGCTAGACTTTCCGGAGAAGTGGAAAATTTCGTGTGTCGTGCCTAGTTCAAAGTAGACTTCATCTTAAGACAGTAAAGAATTGAGACCCAAATCCCTAATCTCAAACTTGCGTAAAATTTTTGAAAAGGTCATCAAGCAATAAGTTTTCAAAAAAACATTCACCAGGATTTCGAATTCGGCTTCAATCCAAAACACTCCATACTCCAACCACTGCTCAAGTTCCACACATATGCCACCAGAGCTCTGAACAAAAATTAATGCATTGGAGACTACTTCTTTGATGTCAAGAAGAAGCTCGTCGACTCAGTATGGACAGCAGAGTTTATCTACAAGCTTTCCTCCACATCTAAGCAGATGCATCCACGGTTTTCTTAATTATAAAAATTTTATGTGGAATTTGAAAACACAAATCGCCACTCAAGACAGTCCCCAAGGCTCCATCTTAGTCCCAATATTCTTCAATCTGTACACTTCGGTCCATCGCCCAAATGAAGCTGGCGCGACACTTCTGTATGCAGATGACTCTCTTATCTGCGCCCAGTCTTGATGCCCAATTCTCGGTAAAAATAAACTCAACCAAATTCTATATTTTGCCGTACATTCTAATGGCATCGTACAAAAGTGTTGTGCTATTTGCCTATTTTGAAGTATAATTGAAATTAAATTTAAACTTGTTAACTGGATGAGTACAGGTAAATACAAGAGTATAAAAACTGAATTGAGTAGATTTTTATTTAGTAAGTAAAAACTCTCCTGTGTGCGGTATTCAGTGAAATTTCCCTGGTAGACATATCATGATGAGCTCATCAATGAGCTCCTCATGAGCAATCAGATGAACGTCCTGATGAAATTTATTCGCGTTTGAATCAAAGCCGGGAAAAAACTCATTTATTTACTTATTCACAGATAGTGGGCTTGATATATTGCATCTCTTTCACTTTTGTAGAAATGTATACTTTGCTTCCCTTTTGTGCATTTGCAATATTACATGAGCACTTCGATGAGTACATAATGAGCGTCACGATGAGCTTATTAATGAGCATGTCAAGAGGGAGCTTATTAAGGAGCATAGCAATGAGTGTCACGATGAGTTTATTAATGAGCATATCAATGAGTGTCATGATGAATTCATAAATGATAATCTGTATTTACGATTGATTTTATATATTTTTCAGAATTCAAACTCCGGTTGCAAATCATACTCTAAGGCACTGAGGCGTAAAGATTTGGGCATAACGTCTTGTTCAGCATATGGGCGAAAGTCTTTCCGCGGAAAACAAAAAAAAATAATTTAAAAACTTAAATAAATAAATCACAAAAATCAATTCAAATTTTCCTAGTAAATGTTATCTGACAAGTTGATGACAATAATAATTATTTAGTATATAGGGAGCAGTTTCATGCTAACCAATGAGCCCTTCGATGAAATTTAATAAATGCTCATCAGACGGCTCATAGGGAACTAATTTTCTATATATTTCTTCAAATTTCAAACACCTTGACACTTTTCAGTTAAATTAGTATTGGTTTACATAATAACTGCCCCTTGCGGGGCAGGAGACAAGGTAAGACTGTGAGCAATTTCTACTAGGGTTACAATTCGGACTCCTTCGTTTATGTATTTATACTACGCACAAATATAATAACAAACTGTTACGTGCTCCCCAGCACGTATTAAGCTAGCTCAGGAGATAGGGTGGTTCTATTAGAAATGGGCGCCATGTGATTTTTAAGTCAGAAAACTTTGCGATCAGATTAATATTTGGTTTATTTAAATCACATACAAATTATTAATTATATACTCTATACAATGTTGACCACAAGCAAAGTAATTAAAAAGAATAATTGTTACCAAAGAAAATATTAAGAAATTAAATGTAACCTAAACTAAAGCCTTTAAGCGCTAATTCATCGCCAGTCAGCCACAGGTGTAACAGACAATCAAAATATATATATATATGCAAAAACAATATATTTAAAAAGAACCCAAGTACTCAGCTTAAAAATTTTTGGTAGCTCCCAGGTGTCTCGATTATGAGATTATACCTCACATAATATTATCTCCCGACGTGGTCCAGAAAATTCCGTTTCCCAATTTATTAATCTTTTTTTTCCAGCGTTTGTTTTTTTTTTCTTTGTTACCTTCGTTTTAACACCTTTGTGCAGCCATTTTAACGTGCAGTTCACCAAAACTTAAACGAAAAGCAGGAAACTCTGTTCCAATTGCCGCCTGTACATTTTTCACCATTTTTGCCCTTTTTTTTATTGGTCGTACTTTAGTACTTCCGTTTAAATAATGGCTCAACAATTGCGTTCGATTTATTTAACACTCCGTTCACACATTTGTACTAGAATGCCAATGATGAGTTCATCAGTACACTTGGGCGTTTATTCCCTGTATATAAATGTCTTGATTTGTTTTTATGACTTTTCAGGTGATTAATATTTAACACTATGTTTGTTTCTATTATCTTATAATTGTCTTTTTCCCATTATTTATTTAGTTAGTATTTTATTATACTTTATTTATTTTACTGCCCTTTGTATTTTATTTTTCTATTTAAGTTTTTTTTCCTTTCTATATTTACATTTTTTTTTTATTTTTTATTTTTTTTATTATATATAATTTTTTTTTTGTGAAATCCCTGGACACACGTATATCAGCCCAACTAATATTGCCCGCGACATCTACTCACGACCTAAGGATGCCACCAAGCTTCCGAGCTTCCTTTGGTTCCTTTCTTTATTTTTTTTCCCCTCCCGCTATTAAAATAGGTTAAACTGTGGCTAGATGGCTCTGACAATTCTATAAAAATAATCTAATCTGTAAATTCAACGTTATTATTTAAATGCATATTTCATACAAAATTTTAAGTCAATCCGAATACAAGCATCAATTGGCGTTATGAAACTGGTCCAACTAAAATTTCAACGTTATAACTTAAATACCTACATATTTTATACGAAATCTCAAACCAATCCAAATACAGGCAATATCTAATATACGTTACAGCAAAAGAATTTCAGACAATTATCATTTATAAGTTCAGCAGTGGACAAAAATAAGTAAATACGTCTAATTAAACTAAAATTAATTTATAATAGTCTTTATCTTAATGTTGTTGAATATTTCTTCGGTTACCAAAATGACATTAAGAAGCTGCGTAATCATAATAACTCAACTTTTGGTAATGACGATTGCGGCGATGTGCGTAACTCCAATAGCTGGCTGTTTAATCGCACTGAAGGGATATATCCAAGACATAGTTTACCGAAGGTTCCAATAAGCTTAGCTAATGTTAATTTCGATGACGACAGAAGTTGCCCCAGAGGTAGGTGAGAAAATACGGGACGCAATTAGTCCAAAAGGTCCGGGTCCATCAAAAATGTCAAATATGCCTAGGAAGAAAGCAAAAATCTAAACAGTATCGTCGGCTAAGACAAGGACGAACACAACACAATCGGGGGACAGACTTGGACACCGTAACAAGCTCAACGGAGTAAATTTATATGTATATTTCTAGTCAGCAAGAATCGTTCGAAATGAAGACGTTTTTACTTAAATTCTTAGTGAAGCTTTTTGTTTTTTTGCAAACACCTTGAGAGAAGCTCATTGGGGCTTCGCCATAGTGTATCAAGACCTGTTTTACCCACTTTTAGCTGAGTACATGGTCATCACCTCCAACAATTAAATTTATAAAACTTTGCAATCTTATTCCATGGGTTTTTTTTTTTAATTAATTTGACTTTAACGGCTATTTACTTCTTATGATCATTTCAACTGTCCGACGAATAATTTTAATAATTTTACGAGAATATTTTTTAAATGAAGCGTATCAGCAATAAACTTGTATCGGTTTCATCTCTTTATTAATTTAGTGCAGATAAGATTATGTTTTGTGCTTATTATACTTTTCCCGTTACTTTGTCCCTGTTTTTTCTTTTATATATATTGTTAACAACAATACTTTATGTGTATTACATAGTTTTTTCAGGAAAAAACCTAGAATGATGGAAACAGCAATTCAGATAAAGCGAAAGTCAGATTGGATTGCTTTTTAGCACAGTTAACTCGATCAACAATAACGCACATTTTCGAAAAAGCTCAGTACATGTCACCAGAGTATCGTCCCGCCCTGTCCTATTAAGGCTTGTTGGATATTTAAATACCCAAAAATACTAGTGTATTTAAAAATATATATCTGGCGACGGGTAAGATATATCGCATTCAATCTTTTTCTATTAGAGAGCAGAAAGATAGAACTATTATAAATTCTTTCCGCGGTCAAATGTCGTGAATTTTTCACACATAAAAAATTGGCATAGATAATAAGAAAATCGGGCAAATCTTTTAGAGCTAATTAGCCTTAAGTGTCTTCTATTGAATAAAAAAAAAGTACCACGATCGCATCAATCCTTTTCTTTGACGGGTATTTAAATACCCAACAGGCCAAAGTGTGAACAAAATATGTAGACATGAAAATTTAAAAACAACTCTTTGTATTATAAAGGACAGAACTTATGATTGTTTAATTATATGAAAATAAAATATTACAAAAAATAGTAAAACTTATTTCACCTTTTTAACCTTTTCCATGTACGTGATACGTCATTATAGTAGTCGATGATGCACTTGGGATGCAGATTCACCTTGCATTGAGTGCAGTCGAAAGCTTAGAATATATAGCAAACAGGAATGGTGATAAGCCAGATTTTGCGAAATGAATTCTGAATTCTGTGTTGGTAGTCCCTGGTTTACATGTATCTACTTACACACCGTTCCTATTCTAAGCAACTTGTCAATTTTCAAAAAGTAAACAAAGTTTTTGTGCGGAGCATCTGCGGTAGAAAATGTTGTTTTTCCACTTTATTTTGAAATAATTCACATTTTTAATTTATATAACTCTTTGCTTCTATTAACTAAAAAGATTATTTATTTAATCGTTGATTGTATTCGCGAATGAGCAACGGCTGCTCGATTGCTCCCATCTTGCGGTTCTACTTTTCATAGCGCTTGGCAAGACACATTGGCGTAAGTTTTAAAAGCTGGACATTAAAGCATACGATGGAACAGTTAATGTCACAAATCAATTGAAGGATTTAATAATTACCGAGATGTCATTCCAGTGCAAGTTATTATTCCTGTCAAATTCAAAATCAGATGTGCCATGCGGTTGCTACTGAATTCCTTTTGTTTTCATTAGAGACACGGTTAGTGCGATTGTCACGCACAGTTCCGGATGCGAAGTACCCAAGAGTATTCAGTCCAAGGTATGTACTACCATTACGAACCGTTCCCCTATTAGGTGACATAATATTGTGAAATGTATAGGAAAGTATGGTACTGAGAACACAATACCAAAGAATAACTAAATAAAAGAAAGGACACAGAAGAGTGTTCCGATTGTTTTCCATTTAAATCATTTAAATGTACACGGCGAGAAAAAGAAGGAAGGAAGAGGAAAAAATAAAAAAAAATCAAACACTCTTTGAACATTTTACGAATAAGACAAAAAATGTGAATGCGAAGATTGCATGCAACGAAATGATTTGTTTTCGTAAATAAGAGAGAATGGGAGGAGTTTTCTGATTTTACGCTCATAAAATGCTCCCGCTCTTTTATGAAAACACGAATTTCAGGAATTGTCCCAATGTTCTTCGCAGAATTCCAATGTTTGTTAGTGTAATCCTAGGATATGTGAACAGCACTTTTTCTGTTTACATTTGTTTTGCTCAAGTGTGGGATTGCTGGATTCTGGGAATTTTATTTGACAGACATTTTACATCTCCTTTTAGTGCGTTGTTCATTGCGAAATTTATCTTTTTCTTGCCAAATGCAGGTAGGGTTACCCAATGTACATTCTTATGAATAGTTTGAAATAATTTTGAAGGTATTCAAGAAGATTTTATCATTCGGGTAATCCTATGTTTTCTCAATTTTTGTTTTGAACTCGTTGTCTTAAGGCCAAAACACAGCGAGAGCGACACAACAAAGTCGCCGTAAATTGGTTGCTGTCAAAGATTCCAATATATGGAAGTCCAATATACTTAACACAATGAGAGCGACTCGACAAGTTGCCAACAAAAAGTTTGGGAAAATCTCTAAATTAGTCGCCAACATAATTGACATTTCTGTGTGGACAGTGAATAATTGACATTCATGTTATGTGGATTTGGTTATTTTTATAAAGAATAGCAAATTAAAAGATTGTTAGTAAATAAACTAGTTATTAAAAACTTTAATAAAATTAATTTGTTTAATTATTTTGAGAAATTATGAGTTTTGAGGAGGAATTTATAGAGAAAAATGGGGAAAAAGTTATGCTGTACGATAAACGTCATCCCTTGTATGGCTATCTCATCTTCTTTTTTTTTACCTTTTTCTTTATGCTTTTACAATTTTAAGAAAGCCGCATAAGCTATACTAAAGATTTTTCTTAGTTCTTTCCTTGTTTCCATTTCTTTTACAATAAATAAAACAGTGACTGTTGTCAAAAACATTTGTCGAGTCGCGTTCACTGTGTTTTAAATGCGATATTGTTGCCAACTAAGTTGCCAACATTGTTGTGTCGCTCTCACTGTGTTTTGGCCTTTAGTCGTACTACAATAATGCATACCCAAGTTCTTTTCCCCCGTAACCCCCGCAACATACAAGCCATGAACAAAGTCGAAAAAAGAGAGCAGCGGGCCGGTCAGCAGACGACATCCACAGTCTTCTTGCCTTGTCTTACTGAAGGAGTTTTTCATATAAAAGTTGCTTGTATTTTGTTCAAACGCTATAATTTCCGTAAATTTGTTCTACATGCTATATTTTTTTTATACTATTAGAAAGAAAACATGTTTGGCTGCAATTTGTTTTAACTTCATTTTGCTGTGGGAGCGACAGTTTTGGGCTTTAGGACCTGTTTAAGATAAAATTTTAGTTTTTCCTCCATGACGAGTATACAAAAAGCAGTGAGAGTGAGCTCTTACTACATGCTGTACCCGGCACGTTAAGGCCTTTTGATGTGTCGGTGCCTTCGGCGACTTCATGGCTTGTATTAAATTCCGGGGGTTACGTTTCCCCCATTCATGCAAAAGACAAAAGTTTGTGAGATTACCTCTTTCAGTCTAAAAAACACGGAAAATTTCCAATTTTGTTCGCCTCTGTCTCTACTTATCCTTATTTATACTTTGACAATACTCTCTCTCCTCTCTCTGTCTTTCCTATAAAAATGTATATACATTAGTCACAGAATTACGTCACAGGCTATCAGCTGCAATGTGTCAAAATTTTAACGGAAATATTTTGTCTTCTATATACCTTGATTTAGCCGACACATCAGCTTATGGCTGGTATAGAAGTTGTCGATTGTGATTTGGTCAAAACTCCAAATGAGACAACCATTGCAACATAGCGTTTTCGCCAAGGTCATAATTGGTATACGCATTTTTTGATGCTCCAGCATATGGCATGAACAGGTAGCAGTATTCATTGGGTAATGCCAAGCACCAATATACTCTTAACATACGTAATATGCAATCGTTTGCTCATGATTCAGTTGTCCAACTAAAAACTTCGGATTTTCTTACCTTTTTTTTTAATTGATCTCTACTATTTTTGCAAAAAGATCGTTAACATAACTTTTTTTATAATAACTGTAAACTGTAGACTTTCCTCTTTAATTTGACATATTACACCATATGTGTTAACTGTAGCCGTTAAACAGTTAATAACTCATAACCTATTTAGGTCACACCGAAATTAGACGATATTTTTGAAAATGACGTGCTAAGGGAACAAATTATTGAGAATAGGTTTGAAAATAGGTTTGAGAATAGGTTAAGAGCTAATAGCTTTTAAAGGGCTACACTTAGCAGATAGGGTGTAATAGATCAAAATGAAAAGGGGAAAGTCTACAGTTTACACTTTTTATAAAAAAAAGTTATGTTAACGACCCTTTTATAAAAATAATAGGGGTCAAATTAAAAAAAAGGTAAGAAAATCCTAAATTTTTATTTTAGACTCAAATTATATACAAAATACTATTAAGATATTCCCGTATAAAATTTCAGCACTTGACGTCAACTCATTTTCAATTAATGTCCAAATATAGTGAGTTTAATTTTGTAGGTGTCCAAAAATAGTGAGCGTAATTTTGAAGGCAGCCTTACAAATACTTTACCTGATTTATCCTACTTTTGAAGTTAGATCTACACCTTTAAAAGGCCCATGTAGAAAGTTTCAGCAGTTTAAGTAAATGCGTTCTTGAGTTATCGTGCAGACAGACGGACATGCAAAAATCAAAATAACACTTAATATTATTCGCGGATATGCAATCCATTTTGCTCAACCAGCAATATTCTTTGCGGTACGAATGAATGATATCTTCATAATATTCAAGGATTCATCGTCTAGGGTAGAAAAAGTAACTGCTTCGTCCGGTTGTTGAAGGCGGTACCTTCCGCTCTTTGTTCGACTGTTCTTACAGGAATTAATGAAGCGGATGAAGCAGATGTCTTTCTCTATTATATTGTGTAATTTTCTAACCTTTTCAGCTGGCATTAACCAAAATCGATGAAAACGTACAGACGTTAAAATTACAATTTATATTTTTAACGAACCTAATTTTATGCTTTGTAAGTACAGTAGTAAATGTCTAAATTGAATAAATGAACCTAACATAAAAACAATAACGTGAAGAGCATAGCCACAAGCTGGACCAAATAATTTAGTCGCTACAAATGATACTGAAATAATGACGCCGAGTTGCTAGCAACAAAATTCTGAAGAGCTTTGTATCAGGGGGCTCGTTTTAAAATCAAGCTTTTGGTTCATATTTTTATACGGCCGCTTCAAATCTACTTGTACGTTGTCGCTGGTAACATAGACAATTTAAATGCTTCTTTAAAACTTTGAATCAACATGAGCGTGGATAAATATGAACGCTACATCAACGTGAACAAACGTGAATTGTACAAAACTCTGGGTCCTTCTATGCATATCTAGAGTTTTACCAGGCTTCCACGCCATGACATATTTTGATTACACTCCAGCTTTTTTTCGCAAAGGGAAATTCAGGACTTTTAAATTACTAGAAGAATCGAAAGGTTATCAGCTTGCATTTCAAAATATTGTCACCGATGATGAAGAATTACTGAAGAGTCCATTTGTCACCTTGGAGAATTTTGTTTGCCATATACATATATGGAGTTCGGCAGATTAACAACATCAACGATGTCAGATTTGATTTATTTTCTAATACTTATCAGTCAAAAAATTTCACTGAAGATTTTGGGAAAAATGCAGAAATTTCCACCACCGTGCAGAGCTGAATTATGCCAGCATTTATTGAGAGTTGACCACATTTTGGAGAAATGCTCACTCGAAATCTACTACATCTACAGAAGTCAATGTATTTAAAATAAAATTTGTCATTTTTTATATTCCAAATAATGGCTTTTATTAATTTTCGGATGGAAATCTATCCAAATTCCAATTCAATAGCGGAGCTGTATAATAATGATTTTTTTCTTCCAGTATTTTATCAAGAATATCCCTAAATCTGAGCCAGATAACTCAATTTTGCCCAGAAGCTTTTCTGTAGCTCTTGAAATTTTCTACAAAAAAAGTATAGGACAAAATTGTGCTATCTCGCTGGGATCATGAAATATTCTCAAAACATCATCGTGAAATAAAAACCCACTTTACCATGTTCAAATCGGTCCGGTTTCTAATGAGCAACCGAATTATCACCTGGAAAATTAATTTCATGTGGTTCGATAATTAAACTAGCGTATAAAAATGACAGCCGTAATAAAATGATTTTTTTTTTCTTTTGAAACCTAAACAAAAACGTCTGGCACGGTGGGAATAGTTAATTTATATTGTCCGATGTTAATGAAAACAGATGAAAATAACGAAAATCGAATTAAAATAATTTTGAAAACTGCTTTTTCTATCTGTGGAACGGAATGCCCACAGGTAAACGCAACCCATCTCACCAGCCAGATGGGCCGCATGACTAAGGAAAGGCATATCAAAAATCTAGCCAAACTAAAGTATTCTCGACAACGTTACTAGCTCTTAGACTATTATATCACTCTTTTTAACTCTATATAATTAGAAGTATCCTCGAATATTTATGACAGTTGTGGAACCCGTTGTACTCATCTTATTCTGTCCAAATCAAGTCAATGTAGATAAAATTTTCCCGGCTTTTGTTATTTAAATTCAATAATATTTCGCTTGAATAATATCCCGAAAGACTCAGTCATTTTAATTTGTTATCTTTGGTCAATCGCAGAGGGTACCTGGATAATATTTTTCTTTTTAAGACGGTAGACTGTTTATTTGATTGTCCTATCATACTGTCCAGAGTTGACTTTAACAGCCCCACTCCCATTCCAAGGAATATACTTCGCTTGAGACTGCCCTCTCGCAGATCAAACATCACGGAAAAGTCGCCTATTTTCAGAATTCTCAAATTGAATTTCAATTGTATTGATATCTTTAACACACCTCTCGGCCTTCAAAAGCCTGACACTCAATGAGATTAGACATTCTAACTAAATATTTCACCCTCCTACCAAGCCTTGTTTCATTTAGACTTTTCTCTTTTTTTGTTTCCGTTTATCGTTGGTAAATTACTACGAAATACAATTATTTTTCTTTGGTTGCGAATAATGGTGTGTAAAATTATATTCAATCACTGAACTATTTGCCAGGGCAAGAACACGTATTTAACCCCTCCAGAATTCAGCAATGGTTGGAATATTTAGCTGAGATCAGATTACACACAGAAAAGGAATTAGAGTTCTGTAAAGGTATTACATAAAATTTGGGGTCTGACCACAGTAACTTGTCATGAAACCTATAAATTTTCTTTATCTAACTGTCTCAGGAATTTGAAGAAAGCTTTTTTAATACTAAATTCTCACATTATTGTGGTATTCTTAACTCTTTTTTTACAAAAAAAAATTATTTTTACAAAATATTTGATAATTTATATTTTATCTACATAAACACACGCATACACACACATACTTTGCAATAAATATCAATTATTTTATAATTGAGCAATTCCTAGAATCCAATCTCTGAGAGCAGCCACATCTGTATAAACCGCTGGGTTCTTCAAACTACCACATCCAAATCCAAATGATACCACTCCAAACAGTTTGCTGTTGTAAGTCAAAGGACCACCGGAGTCACCAGAACAAGCATTATCAAGGCCATTTCGATCACCACCACAATATATCGGAGATTTAATTAGTTTTAAGAAGCCGTAACAATCAGAATTTGACCAAATTGGTAGATGGGCGAATTTTAGATGCACTGGTTTATCACTTGTTTTTGATTCAATACCCCAACCGATTACTGTGGCTATAGCATCGGCTGGAATAGTTTCACCGGCCTGTGGAAGGTCAATGGGTTGAATCAGCGGTCCATATTTAAATGACTTTTGTAAGAATAAAATTGCTAAATCGTACTCGTCATGCGCATTCGGGGCATATTTTGGATGTTCAACGATTCTATCTACTCGGATGCTTTTACCTCCTACAAATCGGTTAGTCGTTCCGGCTACGACACTAAGAGAGAATATTGGTACATCGCGGGTACAATGAGCTGCAGTAAGTACAATATCTGATGCTATTAGTGCACCGCCACAAATGTGATTCCGTTGTTGTTTTAACATAACTTGATAAGGAAATTGGCCCAAACCACTTCGTCCTCCTCCAATTACACCGAGAATCGGTAAATCTTCGGGACTAGTATGATTCGAAGAAATTCCACTTACAAAAGCGAAAACAAAAAATAATTTCATCGCACGAAACATTCTAAAATTTCTTTATACAGGTGAGTCTAGAAATTAAACGGCGGCATTGATGCTTTTATACCAGTTATGGTTGACAAAACGTTATTTGTTTAACGTTTGCGAACATATTTTGCTCTATTTACCTTCCTTAATGACAGTTTATATTACTGCCGTGTGCACATTTCAATAATTAGAGAACTTTACCTACTGCCAGGTAGAAAGATAATGCCTAGTTGCTGTGCAGGTGTCAAAGAATGCAGAGTTTTCGTGGAAACATGGAAGTAAGTCAGTACTGTATATATGAATTGAACTTAGGGTTACGTGCTTCCTTCAACTCTGTGGAACGAAAGTTACATATGTATATGTTTTAAGAAAAAACAAAACAGATAAAAGATAGAAAGAATAAATTTACAAACAAGAATAAGAACAAATAATAGGACAACTACAACTGTGGTTGACTTCTTTATAGGCACATGGTAGAACGCACTCGTTTTTTAGTAACATTTTATTAAAATGTTTTTTGTTAAGCTTAATAACGCACCACGATAAGGCGAATATCGCGTCACGACAAATTTTATATTAGAAATAAAATAAAACTATTTGTAGAACGAAAAACAAGTGCCTTTTTACACTTGTTTTTTGAACGTTACTAAAGTTAAATATAAATTTTAATATGCCCACCCGCAACTATTTCAGAGTAGTTGAAAATTGGAATAAACACTTTTTGGTTACTTCGACATAGTCCAGGCTCTGGATATCCGAGGGCAGGTACTTCAGATACTTTAGAGGATTAAAGGCTTGAGCAAGATGGGAATGTTCACCAAATCGAGATGGGCTCAAAAGTTGGCAATATTTCAGAGAAAAGAAACTGAAGTTTTTGAATTGTTATATCAAAAAGATATTAAAAAGGCATACGTTTTCTGGAATACAACTAGGACAGGTTAGGTAAGAGGGATATCACTAAGATGATTCTTAGTTCGCCACACTTAGATCACTGTCGAATCCATTGTACCTCATAGATTCCCAATCTGTCCGTCTAACGACATCGCCCTAGATTCATATTGCTTCTCTAAAGAATCTAAGGATACACCTACGACGCTCTGCACCTCGGTGCTTGCTTTCCCAGCTCAGAGAATAAGTGGCTACCATACATCGACCTTTTAAATTGCGAGTGAAAGACACTCGAGCAGTAGAATTGATTCGATTTACTCAGGTTACAGTTTCGACAGTAATCATTTGACTCTAGAGCATTGTTTCGTATGGCCCAATAATGATCCATAACAAACCCAACTATAGTTTCCTTGAGCTGGCTCTACTTCCCCTTAACAGCACTATTTTTCTTCTCCAGTTTTGTATAGAAGCTATAATCGCCTCTAAATACAGCGAGTATCTCTATTGACTCACAGCTGATTTGCCTTTTTATACCTTAGACGAAATCTATAGGGTATACTAAGTGTCATTCCGTTTGTAACGCACAGAAATAATGATGGTAGAGCAAAATGGATTGGACACCTCCGCATAAAGTTAAGTTATTTTGATTTTTGCATGTCCGTCTGTTCGTCCGTCCGTCCGTCCGTGCGCACGATAACTCGAGAACGCGTTCACTTAGAAAGCTGAAATTTTGTACACGGACATTAAAAAAAAATAAAATTAAGTTCGAAAATGAGACAAATCGGGCAACTCCTTCGTGGGGGTGCCATACAAAAATTTCGTTTTCCACGAACACGTCGACATAGAAAACTGAAATTTGGTACATTGTGTTTTCATAGTAATAGCAAATAAAATTTCAAAAATGGACTAAATCGGGCAACCCCTTCTTGGTGTTGTTCTAGAAATATATGGTAGAAACCAATGCAAAAATCAAAATTGCTCAAATGGGTGACCATATAAAATTTCATACGGGCATTCATCTAGGGTATCATAAGAATTGGTCTTAGACCAATTCTAGCTTTTTCACTTGTTATAGCTATCGTTGGTGATGTAAAGACTTAGACTTTCGATTAGAATTCTCACATGCTTTGGAGTTATCTTTTTCAGAACATTTTTTGGGTGCTTATCCATTGTCTCATTTCCCTCGATATTTCTATGGCCAGGTTTAGGGTCACCTTGTACCGTATGAAAATTTCCTCTAGACCATCTTTTCATAACTGAACCTATTTTCATTTTACCATTACACGTCCAACGCCCAGCAGAAAAAATGCGAGTGCTTGTTTACTATAATCATTACCTGGAATTCATTAGTAATGAGTACATGAACATACCTTACGTTTACCTGTTTTTGGAAGGCAGGCGTAATGTATTGATGAATCATATTTTTAAGCATGTTATGTACCTTTCAGGGAATGCTTAGAGAAGGCAGAGGTAATGAATAGACATATTCATTCGTGTTGCTATCGAAAAGGGATAGAAATTTGTGCAGCTATATATTTACAGAGGCTAGCTCGAGGGAGTGCGTGCAGGTCGAAAATAAATCACATAGTTTTATTTTTTTTTTAAGAGCAATGAAGGAATGAAAATTGCGTGCAGATGGAAAATATTTTGATTTGTGCATTATTTTAGTAGAAGAAGTGGATTATTTTCATTTTAGTACGAGATACGAATAAGTGAAGACACGTTTATTTGCAATACCTTTCTAAGAAAACAGGAAGAATTCTTCCTTTTATTTCTCAGTGAAAATAGAAAAATAGCTTCCCTATACCTTTCTGAGAGTGTAAATTGAATGCTTCTTTTTAACTTCCATGGAATTAAAATACGGAAGACTTCCTTTCAACTTACAGATCATGCAAACGTAAGGTGTAAAAGTGAATATATAGCTACGTTATACACCTTCCCGTCGTAGGACATCAATGCATAAAAGGAAATGAACTGGGTATCTGAGCGTATTGCTTCCATACCTTTTGTAGAATGTTTTCGAGCAGCATAATTCGTTTCCCTATGGGGGCATCTGGATGTCAGTATATACATATACAGCATGTCTAAATCCAATTCTCTACACATACCACACCAGCAGTACCGCTTGGTGAATCGGCAACAATTCTTCCTGAAAAATCCCACATGTGTCTGACAGTTTACATTATTCATTCCATTGGCAGTTGCTATAGTATATTCGTGGTCCTGTTCCTGCATTCGCCTCTGTAAAAGTAGAGATGTCTAATGTTACAATTCCCTTCTTCAATTCTATTGAATATCAATGTAGTGAATCCTCCAGTAAAGGTTTAGGACAGGAACTTGGAAGTATATCACTATATCAATGTAGTCTATTATCGCCAGGATATTGAAACTTTCACACCCCCTTTCCTTGAATTGAATCAAGAATAACAAAATAGGACTCTATCAGCACTCCATTGAAACTGATTTTCTCTTTTAGTGCTGAAACATGTAGAGCTCGAGAGGAACATTTTATGTACTAAACAATCACATATTTTATGAATTTATATACAGTGCTTGTAATATACAGGGTATTTCAAAATTGTAGCACATAACTCAAGAGTTTAATAGCGAGGTGGAGACAAGCAAAAAAATTTAAGGTGATGATGGGGGGGGGGGGGGGCGGTAAGACGCGTCGTTTTAGCGCTAGTGCGGGTTTAAGATTTTTAGGAGGTACTTCTTCCAGTTTACACCCTATAACTTTCTTGATATACACCCTATCAAGGTGTCTATCAGATGATAGCAAACCGTTTCAGCTTTCCAATGAATGCCTAATCAGTCTTCCTGTGAGCTTCTGTCGGAAATTGTAGGACGTCAAAGTCAAAAAATTTGAAAAGAAAATTTTAATTTTTTCAAATTTTAACGATTTTCCCGTCAAAATGCATGATACCTATATAGTTTTTTACAAGATTTAGAGACCCCGAAATGTTACCTTTAATTTGACCTACCTAAATGCAACCGTTTTTGAGATATTCCCATTTCTATGATTCATAATCTTATTAATTTTGCTACTGACGATGGTAATCGCGCCTATTATTATGCAATTCCACGCAAAATTAATGAAATTATGAATCATAAAAACAGGAATATACCAAAAACGGCTGCATTTAGGTAGGTACATGTGCATAGTCAAATTAAAGGTAACATTAGGTTCTTTAACGCCTCCCTAAATTGAGTAATCATCTCCAGGTTCCCGATGAGGTGGCGTCAAAATGTATCATCGATGGTCTAAATGTAGCCCTTCACAGGTTTTTCCGATCTACGATTAGTGAAAAAAATTGTTTTTCAATTTAAATGGATAGAAGAATTGTGTTTTTGTAAACTAAGACTAAAGACTCAACTACAATTGAAGTAAAGAACTTTACGAATTTGAAAGAGGCTGAGGTTTACTTACGAGAACTTCATATTTTTAGCTTAAATAGACACCACATTCCGTAAGGGTTGTTTATCTTATATTTGATGTTTTCAATTTTAAAAAGTTGTAAAAACAAAAGAAATAACAAATGGAAGTTGATTTGATTGAAGATTTGTGCTTTCTATTAATTCGCAGTACCATTTTTATTCCATTTTAATTTTTACATTCCAGTTTTAATCATTTAGTAATAATTTAATTATTTGACATATAGCGTTCTTACGGAATGAGTGATTCTTACCGCACCTTTACTGACTGCAATTTGTCATTTAAACTTAACGAACTTTACTTCTCTGACGTCTTAAAGTTAATTTATGTACGTCTGTTAAATTTAAAGGGCGCGTTCGCTTTACGTAAATTGTAGTTGAGCTTTAAGACGGTACGGTCAGTTGTTAGCACCACAGAATAGGTTTAATCGAATTTCAACTTTTTTCATCATCAATGGACAAACTTTTTTTTATTTTTTTTTTCAGAAATTAAAAAAAAAATGCTTTTTGATTATTCTTTCAAGTGTACAAGAAATGTGACTTATATACTTACATAATCTTCAATTTTTCTAAAGTACTCACTTATAATAAATAGTAAAAAAAAATCAAGATTATAGTAATAGTAAGCATTCTAAGGAAATCTATTTATATAATCATTGGGAATATAAAAACGCCTCCCAGTATCATTCAAATCGATATATTTTCTAACATGCTCTTAATACGTGCCTTCATTTATTCATACATAAATACATAGTACCACGGCATGGCATTATATCGTTTCTACTTTGTTTAGTTTATTTTTCGATATGTAAGTATAAAAATTTATTTCGCTCGAACAGAGTATCATGAACTGAAATGTGAAAATTTCCACAACAGTTTTCGCTTAATTTTATTTTATTTTTTGTATAGAAAAAACACAAATAAAAGTAGTCGATACATATTACCAAAAGCTATTTATCGTTCTATTTTTTTTTACATTTACATTACTCTGCTACAATTAAATTCATTGTAAAATTATTGCCTACTTTTGCGTTATGTATTCCAGACAAGAAATTAGACTTTAACTGTGGACTTGTGAAAAAAAACATCATCTTCCATCGTTAATTTACTTTTCTTAGATGAAACGCTTATGAAATTTGCATTATAATGTGACGACTGAATGATAATTAGTTACTGAATAACTGATACAATAATGGACTTTTTAAAAGGTCTACATAAAAGCCCATATTGACTCATTCTAATTAATTAAATTGCACTGTGATTCCCCCAAATGCACTCTAAAAATTAGCAACACCATCATTTTCCGTAGTTTTGAATTAACGCTAAATTCGAATCATTCATAAAACCTTATTTGATTCACGAATTAAATTATTACGGCCTCTGGTCAATGCTTCTTAGGTAGGTAGGTACCTATGTACTGAACTGAACTGAACTTGTTCTGGTCATTCGATGCAAAAGCAAATGCTTGCCCACTCGAATTCATGTTGTGAAATTTAAAATGTTCATTTTGTAACTTCTACCTGAAAAAGCTGTGCTCCCAGTAGAATAAGACAAATAAAATATATTTCAAACTTGACCACTTTCGGCCATTTCCGGTATTTCTTCTCCGATGGGTAAGAGCCAACCACAGTCATGCACAGAAATATTTCTGATTGAAGTTGTAGCGCTCACACACAGCAGTTATGTAGCAAGCTCACAGCAATAGGAGATAAAGACTACACAAATCGTATATAAAGATACAATGTAGCTTTCTTCTACATGAACTTGATATGATGCGAGAGAATTCACATGCCTACCTATACTTACCCTGCTTTGATAACATTGTTTAGTAAAATTTGGCGGGCTATAATCTATCTTCGAGAAATCCACGGAATGCTTTTCTGATCTCCCAGTTGAAAATATCGAAATACTTCAAGGGAAATACTCGGGTGAATTCTTTCAGTAAAAATCGGATACGATGAGAGAAAAATTAGGAAAGTCCACATTCAAAGCCGCACTTCGGGGTGATTCCAGAGTCTTCAATGGAAAAGTGCGCGCTTTTCTTCGAATGTTTCAGATCATTTGCGATTTTTGTCTGACTCTTTGTTCGGGAACTTTAGAATTGCATATAACGTAGGTATAAAGTAAGCCAGAAAAGTTGCTAGTTTTCTGCTGCCCTGTTCATTTGAGCCACAACAATACTCCTTCTCAACAAACAAACTGCTTGCGTTTGGGAATGGAATAACGAAATAAATGTAGAGAGGGCGGCAGCTAGTGCGATTGAAATTGAGTTCGTTTCCCGTAAATTAATTGGAAAAGTTTATTCGAATCATGTTCTAAACTGATACTGGATCCGGTTTAAGGCTATACGATATGGAAGACATTTTGTTCCCTTTTCTTAGTAGAATTGCCAGGTTGAGATTTAGACTCTTTTTAGCTACTTATGTATGTATGATACTTTCGACTAGCATATATGTAGGTATCTATCAAGAAATATTTCTGCGTGGATGTATGATGTACCCGGTGCCTACAAATTAGTAAACTTATGGAGGGCGAAATAATCTATAAATACACCTTGGAATTTATTAATAAGAGATTAATTACCACGAAGCTTTAAGAATATGGAGTTATAGTAGTATACAGAGATTAATCCAATTCTGTATTACAGTATAATTATATATATTCAGTTCAATTTATAATTGATACAACTGAAGCACAATTGAGTTATAAATACTCTTAAGTATGTGCCTACTCTAACTAATTAGACAAAATAGAAAGAAAGAAAATAAGTGTCTTACGCTCTAAGTGAGAATATTAAATATTAAGGAAGAAACAGAAAATTAGTACGTAAACAAGTAAAAAAGCTAGAATTGGTCTAACAAGGAGAGGGTTCCTACTCGTCAATACCGAGTATATGTTGGGCTTGACTAGAAATGAAAGTGTCGCAAGTTATAGCTCCAGATGGCCAAGCGAAACCGAAATAATGCATAATATATATTGCATAATGTACAAATCCTCCTCCACCCCATATCACGGCTAAATATTATCCGATTTGCAAAATTCCTTTTGTTAATTTTTTTCTGATTTTTTGAGCATATTTTCCCTCCCCTTCCGATTAAGTTGCGAGATTTAATTTTCGACGGGCAAATTTTCTGTCTGAAAAATTAATTTTGAAACTTTGCTCCATGAATTATCGTTTAATCCAATTTTCGATTTTTTCATGGATGGAAATTATCTATACAAAATTTCAGGAAGATCGAGTGTCATTTACTTATTTAAAAAAAATAAATCTATAAGAATTTTACGTGCCCGCTTTTCGCCACCTATGAAAACTCATGGGAATGGTACTTACAGAATCTGCAACCTTCATATCTCCTCTGTCGTTGGAATGTTACCGAAATGAGTTTGACGCTTTTATTCAAATCCTATAAATATTTAACCGCGACAACTCCCACAAAAATTTGCAATTTTCAAAAAATTCGCGATTTTCACTTTCTTCCGTATCCTAGCATGTGGGTGCTTGTTGGAAAGCTCTCGGTGAGTACGTAACAAAAAATGAGATAGATTTGTTTTCCGACCCACTTTACGGTAGATTTGTCACAAAAAACCGTTATTTTTGAATTTCTGAATCCACATTTTTCTGATATGGTGCCATTTATCGGCCCTTTATTGAAATATTTTCAACGTGTTATAGCAGCTATATTAATCCTTGGGATGTCTACTATTTTTGTACAATTTATCTTATGCTAATGGGATAATCCTTCAAATTTATAATAGCCAATCCCCTCATCATGTATTCCTTTAATCCCTTCTATCCTCCCCTCTCCCTGAGATAGATTTTTCATTCCATTTTCCTAGATTATATTTATTACCATGTCGCGGCGGCATACTTGAGGCAGCATTTCTGTGCACGTTTCTTGGTAAAATCACTTGATTGCCAGGCTCTACTTTTATTATTTAATGCCTATCTTGAATCGGGACACCGATTTAGGACGGATCCCTTATTGTTAGTCTGTCTCTTTACCGGCTTGTGCTTGTTAATTGCTATCTTGTCTGGCGACGTATTCATTTCAGGTAATAAATGCGAAATATCTTTTGAGAGGTTTTGGATCCTACAGTAGGTACTTCAGTTAGAACTAAATTGGATTTTTTTTTATATATTTGGTACTATTTGATACCTATCGTAAAAAAATCTAATACCTATCTATAAGCAGAGATAAATAAAAACAAGTAGAAAAGCTAGAATTGGTCTAAGTAAGACCAATTCTTACGATACCTTATTAGATGAACGCCCATAGGTAATTTCGTATGATAACCTCTCTGTGCAAGTTGTTGAAGCGGTTTTGCGCATATATTTCTAGAACGATTCATCGGACAGAAAATATAAGTATAACCAATTTTATAGGATTTTATATTCCAAACATGTTTTTAATACAATAAAAATGTCTAGAGCTGATCGTTTTCACAGTATACGTAAATAACCTAAAGTTTTACATGGCAACACCAAGAACAGGTTGCTCGATTTAGTCAATTTTTGATTTTTTTTGTTATTACTATAAAAACACCATGTACCAAATTTCAGCTGTCCATGTTGTCGCGCTCTCAGGCAGTGTCCAAATATATAGTGGAAAATTAAATTTTTCTATGGCAACCCCACGAAGGGGTTGCCCGATTTGTCTCATTTTCGAACTTAATTTTACTTTTTTTTTAAAGTCCGTGCTTTCTAAGTGAACGCGTTCTCGAGTTATTGTACGCACGGCCAGACGGACAGACATGATATTATGCGTGGGTGTCCAATCCATTTGGCTCTACCATCATTATTTCGAGGTGTTACAAACGGAATGATAAACCTAGTTTACCCTTTAGATGTAATCTAGGATATAAAAAGAAAGCATTGTTACTCAAATATAATGAAAAACAAAAGGATTTACTTAATTTGTTAAACTACAAAAATCTTTAAAACATTCTGACTTGAATCTCCCAACGACTCGAAGTGAACGTATGGTCCCACAGACGAGGAAAGATCGAGAACTAATCGATATTCTATGATGGGGAGTTTTCCACAAAAGCATTCTTTCAGAATGAAAAAAACTGAAGCCAACTGCTAAGGTATTCCGGGTAACGCAAGTTAAGGATCTTAAATATCACAAAGCAAATACGGAATTTTAGATAGTTATCCAAAGTCACGAGTCGAACACGTATAGTTCGTGGTGTATATGCTGAGTGACGCCGTAATGCCTTTACTCCACTATAGATCTTACCTACAACAACGTCAATGTGACTCCAAGATAATTGATTATTGAAGATCAAGCCCAGATTCCGAGCCTCAGTTGAAATTATACCTTTTTCGTTTTTATAATAACTGAAGGAAAGTCAGTGCAGGTTAAATTGAGATAAGAAATGAGCATAGCCTGAGATTTGGATGGGTTGAGTCTGAGCTTGTTAAGCTCAGCCCACCTACTTATGCATTAAACGTCTTTATTTAGCTCAGTAATTGCGCGTGGGATATCATTGATGGGAGCAGATGTATAAAGTTGTACATCATCAGCATATAGCTGGAGTGAAAATTTACGTATAGACTGAAGAGAAGAGGAGCTTTAATTGATCCTTGTAGCACGCCTAAATAGAGAGAACAGAGCTTGAAAGATTTCGATTTACAAACAACGAATTTCTTCCTATTAGTTAAGTAATCATAGATGAGCTTAGCCGCAGGACCAGTAAAATCAAAATCTACAACCAGTTTATTATATGATAGTTTAAAATCCACAGAATCAAATGCTTTCGAAAATCAAGTAAGGTAAGGAGAGTTAGGTTTTTATTTCCCATAATAGATCTTATCGCTTTCATGAGAAGTAGTAACGATGAAGTTGTGCTGTGTTTGGCTCTGAACCAGATTGGATAAAACTAATCAAGTTATTAATATTGGCATAGTCGATGATTTGTTTGTACAACACTTTTTCAAATACTTTGGACAATTTAGGAAGAATGGTAATAGGTATATAGTCTTCCGGATATAAATTAGCAAAAAAAAAAAAATATATAAAAAATTAGCAAAAAAACTGCCGGTGCTGGTAAAGTGTCATCTGTGTCTAAGGACATAAATTCCTTAAAGCAGCATAACGAAACGTGGTGCTTCAGGTGGGGTTTCCTCATTAAGAGGTGTGGATGATGTGTTTTGTGTACGTGTTTGTTTTCTGCCCTCGTTCGTGTTGTGTTGTTTGTTTGGTGTATTACATGTATCGTCTTTTGTGTGTCCCCTTTTTTCGGGTTTTTATTATTTTCCCATGTCTCCTATATGTCTGACCTGCGTGCTTCGCATTTCGTTATGGTTAAACCAAGAAATATAAAATATATCATGGGTTTTCAGATTTCAAGGGGATGCCGTGTAGGCTCCTGTTCGGCTATGCTTGACATATTTCGTCTCAGCCACGGGACTCATCAGAAGTTTTTCCTACTCTTAAACGTTCAGTTTGTATTCTGTGTTCGTTTTCATGCACAATGTATTCATTAACTACTCTATGATTTTCAGGTTTTTTAGGTCTATTCTAGCTATACTGTGAACTATAAAAACACGCGTGTACCGATTACATGATTACCTCAACCTGCCTCTGTAACCCCATTCTTATGATTACATGTGCTGGTTTTAGATACCCACATGTATTTATTATTTTCTCTCCGGCGTGCTTTTCCCACCAAGGCTCTAGTCCTAGGTACTTTCCTATTCTAATGGGTCATTAGTGGTCTGATGCTCTCCTTTTCTCTCGGTGCATTGCGTTCAATGATGTTTCGTTATTAGTTTTACTTATTATGATATTAAGCTTACGAATGTTATTCCACAGTTCGCGCGAAGGTAAACTTGTCTCAAGCCTTTTAGAGTAGAAATTAATTTCGTTTTCCACTATATATTTGGACACAATTTGAGAACGTAGAGAGCTACAATTTTGTAGACGGCCTTTTCATAAAAATTGTAAATAAATTTCAAAAATGAGCTAAATCGGGTAACCCCCTCTTGGTATTGCCGTTTAAAACATTTACGTTTTTTATGTATACTATGAAAATTATCAGTCCCAGACGATTTTATTGTACTGAAAAGTTCTTCAGAATTTGAAATCCTATAAAATTGTGTATAATCATTTCTACTGTCCGACGAACCGTTTCAGAAATAAATGCGAAAAACAGCTTCAACAACTTGCACAGAGAGGTTATCATACAAAATTACCTATGGGCTAATGCTAATGGTATCGTAAGAATTGATCGTACTTAGACTAATTCTAGCTTTTCTACTTGTTTTTATTTATCTCTGCTTATAGATAGGTATTCAATTTTTTACGATAGGTATCAAATAGTACCAAATATATAAAAAATCCTTAGGATATTAGTAATATCTACCCTGGTCCAACCATCCTTACGGTCACTTGAAAAAAGGGATGAAATTTCGTTTTTTAATTATCTCGCTTCCCGTTTGAGCTAAAACAAAATCTATAAATTCTAGTTAATATAAATTGGTCTTTTTTTCCAAAGGCGGGTTACTAATAATATTAAATCTAGAAAATACTAAAAAGAAAGTGAGAATTAAAAATTACAGTCAATACCTGGGTTTCTATATTAGAAACTTTCGCTAAATACTATCTCAGTAAGACAATTTTGGAAAAACAATTACTCAACTGCTTTTAACATATCCCAAATATTTCGTAAATCATATTTTCATAAAAACACTTGAACAATCTCTTCTTCTGTTAAGCTTTAACTAGCAATGGACAACGTGTAATGATGTAATAATGATCAGCTGATTTATATAAATTTAGTTTTTTTTTACTATATGCCATCTAGCGGAAATGATATAAATTTTCTTTTTGAATATTAAATTTTTTTTTAATATAACATTTTGCTACTTTTTACTTTAATGTAACATGGCTCGTTCCGAGATCTGAAGTGCATTTTAGTTTTTTTTTCTAACGATAAAACATTCGCGCAAAACATTCCAACGAAATAATCTGAAACACTACTTGGCAGTTGGCAATGCTGCTTTACAAAAGTTCGCTTCCATTTCACATGCGTTTATATTCTGCATGAGTAAAATGCCGGTTTTTACTCTTCCAATAAATTAGTCGCCTCTTCTTATCAGTTCGCTTCGCTGCTTTTGTTTTGTTATTCTAAGAAAGAAATGAACTTGGTAAGATTTTTTGAAAAAAATAAGTTTTCTACTTTCTTTTTTTCTGATGTACCTAGGTAATTTTCAATAATAATCTTCAAACTGTACTTTCAGGGAAATAGAACATTTACAGTCGATCACCAGGAAAATACATTTTTAATGGATGGCAGACCTTTTCGCTATGTGGCTGGATCGTTTCACTATTTTCGAGCTTTACCTCAAACTTGGAGAGCTAAATTGAGAACAATGCGATCAGCCGGGTTAAATGCTGTAGATACGTGAGTAATATTTATTTAATTTATGCATCTTATTCAGAAGATAGATAAGTTGGCACTTAAGTTGGCTAGTAAGACGACGGTAAACAGTTCTATCGGTAAGGATATTCATAGGGCATCATCGCACCACGCCTGGCACTAGAAAGACCACCGATCCATTGCAGATTCAATTAGTGCGAGAATATATCACTGTTGAAGTGTGGATGCGCAAACGACTGAAGATTGTAGTAGGATTGAGCGTAGGGTACTTAATTGCGCAGGCTTATCATGTGCTTGCGTACTGCCAGATTTATGTTTATTTTACAAATTCAGTCGTTTTTTCGCTTCGGTATTTTCCTTGTTTTTACAAAAATTCCGAATTATTTCCACGTGGAAACAGGAGACAGGGAGTAAATGATCAATATTGTTGGAAATATTGTAGTCATCAGATAATTCGTCTGCGACCCACGACAAAAGGAAACAAAAGTAGATGGTGTGCTTGTGTAGTTTAAACCTAATCCAGATGTAATTAAATTCTGGATTGGGCGATGCAATATCTTTAAGGACGATAAAGGTCAAATAATTCCATATATGTATACGATATTGCGAACCCTCTATGTTGAGAGAAGAGAGGTGATCAGGGATGTAGCTCTGACTAATATCAGCCTCAGTTAATTTCACTTAGAGCAAGAATTACCTGATTTTTGTGTGCTTTAGGTGGCAGTACCCCGATTAGTTCTAAATTCACGAATGTTACACAAAATTGTGCATGCTCAAAAGCAAAACATATATACAAAAGACAGAGTGACAGACAACAGTATCTGGGCGCTTCTAGCAGTATCCAATGATACAGCAAGTGTTATCACTAATTACCGCTTTCAAGTTTCAACACCGTGCAGCTCAAAAGCCACAGCTTGGAGCACCCGTAGCTCTGATCAGTAACAATTGCTAATGCGATTGGCTAATTTTTCGATAATTCATCAAATCCCAACAAAAATAATTTTCGGAAGTGGTACCCAGAGATTATACGCGTTAGTAGAACTGATATTGTCGCTGGTACGCGCTTATAAGTCCTTACTAACTCGGTTTTTTACTGAATTTCTAGTACTGTCTTGCCTAAAATAAAAACAGTTTTGAATAATCAGTGGATTCAGATTGCCATTGCCATAGACATAGACTGCCATTTCCATAAGAAAGCACTGCAAAATGGCACAATTTTTTAGGTATTTTGTCAAAGCTCGACTAACGTTCCCAATACGGTCATCTTTGATTTTGATGAAATCTTACAGGAAAGTTGCCTACATTGTCCATGGTATTTTATACTTTTTTATTGCAAAATTTGTGCGAAATTTGGAAAAGTGAGAAACTTTGTTAAGGTGTAATTTTAAAAATTTACATCTCAGAATAAACTCAACGCAAGCCAATGAAATAAACTTGTTCATACCATATAGATGATGAAATCATTTTGTATACTAAGTTTGTTTTGTTCTGTTTGATTTTTGCAAATCTGTCTGTCTGTCGTTTAGATAACTTGAGAACGCGTTCCCTTACAGAGCACAAATTTTGAACACGGTCCTTTAAAAAAAATAAAAAAATTTAGTTATAAGTTCGAAAATGGGATAAATTTGGCAGCTTCTTCGTAGTGTTATCATTCAAAAAATTCGTTTTTCGCTATATATTTATACACTGCCTGAAAACGGGTATAGATCTGAAATTTCATACTCGGCCTTTTCCTAAAAATTAAAATATGAAGTGAATCGGGCAACTCCTTCTTGGTGTTGCCATACAAAAATTTAAATTTTTTATGTAATTTTGGCGAACTTAATGAATATCCAAATAATTAAAATATGATTGGAGATATATTCCCATTTCAAGATAACCTTAAGATTTGATAACAAACAAGTAGGAACAATTTATTACCATGAACAAAACAAAACAACATACAAATTTTAAAATCAATGCGGTACCTATGTAACTCTAGTCTGAATATGTAAGCATAAAAATAATTCATAAATGCTATGCTATCAACTCCTGTTCACAATTACACATCGCGTCCTCAACCCATGATATGAAGAATAACAAGAAATAGCCTTCCCAAAACTATCACCGAGACACGGTGAATTTTGTAGTATTAAGTTGCAAAAGTAGTCACATCCGCTTAAAAGCTTTCACTTCTTCAGCTTTCCAAAGAAAAAATCACAGTAATTGCATCGCGAAAAGTGTATGTATAAATGGTTTTTAATCTTGTCCCATGCGAGACTCGAACTCACAATTTTTAGAATGTGATTTAGAATCGTAAAAATAAAAAGTTTGTATAAATGGTTTCTGAATAGGAAAGAAATTTCCAATTAGAATATGATATTTGCCTCGAAGAAAATGAGCACTATATGACGTTGCTCCAAATTGTTGCAGTTCGAGAAAGCCATACTTGTTAATCTTTGTACTACGACCTCAACCAAAAAACTATCATATTCGCGACACATACTTGTACCATATATCTATTTCACCTACAGTTGCTGTGCCAAACAAAAAACAATACATATTCCAAACATTCGTAAATTTCAAATAAAAACGAACTATTCAAATTGGACATAAGCCATATGTCATACAAATGTTAGACGAAAGAAAAGTTCGAAGCTTATAGAGTTGCTTACCTTTTACGAAATATTGAGTGCATTTTACCAACTCTTTGCTTTGACGTTCAGTTCCACTTCTTGCATGACATGTTGTTCTAGAGAACTTTCAGTTGCATTGCATTGTTATGGCTATTAAAAAGCCCGTAAATTTTCTCTATAAATAAATTTAATTTTTATTAATAAAAGAAAATTATTGTGCTTTGCATAATTGTTATTTTCATATCTACAGACTGAGGAACAGCGACTCTCGAACAACCCGCCCGCTCCCACCAAACCAAATTCTGGATACGTATGCCTGGGTGACCATACAAAATTACATTCTGGCATTAATCTAGGTTATCGTAAGATTTGGTCTTACACCAATTCTAGCTTTATTCCTCTTTTATTAAAAGAAGCTTTGAATACCATAAATATTATAAACCGTGTTCCTTCAGAAGAAAACCAATATCTATTTACCAAAATAATTCCATTGTTGATCGGAATTGTATAAAGTTTTTATGTCGGTAGAATTCTCTGAGCTCTAGAGTACCAATTATCCATAAAATTCTCCGGAAGGAATCCTGCTAAAAAATATGCTATCAACATTCAGGTGAAAGATTAATGACCAGCGATTAGAAAGAGCTCAGTAGATACAGGAAGCATCTCTTCAACGTTATAAATAAGACATGTATACAGTGTTTACAAGAAATATATACTAAGAACATGAACTATGAACTATGAACTATGAATTCATGCTGAAGCACAATACAGAATAGAAATCAAATCACTGGCAAATTATAAAGCTGCAGAATAGATACCGTCTTATCAGACGTGCTAAAAAATATAAGCAGATTCCCTCCAAACAATTCATAAAAGGACATTAAAATCAGTACTATGCCGTAGGGCTAGAGGGCTAGAGTATCCTAGTAAAAATGCATTAGAATAGACTTTCTAATTTTCGTAGTGCTAGAAAGAAAGTAATCTGTCTGTTGTCCATAGAGATCAATACACTAACAGTCGAAAGAAAAATAAAAGAACTGTAACCAGGAATTAGAAAGGACGCTTTTCCAGATCATCATCATCTACCTAGCTTTTCTTGACTACGGAAAATCTCCAATTAGTTGCCTATTTTGAAATACGGAACGCTCTGCATCGCCGCGTAGCTCTCCAAGAAATGATTGAATAGATTTTTACAGAAATTCAAAGTTCAGGGGTTTCCACAAGGAAAATTAAGGGTATCTCGCAGCTTTAGTATGACGTTCGGAGTTTGAGAATAATATATATATACTTTAACCGTTATTATTCCTTATTTCTTTTAACAATGCCCTTGTTAATGTACTCAACACTAACTCGCGCTTCATATAACGGAGATAAATGAATAATCTCAACAATTTGGTTTATACTTCTGGCACTTAAGGTGCATCCACACATAACAAACATTGGCAAAAACACATTTGTCAAACATTTGACAAGCAATTTATAGGAAGTTGACTAATGTTCTTAGAATATAGAGAATAGGTATAGGAAGTGTGATAAGCCAAATTTAGCGTAGTCAAATTCTGGTTGTGTTACTATCTATTGCCGCTGTAGTGAAAGCTCAGTACAGCCGTGTAGTAGAATCAATAAAGAAAGTGGGGTAACAAGATATATGGTTGAAAATACTACAGTTGCTCCCACCGAAAATGCTCTTAGTCGCTGCCACTGCGTCCAGATACCCAGGGAGTTTCTCAGCTGTCATAAACTTAAACGTAAAATATTTCATCGTTTTTATAAATATACTTGCCTAAAAAATGATTTCCTATGTCATACCTTGGTGTTGTTGTGACAATTTTAACCGAACACTTCATTCTGAAAATACATGAACTATAATATCAACAGATAATTACTTACACTCTTTACTTTATTTAGCACTATACTTTTAAAAAAAATATCTCTTTCACTTTTGAGTTTTATCACAAGTTTTAAATTAAATTCAAATTCTTTTAAATTAGACAAACTTTGTTTTACAGCTGAAAATAGATTTGTCTCTTTCTTCAATATAATGCTGACCTACTTCACGGGACCCTGAAAAAATTCACGCTCATGCACACGAATTTTGCAGGTATCAATACTTCCTGTTGTCTCCATATTCTAAGCTAATGTTTGATAAATGCTTTACAAATGTTTGACAAATATTTGACAAATGCTTGTCAAATGTTAGTCGAACATTTAGGGAATGTTTGTCAAACATTTGCGGAATGTTTGTTATGTATGGATGTGCCTACTGGCCAAACGACTTGTAGAAAATATTGGAGCAGAAAATAGTCCATTTGGTCTTTAGACTTAATTCAGGAAAATTGAATGAAATGCTAATTAACATAAGCTCTGGCTCTGGAATTCACATAAATAACGAGGTATTGGTGATAGTAGGAGCTTCTGTTACTGTCCACGGAATTAGTTCTTTATGTTTGCGCATAATGGCTTTGGCCAAAAGAGAAAAAAAGTTGAGGGAATGAGAAAAGAACCATTCAGAACTGACGCAACCCAAACTCGCAACTCTGATCGCTTTACAGTGCAGCGCAGTGAAACCGATCAAGAAATATAGTGTCATGGGATTTGCTCAGATTTTTTGATGGGCAAACAAACCCCTTCCAAAATGCTTGATTTTGCAAATCTTGGCCAGACATGTCGAGCTTAAACACATTTAGAATTTGAAGGAAATTATGGATTTAGTGCTAATAAATTTCAATCGCGTATTGTAAAGAAAACTGGTTCTGCCTCGGCTATCCTTGTCTACGTTTGAACCCAGTCTGTAAAAGATAATAGAAATGTTTAGTGCTGAACATTTACCATGCCCGAAATATGGAACTCTGTTGAAATTTCAGTAAGAAAAAAATTTCGGTTGTTTACTTCCAATGTGAATGATACCATGGTAGGAAAATGTACAAGATTGCCCAATTCATAACATGCCATCTGCAAATTATTGTAAATAAATGTTCTAAAAATTCGCTGTCAGTCCGAGTTTCAAACAACAATTTCTAGAAACGTTTCGACTAGGGCACGATTAGCGAAGAAATAAAATGCAGAATAGGAAAAAAGAACATTGAAAAGAAGATCTAGACTAGATCCCGCAAAGAACCCGTCGTCGAGTGGAAAGACCGATAAAAAATTGGAGATGAACATGGTAACAGAAGCATCATCAACTTGAAGATCATATAGAGAACTAAATGCCATCGCATAAAACAAGTTACGATGAAGAGCCATTGTTGTGGGAAAATATAAGTACACAATTTATTTTAATTTTAGTTAAAGTTAACATTTATTGGTGACGGTATGGCTTGGATACTTACTGCTAGCTGGCTCGGCTTCACTGCTACGTGAGGTCTCATAGGTAAATTTCCTAATCTCATTGAACAAGGAGAATGTTGTGATTTTGAGAACACGTTAACAAAAATTGCTTCAAATTCTTTTGTATGTACATATATATAAAGGATGATGTACAATGTAATGCATTTGTAACAAGTACCTGAGAGTCATTATACTCTTCTAAAAAGTGATCATTGATGCTGAATCGTTTAAAATAACTATAGTACCGTTCTTCTTAAGAGTACTGAATATTTAGTCCTTATTGCAGATTAATTATTGAATCTCAAACAGCCAGTGTAGCTGGTACATAGAGGATTAAAACGTAGATAAGCCTTATTAGATCACAGCTATCATCACTGGAGGCTGAGTTCAAGCTTGCAAGAGAGGTCGGGCATTTTATTTATTATAAAAAATAAAAATAGGAATAATGAGACTCAATTAACAGAAATTCAGTATAAAACTATTGCTGTTGATAGTACTCGATTCTAGATTTGAATGTCCCTTTCATAATTCTCACACCCTACTTCCCCCTTCCAATTTAAGCCATGAAAATTTATCAAAGGGAAACTCCCCGGCACTTTGATTTTATAAAATATATATAACGCACTGATTAGGGGAACTAATATAAGCATAATTCCAAATAAAAGCTTTTTCAAACTACCCTACCAACTGTTGGCAGCCTAATGAATAGTGTTAAGCGATTTTATAGTCATAAACAACTTCCCTCACTTAAACATAATTTTAGATATGTCGAATGGTCTCTTCATAATCCCAAAGATGATGAATATAAATTCAATGAAATCGCTAATGTAGAAGATTTCATTAAAATTGCTCAGGAGGAGAATCTTTATGTAATCTTAAGGCCAGGACCATATATTTGTGCAGAACGAGATAATGTAAGTGACGCAATCAGAGTCATACTAGGTCTATTCGAAGATGACTCCAAGTAAATTTACAGATTACCCTAACAGAGAACAGACCTATTATGATTGTAATATTTCAGAAGATTTTATTAATATTTTATAACCATTCCAAACAGGGTGGTCATCCATATTGGCTATTTAGAAAATATCCAAACATTAAGCCTCGAACAAGTGATCCTGATTATAAGCGTGAAGTTTCGAAATGGTATTCAGTGTTAATGCCGATGTTAAAAAAATATTTTTATGGCAATGGTGGACCTATAATTATGGTGCAGGTAATGTGATTCATTTTAATTTTATTATAAATAGAAGAGATGAATATTATTCTTGTCTAAAATCAAATTTTGTATAGTACAGGTCGAAAATGAATATGGAGCATACTCAGCAGGTGAAAAAAGCTATCTAGAATGGTTGCGCGATGAAACAGAAAAGTATGTCCAACACAAAGCGCTCTTATTTACAACAGATATTCCAGACAAAAACTTTGCTCGTGGCACTATTGAGAATGTTTTTGCTACTGTAGACTTTGGTATTGATAAAGGTTGGTAAACAGCTTTAAGAGAATTGCAAAAAAAAAAAACAAAAAAAAAATCAAATTGGAATTAACTTGACTCATGCAACATACACATCAATTAATTAAAATATTTCATTTCTATGAACATTTCAGCTGATGAAATGGATAAAATATGGAAAACTCTTCGCACAGTTCAATCAACTGGACCACTAGTGAATTCTGAATTTTATCCCGGGTGGTTAACACATTGGCAAGAAGAGAATCAGAGAAGAGATGCTGACAAGGTCGCTGAAACTTTAAGGTAAGAATTTCAATATTAGCGGCCATATGTACATAAAACAACTTTCTGGAACCCTGATACTAAAATGATTGAATCTGTTCACATGCGTACATTTTAATTTTACACACAAACGAAATTAGACAACGACGATGTTGTTGAGAGCAACCAGAACCAGAATTTGTCCATATGAAAAGTATGTACAAAATTCAAAGTATGTTCACATTGAAGAATCCGCACAGCACTGTACAGCGCAGCACCTTTCAATTTCGCTGGTTGAATAATGAATGAATTTACCGCACTATCTCGGGCTTTAAGAACTTGAGCGCCGAATTTTTCCAAGCTTTCATACGGTTGTAAAATTTCTGATCGCCTATTCGAAAGTTATTCCGCGCAAACTTGTTCGAATTCCTAGGAACATATTTTCGACACAAGTTGTCGTTGGATATTCAGAAAATTTTGTTCAAAGAGTATATGGTAAAGTCTTTGCTCCCGCGCAAATTTCTTACAAACGACATTTACAATTGTTATGATAGCCTGATACTTCGTACTTCTGCTTTTTTTGCTAGTAATGTGTCCACCCTGAAAAAGCTTGGAATGGTTAAAAAAAAGACAAAAGATTTTTATTTTTTTTTCATTTTTAGTAATTTTAAAGAAATAAATTTCACGAATTACGCAAGCAGTTGGGAATTTAATATTTAGGTAATAATTCGATTAGATTAGATTGTATGCAACAATTTAACTAGGAGGAAAAAATTATAATTTTGTCAATTTGATGAATGAATGAATTAATTAATTGTCTGTTGTATGTCGCCCTCTGTTTTGATAATATGCAAACTAGATCGTTTTCCGGATTTGTGTCGGACGTAAAACATTTTAATAACCATTTTTATAGGTACATTCGAAGAATTTTTGGTACATCAAAGCATCTGCGGGTTTAGGGCTCCATTCCTAAAAAAAAAAAGCAAAAAAAACTTGTGTCTGTCCGTCGGTTTATCACAGACATTTTTCTCGAAAACTACGTGACGTTGAAAAATTTGGCAAAATGTTAGGTCTTTGTCACGTGGATATATTTCGAGAGTCAACTATTATGAAATAGAAATATTTATTTTTTCTATTAAAGATTATAGGGACGAATTGGCCCCCCTCGAAAAGTTTTTTATGTATGTACTTGTTAGAATCGGTCAAGATATTTTTTATTTTTTTTAGTAAATAGATTTGACGAATTGGACACTTAACAAAAAGACATTTGGCAAATGGTTACTTGTCATTTTTAATTTCCGCAAACTGTAATAAATAGGTTTGTGGTAGTATCCATTTTAAAAATAATTCTTTGTCAATTAAAAAACCAACATTAACATTATATCCTGCATCGAAGAAAGGTGAAAGAATAAAATTTATTTTTGTTAACTACATGTAGTAACAATATTTTAATTTTTATTTAATTCTTTTCAAAAATCTATGTGTAAAAAAAAAAAAAAACTTAGCATATAATTTTTCGTCTTTTTGTAAAATTGAAGAAATTATTTTAATTTTAGATAAATTCGTCGCTAGTACGTTTAGAAACTGGACTTCATTAAATTAACTTTTTTTTTTTTTGATAATATTCTTTTTACTTTTACGTCATTTCGTATTTTTTCTTTTTACCTTTACGTCATTTCGTATCTTGTCCTCTTTGATGCAAGCGATGCACCTGTTTGTAATTTTTCGATTCGAATTTTTACGAATAATATCTCTTTACGGAATTCCTCCAATAACCTATAAACACCAACTTGCTCTGCATCAATGACCTTATGAATCCCGATGATGTCAAGATTCGACATAATTTTGAATTCTCGGAATGTTGGCTTGATCTAAGTCAAACCAGCTCCAAGAATTAAGTAGAGTATAAGGCTCCTTTATTTGATGATCAATATATATATTTTATTTTGAACCAATCAGCAACCCTTTTCCCATACCTACTCATCAAGACTTTTATATTACTTTTCGAAATATTTTGAGATTTCGGATGTTGAAGTGAGAATAAAGTTAGCGATTTCATCGAAAAACGTGCATTTGCTCGAAATATCCGTTTTATAAATTGCGAATTTCCCATTTGTTAAAAGTCTATTTTGTTCCATCTCTTGCTAAAGGGGTTTTTTGCAATATTTGTTTTTATTAAACAGTCATTTGATCAAGTGGCATTAGGTCACAGTGTCGTATACTAAAATGCAAGCGGAAGACGATCGGATACCGTTATGAAAACATATACCGAAAAGTTCGAAAAAAACACCATTCCCCCTGATTTTCTAGGTTTCTAAAGCTAAAATGTTGATAATACCGACAACTATGACAGGTACACACTGATTGTAGTCAGTGACTAAAAAATCATTTGACTTTGCTCGTGTCACGCTACAGAGTTCGGTACTGCAGGTCAGCAACTAAAAAATGAGAAGCGAGTTGACGACTGGCAACTGCCTAAATTGAACCGACATTTGTGTTGAGTGTGCATCAGCAACGTTAATATAATCAGTTGGGTATAACTGATCACTGGAAAATGATTTTGTTGAAGGAAAATTTTCTTACCGCAGTTTGATTAAAAGACTTCTACTGGCAAAGTTTTCCTGAAGTTTGTGTCCTTTTAGAGTCCCGTACCTCAAAAGGAAACAAAACGAAACCCTTAGAAGATAGCTCTTGCGACCATCTGTTTGTCTGTCACACACATTTTTGCCGAAAATGACGTGACTTGACTTGACGTGACTTGAAATTTGGCAGAATGTTAGGTCTTTGTGACGCACAAATATTTTAAATATTATGATTTTTTTTTTTTTATTAGGGTAAGTTGGGCCTCTTCATTAACTTTTTTTTTGTATCGTTTGAAAGGGCTCCTTTCAAGGATTCTAAAATTTGATGGTGACTTGATTTTAGAAATATAAGCCTAGTATCGAGTTCGGGCAAAGTAAAATCAAATGCGATCTCAAAATATTTCACATTAAAATAGCTGGTAAAATTTTGACGTATGATAATTTGGAGTAAACAAATTTTCATAGAAATAGGAGTATAAAAATTTTACTAGGCTTCGTGCATTAAAATGGCTAGCAAAATGTGTGGAGATTTTATAGTGCCACCTATTTTATAAAAAGAGAACCTTAAGTTTTTATCAGCAAACTCCGTCCTATACTATAGTAAAATCATCAGTAAAATTTTTGTTTGCGATTTTACCCGCGCTAACATTTCTATGGAAATGTCACATTTTACCCGAACTCGACACCGCAAAATGTGCGACTTATAGTTGCTGATTTTTTTATTTTCTAAGATAACTAAGACCAACCCTTATAAGATTACTCTGGCGTGTCCATCTGTTTGAATATGATTAAAATTTGATAATACAGAGTAGTGTATAAAACATATGAAATATAGAGCCGAACTAGATGGGAAACACAATAGTCAATAACGTACATAATCCAGAATAATGTGGAACAATGTATTAATTTTCCAGTTATAACAACTAAATTTGGATTAAATTTAATAAAATAAGTAAAAAACGAGTTTTCAAACAAAACTGAGGCCAATCCGCATGAAAAAGTAAAAAATAAACTTTTCTTCACACACAGAGGTGGACTCAGATTTTTTGATTGGGACATTTCTCTTGAATATTCTTTCTCTTCATGAATCAAATCAGTTATTACCTCTGATTGATCATACTGAAATATATCGGTGATTGTCAGCGAATAAAATCTGAGTCCACCTCTGTGTGTGAAGAAAAGTTTATTTTCTACTTTTTTACTTATTTTATTTTCTGCCTTTTTCACGTTAACTAAATTGTTATTACGTGCTGCGTGGAGATATTTTAAAACAATTTTATGACGGCTGAAAAGACACTGATTTACTGAATTTTCCCGATTTTCCATGTTTTCCACAGACTTTTCCTATTACTATGAAATTTTTTTTAAAAATTTACATGAATTTTCCTCGATTTTTCATGCAAGTTTTCATGATTGTTGAAGAGAAAGTATTGATGCCAGTAGGACGGAAAAAAATCATTCCGCATAATTTAGAGAACTTTTTTACCGGAAAATTTTCCGGAAAAGTCGAAAAATTCCGGAAATTTTTTTCGGAAAAATGGGAAAACTACATTTTTCCTGAAACGGAATTATCACTAATCAAATTTGTACCAAGTTTTCAAATGATTTTTCCCGATTTTCCAGATTTTCCATGGAAATTTCCGGTTCAAATTTTAATAGATTCAATTGTCACACGACATGAACCTGTGTGCAAAATTTCAGCTCGCTGTGATGACGAAAAGTGGGTATACGAGAGTGTCGAAAATAGTAAAAAAGAAATATATAAATAGACAAATTCGTGTACGAGTTAAAGGGAATGGCTGGCCTCAAAAATACTTAAATTCGGTCGGAGCGATTGATCATTGATAAGGTTCTGGTACGGAATCCTGATTGTGCGAGCACGACTCACTCTTGAGTGTTGACCAAATATTTTCATATTTTTCACTTACAAATTCATCAAAGTTTTCCTTAGATATTCTGTAATGCATTTGAAGTAGTACTATGTGTTCCAAATCTTTAAGCACGTTAAAGCAGTTTAATATCATCCGTTTTGCAATGGATGGATTCTGCCATATCCTTCCTCTTCCGCTTAATCATCAGATAATTATTACAGGATTTATTTTTCTCATTACAATTTTTCAATCCGTTACCTAGTTTTTAACAACTGTTTTAACAAACATGGAAACTCTACTCCTTGACTCGAGTATATTGAAGATGCTGCAGTATGCACACATGCAATGATAGTCAATCAGCAACGAATAAAAATCAGTGACAACTCAAAAGACCAGTCACTGACTGGATAATCAATTGACACATCCAGTGTATGGTAGGCTAATAAGACCAACTCTTATAAGATCACTCTTTGGTTCGTCTGTTTGAATATTATTGAACTTTTACAATACAGTAATTTTCAAAACAAATAAAATATAGAGCTAACCAATCGGGGGAAACACAATAATTGATAGTTGGCAAAATTCAATCATTTTTCAGTTAGCACAGGATAAATTTGGATTAGATCTAAATTTAATTCGGTCGATCGATGGTTCATTGATATGTTCTGGTACGAAACCTTGATTGCGTGAGCCCGACTTCCTCTTGGCCGGGGTTTCAATATACGATGTACGTAAAAAATTGAAATTTTCGAAAAATTCGGTAAAACTAATTAAAGAAAAGAGGGTCAGAAATCTTTCAAATAAGATAAGCGTATACCATTAAATAAAGAAACATATACAAATATAATGCTGAAGAAAATCGCAGGCAAGTATAACGCAGATTAACAAACTAGAATTATTACAGCCCAGCAGTCAAATTAACTGGTTTTACAATTTTATTTCAAAATTCAAAATTTATTTTTTTTTTTTTTATGAAATTATGTCATGACTTTTGCAGCGATAACTACATCCTCGTAAAGAAATTGTAGGAATCATTATGAATTTTCTTTTTCTTTGTTACATTCAAAATCAAAATGATTTTGTATCGTACATATGCCAACATATCTCAGGAGAACTGCTAAAATATAAAAGGATCTTCAATCTTTTTACCAAGCTTAACTATTTCGTTTTGTACAGCATCACATACGTTTTTGGAATTGCTTTTCGCCTCCAATCGGCAACCAACAGCACAGCTGTAGAAAGCAGATCCATGCAAAATAATAAATAAATTATTTTCGTAGAATTCAAGCAGAAAGCTGGTAAATTTTAGTAGAATTAAAACAGAATGGAATATCTTGTGGCAATATCTAATTATCTACCTGCTTTCAGCAATTTTTCAGAGCTCCCTCCCTTTATCCCGACCGTACTGCCCTTCTCACTTTGGAGTAGAAAATTAACTCTGAACTGAATTTCCTTCTATAATATGTTTCAGTATGATGGTGATAATTATCAGGAAAATTTCTGGATCCATCATGTTGAAAATACGAAAATAACATATTCATTCGAAAATCTTTTGTCGTTCATTTAGCAGAAAGTGTAGGAAGACGAAAGTACAAAATCATCAAAATTAAATTGTTGCAGAAATGCAACATACTTCACTCACATAATTCTCTTATGAAATATCCATCATCATCTATTATATTCAGCCTCACTAATTTTTCCAGTACAGTACAAGAATCAACCTTCTATTCACTTTCCCAAACAAGCAAATATGGGTCAATTTGAGAAATTGTTCAGGATGCAGTCCTAAATTTTCATGCAACTGATGAAACTCTATTTCATATGATTGCTGGATAAGTTTAATGGATGCATCTAATGCTTCTGAGTTTTTTTCTTATCTCCATCCTACATTTAAATTAAAAAACAACATAAGTTCCTCATAAGAAAACTTTAAGAAGTCCATAACATTAAAATATGCTTGTTATAATTTAATACTCCTAAAAAAATATAACCAATTTGTACAAAATTTCCTACTTCACTATTATATTACTGAGGAAATTAGTCAGAAATTTTCAGAGTCTGAATTCATACTCATGTAACATAAGACTTAAAGAAATTTATGAAATGTTGAGCTATTTGCTGTCCGTTGGGAACATGGGGCCAGACTACTTTAGTCTTACAAAAACCTAATCTATTTTTCCATGTTCTTATTAATCCAGTCCATCATCTCTTGCCACTTTCTTGCTGGAGTCTTTAGCACATTTTAGGTGTCCCTTTCCATTTTAGCTATTTGAAAACTTTATGTTCCACTAGCAGCTTCGAAAGATATTTTCTTGCAAAAATCCTTAAAAAATTTAATTATTTTGAAATTACATTAACGATTATTTTTCTATTTTTGTTTTTCAGTAAAATGCTGGCAGCTGATGCAAACGTAAATTTCTATATGTTCTTTGGTGGAACGAATTTTGGATTTACAGCAGGTGCAAATGACTGGGGCTATGGTAAATATAAGCCTGATATTACATCCTATGATTATGATGCTGTTATGGATGAGGCTGGAGACGTAACCTTGAAATACTTCAAAGTACGAGATATAATAAAAAACTATATGATCCTCCCAAATATATCAGAGCCAGAAAAATCTCCCAAAATGGCATTGGAACCAGTTAGCCTAAGACCAATTTTATTGCTTTTATCAGATGCTGGACGTAAAATGCTTGGAACTAAGACTATTAGTAACGACCGTCCACAAACATTTGAAGAACTTGATCAATTCTCAGGAATTGTTTTGTATGAAACTGATCTTCCTGACCTTAAAGTGGATCCTGGTTTATTAACAGTTAATCAGATTCATGATCGGGCTCTAGTATACATAGACACAAATTTTATTGGAACTCTTTCGAGAGAAAATGCTATAAAATCGTTGCCAATTAGTGCTGGATTTGGAAAGAAACTTCAATTGATTGTTGAAAATCAGGGACGCGTCAATTTTAATACTATGAATGATACTAAGGGAATTCTGGGTGATGTGACTATTCAGCAAAGTAATGATGAGCAAGAGGATATTTTGAACTGGACATCTATATCAATGCCATTAGACTACGCACAACTGGAGAGAATTGTTAAGGATCATATGAAAGATTTAGTACCTTTAGAGCCTAAGGGTCTTCTTTTGGAAGGTCCTGCCATATTTTACGGACAATTCACTATAAAAACTGATGATATACATGACACTTACTTAGATTCAACTGGCTGGGGTAAGGGAATAATTTATGTTAATGGTTTTAATTTAGGAAGATATTGGCCTCTTGTTGGGCCTCAAATAACACTTTATTTGCCAAAGGACATACTTAAACAAGGACACAATGAAGTGGTCATACTAGAGCTTCAAAGAGCTCCGATAAGTCGTCAAATTAAATTTACAATTGCTCCTAAGCTAGATGGTAATAGTTCATAAGTGGTGTAATAATAAGACAATTATAAATATAAGCAAACTACACATTTGTATTATTTTATGTATGTATTCATATATATTATTATGTTTTTGTAGATATAATATAACTAGAAATAATCATGGAAATTATGTTGGACCTACAACAAGAGTTCGTCCATTTACTGCATACGAATTCTTTGCATACACCTACTCTTGTGTAACTCTTGTGTAAAAAGATAAATGGAAAAAATATCTTGAAATATATTCAATATAAAAAAAATATTTTCCTCACATTTAATAAAGCAAAACTATTATCAATTTCCAGTCAGCTATCTATCACGTATAGTTGCAATATTTATTGACTCCTTAAGTGTAGAATTTATCTTAGATCTGCAAGAAAGATTATAGATAACCGCCATAAACCCCTAGAGATATTTTTGTTTTGTTTTGCTTTAAGTCCAGAAATAACGACAACAAAATTTTGAATGCAAAGTAAAAAATCTAAAAAGAATTCTTGCAAAAACAGGTCTTTTGATAAGATATTGGAAAGTAAAGATCTTATAATATGGTTATTCTTGAATCTCCCCATCCCCCTTTTGTATATGTAGAATGGAAAGATAATCAAAGGAACTTGAAAGTTTTTATTTATTGATCGACAAAAGAAATTATTTACGAGTCTCTTGAACTTCTTTTGCCAGCAGCTGTGCTTTCCATGACTGAACGGTATTTTTATTAAAGACCTGTTAAGATTAAAGCACTCTTGACTTTTTTTTTTAATTATTAATGAAATCTTAAAGTGTGAATATATTTTTATTTTTTAGTTCAACAGGTTTGCAGTGTTGTCATTGATAGGAAGAGGTCAAAATACTACACAAATACTTCTCAATCTCAAATCTCTTATAATTATCCATACGATAAATTTTGAGGTTGATTATGATAAAAAAAGATCGATGATAAAAAACTCTCTAGAGATACAAATCCATCTAATTTTAGCTATTCAAAATTAATCAATAATATCGTCCTTGGTGAGTTGTTTGTTATTAAAGTAGCCTATAGGTACTCACAAAGAGGATGGGGCAGCTACGAAGAAAATAGATTTATTCTATTGTGCATTCAGGCCTACCATGAATTCTGAAAGAGGACACATTTAGAAAAAAAAAGTAAACCTCAGCATTTAAATTTGCACGTGATTATTTCTATTGAATGGAAATATCAAAAGTAATTCAGCATTAAATTCAACTTCAGAAGAAATTCCCATCCTTCATAGGAAAATGCTTGTTTTTCTATTATCTACGTGGAAAATTTCTTTGGGTAGCCAATAATCTGGCATCTCTTTAATTAATTTGTTTACGTAATTGAAATGAAGCCAGTTTTGATATTCCGCGTGTGTACACTCCACATCAAAATGATAAAACACTCATATAGAGTTTTTTATTTTTCGAAATTTCTAGGACGTAAAGGAAGAAAAACAAGTTATATAAAGGATGCTTCAAATATATAGGACAGCTTGTATATACCAGCAGTTGGACGTATTTGTTGTACAAAGTTTGTTAGTGCGGGATATGCTTAGAATCTACGAATGCAACTAAATTGAGAACAATATTAGTATGGATGGATTGGAGACAGAGGTTGAGATCCCTAGAATCTCTTTAAATCTAAGTCACTACTACGTTCATCCTAAGATTTACGAGACATTGCTTATAAATGCCAACCGGACGATCAAAAAAAAATTGGATCTGACTCCCAACCCTCTCTTTCCGCTTCATGCAGTTCTAGTTCATTTAGGAGATGTGAGTTAAGTAATCTGTAATGCTTAACTGCATACAGGATTGTCAATAAGTTCCATACCTCATAGGTGACGCCTGAGAGAGGAGTGCCCAGTGAGTATGAGCACAAGATTTCTCAGGGCTGGCTTGCTTAGTTCGAATAGCTTTTATGGTGATATTTCTTTTGTTATTCTATCTATGGGGTCATCTAAGCAAATACAACTGTGTTAGTAGTTGGTCCAAGACACATCGTGAGAGGTAAGGTGTTTTGGTGCAATAACGATTGTGGAAAGGGGTACCTTCCAAAACGGAGTAAATTCGTCCGCATTTTCTTTTTCACTTATACAAATTTAGAGGTTGTAAAGGGATTTGACCTTAGCTTGACTGTTCTGTTCTCTGGAGAACAACGACACTAAAAGATTCCTGTATTTTATTGGCATTAGTTAATGAATTGTGGTGGTAAAATGGCTCGTTGTAAAACACTGAAAAAAAAATTAGAACTTTAGTTTTGTGTGGTAATCTGACTGACTAAAAGATCCCGGGATTACGGGAAAAAGAAGAATCCGGGTAGATCAAGTAGTGATTTAAATGTTAATGAGAAACGTGCTATATTACAAGCTGCGTCGAATGACGAATTGCACAGGAAGCTGGTGTTAAAAAAAAACAATAATAACTAAGCAAAAAAAAACACTGGTCAGGAAACCACCATTAATCAAAAAGAATTTGAAGCAATTGAAGTTTGCTCGAAAGCACACAAAATAGAAAAAAAAGGTCAAGAAATATGATCTTTACGGATGAGTGGGAAAAAATTCACTTTGCATGAATATGCCGGATAGTCTTAGTAAATTCGCGATATGAGAATAATTCGCCTTATCGAAGATCACAGACAAATAGGAGGTGGAAATTTTATGATGAAGGTAGAAAAGTATATCTACTTTTTGGATGGTAATATGAAATATCCAAATTATAAAAAACTTAGGTACTGATGATTAGATCAGGACACAAGCTTTGAGAATTTGTGGAGAAAGTTCTGTTTCCCAACAGAGATTATTTTTTAATATTTATTGGACGGCAAAGTACCAAGATTTTACAATCTTTTTACTACGAAAGAGTTTCGGAAGTAAAATAATAAATAAAAAATGAAATTGAAAAAGAGTAAAAAATAAAAAACCAACTAAAATTAAGCAAAATAACAATAAACAACAACAAATAACAACAAAACAAAAAAAAAAGATAATTCTGCTAAAATAAAAATATTTATTTTTTTCAGAAAGCATTAAAAATGAAAAAGAAAATTGATGAAAATCAAAAATTAAATAATAAGAAAGGAGACTCAAATTAGTAAATTATAGCTAAAATACACAAAATAAAACATAATTCAAAAATTATAAAAAATTTTAAAGTATAAAAATTAAAAATAATGAAAGTCATAACTTTGGGGGAAAATAGAGGCAGATTGAATAAGAGATTTCCATAACTAATTTTTGAAAATGAGGTATTATCACATTCTGATTACATTCCGAAGCTATGTAGTGTGTGCTGGAAGAATTCGCGCAGAAAATACTGTTTGCTTGTACGTAATAGATTATAAAAGTGCTTGACATTTTGTGTGATAAAGTAAAACAGGATCGAGCCTACGAAGTCCATATATGAAGTGAATAAAATCCTTAAGTGTAATTTCCGTGCTTCGAAGACAAACTCTATTGAGTCTAGGGTAAATTAAGCTGCCAAAAGTAAAATAAGGTAGAAAAATGCAGCACATACAGCTCGAATTGTAATTTACTCTTACTTTAGAATGGTCATCAAAATCCCCGGATTGAAGTATTATAGAGAATGCTTGTGGTAGAATGGAAGGTAATGCCTAAAAACTATATTAATAATTTAGATAAAAGTCTAAAAGGGTAATTTAGAAACAATAAAGATCAACATATTACTAAAAGAAATTGAACATTGGGAAAAATCTGTTGAAAAGGATAATGGCTGTGTACAACAACAAATTTTATATTCTAAAGAATTAATTTTAGTAATTTTTGATAGTGAAGGATTTGGAAAGAATAAATATATATAGAAAAGCCAAGACGCAGACGAATCCCAGTATGCTTTGTTTTATAATAAAACTTATATTTAAAAAATAAAAAAATAATAAAAAATAAAAAAATAAATAAAAGAATAAAAGAAAATTGAAAATATTAAAATAAATGAATAAAAAAAAAAAAAAATTGCAAACTTAAGGGAGAATCAAGTCCTAAGAACGTGCAACTTTAGCTAGTTATAAATCTAAAAAATAAAACAGGGCCTTCTGCCAGAATGAATCCATACCCACTTTCACGTCAATTTTTCCATTATTTCCATTTTTCATTATAAATTTTGTTGTCCACTTATATTAATTATATGTAATATTCATCTCAATTATTCTACATTAAAACAATTGTTTTTTTGATTGATTCAAATTAAATAAAGTACAAAGAAAAAATGACAATATCAACAGCTTCTACATATGTATGTAAATATGTATGTACAATACGTATATAAAAATAAATTCAATGCCAAAATTCCGAAGCGATGTAAACGGACAAGCACATTTTCCGTCTGGGAAAAGTCTTCATTTGATCTACCATATACATGTACTGTTTTACTATTTTAATTCCATTTGATCAACGTACCAATTTAATTTGGTGAACACAAACGGGAACATTTTTCGTTTTCATTCTGGTAAAGTTTTTACACATATATGCATAAGGCTTGAGATAGGAAACAGAATTCCGTTTCAGCAGCATATGCTAGCCTTAAGTCAAAACACATTCTTCTACATTCTTCTATTCGAGGGAACAATAAAATATATAAAAAAAAAACTTTTAAAATAAATAACTTTTTTAAATAAATTGCACTAAAAAGTAAAAAATAGTTTTTTCTTTTCTGAGTGATATACACAAGAAAAGTTTAATTGTAAAATAAGAAATAATCCTACATCTTAAAAGTTTGGGCATGAGTTGCAGTTAGACAATTGTGATTATAGTTATGGATACCCAAACTTTTAAGATTTAATCTGAGATTTCTTATTTTGTAATTAAACTTTTCTTGTGTATATCGATGAGAAAGAAAAAGCTATTTTTTACTTTTTAGTGCATTTTATTTACAAAAGTTATTTGTTTTATAAGTTTTTTTAATATATTTTATTTTCTACTTTTTATTCATACTCTCAAAAATAGACTCTCGAAACTCGACTCTCGAAAATCGTGTATTTCGAAACTCGATTCACGAATCTCGTCTCTTGAAACTCGACTGTCGAAAACTACTCAAAATTGTTGTAGTTGTCTGTTATTTTTCTTGCGGAAATTTCTAAATACTGTTGCAAGGATTTTCATCAAAAGCTTCATGCTTGAAATAAATACGTGACGTTTCCTTTTTGCTAACCGAATCGTCTCAGGCGACTGAATTTTTATCGAGAATAGTCGCGAGTGTATTTAGGTTAATTATTTTTCTTTTAACACAAATAATTTTTCTAACCTTTCTTTTTATATTCGCGTTTTTATTTAATTTCATTTTATTGGGTGTTCCCAATTTTTATTTTTTTCAAATTTTTCCAAGCTAATTTAATTTGGTTCTTAAAATCTGTCCACTATGGTCTTAGATTCCAGGATATGTGAAGATTTCTGTATATGTATATCTTTTCATTGGTTATTTATGATATGTAGAAGAAAAATCTATCAACAGTATTCTTTTTAAATAAGGCAACGTGCGATAGAAAAGGACAAGTGAGATCTATTGGAAATGTACTTTTTAAGATACAGGGTGTTTTGTGAAAGAATAGCATAATTGCATAATCATCCTGTATCTCCCAAACGATTGATGTGAACTCCTCCCCCCCTCCTACCATACAATTTTTTGTTCGTCTAGGTGAGTACTATCATCTCTTGCTCTATGGACCACTTAGACGGAAACACTCTTGTATACAAAGATATTTTTGAAATATCTTCAGAAAGGCTTCAAGAATACTACGATGGACATAAACCAGATAAATCGACAAAGTACGTTACTTTAAACTGCATTGTACCTACAAATAACGAAATAATAAACAACCAAAGATAGATAAAGTGTTTTTTATGAAATATGTAGAGCTTGCTTTCCAAAAGTCATCATATCCTTAAACTTGCATCCCAGATCTCACTTTATTACGTTCCGAATCTCTTCTTTTTCAATAAACGATTTCCTTTTAATTTTCCTGATCATCCTTGATACTCCTCAAAAATTTCACATTCCAATTTCATTCCCAATTACAAGCGAAGTCAAATTTTCGTGAAACACGCGCTCTTCACGCCCGGAAAAACAACTTGTATTTGAATTGAAAATTATGCAGAAAACCACTTTTATTCAATGATCTCCTAAAATAGTAAAATCTAAAATTTCATCATAAAGAACTGTTTATGCAAACATATCTAGCAAAGATTAACCTTCAAACTCTAATGAAATTGAAAAGCAAAAAGCACGAAAGACATGCCCCAATTTAATTTATAACTCATTTCCTCTGTCGGTGTACGTAAGTAGTATGTATGCATGTACCTAAGCCAACTATATCGTTTCGCATTTATACTTTTACAAAGTTCTTCATGCCATCCTAGATGCGACTTCTTTCTTTCAACAAATAGACCGGAAATGGATTCAATGTAGAAAATTGAATTCAGTTGAGCAAATTAATGTTGCAAATGAGCAAGAAGTGTATTTCCACCGTGTCGTCAGTCAGTACCTACCTGACTATATCGTCTTAAGAAAAACGAGGTCGGATCGGAAGAGCTTAAAGCGGTCTAGAATAAACAAATTTGAATGCTTTATATAAACACAGTAATTACGAAGATCTTCAACACGTGAAGCGAAAATGATTAGATGGATCTTCTTCGTATTAATTAAATCCTATGGGGTATGACCATAGCGCCGCCAGTTCTATATACCGATGAGCTCTTTACTTTGCTCTTCTAGTGCAAAAAGTGTCAAAAGACGAACACAAATTACTAGTAAGACAGGGTTGATGGATGACAACAGTTTTTTTTTGTAGTTAACAGAAGAAACAACAATCTCTTCGGAGTCCAATACTAATGCAGAAAATTGAAAAACAAACTTGAGAAAATTTCACTTAATTTTAAATACTTTCAGTTCCCTGCAAGTGCATAACTTGCCATGATAAGAGCATAAGAAGAAAAGTGTGTTTTACTTTCCAAACTGTTCTCATATATACATAGCACAGGTATTAGATTATGTTTAGATCTTTAGATGTCCACCTGCTGCAAAGGACTAGTAGGTTAGAATTTGTGATGCTCCCAGCACCTGTGTGGTTACTTAACATAGTTTTAGCATATAGAAAATGTTATCTTCCCATTCCAGTCCTGAGGAAAGCTTAACTAAATGTTTGATGTCTGTCTAGTCTGACTCGAAAGTTCTGAGAAAGAAAGGCGCCAAAAAAAATGAATATAACAACGATAAGTTTTCACTAGTAAGCTTCAGTTTGTAGCGTGTGCTAGAGCAAGTCGGTTCGTGTTAAAAGCTGTGTCGGTTCAAATATATGCTTTAAGTGCTGGTTAGGTGAACGGTTCTAATTGGTGAACTTTTTTGCGTGCATTCGCTGTTATTCCCGGGCTAATTTATTATTAATTAGTTGGGTTCCTGTAAAAAAAAAAAAAAAAGAGAACTAAATAGCAAAAAATTCGCTAATCGAGTTTTAATCTTTTATATACAACTGATGCTACTTGAAAAACTCTTCGTGCCACGTGAAATGTGATACAAATCTACTTATTCGAAACAAAACGCTCTTAACATCTCTAAATCCTTAGAGACGACAAAAACGAATAAATTTGAAGCACTTAACTAGTGCAGGACTATATTGATTGCTACAGTAATATAATACTTTGTACATTCGATGATAATCGTTTCGGTTGCGTTAGAAAAACACTAGACTTGGCAAAAATTTCAGGTAATTTGATACTCACTCACTAATCCAATATATTTGGGGTTTTAAGTAGTTACATATGTAGATATGTATGTATGTCCAAATCTAACGTTGAGTACAATATTTTTTAAAGATTTAAAGTTGAAGAACCTCATTGAATATTGATTTTGAATTTAATTTTCAACAGCTGTTTTACAACTGAGAGATTTTTTGTAAATTTTTCAAGACTTTTGAATTTTTTTTTTGTATACTGCACCCAGTTTGAAAATAGCTATAGGTCCTACTAATATTAGAGATAAGTCCAGCAGTCATCCTAATGATGAATTGGATTAATTCTCGAAAAAAAAACAAACAAGCAGTTATGAACTAATAAAATAGGTAAACTGAAGCTATTTTAAATATGGACAGGTTTTATGTGTTTTTTATTTGTTTCTTTTACCAAAGGTCAATCCTCTTTAGACAATTATTATAAATAGTTTAAGATTTGTGATCGAAATTTATTCATTATTTAAAACAGAGCTTTGTGAGAAATATTTACGGAAATAACTCTAAGGAATGGAGTGGATGAATTGTTAACCCCATTTCTATATATTCAAATTGATTGATTTGTTGGATAATGTCATTTTACACTCATACATTATATTTATTAAAAAGGAGTCAACAAAAATTAAGAAGTATTTGAAAAAGTTCTTTCACGTATTATATATTATTGTAATATCCTCGTTCGTGGCAGGTGGGCAAAAGATCCCAAGGCGGCACATTATACTAACCTGCTAAGTAGAAGAAGCTATAGAAGTACACAGGAAACTAGGTATGAGGAAATAACGCAGGGTCGTGTTGAGGTGAGATTGGAGCCCACGACCCGTGTGATGGTTGTCAGCACGCTTACCAACCGAGCTACCGAGGCCATCCCTACATTATATTAAAAAAATAACTAATAATAAAACAATCTAATGAGAGTCGCTTAAAATTGTAACAACGAAATTGTGGAAAAATATTCTGAAGAATTATAAATTTGAAAATCAAAAATCAGTAATTTGTTTTTTCAGAATTATTTCTAAGACATTTCCATTTTTTTGTTTTGCATTTTGAGATTTTTTTGTTTTTTTTTTTTGTATGTTGACGTTCGCGATTTTGGTCTTCTGGATTTTTTATCAGATTCTATTTGCATTGAATATTGACTTTGCGGAGGATATTAAAAAAGCAGAAAACATATATATTATTGAGGACCGTACAGAATGTTTCATATGAGGTGTTCCATAGCAAAACTCACTTTATCCATCATAAACGATGTAAGAGAAAATGTAAAAAAAATATTTTTCGATGTTTTTCTTTTCTTGAAAAAAAGTTCAAACAAATATTTTTTCATATTACTCTTTATTGCTCAAATCGATTATCCGTCTACTGCCTCAGTATAGCTGACATCAAATATATTGTCATTCGTCTGTCGAAGCATATTCCGGCTAATGTTAACCATGTTGTATAGCTACTTCGATAAATTTTATGTCTTTTTGCTTGTTGGTTAATCTTAAAAACCGCGGTACCAAATATTTAACTATCCACTGAATTGAACCAAAATAAAAGTTGAGTGTGTTTATTCTGAAGAATATGTAAACACAGCCTTTGGCGTAGAGATAAGCAAAATTTTATGGCGTTAATTGCAAACCCTTTCTGTCTTGAAATGTTTACAAACAACCTCAAAAGGATGATTGGACCAAAAGAGTAAGATAAGTAATGCAGAAATCTATTAGCCAACCATGTCGACTTATTAACAAGAGAAAATGAAACAAATCGTATCTTTTCTGACCTGTTGTATATAGCTTGGAATCAATGCTTAGATTTTTATACCCTAGATGAAATCTATAGGGTATACTAAGTTTGTCATTCCGTTTGTAATAGACAGAAATAATGATGGTAGAGCATAATAGATTGGCCACTCACACTAATCACCCCTTATAATTAATTATTTAATATTATATTACATAAAATTTATTTAATATAAATTATTTAATAAAGTTATTATGAATTGGATGGATTGAAAAGAGGTTGAGTCCTCCGGGGGGGAAGACTCTGGAGCTTAGGCTACAGCAAGGCCCATTGTTCACCCTCAAGAACTATGAGCAATAGCTCATAGGTCCCAACCGGACGCCCTAACAAAATTCAGAATTGCCCCCTCCCCTTGCCTGGATCATGTAGTTCCTCCAGAGGTGTGAGCCGAGGAATCTGTAGCGCTTACCGGAGAGTGCCGGACAGTGACATAAGAAGTGACTCACGGTTTCAGGTTCTTCTCCGCATCCATATAGGATCATCAACAAGACTCATCTTGTGCAGGTGACCCCTGAGAAAAGAGTGCCCAGTGAGAATTGACACCAGTGTTCTCAGAGCTGGTTTGCTCAGTCCCAATATCTTTTTCGTCAGCTTTGTGTTGGGTTTACCCCACAGTTCTTTAGTAGTTCTGCCCGTGGGATCGTCCAGCCAGAGGCGACTGTGTTGGCAGTCAGCTCCGGCCGAAATTTTAGATACAAGGATACAAGGCATTTACAGCTACTTGGCTGACTAAGCAGACGGCATTCTCCTTGTTCGCCGTATCCGCGTTGAAGAGATACCTTCCCGCTTCAAGAATGGCCTTTACCTCAGACTGGAAAGCCTGCTCCGGTATTTTTATCAGTTTTGGAGCCGTCTGAGTATACAATAGGGTTTGTTAATGGTTGACGCACGAAGTGCGCCCTGATGGAATTATTGATTTAAATTCACTTTTCAGTATAGTCTCTAGAAGGAGGTCGCTGTCCCTACTAATGTCAGGAGCGATGTATTGCACGATTTCTCTGCGGCACATTGCGAAGGCTCTAAGTGCCTTATTCGCTCAGTCCTCGAGGTGCGGTTTCCAGTTTAGTTTCTTATATAGTGTGAGACGTGTAGAGCCAATATAGGGAAGGTTCAGATTGGGGATATTCCTTTTCTTAGTGAAAAGGCATAGATCTGTTTTCAGTGGATTGATCGATAATCCAAAATCTGTAGCACAGTCTATGACTAGTCCGATTGCGTTTTGCAGCAGTCCATACAGTACAGATTCATAACTAAAAGTGACTAATATCACCAGGTCGTCTGCATAACAAACCACTTTATATCCCCCCCGGGTGAGTTTTGATAGGAGGTCATCCATAATGGAGCACCCATAAAAAAGGTGATAAAATACCGCCTTGTGCAGTACCCCTGTGGATACTTTTCACCCTGCTCGCCCCACCCAGACTGGCAAAGATAGTTCTGTTATTCAACATGTGTGCGATCTAGTACATAAAGGACTGCTTTGTTAACATTGCCGTGAGCTTATGTAGAAGTACATTGTTGAAGGCGACTTCTGCATCGATAAAGACAGCCAGTTTAGATTGCTATACATAATATGAAAAGTTATTTTGATTTTTGCATGCCCGTCTGTCCGTCCGTCCGTGCGCACGATAGCTCGAGAACGCGTATACTTAGACAGCTGAAATTTTTTACGCGGACTTAAAAAAAAAAGTAAAATAAGTTCGAAAATGAGGCAAATTGGGCAACTCTTTCGTGGGGTTGCCATACACAAATTTCGTTTTCCACTATATATTAGGACACTGCCTGAGAACGTGTTGAGAATAAGATCTGAAATTTGGTATATGGTATTTTAATAGTAATAACAAATAAAATTTCAAAGATGGACTAAATCGGGCCACCCCTTCTTGGTGTTTCCATATAAAAATTTAGGTTTTTTTTTTGTATACTGTGAAAACGATCAGTCATTGTACTAAAAACTACTTCAGAATACGAAATCCTATAAAATTGGTTATAATCAGTTTTTCTGTCGAAGGAACCATTCTAGAAAATATATGCGAAAAACCACTTCAAAAAATCAAACTAGGAAAGATGGGTGTGACAATACAAAATTTTATACGGGCATTCATCTAGGATATCATAAGAATCGATCTTAGACCAATTCTAGCTTTTTTACTTGTTTATTAAAAATTTGTTGGATTTGGTGTATATTTTTGGATAGAAGAAGGATAAAAAATTTGGGAAATGCCGAAATACCTTTAAAAATGCAAGAATTTTGTAAAAAAAAGGCAAATTAGGCTTATGCAATTCAACTACAAAGCATTTTTATTTGATTGTGAATTAATTTCAATTCATAAAATAAGTTTTTTATATAAAAACTAAAAACACGTTTGAGTGTTGAGCGGCAGTAATATTTTATCTCCTTTTGGTTATTTGCTGAAAGCCACAGTCTTCGTAAGCCACTATAGACTTTTCCCAGCATAGAGCCGATATAGTCGCAGCAATTCATCCTTCCATTCAGCACAATTCCCAGATACTTTCCCTGAAATTCGTTTAACTCTACTGTGGGAAAATCAATTAAATCTCGAATGCTACAGTTTAACTGGATTTAAGACTAGTTTATTATGTTGGGCCCACGTATTTATTCGGAATAGGTCGTCGTTTAATCGTGTCACGCAACCCTCAAGAAGACCGATTTGTCTGCTAATATACAGTTGGACGTGGTCAGCGTACATATGGATTATTTTAATAGGCACTGAAGAGCAGTGGGCCTAGGATTGATCCTTGGGGTACTCAACATGCATGGATGCATCCCGACAAGAAATTGCGTTTCATAGATATGGCTGACGTACTGAAGCAAACGCTTGGTCGACAGCTACTGAAGCAGAATAATAGGGTCGACACTATCAAATGCCTTGGAGAAATCGAGAAGAACAAGGGTAGTATAGTCTTCCCGTTCCATCGCACGTCTAATATCGGTGGAAACTTTTAAGACTGCGGTCTGGTAGTTGTGTGAAGAGCGAAAACCAGATTGCCAACATGACAAGAAATTATTATTCTCGATATATTCAAGCATTCAGTACTTTTAATAAAAAGCACAACAAACAATTGGACGAAAATTGGAATGGCAAGGATCGTAGCGATTTTTCAGCTGCTGGGGAAACACGAAGTTGTTATAGATGAATTAAATCTGTTATAACCACAAAACGAAATTACTGGGCATGGAACTGTCTAAAATAAATATTGGCCAGTCAGTCTGACATCAGATAAGTACAAATATTTTTTACGATAGGGATCAAATAATACCAATTAAGTACTAAATCACTAGGATACCGATTCGGTCACGCTCTTTCTAGAAGGGCATAGGTCTTCGTGTTATTGTAGCTATTTGAGTTCTCCTTGAGATGATGTAGAGTAGCTGGTTAAATAATGGAAAAATTTGCTTTCAATTAGCCTCACAGCCTTTCAGCTTTACGGTTATTTTTTTTTTTTCAGAGGTCTGTAATAGCTGGAAAAGCAGTTTTTAGTGTGTTTTATTTTTTATCTCAAAAACCGAATGATATTAATTGGCATTCTGTTTTTAGGGTCCTAGGATAAAGGATAAATTAAATATTGTTATTTCCTTTTAATTTAAAATATTTAACGGTTGTGCGAGCACCTAGCCTAATGTTTTTATGTGAATCATCTGGTTTTGTCAAAGAATCATTTACAAAAATACATTTTTTGCAAAACAATTTTTTGTGAAGCGTCCTTTTTTCGAAAGGTCCTTCAAAAAAGTTCTTTGCGCTAAATGAGTAGTACCCTGTATCTACTCGGAAAGTTCTGCTAGTTCATTTCAGCCTTCAAAATACTTTCGGTCGTAAAGTAAAATTCGGGCTTACAATCTGTGAAGCTTTAAGAATGATATACCTACATAGATAACACCTCCGCCACTTTCCTCATTAGATATAGTTTAGGTTTAACTGGCCAACAGGTACGTACGAACGATTAAGGACTAGACATGAAAATATTACTTATCTGTGAATAAAGTATGATAAAAGTTCGAATTATCTACTAATTTATGCACTGAGAAACATTTTCCAATATAAAAATATAAATAATAAAATTTCCGTTTTGCAAGCATACCTGCATACATCATAATATGTAGTACATCTCCAAGAAATTCAACAAAATCAGAAAATTGTAATTGTCCAGCAATTTCAATAGTATAGCAATAGAAAAAAGACAAACAAAAAAAACACCGACGATGCCACATGTTCTATCCCAAGCTAAAAATACACGTTTTTATAGACGTCTGGAATCAATTATTAAAACAAAAACGGCAAAGGCGGCAGTGATTTTGCACAAATAATAAATGCCGGCAACCCGCACAAGTGGGAAATCTGAATACGACTTGACTACATTTAATAGCACAAGATGAGACTCTTATAAAAAAACCTTTGAAGTTCCACCAAGAACGTGATTTCTTGCCGTGGTTGCACACAGCATATTTATTTATCATGAAACATTGTGAGGTGGATAACTTGCCTCGGAGAGTAATTAGCAGAGGTTGAGGAAGCTTTAATTGGACTCTTTAATCGACATTTAAAGTCTTTAGTAGAGTCTTTAGTAGTAATCGTAGTAGTTTTTGTAGTAATTTTAGGACCGTGACCTCAAAGAATAGTTAACCCAGTTTTCAGCTCAGGACAGATGCCGTTTTTTATATATGTATATACATATGTATATAGGTACATATCCTATGGGAGGAGAATTTGTGTAAAATTCATAGTCCATGTTCATGTCTATATATATTATTATTATATGAAATTAATTTTAACACCCTGTAATACTTTTATAAAGATAATAAACGTCGTTCAAGCTTTCGAAGAAATACTCAACCAGGTCTCTACTCATCTTGTTTCGGCAGTTGCAGGATGATAGATTCAAAAAATTAAAATTAAATTCTTAATTTTTTTGAAAACTTATTCCGTTTCCTGCCAAAATGCATTATAGACAGGCAGTTTTTTCAAGATCTATTCACCTCTGGCTCTATTCACCTCTCTACCTACCTATGTACAACCCTTTTCTTGTGAAATTAATCATTGTCAAATATTTAAAACATTTGTTTACTGAATTTTTCAATTAATTGTTATTTACCAAGTATGTTCCAGTATATTTACAAGTTCACAATCCTCCCATAATTCATGGTCCTTCGAATCCAGATATGTGAGATTCGTTCTATGCTAATGTTATTGTAATATCCGATTTTATGAAAAACCAAAAGAATATTGTTGACAATTATATTTATCCACCCTTTTAAATTTCCCCCAATCAAATTAAACCATTTGCAATTATGAATAAAATTCGGAATTGTTGTATCAAATAATCAGTTTTGGCGTAAATAGCGTAAGAATCGTCGAAAGGAAGGCAAACAAGGATGGAGAAACGAACAATGAGTTTTTATGCAACACAAATAGATATGCGGTATTTAAAAAGGGTTCCGTACCATCGGACAAAATTTAACACTGTACTTTTTATTTATTTTTTCAAATGAGAGTAGGCATCATGTGAAAAAATAATGCTATAATTATAAAAAAAATGCCTAATTATGATAATTATAATAAATGAGAATAAAACGAGAAAAAAAACGCCGAAAAAATCACGTTTCTTGTGTGGGGGCCCCTTAAATTTTTAATTTTATTTTTATTATTTGTTGTTATATCGCCAATAGAAATACACAGTCTGTGAAAATTTCAACTGTTTACCTACTACGATTCATGGGATACAACCTGGTGATGGACGGACGTACGGACAGCGAAGCCTTAGTAATTGGGTTGCCGCTGTTACCCTTCAGGTACGAAACCCTAAAAATGATGGAATTTCATTCATTCAAATTTTAGACACTCAAAGTCCAATGACAATATTACAGAAGAAGCTGGCAAGGAGCTCCGCAAATAATGGTTATGGCTGCAAAAATATACATGGGTAAATAGTTCTAATTTTGCCCCTTAAACTTTGGACTAAAGGTATACACAGGGCTTATGCATACATCGGGAATATATACCATTATAAATGACTGTTTCCAGTAAATTTGTAGTGTGAGATCGAAAAAATGCTACGCAGATCTTTTTAATAAATTGGTTGGGAAGAATTTAAATACAGGTAAGGTTTTAATTTTCTTATGGTTTATGATAACTGACATTTTCAAGTTCAATTATACTTCAATACTTCTTTCATAATTGCATGCTTCTTTCTTTAAAATTCTTTAAAAACCTTGACTTTCGTGTGCAATACTTAACTTAGGGTATAAACTGTAGGACAACAGCCGATTTTTATGATAATGCCAAAGCTCAGGGGATACCCTATGATGCCGTAGCACAGTTTTGGCAGGAAAGGAAAAAGGGGTAGGAATTAGGGATTATTGGATTGAGCCAAGGAGGTGATTGTGTGCATTATGATTGAATGTTTGCGGCTCATAACTGAGAGGGAAAACAGAGGATGGCAAACTATTCCACATTCGTACTGTTCTGCTTATGAAGGATTCGTGGAATATCACGGTAGCAGAATCTGACTTCAAGGGTGTAAGGATAAGCTCGGGTTACAGCTCGTGTGGTGCGCATAGGAAGAATTCTATAAGGGATCAGGCTAGAGATTTCGTCAGAGCAATAGCCATAGAAGTAGCGATAGAAGAGAGAGAGAGAGATAGACATCCTCCGGTGAAATATAAAGAGTCAATAGTTACTATTGATATGTCGTCGCTGATTAGCCGGAAGGCCTTCTTTTGGACTTTGTCTAATGCGGACACTGCATTGTCCAGCTCCTGTCCAAATATGAGACTATATTCTAATCTAGGCCTGATAAAATTTCCACAAGCGAATTGTTATAAAGCGAAGGCATATCAATTAATTACAATAAAATTTGGTTAGTAATAATATAAAATTTCATTTAAATATCTCAAGTAAAAAATAGCTTGGGAGGTAATGAACAAAGGGCTCATATTATATCCCTTCGTTGAACCTAGGTTCTTTTTCTTTTAGAGGCTTTGTGCATTACATGATAAGAGAAAACATGATCCAGTATCAAAATAATACGTACATATATATATATAGCTCTTCAGAATTTTTAGTTTTCCGCTTTCTAAGTGTAAATCGCATCCGTAAAAATGAATAAGTGCTGGTTTGAAAACAGAGAAATTTATTGTAAAACTTTTAATAAAAATCAATCCTTTTCAGAACTATCAAAAAATATCAAAGAGTAATTTTCAAGTATTTTTTTTATATGAAATTTTAAATGTGCCATCATGGAGGCAAATGTTAACTATATTGGTAACAAGCTTGGTACCTGTATAAATAAAAAATAAATACAGCTATAAAAATGTTTAAACACAAAAAGTAAAAGAATAGAAAAATCCCTCTATTAGGCTTAAAAAAGGACTTTTACAAAAAAAAATTTCTTCACGCATATAAAAGATATTGTCGAAATATACGCGATAAATTTCCGCCGTGTAGTTGTACCGTTATCAATATATTTAATAAAAATTGATTTCTCGATCAAACTTTAAGATTGGGGAAGAAAACTCGCCAGCTTTATATTGTTGCATATTAAAATTAGTTTTTTTTTTTTCCAAATATTTGATAAAAATTTATGTTAAATAAAACACTTAATTCTGCTAAAACATTTTGAAATTTAATGTAAGCCTTTTCGGCTCTCGTACGTTTTCGGAACTTCATCTGTTAGGTTAGGTTAAGAGTTTGGCGATTAGGATCATGCATACACCGCGACCAGAGTTGTGGTATTGTGCCTAAAGTGATTAGGCATAAGGCAAATCTATTCCTTTAACGAGCTCGATTATTGCCCTTGAAGTGAAATTGTAAACCGATCAAGTTTCAATCTTCTTTTACTGAAAGTTAAGTAATTATGAAATATAAATTCCACAAACTTCTTTTTTCCTATGATGCATGCTACCTGAATTAAACGACTTTAAAATCCTTAAAATTTTCCGATTTTCGGTTCTAATTACCACAGAGGCATGATCTGTAGTATATTTTTAATGTTTCCGGGAAAACTATATTAGGAATTTTTCCTATAGAAACAAAAAATGAGAATAATAAAAATATACGTTATCCTCCAGCTATCACCAACCAATTAACAAATATTTTCGATAAATACCATATACGTTTAGTGTACAACAATAATAACAAACTAAAAGCTCTACTGGGGAACACTAAAGACAAGATAGACAATACAGAGAAATCCGGCATTTACTCGATTACTTGGGGGGATTGCGACAAAGTATATATAGGTCAAACGAGAAGAAAAATAATAACAAGATATAAAGAACATATTTCGCAGCTAAAATCCGTTCAACCAATATCAGCTGTGGCCTTGGATATGGTTACAGAAGACCACCAACACATTAACAACCTGGACCTGAAAAAGTCAGTACAAAATCAGTACAAATTGGATGCATGGGAGAGCGTGTACATGATGAAATTCAACAACAAATTAATAAACATTGACCAGCCACCAATAGCTTCATCCCTTTTTAACTTTATAAAGCCAGTAGGAATAAATTAAATAATTTGTACGTTTGTATGTTTTTTAGTAATTTCTGACGACAGCAACTGTAACTTTTTTGAGTTTCGTTCAAGAGTAAGTAATTGTAATTGCAATCACAGATTAGAATTTAGCTTCATTAAAAGTCTTCTTTACATATATAGATTAATTTTTTTAACAACTTTGATGACAGTAATTATATTGGCCAATACTAATGAACTTGTACTTAAAGAATGACATACCACAGTGTCAGTTTCACTTCAAGTCTAATAGGAAGCTACTGAAAATGGATTACTAGGTCCGAAATGCATTTAGCATGATTTCTTCCAGTAATATTTTTAAAAACTGTGTAATAGAGCAATTAAAGGTGGTTTTTATTGAAAAAACATAATTTCTCGTTTTTCCATATTGTGAAATATATCGAATTATGGTTTTCAGATTTTATTATTGAAGTTGTTGCTCCAAACCGCAAACAATTTTTTTAGGTTAATAAGGAATAATGTGGCTCGAGGATGGAAATAAGAACACATTATTGAAAGGAAATGTTGGTAGCTTTACAACAATATACAGCTATTCCACATGAAATCGATTCACCTTGGAACCCAACTAGCTCCGATTTGGATAGATAAAATTTTTCAAAGTTGAATGGGAATACGAAAATGGATCACCCATATTTTTTTGTTTTCCCTTCCAGGTCCGTCGCCTCCGCTAGGGTAATTAGAAATTTCGTGATCTTACGATGAAATGTCATTTTCAAAAAATCATATCTTGAGAATGAAGCAAATGCCAATTTTGAAGCCGGGGGCTTCCGCGGCGACTGCTCTTAAACAAAATTCTTCTATTCTATCTATGACCCATTCTAAAAATTGTGAATTTGAGTCTCGAATGGTACAAGATATTTATAAATAAATTGCCAAATGAAGCTAAATACTTTACATTTTCTTTTTTTTAAATAAGTAGTATTATTTACTAGTGGGAACCTTCGTATTTTTCTTTCGAAGCCATAAGCCTTATCTATATATGTGCCAAAAATTGCGGTGCTGCTCAGAGGCTTTGTTTTAAGATATTGCTTTTTAAAGTCATCCTATACACAAAATAACACAGTGAAGAAGCGCTATATTTAGGAAAATGTAGTATTTTCTACTGAAGACCACATGAACCCTGGATATATGAGTGAAAATCCTGTTGAAGCTGTTTTTATACCCTAGATGAAATCTAAAGGGTATACTAAGTTTGGCATTTCTTTTGTAAAACCTAGAAATAATGCTAGTAGAGAGTAATGAGTTTTACACCCACGCATAATAATAAAAGTTATTTTGAATTTTGCATGTCCGGCTGTCCGTCCGTCCGTCCTCACGATAACTCGAGACCGCTTTCACTTAGGGAGCTGAAATTTTGCACACGGGGTTTTTAAAAAAAAAAGTAAAATTAAGTTTGAAAATGGGACAAATCGAGTAACTCCTTCGTAGGGTTGCCATACAAAAATTTCGTTTTCTACTATATATTTGAACACTGCCTGAGAACGCGTCAACGTAGAGATCTGAAATTTTGTACACTGTATTTTCATAGAATAAAACTTTAAAAACTGACTAAATCGGGCCACCGTTTCCTTGTGTTGCCATATAAAAATTTAGGTTTTTTACGTATATACTATGAAAATAATCAGTCCTAGACGTTTTTATTGTACTGAAAATTTTTTCAGAATATAAAATCCTATAAAATTATAAAATTGGTTATAATCATTGCACAAATGGGTGCGAGCACAGATGGGTGCGAGCATACGAAATTACAAACGAACATTCATCTAGGGTATAATAACAATTGGTCTTACAAGGAGAGGGTCCCTACTCGTCATCACTGATTTCGTCCAAAATCACCGAATATGTTGGGCTTGAAATGAAAATGACGCAAGTGGGAGCTCCAAATGACCAGACGAAACCGAAATAATGCATAATGGAGGAGGAAATGTTGAAATTTGCAAATTTGAAAGTGCCAAGTTCATTCTGGTAAAATTCCAACAACAGAGGTGGTATGTAGATTCTCCATTCTGTAAGTGGCAGGGAAAATATGTTCAAAAAATCAGAAAAAAATTACAAAATACTAGCAAAAGGAATTTTGTAAATCAGATAATATTTACCCCACCTCCCTCAGAACACCCGTATTCGGGAATGAGTAACTTTTTCCCATTGGTATATGTGAATGACCTTTTGACATTGAATTCTTCATCCGATTTTGATGAGATTGTGTACGAATACTCTACACAGATGGTAGAATATAAAATAAATGCCCCCAACCCTGGGAAATATTTTTGTTTATTATAGTAATATATAAGAAACGCACCACGGGTTACCACTGTGTAACCCGCTGCTGTACGAATCTTATAATTGTTTCAAAAATCAGAAAAAAACTCACAATGAACTTAGCAAAATGGATTTTGAAATTCGATTGGAATTTGACCGAGAGATAAAAGTGTCAGCTTTAGAGTATATTAACGTAAGTTGAAAGTAATTAGCAAACCTCGCAATCTTATTTTCAAAAATGCTCCTAAACTAATTGGGTTACTGACATCTGGTTTTTTTGTATATGAAAGATAATAGATTATAAATAATTGTAACTTGTGGCTTAAATTTTGCGAATATACCCGCAAGATGGTAATTATCAAATTTTTCTGAAAAGGGTTAATTTTAGCACCGGGTTCACCTACATTGTGCATTATTTCGGTTTCCTATCTGGAGTTCCCATTTGCGTAACTTTCATTTCTAGTCAAGCCCAATATATGCTGTGAATTTGGACGAAATCGGCGATGACAAGTAGGGACCCCTCCTTGTTAGACCAATTCTAGCTTTTTTACTTGTATTTTTATAAATTTCCTGTTTCCATCACACAATAATGGTTTTGTGTGCACATGTTTCAATCCCCCTATATTCTAGATCGAATCTAAATATGTATATCCTATCTAGATACTATTGGTCTCCATCTATCGTATTTGCTAATAAAGATTAATTGTCCTCTCCATCTAAAAATACATTATATGTGTATGTTGTATTGTAGGTAAGTACATTAAAATGCTTGAAAACTTTGTTTGCAATTCATGGAAATTCCATTTACGTATCTATCATAATAAATTGGAGTCGGTAAAAAAGGGTACAAAATATCTCATAACACAAATATCAAGTTTCTGATTAATTTTTAATGATTTTTTTCTTAACTACATAAGAAAGCAATCACCGTTATCAACATAACTTGCTTATCTAGTTCTTTCTACTTTGTTTGCAATTAATGTTCTTTTAAATAATTTATGATAAAAGTTTTAACTGAAAATTTTTTTTCTTTCAGACTGCAACTATCACTTACACTCTGATGCGCTGAATTTATATACGAAATGTACAGCAAAACCATTTTACTACATTTATTCTTATCAGTTGGCACTTTTCTGGTTATTGTTCAGTCAAGTCAGGTTATCGACTCGAATAATGCAAATCAGGTAAGTAAATTTATATGTACATAGGTACTTAAGCAGTTAAGAATGAATTGAATGTGAAATTAAATGGAAACATGGAGATTTTTTAAGTGTCGATTATCTACAATTCGTAATATCAAAGGCAAAGCGGTTCACTTGAGAAATCAGATGCGGGTTCACGTAATTATACCCTAGGCCTAGATGATGAAATCACAGGATATACTAAGTTTGTCATTCCATTTGTAACGCATAGAAATAATGCTGCTAAAGCAAAATGGATTGAACACCGACGCATAATATTAAAAGTTGTTTTGATTTTTGCATTTTCGTTTGTCCGTCCGTCTGTGCGCACGATAATTCGAGAACGCGTTTACTTAGAGAGAGGAAATTTTACACATAGGATTTAAGTAAAAAAAGTATACTTAAGTTCGAAAATAGGACAAATAGCGTAGCTCCTTCGTGGGGTTGCCATACAAAACTTTCGTGTTTGACTATATACATATAAAATATGTGAGCACTGTCTGCGAATGCCTTAACGTAGACAGCAGAAAATTTGTACACGGCGTTTTTTGTAAAACTAGTAAATATATTTCAAAAATTAGCTAACTCGGGCAACCCCTTCTGAGTGGAGATTCGAGACCGAGAGTGGAGAGTCGAGTGTGGAGAGTGAGAGAGTGTATAGAAGTTATATAATTTTATAGGATTGCATATTCTAAAGAACTTTTCAGTACAATAAAAACGTCTAGGACAGATCGTTTTCACAGTATACGTAAAAATCCAAAATTTTATCACCAAGAAGGGGTTACTCAATTTAGCACATTTTTGAAATTATATTTATTACGCCTTGTACAAAATTTCAGCTTTCTATGTAGACGCGTTATCAGGCAGTGTCAAAATATACAGTGAAAAATGAAATTTTTGTATGGCAACCCTATGAAGGAGTTATCCGATTTGTCCCATTTTCCTTCCTTTTTTTTTTAAATGCTGTGTGCAAAATTTCAGCTCTCTAGGTGAACGTGTTCTCGAGTTATCGTGCAGACAGACAGACAGACGGACATGCAAAAATCAAAATAACTTTTAATTTTATGAATGGATGTGCAATTTGCTCTACTAACATTATTTCTATACGTTACAAACGGAATGAAAATCTTAGTATACCCTATACATTTCATCTAGCGTATACAAATTCTTATTTGCGCTAATTAAAATTGTCAAGAGGCCTAATCACCAAAATCTATCCAACTCTTTGGCTTTTATACCTTTGTTTGGCATCAAGTCCTACTCGTCCATTTTCTATTTGATAGTGCATACAATGTACAGTCAACTAATGTTGGCTTGAGATTACTTATTGTGCCTCTTGCTTTATCTTTGGAGGTGTATTTGACCATTAGATGGTAAGTGTGATTGGCAGTCGAGTAGTCGAGTATATGGTTGGTGAATACTTCTTTTTCCCATATGTTGTGATATTAATAAAAAATTCCTTATTGAATTTTCGGCCAATACAGATATACATACCTTCTGAATTAATACGTATTACAATTGGGAGTGAGTGTCTCTTGCCTTTACTGGCGAGATTAGAAAACCAACTGATCTGACTAGGGTGACGGACGTAGTAAATGATAGCTGAAGTAGCTCTAATAAAAAATTATAGTGAAAGCAATTATTGCGAGTCATAAGACTCCAGTTTTTTTCCATAGTTCATTGAATCTAGCTGGGACCTATTCATGTATAAAGAGTTCTTTCAATTATATCGAGAGATCACTAATGCATAAATAAGAAGAAGTTTTTATTTTCTTTTTAATTTAATTACACTCATTGGACCTTATAATTTTTCGGCAATTATTTGTATAAATCCTTTTTTTTTATGTCACTTACTTATACAACTATTTTAGAAATTTAACCCATTAGATACTCATCGGAGACATAATTTTTTATGCTCCTTAACGACTTTTATCGAGACTTTTATTTAACTCACTGAATAACTGTGTAGATATATATGAGTCTGTGGGGATGAACACAATTAAAGTAAATATTTAGCTATTAAACATTTTACCCATTTTTCCTAGTTAGTCTAAGACCCCAGTGTTGCCATTTTGACTACAATCGTAGCAAATGGATACTTTAGGCAACGTGTGGCTACAGGGATATCGTCCTAATATTTTGGCTATGCTAGAGAATTTTTAAATACGTGGCCAAAATATGTATATCCGATAATTTTTATTTATTTTTATTGTCAGGACTGTAGCAGTGTGCCCTATCAATATTTATGTGCTAACTGAACTCACCCTTCATTGTAAGCCATAACCATAGCGATTTAAAAGTTCCTTACATTTCTGCGTTTATTTACTTACATAATCAAAAAAAAATCGATTCAACCGAAATATTTATAAACTAATTTTATACATATGTATATACATTACGAAAAAGAAGTTTTTTAAGACAAAGTTTCAGTTATATAAATACTCTATAGGGTTATATTTATGTAAGATATTAAATTTTCCATAATTTATTCACGTGTGGCCCCTCAAACCACTTTGGGGCTATACCAAAAAGCTACGCTAGAAACGTTTCGAGTGGCACCCACTCCCAACACAATCTCTCGCCGGCTCTGTATAAAGTAGATTAGTGAGGAGCAAACGGCAAATGAAACATTGAGACTTTTCCTTTATTTTAACGTTTGGTTGGCGAGAGGTTTGCGGCCATTTTTATTCTAAATCAAAGTTTATTGTCACGAGAAAGTTGCCTTCCAACTCGCGCTATGGAAATCCGATTTGTGATTTGTATTTTACAGGAACTGAGTTATTTCAAAGCAGAAAATCAACAAATATTTAATGTTGCAATTCAAAATGTTTCTCCCGTTAGTGTATGTAGTTATATATATATGTTTCATTGAACAATTAAAATAGCCGTTTATCAATCCTCAATCGTTAGTGAACTTTAAAATCGTGACAAAAAAAAAGGTAATTAATTGTTGGTGTAATAAAATTAACACTCACGATATTGTCATCTGCTTATAGTATGTCAGGTGGTAGAAATACTTCTCGAACGTATCGCGAAATAACTTATATTAAAAATAGTATGCATGGCATATGGTCGCATCTTTTAATACATTCAATTCTCCACCTTTATCACACAGAAAACACTTTTTTCAACTGGTTCTCACAATTGATACTAAAATTTTTAGAATTTTAGATGATTCACTTCGATCTACATATACTGCATTCCAGCTCATACCTAAAGGCCCAGAGGGGGATGCAAAAACAGACCCTAATATAACAAAGTTCCCAAACATATGCAAGAATTTTACAATTTTTCAATAAAACAAATGCAGATTCACCAAAAAGTTGAAACAAATTGAATTGCAACATTTATTTCTTAATTTTTTGCTTTAAAATTTTCTGTAAGTAAAATCGTTTTCCATAGCATGGGAAGGAAGGCAATCTATAGCGGCAATAAATTTTTTTTCACAATTAAAATTATCGCCAGCCACCCGTAAACCAAAGACGAACATTAAGGATCAGTCCAAACCTTTCAAATGTAGTTTGTTTCAACTTTCTGTGGCATGAGTAATCTTACGTAGCTGGCGACGGGCTATGGTAGGAGGGGCCCGCCAACCATTTGTAAATTAACTTGTAAAAATCGCGATCTTCAAAATAAAAATAAAAACTTCATTGCTCTGGACGTGGCAAAATTTCGCCGCAAACCTTTATCTTTTCGGAATAAGCAGAAATTGAGTTTACCCATGACTCATCAACTGTCCTTCTATCCTTATTACCAAGGCTTAGAGTAGAGTCAGAAAATCCATAAAATGTTTAATGGCTAAAGTTACTGTGAAAAGCCCGCTATCGAATTCTGAATGCCAAGCATGAGAGTCGGACAAAAGTGGTATACTCTCCAATTTTTACACGTTGCTTAGACTTAGCGGAGCAAAATTCATGTCAATTGCATAAATATTTTGGAAGAAAGTCAACACTTGACTTTTGGAAGAGTATTAGCATTTTAGCAACTTTTCTAGTGTTTAAATATGGAAAACCGATAATAAACAGAGAAAATAGCTCTTTTCACTCTCCAGAAAGATTGATCCGCTAGCTAGATAATCTCCTGGATGAAATTCCGCGAAACTCCAGCGACAAAATAAATCAGTTAACGTGCAGACAGTGTCAAAAAATGCATCAAATGTGGCTCACCATTCTAGTCGCATAAATGTAATCTATTGTAGCATACTGGAGGAAATAACAACTGAACATTATTTACCAATACGAGTATTATTACTTTTTTTATGTTGAGTGAATGTGATATTTGATTTAGCTTGACTTTACCTTCCTTATTATACAACCTATGAAGGTTATTCTTAGCTCAGATGATAGTAAACCGTCTAAGCTTTCCAACGAATGTCGAACCATCACCTCACTTCCCTCACTAGTTATATGACGGGAAAGTTAAAAAAAATTACAATTTTTTTTTAATTTTAACAATTTTTCCACCAAAATGCCTGATAACCGTTACATTTCCTTGAAAGATTTGGAAGCCTCAGAATGTTACGTGTTACCTTTCATTTGATTTTGTACCTAGCTATATACATATATGCAACCGTTTTTTCTTAATAAACCAGTTATTTTTATTATGCCTGGTTTCATTAATTTTGCATGCAATTGCATAAAATTAGGCGCGATTACCATCGTCAGTAGCAAAATTAACGAAATATGTATGTAATGAATCACAAAACTTGCTTATCTCAAGAACGCTTGCATGCAGGTAAATACATGTGTAGGATCAAAAGAAAGGCAACATTTTTAAATTTCCAAATCTTTCAAGAAAATGTAACAGTTATTAGGCATTTTGATGGGGAAATTACTAAAATTAAAAAAAAAAATATTTTTTCAGATGCTTTTTTTTTACATCTATAACTATAGCCATGATACAAAGATTAACAAATTATGGTCGATTTGCGAGGAACGTGTTTTGTTGTTATGTTGCAACGTCATTTGGAGAAAAATGTCATTCCTAGCGAATTTGTTTTGAGTTTTTCGTGTCAAAAGCAACACTCTGTTAAATATTTATTAAGAACATTAGTTTCTTCGTGTTAATAACTTCGGCAAAAGTAGTTATGTGCTGGTGAGGAAGCAACGGATTTCCAATTAGAAAATCTTTTTGCAATTGGTAAGAACGATTGAAATTGAGACGAACAAATTTGTGACATTTGTCTCCAAATGATGCAAGCACCCAATCGAGCATACCTTGTTAATCTTTGTATCATGATAACTAGTGGAATGAGAAGTGATGGTTCGACAAATTTTTGGGAAACTCAGACAGTTTACTATCACCTGAGCTAAAAAATCACCTTCATAGGTTGTATGACAGGGAAGTTAGTGTTTTGTGAAACCTAAGATATTTTCTTAATCACCCTGTAACTCCGAAACGATTGAGATGATCCTTCCCTGCCATACATTTTTTTGTTTGCCTAGGTGAGTACTATCACTTTCTTCCATATGGACTTCAGAAGCAGAAACACCCTGTATAAAGACCACGGAAATCTAATTTGATCAATTTTAGTTCTCCATCCGAAAGTTAATTTAAAAATTTTTTGCAAGAGTTTATTTAAAAAGTATTTTTTTTTCCTGAATTTTTAGAAAAGAACGTTTCTTGTTGACTATGAAAATGACACCTTTGTGATGGATGGGCGTCCATTTCGATTTATATCCGGATCATTTCACTATTTTAGATCCCTTCCAGGCAGTTGGCGACGTAAGTTACGTACAATGAGAGCAGCTGGATTAAATGCAGTCACTACGTAAGCTATCAAATCCTTTATTTTGAAAATTTTATTTGTATTCAATTCAAAATTTATTTAATCAAGATACGTTGAATGGTCCCTTCATAATCCTTTAGAAGATACTTACGTTTGGGATGGTATTGCAGACTTGGAGAAATTCATTCAACTGGCCCAAGAAGAGGATTTATATGTGATATTACGCCCTGGACCATATATTTGTGCTGAGAGGGATATGGTTTGAAAGCTTCGAATCATTTTATTTAATTTTTTTTTATCATGTTTTTATTTAGGGAGGATTTCCTTATTGGTTACTTCGCAAATATCCATCAATTAAACTGAGAACAGGAGATATTAGTAAGTTTTATTTTTTTGGAAAGATTTTTCATAACATTCGAGAATTACAAAGATAAGATTTGTTTCAGGAGAACTTTAATCTAATTTTAATTTTTTGTTTGAATTGTCTTGGGAATATAAAATCTCCCCAAAACGTTTTTGTTTTCCTCTGAATTTGCGAACTTTGAAATCTCTCTCTCTCAACATCTGAACCTATCAGAAAATATATTGCTTGTTGTATTATTTCTTGTATTTGTACTTTTCAAGCGCAGGCTGTAACCAAATTGTTCACCTGGCCTGTAGGCTGGTTAATGTTCAGAGATTTTGCCTTTGCTAAAATAAGGCTGGCTCATCTACACATCATGGCTGCCTCATGAAAAGCAGATTTTTAACATTGGTTTCTAAATTTGGGTATTGCTTATCTGTGCCGTTACCTTGCAGTTGCAGAGTAGGTTCTCCGAGGATTCTTGAGTATCCTGGCAGAAACAACAAGATGAAGTCTCAGCCATGCTAAACATGTTAAGATGGTACCATAATGGGCAGTAAACTGGAAAATAAATGCATGTAGTTATTTTTAGTTCTAGTTTCCTAAACAGGAGTAGCGTTATTTCCAGTTCGCAAGAAGTGGCTATGATTTTTTATTGTTTGCCTGGAGCACTCCTTGCAGTTTACCTAGTTTGGAGATTGTTATTATTTCTAGCAGTCTTCTAAGATAGCTTTGAGATAGAACTTGGAAAGTGCCACAGAATGATGCTTAAATCTGTTGATAACTCTGTAATTCAAATAATGGCATATTGTGATATAGCAAATAATTCTGCTGCGAATACTATTAAGGTCTTTCAAATACGAAATTTGGGACCATACCCATTCAGACTAATTCCGCTGTTTGCTCCAACTATGTACGTACCACAGAGGCTTATTGGTCTCTTAATACCACGTTGCATAATTTTACATTTTTGTTTTAAGTGCGAGTATATTTTAGATATTTTAGTCATCCACTCGAAGCGTTTCTAGTTTAACATACTTAGATGACAGACCATGCCTACTGATTTAAATCGTTTTGATCATTATGTCCTAACGGCATTGGATTACATCCCTTTTCACATACATATGCAAAGTTGGAAGTCTCACTAATACCCCTAGACATGTGTTTGTAGCAATTTTTAAACAGGCTAGTATTTAGATTTTTTACATTTGATCCACGGTTTTCTTTGGGTTACCATCTTGCGAGGGCGCATTGCGCACTTCTGGTGGGAGTATTTAGTCAATGCATTCAATTTAGTCGCCGCATCGGGTTACTTACTCTTTAGTGTTTTGATCTGGATTCTTGGTTTATTTTATAAAGCTCCGCACAGAAGTTCACAAATTTCTGCGTATTGAATAGTCTTTTAGAACCAAAAGAAATTAGTTAAAATTCCCGTCACTAGTAACATACATTGGTTGATTCAACATCATTTTTTGTCGAGCTAACAAAATGCAATAGATTCTTTCCCAGACGGTAAAGTGAGTTTTGGCACTACATCCAACTACATACAACGAATCTGTTAGATATCAGAAACTTCACCGTTTGGCTCTCAGAATTCTGTGTAGTGAGAACGGTAACATAGTTTTAGGGTAGGTGGGACGACATAAAAAGGAGTTCTTTAGTAGACCTAAGCTACTTACAAATTTGTTTAAATATTGAATAAAAAATATCATTAAATTGTCCTCTTACTATTTCAGATTATTTGTATGAAATTCGATTGTGGTATTCTCAGCTAATGTCCAAAATGGAGCCATACCTCTATGGGAATGGAGGTCCTATAATTATGGTTCAGATTGAAAATGAATACGGATCATTTTCAGCGTGTGACAAAATGTACACCGGATGGCTAAGGGATGAGACTCATGAATATGTGAAGAACAAAGCTGTTCTATTTACAACCGATGGCCCAGGCCTTCTAAAGTGTGGGCAAGTCAATGGAGTCCTAGCTACAATAGACTTTGGCTCATCTAGAACTATTTCACCTTATTGGCGTGAACTAAGAAAATATCAACCAAAAGGACCACTTGTAAATTCCGAGTACTATCCAGGATGGCTAACACATTGGCAAGAACCCATGCAGAGAGTCGGCATAAATGGTATTATAAAGACTTTTGTGTGCGTATTAAATTGTTGTCCTTTTCGAGAATTTATGATATTTCGCATTCTAGGGATATGTTAGAAGATGGGGCTAACGTGAACTTTTACATGTTCTACGGAGGAACGAACTTTGGTTTTACTGCAGGCGCGAATGACGGCGGGCTGGGCAGGTATAATGCTGATGTTACATCATATGACTATGATGCACCCATGGATGAATCTGGAGATCCTACAACAAAATATACGGCTATAAGAAATGTTATTTCAAAGGTAAAACTTTAGTTGTTGCAAAAAAAGGGGGCATACTAATCTTTCTTTTTTTTAGTATCTTCCGATGCCAAATATATCAGTCCCACAACCACTGCCCAAGAAGCATTACGGAAAAATTCCGATGTCCAGTTGTTGTTCCATATTATCTTACGACGGAAGAAAGCATTTGTCCAAGGGAATATTTTCGTCCGTCAAACCTAAAACGTTTGAAGCTTTAGATCAATACTCTGGCCTTGTTCTATATGAAACAGAGCTGCCTAAGCTCAAGAAAGATCCAAGTGTTCTGAAAATTAAAGATATTCGAGACAGAGCTTATGTATACGTCGACAGGGTAATTCAAAAGACTGCTAAAATATAATGCACAATAGAATTATTGAGATGTTATTTAATTTTTTACAGAATTTCATAGGCGTTTTATCCCGAGAAAATCTTGTAAATTCTCTACCAATTCTCCCTGGATCTGGAAATAAACTTCAAATCGTCGTAGAAAACCAAGGCAGAATCAATTACAAAATACCAAATGACTTTAAAGGGATTTTAGGTGATGTTGTACTGGAGCAAACAGTATTGACTAACTGGAACATGACCAAATTCCCTCTAGATGAATACCATCGAATCGAAGAACTTATTGAAGCTCAATCAACAGAATCAAACACAGGATTTCGAACACATAATAACAAAGGAATGTTAAGAACAGGCCCAAGCATATTTTATGGTGAAGTTGAAATTGAGGAATCTGAACTTTTCGATACATATTTGGATCCTACGGGCTGGGGTAAGGGAGTTGCTTTCATTAATGGCTTCAATTTGGGCAGATATTGGCCAGTTGTAGGGCCACAAATCACACTGTATGTTCCTAAAGAGGTTCTTAAGCATGGAACAAATCGAGTTGTGCTTCTTGAATACCAAAGAGCTCCGGAATCAGCAGAAATAACGCTAACAGATACTCCAAGCTTAGATGGGATTCAGTGATAAGAAATCAATTATAGCCAGCAAGGAGTGTGTATGAGTAAATTTTTGTTACTGTATTGAAATTGATTTTTTAGGGTAGTGTTCAAACGATTTTTTTTAAATAAAATAGTATAACTACACGCCTTTTTTCCTTTTTCTTTTTCTATTAAATATGTGTATGCTTGTTACAGCAATTAGACGTTAAATATGTCTAATTCTTTAATTTTTAACTGTTGCAGAGTTACAGGGTGATTACCAAAATATAGTTTTACACAAAAGATCCTGTATCTTAAAAAGTACAGGGTGTACGGTCACTGTTTCAGCTTTTTTGTAAAAAATACACGAGTTCAAAGTAAAAAAAGGTAAGAAAATCTTATTTTCATTTTAGACCGCGATAACACTGGAGTACGGGACTGGTTGGGCAGTCGTTGGAAAGGTCATGAGGTTCTTCATGCAATGAAGTGATCGCATACTCTGTACTTTTTAAGAAACTTTGTAAATCCAAAACCTTGTGCACATATTAATTATTCTATTTATTCTATGTTACCTATTTCTATACCTTCTGATGATATCGTTCATCAATTTATTTTTGTTCTTGTGGTCCTTTGGCTAACTTCTGAGGGGAACAGTGGAAAAATAACAAGAGCGGCAAAAAAAGACGACAGAAGTGATGAATTATTTATTGCTATTGTTTTTTTTATATGTGCTTTATTATTTGCAACTGTGCAAGGAGTTTGAACTTGGGATCAGGATTCTCGGGAGATATTAATTCATTGTCAGTAGTACTTAATATATTTCACAACCAGGTAATGGGGTCCTGGTTATATAATAAGAATGGGTGAATGCGTTTTGGTGGGACTATATATTTCCAGTATTTCTCCAGAAATGTTTTCCTTTTCCTTTTGTTATCTCCACTCTAGCACACCTTCGAAAAAAGGATTCACATAGTCTGGCAGCTCTTTCGATTTCGATCGCATTGCCTTAAAAACCAGGCATTTCCCCCTATTTTGGTTTGAGACTTTGCTATTTCCAGTAACCATTTTGTAATTTTATGGGCTATGAAGTGAAAAGTTGGTGATTGCGCTCAAAAGTGCCATTGCGTTTGTGAAAATTACTGCAGATTTTTATTTTTACCTGGACAGATTTACTGCCTTATATATATACATATATTGCCGTCTCATCCCGACTAACAAAATAGAGCTCCATAAACTCTCCATTGAAACTAGGTCTCAGTTTTTAATGCTAAAACATGTAGAGCTCTAGACGAACAATCACATATTTGACGAATTCATCAGCACTTGTAATATATTTCTAACTGCAAACTGAATGCAACGTTAAATTGAGCTTTTAATGGCTACTTCTGTGTACTTAAGTTTAATACTCAATAAATTATTCAATTTTAATTTTAAGCAGAACTTACTTTCTTTGAAAAAATAATACTGATTGGTGCTGAAAATAATGACTTAACAAAGAGAAATTTTAAAATGTTTTTAGTATTTCCTCTTCTTTTTTCGTCATTAAATAAATGATATTTCTCATATATATTTAATGATCCTGTAATGTTACATGACATAAATATAACAATTACCTTACCTTACTATGGTTGGATGCGAAGTCGAACCTGCTGCATTGGTGTCAAATACTCTATGACCTAGACTATCTTGCCTTAACATCATTGATACAAGAGAAAGAATATATTTCCATAGTAATATGAGAGACCCAGAACTGAATAAGTACTGATAAAGCAAATTGCTTTCGTAACGTTCCCCTGCCAAAAGGACCCTAATTCTTCAAATGCACCTTCTTGCTATGAACTCTTTGATATAGCCTCCACATTTAATACAGATAACGCGTACATCCAACACAAATTTTAGGTATTACCCTCAAGTTATATACCAATTTACAAAACTCCACCTTTCATCTGAACCCATATTCTGACTTTTTTTCCAAAAAAGTCCTGCACTGCATACTTTTAAAACAAAAAAATAATTTTTTCCAAAAAAATCCTGCACTGCATACTTTTAAAACAAAAAAAATAATTATGAAAATGTTTTCACGTTGGTGCCCTAAGATAATCAGACAAGCTAAAAACTCAACCGGCGTTTTTTATTTATTTCTTAACTTTGTGTGGATTTACTATTTCCTGACGGATTAAATGCACTTGCTTTTTGGTTACTACAATTAAGCTTAATTAAGTGCTTATCAATTATAAATTTTGAGGTTACGCCAGCATATACGATCACCTTATGCTAGAACAGACAGAAAACTAAACAGTCTAAAACACACAGCTGTAACCATATACAATGAATTACCAGAGGAACTAAAATATACAAGTTGTTCTGTATATTTTAGTTCCTCTGGTATGTGCGTATGTGCACAAATTCAAGAAATTAATAAAGAATTTTGCAATAGTATGATGTGTAAACTGATCACTATGTAACAAAGATAGCTAGTGACTAAAAAGAAAATAATTGTTGAATAGGCGAAGTGCTTTTCACTAATACCAGCCTTTAGCTGTCTTATAACAAAAATGAATAGTCAGACTAGAGGGATAGAGTGGTGGAAAGGAAGAGAGCTCTGTAAATAAAAAATCTTAGAACGCCTGGCACGCTTGCTGGTAGCTGCTAACGCCAGTTAGTTTAGATGTAATAAGTTTTCGTACAAAAATGAATGTGGAATAGCTGGGTGGGACTATAACTTCCTTATCAGTGTTCTGCCTATAATGAAGAAATGTGATATTCAAAAATTATGTTTCCTCCTTTCTTCTGGTAAAATCGTGGTAAGAACCGTTAGATCTTTCTGTATAATTGTACTATTTTACTCACAATTTAGTTAAATGTTGCCAGCCTTGTTCTGTAGTACTTAAAAAATGGTTCTTCATCTGCTTTCAACATATTGTGTAGATATTCACCCAATTGCTGCCGTTTCGCATCAATAGGAACGCAGTATTTTCGTAATTATGCTTTCGGATAACAAAAGCTCTTTACTCAAAGATAGTGCCATAGTTCGCTACGTTGTTATAATTCCAAAGCTACTGAAGTGAAAAGTACTCGCGGTAGCTAGACATAACTGAACTTTTTTTTAACAGAGCTATCCTCCTTTCCACCACTCTCTCCATCTCTCTAGTCTGACTATTCATTATAATTTTTTGGGCATCTTCACAGGCAGCCAAGGGCTCGTATTAGTGAAGAGCACTTCTCCTATTTTTCATCTTTTAGCTTTTTTATTGACAAGTTATCTTTGTTACATAGTAATCAGTTTACACATCTTACTATTGCAACATTTTTATGTGCATAATTCTTTATTAGTTTCTTGAACTTGTGCACTTGCTCTGTATTTTTTATTTCTTCTGGTAATCCATTGTAAATGGGTACAGCTGTATGTTTCAAACTCTTTAGTTTTCTGTCTGTTCTAGCATAAGGTAAGCGTATATGTTGGCGTGATCGTGAACTTTGGAAATACAAGCTCAATCCACTTTGAATGCACAGCGTGATGCAGTAACTTTGACTTCAACTTTGAATTCATTGACTTCTCGTGGTATCCTATTTGGTTGAACTTGAATCGGCCACAATAAATGCAGGTGCAGCAACAGTAAATGCATCTTCTACTTCAACTTTGAGTACTGACAACTTAAATATTATAGAGGGCATTGTAGGAAAAATAAGAAAAACGAAACATTTTCAGTCTGTAATTTTTTAGTTGGCGTTAACTCTAGCTGCGTTTGTTTCATAATATCGGAAGAAAGCTAATAGCGTGATCCGAATTTGTACGGTAAAGCGGATGGTCAAAATGACGGTGCTGCAGTTAATGTGGCACACATGTACAGCGAAGTCGACTCTCCTGCAACGGCTACTGCAAAGTCAAAGTTACTGCAGTGAATGTTTCTCAGGCTTAACTCAAGCCAGATCGCGCTTACAGGCGATCGGACCAACTGGCGCCAGTATTCCTGACGAGGTTCGTAACGCAGCCTTATGCAAAGCTCTATCAAAATTAAGCAGTCACGTACCAACTATCAATAAAAAAGTTGTTTAAAGAGTTATACATCGGTATAAACCATAATTTAATCCATTGTCATATATTCAAAAAAGCATTAATAGAAATGCTTGATTTCAGCGAAAAGATATAAAAATTCGAAAATAAATAATTTCATTGAAATTTAAAATTAAATTACTACCAAACTTTCAATGTGTTATTGGAACTGCGTTTCACATGTCTTTTTGTACCCACCTTCCAGGTACAATGTAGTAAGTATTTAGAGCTTGATAGTTAACGAAATTTCCAGTACCATATGGCGAATGAGACAGCTGCTAGCCCAGCCATAACAAAAGTTTCATACAATTTCAAGCCACGCGATGTACCTTTACCATCAGTCATCTAAATATTGTTTATATTTAGGACTTTGTGTAAAAATATTTACGACTTACCTCTTCCAACACACAAAGCCGATCTTCAATTTCTTCTGTAATTTTTCTTAGTTCATCAAGTGCTTCCAGCACAAATTTGCTAGCGAAATCTTTATCTTCTAAAACAACATCTCCAGAAGGTCGCACTTTAAGTTTGAGATTTGTAGCTGAAATTGCTGTCTTCATAGTGTCCATATGTGAAGCTGTTCTGCTTAATATTTGAGAGTTGTACAAGTTGGCCTCATGCGATTTTAAGATACTATCGGGACAATACTGAATAAAATTAGTAAATCTGGAAAATTTAATAAAATTTAAAATTACTAACTCATCATAGCTGGAGTTCTGCTTGGGTAGTTCCCTAAATGTATCTAAAATTTCTTCTTGTTTATCGGGGTCAGTAATGCCTAAAAGTATTAAATCCTCTTTGGTTAAAGAAGCTAAATCCTTGTAAGAGATGTCCTGTTTAATAAGATTTTCGCCACATTCATCTACATCATCCCCGAATGAAGCAAGCAATGTTGCTACGGCTTCCTGATTTTTTGTCCGGCGAGATTTTATATTACTCCTTGTTAACGGAAGATGGACAGAAGCACTCTCATGATCATTCTCGTCGTTATTTACAAAGTCCTCTGCTCCAGATACCGTTTGACCGCTTTCTTGAAAATTTTGTTCTACCAGTTTTATTGACGTACTCATCTTCAAAGATTTTACTTCACCTTAGGAAAATTTTATGTTTCGGGCTAGAATGTTAAATTAAATTTTATTTTCCAATGAAAACTACGTTTTTTTTAAGTCCCTCTTCCCGAAAAAAAACAAAAGAGTAACCGGTGCACAACAGCGCTGAGTTTGTTTTGACATTTTTGACGAACAAAACTGCGGCTCGATCGCTTGTTTTGAATCGATAAGTTTAGAATAGTAATACCATAAGAGCTCATTTAATAAAAGTTGTTTATGGGTAAATACCGATTTCTACCGAGAATACCTTAGAAAATGTAATTTAAAATTTATTATAATGCAAATACTACCTTAATTATAATATAAAATATTTATAAAACATAACCTCATTTATCCGGCCACTGAACTTTTTCCTATCTACCGGCAAAATGTCGATAAGTTTTCCTTCACTTAAGATTTATCGATTAGAGGAGGTGTCATTCTCTTTGTGATTTGTGAAATTGTTCTATGCAATTCTGTGAAAGATTCTTTTATACTTGAAAAATATATTGCACTAATTAATTGCTGTAAAATAAAAATATAAATACAATCATTTAGTGTATTCTGCCCACCGTAAATAATATATCAAAATGACTACCTGGTTGCCTCTTGAATCAAATCCCGATGTGAGTATGCATTCATTTTAAAATCTGCAGGCGTTCCTCCGAGGAATATTTTATTTGAGACGAATTTTCGTATATATAATTAAAAAAAAAAAGTACAATTCACGATTCTAAGAGAAAAACTTAATACTCATTGAAATTGAATATTGATAACGGAGTTCAAGGAAGAAATTGATTAGAATTTTCGACTGAATGGGAGTGGGTGGAGTATGCAATTGTTTCCATCGAAGTTAATATTTCTTCCTATGAAAGAGTTTTTTATACTAAATATTATAAAAATTATAAATATTGTGTAAATAATTCAGCAGTATTAAGACAAATCAAACTAGAATTAGTTGAATATAATAGAAACAATTTTATTGCGCTACGTTAAAACGTTAGGTGAAAATAAATAATTGCAATTATCGATTGAGCACAAAATTGCTTAGAAAACTAATAAAAGTGCAATAAACAGACAAATATTAGAGAGCTTAAAGTAAAATAAGGTAACATAGACTAACTATAGTTACAGAGTAACATAAAGATATTTAGGAACTCTTTCGTGAAATGGAACATACAGGTGAGATGACCATAAGAACAAAAATAGATATCAAAGTTAGAATTTAAGCAATTTATAAAATATTTAGAGCAAAGTACATTTATATATAATCAGTCGGGCTTCAGACGGGCATTTCTGTCAAACGGCACTTAATATGGTGATGGCAGATTGGAAAGAACAGATAGCGTCAAGAAATAACAGCATACGAAACCATCTACTTTTACTGCAAAAAATGTATAAATATAGAATAGGAGGTAAATAATTGAACTGGTTTACAGAATTTCTGAAGAAAAAGAAATTGGGACAAGCAACATCGTCAGAGGTATCGACCGATATCGGGGTACCGCAGGGTTCAGTACTGGGGACACGCATGTTTTCGTTATATATTAATAGAGTAGTAAAATATTCAAAGGTAGCACTCTATGCATACGACACACTAATATATATCGCAGGACAAGATTTTATTGAGTCGAAGAAATTGTTACAAAAGGTCTTCAGCGAACTTAGTGAATGGCTTGAAGCAAATAATTTGAAATTAAATGTATCAAAAACTTAATCATTATTAATTAACGGTGAAGGTAATTTGAACCTAATAGTTGACGGAGCAGTAATAGAAGCTATCTTGGGATTTTTATTGATAAGGATATAAAATTTTCATAGCATATTAAATATATCGTTAAAAAATAGACTTTATATGAAAAATTAGAGGTAAACTATCGACTTATACGGCGATCAATGTATACAGGGTGTTTCCCCTTAGGAGGTCCATAGAGCGGGAGGTGATAGTACTCACCTAGACGAACCAAAAATTGAATGGCAGGCGGGAGGGCAATATCAACCGTTTAGGAGTTACAGGGTGATTCATAAAAAAAGCTAGGTTTTCACAAAACACCCTGTATATTAAAAATTATAGGGCGTATGGTCACAGTTAAGGGCTCACTGTACGCAGAACTTCATGGCCTTTCTAACGACAGCTCAACCAGCCCCGTACCCCTCTCCCCTAAGAAGTTATGAAGGTCTAAACTAAAAATTTCAGATTTTCTTTCCTTTTTTTTACTTTGACCTCTATTATTTTTGCAAAGAGGTCGTTAACATAACTTTTTTTTATAAAAACTGTAAACTGCAGACTCTCCTCTTTAATATGACCTATTACACCCAATGTGCTATCTGAAGCCCTTTAAGAGTTATTAGCTCTAAACCTATTCTCAAACCTATTCTCAACGATAATTTGTTCCCTTAGCACGTCATTTTAAAAAATATCGTCTTTTTTCGGTGTGACCTGAATAGGTTATGAGTTAATAACTGTTTAACGGCTACAGTTAACACATAGGATATAATAGGTCAACTTAAAGAGGAAAGTCTGCAGTTTACAGTTTTTATAAAAAAAGTTATGTTAACGACCTTTTTGCAAAAATAATAGAGGTCAAAATAAAAAAAAAGGAAAGAAAATCCGAAATTTTTAGTTTAGACCTTCATAACTTCTTAAGGGAGAGGGGTACGGGGCTGGTTGAGCTGTCGTTAGAAAGGCCATGAAGTTCTGCGTACAGTGAGCCCTTAACTGTGACCATACGCCGAGTAGTTTTTAATATACGGAGTGTTTTGTGAAAACCTAGCTTTTTTTATGAATCACCCTGTAACTCCTAAACGGTTGATATTGCCCTCCCCCCTGCCATACAATTTTTGGTTCGTCTAGGTGAGTAATATCGCCTCCCGCTCTATGGACCTCCTAAGGGGAAACACCCTGTATAACACTATTGTGAGACCCCACTTCAAATATTGCTCCACCATTCTTTTTATGGACGGCCAGCAAATGTTGCAAAAACTGCAGACCTTACAGAATAAAGCAATACGAATTATTCTGAGATATAGCAGGTATACAACAATTTCATTAATGTTGGAGGTACTGAAATGGTTAAATGTAAGGCAAAGAATATCAGGATTGCCATCTTTTAAGAATTCAGGAATTCAGAACAGCAAAATGTTTAAGAGGGCTGTGTATGTTTAATATTTGAATATCAGGAGTGTAAGAAATAAGCTAAATGAACTCGAATTAATGGTCACAAAAAATCCATTGATTGATGTAATAATTCTCAATGAAATTGGTTATATTCTAATGAGGTGAAATATTATAATTTGCGTGGGTATGAAGAGATTTTTAACTGCAGAATGGAGAGTCAGGGGAGGAACTGCGATATATGTTAAACAAGGAATAAAATGTAAAAGTACTATACAGGATGCCAAATATAATACAATACTGATTGAAATAACGGTTAACAGTGGAAAATATTTCAAAATTATGACTATGTACAAATCACCGAACGAACCCCAAGAAGAATTTATGGAGTACTTAGAGAACTTGATGAATAAACACAAAAGTTCTTGTTTCTGGGAGGCATCATTGATTTGTTGGCGTAAAATAATGCAGTAACCCAATATTTTGACTTGCTATCAAGCTATAACTTTAAGATCCTCAATCAAATAGATACTGAATACCCGACTAAGGCTATAGAAACGACAGCTTCCATAATTGATCATGTTTTTATGGATCTTTATGGGACGGTTCGGATGGATATGCATATGGACCACAATTTAATTTTTAATTTTTTTAATTTTAATTTTTGCCGCGTAGTCATTTCTAATCCTAAATTTGCTGCTCACTTTCAGTGGTACCAACAAAAAAATTATATTTGGGGTAGGCAACTTCTCATGAAAATTGTAGTACCAGTATAAGAGCGCTGTATCTACCCTCAGTGGCGTAGCTGGAGCTTTTGCCGCCCTTTTAACTTAATCAAAACCAAGAGTGGTTATTAACAATTATTAAACATAAATAAATAAATGAGTAAAATCATTTATTTATTTTGTTTAAACAGATTGTACACATATGATAAAACGTATTTTATTTCTTATATTATCTGTTAGTTCTCTTTCTATGGACCGTTTCGCTAGATTTCGTAATCTTAAATCACTCATTGTGGAACGAAGATAATTTTTAATTAATTTTTATTTGGAAAAGCTTCGTTCACAACTAGCGACACTGATGGGTATTGTTAAAATTTTTTTTAATAATATTGGGAACAGTTTTCCAACCTATGTTTTTGGATAAATATTAAAAGCTCAAGAGACCTTCGCCGTTTTGCCAACTTTTTGCTTGCTCTTGTACATTAGGTAGAGAGATAAAGTTCTGGATCCTTTTCCTTTCAATATGAAATTGTTCCTCGTTAATGTCAACAAAGTTATTTACTTGACATTCAAAATTTTACATGGTATTAGGCATGAATACATCGTTGCTAAGACATGTAGTTGCTCAAACCGTACTTTTATTTCCTGATAACTATATCCTACGACAAAAACATTTCTCTTTGTATTTATTCTTCTAAAGATAGCCCCACGTCACGCGAATTTTCACCACTCATAATCTTTTTCCTTCAACTCGACGCTCAGTGGATATCTCCAACTCTTCACATATTTTGTTGTTGTAACTGCTTTTTGCACTAGGGTGTCCCTTTGTCCAATGAAATACATTTACAAAGAATTCAGTTTTAAATCGCGTTGACGGATTCCCATAAATGGAGGTAGCACAGAAAAGAAAAAGATCGCATTGAGTTCAGTAATATTCCAGCGTTTGATTTCGTTTTAATATCTTCTTCCTCAGATGTCAATTTTTCCAAAGCACTTAAAATGTTTAATAAATGTTTTTTTTTTCAACAGTCACCGCATCTCTTGTGTTCCAACGAATTTCTACACTGCGCTTAACGCCTTGGCCAGTGACAGAAACTATCAAATTTTGCAAAATATGACTGAAAATAACTCCGATCGAAAAAAAAATCAATCAAATTTTGCAAAGGTTTTTGTTTTTTGGAATTTTCAACCACCAAAATAAATGAAAAATCTGCCGAAATATTTTCTGTAGTTCCTAAGCAGAAATGAATGTTCATTGCTCGTCTCATTCCTCATGAAATTGAAATACTGGGGTGAATTAGTCATATAAAAAATTCACGAAAGTTAATAATAAAGTACATTTAATTTATTTAAATTACCCAAGCAGTCATAACAGCTTTTGGGCAATATACATAGGCATAACACATGCGTGTCCACTGAAATAGAGTGCAGCTTGCATGCTGCGCGCGCCTCTCGGTGGATAATAGATTAATAGAATTTACAATGTACCTTTCCAATGGGAATGCCGGTGACTGTTCAATATTTTCAAACAAATAAATATAAGAAGTTTTGTTTTATAGCGGGCTTCCGTACTTACTTACTTTATAAATTTTCTTCATAAAATCACTTGTAAATTTTAAATATAAACATTTTTGTAGGTAATGAACAAATACATCTACAAATTGGGCGTGCCTGAGGATTGGTCACTTACGGATGTATATGGACTAGAGGCCGATATGTTAGTATGGATTCCCAAGCCCGTAAAAGCTTTTATTTTGCTATTCCCATGCTCAGATGTTGTAAGTATTTTTCTCTGCTGGTAAAACACAAATCATAATAGTAATAATACTTCTGACTTTAGTATGAAAAGCATAGAACAGAACAAGATGAACAATTGAAGGCTAATCCCCCAAAATATCCTGAAGATTTATTTTATATGAAACAAGTTATCCATAATGCCTGCGGCACCATTGCTCTTGTTCACAGCATTGCTAACAATCCGAGGTGTGCAAAGCACTTTTCATCTTTGGGAAAAAGAATAATTTTTAAATTTATATTTTCAGCATCAAATTAAATGATGGTTTCCTAAAAACCTACCTTGAGAAAACTCGTTCTTTAAGTCCAGAAGAGCGTGGGCGTATTCTTGAATCTGATTGCGGATTCACTGATATCCATCAGGAAATTGCTCTAGAAGGTCAAACTACAGCTAATCCAGAGGAGAAAGTAAATCATCACTTTATAGCTCTTGTGAATAAAGATGGGGAACTATACGAATTGGATGGAAGGAAGTCTTTCCCGGTAAAGCATGGACCAACATCAGAGGAAAACTTTCTTCAGGTATGTATTAACAATTTTGATTAGGTGGCTTTTTTTTCATTAACTTCAGTAATTCACTAAATAGGATGCTGCTAAAGTGTGCATAGAATTCATGGCTCGGGATCCAGAAGAAGTACGTTTTACAGTAATTGCTTTGGCTCCTACTCAAAAGTAAATTTGTCAAGTGCTGCGGAAAATATGAAATCAGAAGAGACTCTCAGTATTGGAAAATATGAATTTGATAATTTTTGTAATTTTGAAATCAGCTTATTCTTGAAAAAAAAATCAAGCTTAGATTAGCTTTTATACGTTTATACGTTGTTAAATGTTTATTTTTATAATGGCGCGCACTGAATTTGTTTATTTTTGCATATTAAAATTTAAATACGTAATGAAATGATATTTTTTAATTTGTGGACATGTCACCGAAGTTGACATTTAAAATGTGTCTAGGCAGCGTTAACCAAAGTTACGCATCAAACCGAGCTTTCGAGCGTAGTTTCACTTGTCCAAACTAAATCCTGGGGTCATATAATGGAAAGAGATATGAATTCACAGGATTTTCGTATTCAAATTGGCAAAATGAGTCGATTTTTTGAAAAAAAAAAGTAGGAATCCAAAGCCCCATGAATAAAAAGTTTATCACATAAATAAATTGTAAAAACGCCTTTTTAAATTCACAAAAATGTTTTTATTATGTCAAATTAACTTAAAAAAAAAGACAAATGACCGGAAACATTTTTAACGAGCGGTTTCGGACAATGTGTCCATCCTCAGGTTTTATTGGCAACTAAACTAAATACACTTAAGTCCGGAGATAATCGTTACATAGTAAACATATTGAACTATACCTAGGGCTTCAAATATACATAGATGTGATCTATGGGAACTAATTATACTAACAGAGATAAGCGATACAAGGTAAATAAGAGAAATTTAACCATACTTAAACTGCAAATTTAATAAGAATCTAACAAAGAGCAACTGAATAGACTAGATTTTATTACAGCTGCCTCTGTATTCAGAAGAGATGATGTCGTGGTGTCATTCGATGAGAGTACCTTATACCCAAACGTACCAGTTGATTTGGTTATCGAGGCCATGATGTCACATCTTCAAAAACAACGTTCCCGCAAATAAGCAAACAGCTTTCCGAAAAATCGCAGAAACTAGCTCTAGTTTAGAGATAAATTTTATCAGGAAACTTTTGGCGTAAGTATGGGATCAATACTTGGGGCTTATCTAGCTAATTCGTTTATGTTCCACCTCGAGATTGAATTCGCTACCAGAGAACAAATTTAGTGTCATAATAAAAAGTTGATCGGGGACTTCATTAAAAAACATTCAAGGCAGATTGACTAGCATAATTTAATAATATATGGAGCAATTCCTTCCTCGTTGCCAGCAATGAAAGTGTGCATTGCATGTGTTGTAGAAGCCATAATGTTGTTAGAGCCAGCATATAAAAAGTGGTGGAGGTTGGCCAGATGCAATGCTCTCTTTCCATCTCATACTAGGCGTATTGAATGAGAAAATAATGCCAAAGTGAAAGGAGTATGTTACAAGTCTTTTCCATAAAAATGGATATAGGAAGGTATGCAGCAAATTATCGAGAAATCTCATCACTGGTGCCATCAAACCGTACGTGGAAGACATCCGGTACGAGTACTTGTACGGCTTCAGAGACGATAAATCAACTACTTAATGAACAAATCTTAACTGTACGCGAAATAATGCAGATATATCGGGAGTCGAACACCAAACTCATATTTGTGAATTTCAAGCAGACGTATCAAAGCATTAATCTGGTTTATTTATAATACTGGAAAGCATGAAAAATCACAGAACATTTTCCAGTCATTACCCTTGAGGTACTGCCTACTATCAGTATACACGGCAACACTTAAGATGAGTTCCCAACCCTCAAAGGCCAAAATAACGCTATATGCAAAAGATGCAAGATTTTGTATGCATATGCAAAAAATCTAAAAAAAAAAATAGAACCGACTTCAAAAATATAGACTAAAACACTAAAAAGTATATAAATTAGCAAAAAAAAACTGCCGGTGCTGGTAATGTGCCATCTGTGTTTAAGGACATAAATTCCTTAAAGCAGCCTGGCGAAGCGTTGTACGACAGGTGGGGCACCAGTTGTCCACCGCCGTAGGTGGGTTAGTAATAGCCACCGTGGTACCTACGTGAGGTACTAGAAGGGTTTCTTCATATAGAGGTGTGGATGATATATATGTTGTGTGTATGTGTTTGTTTTCTGTCCTTGTTCGTGTTGTGTTGTTTATTTGGTGTGTTATATGTTGTCCCCCTTTTGGGGTTTTCAATTATTTCACATGTTTTCTATGTCTGTCCCGCGTAGCGGGACAGTGTATTCTGCATTAAAAATAGTATGGGGTTAAATGCGTGCTTCGCATATCGTCATGGTTGAACAAAAAATATATATCAGGGGTTCTTTCAGATTTCAAAGGGATGCCGTGCAGGCTCCTGTTTGGCTATGCTTGACATGCTTCGCCCCAGCCATGAGACTCATCAGAAGCTTTATATATTCTTAAATGTCCAGTTTATATTCTGTGTGGGTTTTTATCCACATTGTATTCATTATCTAGTCTTTAATTTCCATGTTCGGAAATCTCTTCTTGTTTCTTAACTTGTTCTTAGTTAATTTTGTTTAACTACCATAAGGTAACAAGTGCGTTCCTTTTTCTTATTGGCGATGTCCATGGGCGACTAAAGAGAGTTTCAGCTCTTGTTTGTTTATACACGTGCTCACCCGTCCGTCCGTCCGTCTTCACGATAACTCGGGAACGCATTTAGAAAGTGAGATCAATCGGGCACCTCCGTCGGAGGGTTGCCATACAAAAATTTCGTTTTTCACTCCATAGTTGGACACTACGCGTCGACGTAGAAAGCTGAAATTCTGTTTTCATAAGAATAGTAAATATAATTTCACTTTATTTTTCTTTTGTTTACATCGAACCTTTATCGACACATTCCGGTTTTTTTTTTGGGTTTTTTATTCCTTTCATTGTTGGGCAGTGTTTCTTAAATTATTAAGTCTGCAGAGACGTGTATTCGGGTATATCCGCTTTCTTGCCCTATTAGTAGATGACTTATTCTGATCTGTTATCGGAATTTGATCAGAATTAGATCTGACCACAAATAAGTAAATATACAGATGAAGAACGCATATCAGAAAAATGAAAACCTTATCAACATTTCTGGTAACCAAGTTAGCTACGACGTACGACGAAAATTGTAGCTAAGAAATGTTGTTATCAACAGAAACTGTTCCTAATGCTCAGGCGCAAGATTCTATCTTTTACCAGAGCAAGGCAGAAATGCCACGACCCGATGAAGGGGGGCCCACAATTTTTTCTAAGAAATTTACTGGACGTTTTTTCCTTCGAATTTTTATGCATTGGTCGAGGTCGACAGCAATGCCCCGCTCCAATATGCGATCCATACATGCAATCAACGATGCCTCCACCCCTCCACCTAATGTAGGGAAAAACTCAATTTTTTCTTAGAAATTTACTAGAAATTTTTTCTTCGAATTTATACGTATTTTTGGAGGCCGACAACAATGTTTATGAGGGCAGCGGCAGTCGCGTAAATATTCAAAAGATAAATGTTTCGGTAGAATTTTTATTCACTTTGGAACAAATTCTAAGAAAGAATTGAGGCCCCTACCGATTTGTCGATTTTATATTCGAGCAAGACGTTGCAAAATTTTTAAGTGCGTCGCAACCGTCGCAACATGTGTCTGACTTCTGATTTTCAATTTTCCTATACGATTCGTTCGTTACTGTATATTTACTGATTTGTGATCTGACACTCAGTTTAGCATGGGCCTTATGTGAGCGATTTATTGGAAGAAACTTCTAGTTCTTCTCCTTTCAGCTGCTTTCTTACATTTTTATTTAAACGGGAAACACAATCTACGATCATCAGAGTTCATCAGCTCAAATTTCAATTTATTCCTATATGTGATAATAGAATAGAATGAAATATGAGCTGATGAACACTGAACTGATGACCGTCTCATTGTGTTTCCAGCTTTACTCGAACCTTCAACATATTTTCTTTTCTATTTTTCAGGAGATAGACGTAGCCACTTTAGTTGCCTATGATCTCTGGGTATGGTGTTGAATAGCTTGATTAGATATATTTCATGTGCGAATTTTAATATCGATGTGGAGGATAAAGACATTTTAATTTTACGATTGTTTATTTTTACTCAATAATTTCATTAAAATAAAATATTTTACATCACAATCAATATGGAATGAATCCGTTCTACAATTTCTTCTTATCTTTTTTTTCTTTATCATATAACTTCAATTTATATTTAATAATTTTACGATTGTTTTCTTAAAGCACAAGTAAAAACGAGCATATAAATTTGTTTTTACGCAAAAAGGCGCGTTGAAACATTTTAGCCGCTATAGCGAGTCATAGTTTTCTTTTTTTTTAATTTAATTTGGCTTTTTTTGTGTAAATTTACAACGATTAAGATTCCTTTAAAGTATTTATTTGAAATTTGAAGTTGGACCCTGAATCCAGAGTTTTTCATTTTAATGGTAAGTAATAATTCGGTAATTTAGTTAGTTTTATTATTAAATTTAGTAGCCGCCCCCATCAATTGTGTTGTTGTATCTCTTTGTGTAGAAATGTGTTAAGTTTAATTGTACCAAATTGAGATATACATACATAAATCATAAATGTGTCAGAAAAATGCACTTTACTCTGGAGGACGAGATGAATTCAGATGGTTAAGTTTCTTTAAATAGCAAACTTTCATTATACCTAATAATAAACAAACAAAAATAATTATGCTTGGACTGAGTATTATATTCCTCCACACGTGTGTGTCATAAGCAACCTTACCCTTTACAATTCGCCATTACTTTTAACTCTACTCATGAGTCCGGCATACGGAAATCTTGATGTTTTACAAGTTTTAGATTTTTACCTGAGATATGAAGTGAGTATAGGTATATAGAGTTTAGTAAAAATCATTGAAGAAAAACACTCTTCCAGAATCGATCCGTACAAATCTGCAGATCAAATCTCTATACAAAGATCTACAGCTTATTCATCTCATCTTCGCCATTTTTTGTCGAAAATGAGACAATCAAATATTTTTTGATTGCATCACATAGATAAAAAATACCCAACCGGAGCGTATGGGGGGGGGATAATAAGTATATACAAATTAGTATGCTTTCGACTTAACAAATTTCATAGTTTAGTTACATATTCATGGCAGCATTCTAAATTTCATTCGATATATGTATATATTGGTTCAATCGTGCGTTCTGAAATGTAAATTGACCAGGGATGCTATGAACAGACTGCAAACGAATCAAACAGAAGCGGTTATAATAACAAAAATCTGAAAAAACCTGAGACTTTTACGAAAGTGTCTCTAATTAATAAGATATTCAACCATATAAATTTGTTACACAATCGATCTTATATTGAAAGAGGGTTCTAAAAGTCTAGCTAATCAGATCTAAGGCATCATCCACTAGATACTGCTTCCATTTCATCCTATATGCTGGTGCATTTGCGAACAAGGATGACAATAATAGTCTTGGCGAAAAGGTTGTTTTGCAATTTGTTATCTAATCTGGAGAGACATACAGATCACAAAGTAACATTCGAATTTATTTAATACTAACTAAATAAAATCATGTGTCGATTGAATGCTCTTAGCTAGTTCAGGAACTGTTCGCAACGATTATACTAACCAAGCTTGTTTTAAGGACATAAAATATATTAAGATAGGAATGATAAAGTGAGCCCATGTTATTAAAGCATAGAATTCTCATTGAAAAAAAAATAGTACGAAAATCAAGAGAAATGAAGTACAGACGTCCTCACTTTCTATAAAAAACCCACCATTTGTTGGCGGCTGAGTCATTTTGAAGAGACTCATCTATATGCTGTGTGGTGTAATTTAGCAGTTCATGAAAAGTCTATGCACTTCATGAAGTGTAGACAGATAGTGTAACAGTTTGTGCTTACCCACTTTTTATACTAAGGGCCTATCCGAATCCAAGTCTTCGCCTTCGTCTTGTTATTATAGCTAGTGACGTAACATCGAATCAAGCTCTATCCATATCCATCAGTACGTTTACATGAATACTTGAAGTATGCTTGAAGTAATTGGAAAATTAAGTTCAAGAAAAATTCAAGACAGGTAATTGGAATTAATTCAATCAACCGCCCTATCTGTGCTTCAAGTGGATTTCAAGTCAAATACTCAAGTATTCATGTAAACGTACTGCATGTCCATGCCACCGAGCTTTGCTACTTTGTATAACAGTTTAGACATCTGCGTTCCTTTTCTCGTTCTGAATGAATCTGTATGAATCGACAGAACGATGTCATAATTTAATTCTGTGCTCATAGAAAAGGAACGAAACAGAACAATTTTAAATATTTGACATTTCTTCCATTTGATAAAAGCAAGTGAGAATTCGTAAAAATTGTTACTTATGAAAAATAAAGCCATTTTCCAACAAAGGGAACTTAAACTCAGCTATTACCACCTCGTCCAAATTGTAAACAACACATTCACGAATACAAATTAAAATCGTTCTGCTTGAATCCGGGAAAAACTCAGGTGCATTCAGAACGATGACAGATTGCAACTAAATCGTTCGGCCCGAGAACAAGAACGACATGGATTGAAAAAACTCATTCTGAACGAGAAAAGGAACGCAGCAACAGAGTCAAGAGTCGAGTTGAATTATTTAAATAGAGAACATATTTTGAAGTTATGTTTATTAGCTAGCTGTCGAGATCAAGCTAAGCAAACGAATTCGAACAAGCTAGATCTTGATGGAAAAATGGCGCGAACGCCGCTGACAAAATGAAGCATAAATATTGTGTAGGCTTTTTACTGTTTTAATTTTTTTAAATCAAAATTATTATTGAATATGAGCATTCATGAAGCAGTTATAATCTGTGGCTAATAAAATTAATCTTTATTTTTGGCATTATAGCTTATCGTAGTAAGTAGATACAATATAATTCATGTCGTCAAAAATCTATAATTTTTTAGTGAATTTGACTTGAATTTGACTTCAAGATATATATGACTGCGTTGTAAATATAATCCTAACAAATTTAACATTTCAAAGACAAGAGAGCTTGTTTTGAAGCTGATTAATGGACGGCGGGAGGTATAGGTACAAGTGTCTGAAATTTTTAGTTTCTTCATGAAGTGGTACGAGTCTTTACGCCGATAGTGTTATACCAACAGATATAACCGAATACTAGGAGAGGGAGATGAGCGCATAGATCAACACACACCCACATACGCAGCGTGTGAATATAGTATAGACTTTTCATTGCTAAAATGTCAAAATGGAGAGGAAGAAAGATAAAAGGGATATCATGGTAGGAGCGCATGGTGATCAAAGCTGTTCACCTTAAATTAGTCAGTAGTTCCACTATATATATGCTCTTGTTAGTGCCCATAATAAATTCGATAGAAACTAGTAACTCGCAATCACTCAATTCACAAAACAGGTTGCTGAAGAACAGCAAATGATTGCATTGAACGGAAGTTCATTCGTACTTCTAGACAGCCGTGTTAAGTTAGTAAAAACTCATCTGAAATCAGTTATGGTCGAAACATTGGTTCCTTACGAAAAGTTCTTGATCAAGTTGATCTGAGGCACTTCTATGCAGAATATTTTCTGCTATCAGCTACTAGCTAATACTAAATTCCAATAAGACATTTGGAAGTGATGATCGAAAGAATATAAATGTATTTATGATTTTGTACATTCAGTCACGACCCCTGCTCGTTGTTAGGGTCTCGATGGACTATACACTGAGAAGTTTACACGGGTTTTAAGTTATAGTAAAGTACCGCTTAAGGAAACATGAGTAAAGTTAAAATTTGTTAAGTACATATTTAAGTAAAATTGAATTCATCTCGTTCTTTTAGAGTAAATTCTAATGATGATTCTATGGACAAACATGGCAAAATATTGAAAGCTGTGTAGAAAATGTAGAAGCAAGATTATAGTGATTAATGAGAAATTGTGTTGTTTTCACTAAAAATAATAAAAGATCACAGAAAGGTTAGTAAGTGATGTTGTTGTACTTAAATTTAAGGGGTAATCAAAAATATACAAGAAGATTTTGTTAATATGAATAATATGTTAGAACTTAATATTTATCTTGGATGATTAAAATCCACGGAAGTATGAGATGATATGTGCGATTTATAGTTTGTAAGTTAAGTAGTTCTGCTTAAACACAACACAGTCAAAATTTGTACGATAGAAACTTTCGAGTCTGTATATAGGCAAAAAGCTTGTGCTTGTAAAAGTTAACGAAGTAATATGGTTTCGTAGAAATTTAATCGGTACAATAAAAAAATAAACCGTTTTCTCTCTTATTAATAATTAATAAATCTACTTCATCTGTCGCTTTTAAATTATGCTTGTAAAGTTAGTTTAAACAGCGATGGGGGCGGGCACTGGTCAGTGCCATTTTGATTTCTGTGCAAAGATGTCAGCTCGAAGATTTTGTGCGAAACAAATACCCAAGATCTGTAATGAAGAGAATAAATGAATAATACATTTCTGTGCTATATAAAGCAGTTCTAATTTCTTATGTTTAATTAGAATGTATATAAAAAAAAACACATGCTTATCGCTGAAAATAATTCACGAGTAAAAAAAACAGTTTAAAGCACTTTTTGATATGCTGTTTCTGCACTCTAGTTTTTTTTTTTTTTTATTGTAACGTTCTGTCGATAAATTTGTTCCTTATTTTTGGAAAACGAAAAAAACTCACCTCCATGAATACTAAAAAGATGGCAGTGGAAGCGATAGCAATAAGATTACGTTCGATCCATTCCTCGCCGGCTTGGACGCAACCTTTCTCATAAATTATTTTTGATACATCATAGTTCTAGCAAATAAAAAATAAACCATAAAAAAAGAAAACACTGCAAAAATATACAAAAAAAAATGACATCTAAGGAAAATTTCTAATATCTACGGAATACATGCAAAGTTGAAGTGATTTTTTATTATTATAAATAAATAAATAAATAGTACGCAAACAAAAAGGAATACTGATAAGCACTAAATTAAGTGAAGCCCGACCAATATTTTTGTTGAACTCAAGTTTTCTAGTGGGGAGCAGTGTGCTGGTGTAAACAGCTAGTAGAATTCATGAATTAGCAGTCAAGTTAATCTAATAAGTGTGCAGAGCATAGGCAAACTAATAACGAACAAAAACCAGGAACGCCTCATTCGAATATAAAGCAATCTCTAACACACTTGAGGAGTTAGGGAAAAAAGAGTATGAGTTTTTGGTGTAGAGGGTTGGGTTTTTATTTGTATATTCACGGTAGATGGATCCTTCCCGAACCGTCGAGATAAAATCAAATTGTTTTTAGAAGAACAGGTTTTGAGGGATGTAAGAGGGTAGATTTTTTTTAGTTTTCCGGAATGACGGGAGAATGAATAGGAAGATGAGAGGAATGTATGTGGTGGGAGCTCGAGCAGAATATTAAAGGAGCTGGGGAATTGGGCGGGGAGTGTGCAGGAATAAAATGAGAGCGAATTAACGGAAATAAAATAAACAAAAATTTCAGCAGTTGCAATAAGGTGCACAGGATCGTAAGTTTAATAAAAAAAAAACTGAGTATGCGTAGGTATTTAGGCTTCGATTAAGGGTGATTTGCAGATTTGAGCGGCATTGGCGGTAAATTTTATTTTCGCTATATTGACGACCGCCTCACTGTGTCTGCGAGGGTCGTAGAATAATGAGAGGTTTTCCCGATGTACTTAGGGAGTACAGTAAAAAACTATAGTGAAAAATGTTTGGTGGTGGGGGTCGTACCACGAGTTGTCCAAAATACGTTATGTCGTCAAAGTTTACCTAATAATAAGTTAAGAAGCTGGTGAGATATCCGAGTGTTTTACATTTAAAATGCACACGGCAAGAAAAGGAAGAAAGAAAGAAAAAGAATCGAAAAAAAAATAGAACTCTCTTTAAAAATTTTATGAATAAAGATAAAAAATGTGAAAGCACAAGTTGCATGCACCGAAACAGAATGGCAAATGTTTCATTTTCGTAAATAAATGAGAAGGGGCGGAGTTTTCACGTTTTACTCTCATAAAATGCACCCGCGCTTTTGTGAAAACCGGTTTTCATGAAATATTGATAATGTTAGGACACATGTTGCTGTTGTAAAAGGTATAAAAGGACACATGTTGTTGCTGTAATCCTATGATATTTGAACAGCACGTGTTTCTGTTTACATTCGTTTTGCTATGAAGAGATTAAGTGGGAGAACTCATGCTGGATTCTCTTGATATTTTCGAGAAAAATGAGAATTTCATTTGAGAGGAATTTTACATCTCCTTTCAGCATCTGGGCCAAAACGAAATTTATCTTTTTCTTAAAAATGAGAGGTAGTGTGGCCCGAAGTACATTATTATGAATAGGTCGAAAGGATTTTGAGGGATTTAATAAGATTTTGTCGTTCGGGTAATCCTACGTTCTCACGATTTTTGTTTTTAACTCGTTGTCTCAGTTGCACTACAATAGTGCATAGACAAGTTCTTTTTCCCCATTCATGCAAAAGACGAAAGTATATGAAATTACTTGTTACATTCTAAAAAACACCAGAAATTTGCCCATTTTGCTCTACAGCTTCTTAACTTATTATTAGGTAAACTTTGATGTCGTTATGTTTGGTATCAAATTAAAGAGGGAGGAAAGAGAAAATTCATAACTGACTTTTTACCACCGAAAGTGTTTTTTGGGCTTGGGTCATATACACCCCAGTTTCTATATTTTGCATATATTTATTTCGTTCTCTCTTTCATATCCATTAGTACTCTATTGTGAAGGGAAGTCAAGCAAAGTGCATTTCCACGACTTACCAGTTCTTCACAATGATGAGTTGAAAATATGTTCATTTTTGTACCAAAAAACGATAATTTTTCATCCTTAAAAAGGACTATTTCACTTCCTTTGTAGTTGTCTCCAAAATCATTTATCGGATTCAAAAACTAACTACACATCTAATTAGGGGACAAAATGGAGATGTATCCTACATGCAAGCTTCACCGTACATATTTTATTTTTATAGTATCTCTTCTGTATTGGATGACGACCAAATTGACAATTTTTTGCGTGATTATAAAATTTTTAGTTTTGAGACATCAAAATTCATATACCTCTGTAAGTATTGCATGGATCTTCATAATTTGTTTTTTAAATATAGTCCGGGTATGCAGTGAATCCATAATTTAATTTGAAAATTCCTGGGATCTAGGTATGGCAGTTGTGAGCTCTTCTTCTTCTTACTTTTGCACAACTAAAACAGCCGAAAGTTTTATAATTCTCAAAACGAATTCGCCGAATTACAGAATTCCCAGTGAAGAGTTAAATGTCGAAAGAACTCTCATCTCTCAGCTCCAATACTCTTCGTGCTACAGAATCCGACCCCAGGTCGAGACATCGATATTTTGTTGGAGCGAGGCATTGCTGTTTTGGTTATCTCATCAAATCGAGGCATCGTCAATTTTATATTCGAGCGTTGCTGGTTTTCTACTGTATGACCAGTCTTTGTATGTTATTAGTGAGTCTAAGGTGCGAATTTTCTGATATTTACACTAGAGCTGAAAGTATCCGGATAATTCGCTATTCGGAATAATTTGGATTCGATTCCTTATGTATACGGATCCAGACTAAGCAAAAAGGTTAAAAATTTCCCCAGGTTGAATTGTTTCATTGGGAAAATGGAAATGTAATGAAATTTATATTTTCCTATCGAAGGAATACAATCTATCTGGATGAAATTTTGAACCTCTTGTGCTTAGTCTAGATCCAGATCGATCCGGGTCCGAGTCCGGATAATTCGATTTCAGATTTCAGAAATTGGATAGTCCGCAGGTCTGGTTATTCGAATATTAGCAAATCCAAATCCAATTTTCAGCTCTCATTTCTAAATGTTGCTACCCTCAAGCCTCCAGACTTGTTTTTTTTGTGCTTTTATCTCATTTGTTCTGCATTTTCCGTTCTTTGTTATCACATCGAGATATTATCAAACGTTGTCAGCTTCACTTATGTACACGAATTTTATATATTTTAAATTTATATACGCTCATTCCTGTTTTGTTCTACGAGTAAACGCGTAAACGGATGTGGCAAGTGTGTACGCTTCCTCAAACATTTTAATAGAAGACTATAGATTAAAAACTATAAATTAAAATTATGCGTGTGTAATCTACGTGTATACACTAGGAATTATAATATTGACATATAGACATTGTTTCAATATTTTCAAATGTACATTAAGCTGTTGTCGGTATTCTCATTACCCAGAAAACAGCGAGTACTACAAAATTCTACAGAAATTCTCGTAAAATAGTAAATTTATAGAGTAGTTTGTCAAAAGCTGTACATAGCACGCGATAAAAATTATCAAATTATTGCATAAATTAGGATTATACTACATCCGTTAGCACCGGACTGCCACCGCAATGTTTTTGGATTTTAAAATTATTGGATGTCTAACAACGCCTAATCTTACTTTATTTTTAAATTTATTAAATAGCTTAAAAATAGAAACCCCACATTTTCAATTATTTTTGTTCATATGTTAGTGCATTGTTCAAGCGTAAATAAATACTACACGCGAGTCAGTCAGCTACGAAATCTTTAAAACCAAGCACATATCAAACTCATTCTTCTTATTTGAATGAATATACAAACTTCCCAAATTTATTTGCTTTTGAAAAACATATGCCAAGCATGATTGTATTAGGTTTATTTACGGGCTGCACAGATATCATCATGTTTCCTATTACAGTCTCTCATTGCTGGGCTGTTCTCTAGAGACGTATTTGAAACGTAGGAACCTGCTATTTCTTTATATGGTATTGCAATTGGGCCAGCCTGCTTATCTAGCTGATTTTCTCCAACTTTTGCTTTCTACCAGGGTTCGCAAACTGCTAGCTGCTGCCGCAATGTCGTACTTCTAATCTCACTGAATCTTGTTTTGTTCAGGTTATTCGTTTGTGGAACAGTTTACCTAGCCGGGTTTAATGCGCGGGCTCGCTCGGCACTTTCAGGCAACTTCTCCTCAATTGTGCGATTTAGGTGCTCTTCATTTAAGGATATGTTGAAAAAAATTGTTTTTTTTCATAAATTTATTCCTAGACATATGCTGGTAAAGTGATTTTTCAATATTCGAAGTCGTTGGGAAGTTACAGCAGTTAGAAGACCAGGTGTTCGGAGCGCTTAGTCGAGCGCTCGGCTCTCATATACAGGGTGTCCCGTAAGTTGACGGCAAGCCGGAATCGGGTGATAGACCAAATCATAACAGTTACAAGAAAAATATAAAAAAAATCTAAGTCATGTATTTTTCAAATTATAGACATTTCTTTTGTTTTCGAGAAAATGTACACCTTGTGATGGTTTTTTAGCTCCTGTTTCTACAAATCTTTACTTTTTTCAACTTTATTTTTCTTATCTAATCGCGCTAAGTGCTTATGTAACCTGCTGCTTTAAATTCTAAGCCTACTTTTCCAGCTTGGAATGAAAATGTCACATTTTGCCGCCGAACCAAGAATAGAAAATTAATATTTCACCCAACTTTAACTGACTGTAACGAAAAAAAATGTACTACGCCAATTTGGCAAGTAACTTTAAAAGTTGACGCATTTAATAAGGATTCTAAAATGGTATAACACTTGCTACAATATTTCTTAGATTACGGAAAAAAAATTTTTTCTTCAAGAAACCCAGTTTCGAAAAATTTCTTTTCACCTACCAAAAATGATTCAAGTGTACCCAAAGCTTGCCGTAAGACCGTAACTTTAAGCTTATAGTTTGATTGAGACGGAGAGTCATTACATGAAGTGTGAGTGAGACAGATAGTGACGCTTTCAAGTTAGAGATCCTAATGTTTTGTTGAATTTAGGACAAATTTTCCTTAAGTTTAAAATTAAACACCAATTATTTGGATGCTAAGATTTATTACTTACAAAAGATGTTCAAACTGCCTTCCTTAAGCTGCAATACAATTTCGACATCTTCTTAAAGAGGATCGGGTTATCAGACGAACAAATCTTCCATTGATGACAAATTCAACTGCTTCCGTAATTCTGGAGCTCATGTTTTTGTACTTTTAGGCACTCCTGTGCTTTCCTGGATTGCACGTACCAAAGTACTTGGGTCTTCTTAAACTGCTTGAAGTACTACGGCCTCGTAAGGTAAGGAACTCTTTCTTCACCATGTCCTTGGTTTGGAAGTCGGCCCTCTGTGGAGAGTAGACGATGCACATTTGTAAAAACTCAATGATTTGACGAGCGAGCATCACTATCTTGCTCACTCACACTTCATGTAATGACTCTCCGTCTCAGTCAAACTAAAATCTGAAAGTTACGGTCTTACGGCAAGCTTTGGGTACACTAGAGTCATTTTTAGTAGGTGAAAACAAATTTTTCGAAACTGGGTTTCTTGAAGAAAAATTTTTTTTTGCCGTAATCTAAGAAATACTGTAGCAAGTGTTATACCATTTTAGAATCCTTATTAAATGCGTCAATTTTTAAAGTTACTTGCCAAATTGGTGTAGTACATTTTTTTGTCATTACAGTCAATTTAAGGTGGGGTGAAATATTAATTTTCTAGTCTTGGTTCGGCAAAATGTGACATTCTCTTCCAAGCTGGAACAGTAGGCTTAGAATTTAAAGCAGCAGGTTACATAAGCACTTAGCGGGATTACATAAGAAAATAAAATTGAAAAAAAGTAAAGATTTGTAGCAACAGGAGCTAAAAAACCATCACAAGGTGTACATTTTCTCGAAAACAAAAGAATGTCTATAATTTGAAAAATACATGACTTAGATTTTTTTTTATATTTTTCTGGTAACTGTTATGATTTGGTCTATCACCCGATTCCGGCTTGACGTCGACTTACGGGACACCCTGTATATATGTATAGATAGAGATTTTCCCAAAATACAGCAACTACGAATAAACTTTGAAATGCGTTTTTCTAACAGGTCTCCACGATATCTGATTTTTTTTTTCGTAACAAAATAATCGAAACGTTCAGTTGCTACTACTACTACTTTTTCAATCATGTGATGTGCCAAAACCCTCGAGAATACTTCGCAAGCCATGAAACAGACTCCCTCCTTACCACATGCGAGGCCCAGCGTAGTCCTTACATTCTAAAATATTTGCAGTGTTCTTATGTAAAATTGACAAAAGTTTGATTTGAATAGCTCCTCCGCCCTAAACTACTATTCATACAGAAAAATGGTGTTGTGATAATCTTAAGCTTGCTTTCTTATCTTCCGAACCGTAATAAAATTTTCATACCTTTCCTAACAAAGTTATTTAAAAAAAATTATCTTAACCAAATGACTACGATTCCTCAAACAAAAATTCTCAGCTGAGTAATCATTGAGTACGTTTAGACCGCAGCTATTTAAGACTAGTTTTACGTAAGTCGAATTACGTAGTACTAATCCTGCTGCTGTTTAGTCCGCTCGTATTAAAGCTTTGACAGTTGTCAAAATTGTCAAATCTGCCTGCTATTTCAGGTTTTCATGTTTAGACCACTTAATATTAGTACTACGTAAGTCGAACTACGTAAAACTAGTCCTAAATGGCACGGTCTAAACGGGCTCATTGTAATGTCGCTCTGCCGTCATGGGATGCCGTGGGCTGATGATATCGAATGTAGCTGCCTACAGATTCGGACTACGGCTGCACATACACACATGCAATTATCACTCAGCTGAGATGTATTGAGCGTAAAATGGTAAGGTTACCTCGTAATCAAAACTATTTAATTATTTTGTTAAGTAAGGTATATAGTAAGTGTAGCCTTTGGTAAGGTAAGGAACCAAGCTTTAAATTACTAGATGACTATTTTCCTGTATGGATAGTAGTTTAGGCTCTATGGCACTTTTCCATAAGTATCAATATAGAACATTTTAGAAAACGGACTAAGCATGCACAAATATAGATTTCTGTTTCATGGCTTGGGAAGTATTCTCGAAGGTTTTGGATGTGCACACCGTTGTGCTAAAAAGCACATCGGTGTGTGCACCTGAATGCACGGCGGGTAACCCTAATGTAATGTCATTTCTCTGACAGCTCTCCTGAGTATAATTAATTGTAAAAAGTTATTTATAAAAAGTGTGAAGACAAATAAAATGTGCTCTAGCTATTTTTCTATTTCTTTTCTTCTAATTTTTGCTCAAGAAGTAATTTATATGTCCCAATCAGCAACAAATTGCAATTGACAGCTCTCAAGTGACAACTGTCAAACCATTACCCCGAGACATTTTTAGTGTAAGCTCGAGGTAGCCCAGGTTTTTCAAAAAACAAGATAGTCTAGCCCGGCCCCGGTTAGCCTTAGCCATAGCCCACACGGGAGGATATTGGCACTTTTTACAGGTGCGAAGTATTCAGGGGTAGGAAAAAGTGCGTGCTACCGAGTTTCGATCGGGAACACGAGCAGCATACCAATACACAGTATGCCGGCCATTTTGAAATTGCGAAATTTCTCATCGGACGACTGTAGATGTTTTTTTGCGATTTGAGGTGTTAATATAATAATCATTACGTGTTGTGAATTTGTGATACAGTTATTGTTTATATAAAAACTGTGACTTAATTGAACACGCAGACAATTTATTTCGGTAATCATATAAGGAACTACGCAAAGTGTTGTGGTACGTCTAAGCCAAGGGAAGGAAATTACTTCCTTCCCTAAAAAGTTCTCGTCTGGGTTGGCCTTAGGTTTACCCGGGGTTTTCATCAAACAGACCTTATATAAGGTGAGTATAAAGGTTGCAGGCTGTACACACAGCCTTGACTACACAATAAAAATAAACTAAACATAAAAATGTTGCTAGTAACGGAACATCTAAGTGTACCTCTGTGAATATGTAACTACATTATATGAAAACAAACAGCAAACATAACAAGACAGTCAAAAACGTAAATTATAGAAATATTAAGTTAGACGGGACCTGAATAACCATTACGCTAACACAGGCTCCAGCAACAGGAAATAAATGACCCTCTAACCAATCCTCGCCAGCTCTTAAGCAGCCACGTTCATAAATATGACGTTCGGCTGGCTGTTTTTGCAGTTAATAATGTGAAAAAGAAATATTATTATTAAATTAGTCGTTAGAATTAAGAATTGTGTGTGTTTGTTAATATTATATTGTTAGTTTTTCTATGAAAAATGCTGGATAGAAAATGACAGAAAACTTACATAACCCTCTTTTCGGACATCATATCCACATTGTTTGTTTTTAATTATTTCATGAGGTTTTCGTTTACAGCATGAAAACGGTACACCACATGCTTCTCGACTACCTACAGCGCGTGAGGAACAATTAAAATAGTTATTACTATCCCAGTCTTTGGGACCTTCAATGCCACAACATTGCAGCCAGTCTTCTTGTATCCAATCAATAAGGTTTTGTTGGTCTGGATCCTCACGATAATAAATAATAAACGCACGTAAACCTTCTGTGGCTTGATCTTTTATCTGTAAATATGTTTGTTTTTAGAATGCTTATCATAAGTTTATATTAGGCACAAAATTACTTACCCAACCCTTATCCTTGAAAACGAAAGCTAATGTTCCTAAACCTACTTCCAATATTAACAGGATAGAAAGAAATATGGCATACTGAAAATGTTAAAATTAAAAAATCTTTATTAATAGTCTCAAAATAAAATAAGGAAATATACTGAAATCAAGTTAAAATATAGAAAACTTCAAAAAGAAACAAAGCAACGCTTTAAAACACATTTACTTAAGTCATCGTTGAAGAATACAAAATGTAAAATACACTGATATTGTACATTCGTGTAAGATAAGTAGAAAGAGAGTTCCAGAGATAAATAGGTTCGATAAAAAAGCGACAAAAGTAATAAGAGGTACAAAAGTTTAATAGCAGGTAAGAGTTTAAATGAAGGTATTTTTATTAAATCATGTAAATTAATTTATAGAGAACACATAGAAATCTAAACTTCAAATAAGTTTTAAGTTGATAACAAACAATTAAGTCCCACACAGATAGAAATTGGACTATGTGGATTCTTCGTTCAAATATCAATTATTACCCTTACCATATTTGAGGTGTCGTATCCGTTTGTATAGAAGACATTTGATAGCTTCTTTCAAAAATTATGAGAAGCGTCATGCCATCGACACGCATGCAGAATAATTCACATTACTCTGCAAACATAACAGTGTCCTGTGCAGTAACAGCTTCATCATGCCAGTATTGTTTCACAGGTTTCAATTTTTACTGCTGAATTGTGAGATGTAGGTCCAGAAAAATCAAGCATAGCACCTAAAGCTACATCAGGTGAATAGCTTACAGCAAACAGCTTACAGAGCACCGACGCTTATGTGATAATTGGTTTTTAAGCGATGAACGTTCAGTACAACTGAGATAAAGTGGCAAATGGTTTTGTTGTCGATGTGAGTCCGCCACTTCATTATACAACTAGCAATTACGTTCAGTTTTGATCATATACTAACTCTTGGTACGAGCATCCTTTATTATCAAGTCTTGGTTGGTTTCCTTACGTTTGGCCAATGTATATATTCCTCTGAATACAGAGTGACTACAATGTATTGATCAGGATCTGTCCAAGGTTTTGATGGGCATTCTTGGAAACTTTAGTAGTCTTTCATTTCCTATTGTATACTGTTATTAGTGTGATCGTATTCAGAGCCGAAATCACTATTAGAATTTTGCAGCACTCCGTTATTAATTGTGATACGAAGACATTAGAATAGAATTGCATTTAATGATGCTTAAATGTCTGAGGAAGTCATAGCACAACAAGTAATAACAGATATCCGGCGCCTATCTATTGGCGAAAGTAATATTCTGCAGTTTTCAAGAAGAAGAACACAAAAAGTGATCGATGTATTACTTGTATATTAAATCAACGATGCCTCGACCTGATGTAGAGAAGTCCTCATTTTTTTTACTTAGAAATTTACTAGAAATTCTTATGCTTTATTGGAGTGCTACAATGGGTGCCTGGGTCGCTAACATGTTTTTTGACCGCAATAAGCGCAGACGCGTAGATCCGAATATAACTGCTGTTGGCTACCAAGAGCGTATAAAAATTCTGCCGAAACATTTTCTGTAAATTTCATTAAAAAATGAATGCTTATTGCTTATTTACGCGTCTACGCTCATAAAAATTGTTGACCGGGTGTAGCCCTGCAATAATCCATAAAATGTCTATAGAAAAAGTTTCGGTTCGGTTCAATTCATTGTTCGGGGCTTCGCTAAAGTTAGCCAAGCCTTGTCAGTTAATATTAAACTGAGTGGTATCACATTTGATTGACTATGGGCCTTGATTATCTGTTATTACTTCTCTGTGCACTCATAATATTATAATTTATGACACCATATAGTTCAGCTTGAAAAATAAAAGGAATATTATCATATCGGTCAGAAGTATTTTACTATTTTACTAAACACGGCGGCGGGACCGGTTTGATTAGAGATGTACTTAATTTCGTTATATCCACTTCAAGAATCATGTTATCTGCGATCATCTAACATTCTTTGAATGGGTGTATGTATATCTGATATCCTATTCTTACTGAGGAAAATACTCCTTTCGGTAGAAAATGGGCCTCATCTGCGATACCTTCAGGAGAGATTTTGGCGTGACGGTAAGCAAATAAGAATTTGATTCTTGCGAATAATAAGAATATGAATCGCGAGGAGGATAAGAATTTGTGGCGCGTTCATAATACAAAGTACTTAGATAATCCTTTGCGATAGTTTATCAGCTCGCTATTTTATCCTTCCCACGATTCGCATTCTTATTTGCTACATATTTTTATTAATCGCAAACTTTATGGTGTTTGTTTTCAAAACTCAATCCGTTGTTATCGATTTCTTGAAATTCAGTTATGAAGGACTCCAAATACTGATTGACTGAGTATGGCTTTGAATATCCTTCATACTCACCAATTAAAGAATTTGTATTGAACGTACAACATTGAATAAAATGGGCCATAATTGTATGTTGGAACCTTTGGCGATTGACAACACATCTATATTAGCATCTATGGACGGTATTTTCAAGTGACACTATGTTATTGCACATTTGTTGCTTTGGGGTAAATAACAAGATATATGCTGCGGCTTTATAAGAAGGAAGATATGACAGATAAAATTGAGCGCGTTCACTGCCACCGAAATAGTGACGCCAAATTTTGACAGTTAACGACAAACGCTTGACTACGACTATCATTCACTCCACACTTTTAATGTACCAATTAGGCGACTACATTCGGGAGGATAGTCAAGCGTAGTCTATTTGACTAAATTACACAACGGCACGACTACGCTACACAAAGTGCAGTGAACGCTCTTATTGTCTTCTTTCTGATATACTCGCAAAAAATGATATCGACTGATTAATAGAAGGAAGAAAAAATGGGGATACGAATTCAATTCTAATCGAATTTTTATCATCCTTGTAATATTTCTAAAAGGAATAAAAATACAGCAAATTTCTCGTACGGAAGCGATCACTAAATTTTCGTCTGGGGGACGTATCGTCCAAATGTTTGCTGGGATATGCTGCTATCATATATACCCCGTATATACGTATATATAAGTTAGGCGATTATTGGCGATGACTTAACATGTTGGGAGGCAGAGGCAGAACGACATACAGCATATTGGGCTGAAGCGTCAGACACTCATTAAAGAGCTTTGTGAATGCTAAGGAATGAGATGATATCTAAAAGTGTTGCTGGCCATTATATTATTGAGGATGGTTGAAAGTTGCAATTGATATTATCACGAAATTTATTGCTGGTGGATCTTAGGTTCCACGACAATTATAAGGCTCACCTACCTTATTAATACTTTTGAGAATTGAATGCAGGTTATGATAGCAAATTGCACTCGCCGGTAAATCACTTAATGAACTGCTTCCAGCATAATTTCCCAAAAGGTTTGCTTCAGCTACCTGCCCACAGATTATTTTTAAAGCAAGTCAATGAATTGTGACTGCTGATGACATTTTAAGATAAATAAATAATCGAAGCATACAATTATCTAATTAAAAATATTATTTACTTTCACCTTTCAAGTAAATGGGTAAAAGTGTTTGTATCAAATATTGATTGAAAAAGTGAGAAATGAAGAAGAATGATTAGCGAAGCGTAGCAGAGAACAAACAAGTTTCAACGTATATAAATAAGAACAAAAACAGGCGAAAGTTCTTTTGCAACAAAGGTTTAAGCTTTCAACTTACCGTTGCTAACAAGCAGGTATTTTCTCTTAGGGCGCCCACACTTCCAGTGAACGCAATCACATAGGTAACGGCTCCAATGCAAATTAAAATGAAGGCAGGGTCTAGGAGAATATATGTTGTCTTAGATAAATTTTTGAAAATATCTTTCTCTTTCCATGCCCAAAGACCAACTGCCAATACGCCCAGCCCGACCATCTAAAGAACGGAAATAAAACACCTTTTAATCACTTTGCACTGGACCAGATTTATGGCAAACACTCACCCAAAAAAGTACATTAAAGCTGAAGATGACATACTTGAGACAACAGCTGACCTCAGTCGTTTCTCTCCGGTATTTCCTGACTGGCATCGTCCAATATTACCATTTGTTTTCCAATGTTTTCCTAAATTCTAATTAGCGTGAAGGTTGTTTGGATGAATAAAGTGAAAAGAATATTGCCGTCGTAGATTTCCTGAAGTGAATTCACAGTCTTCTCACTGACAAAAACATCCCCTAAAGAGGAGCTCATGCAGGACCTTGATGCATTAATTAATATTTTTCTTAACCGCCACAAGGTTATTCATTGTTTCTAACTTCTTAAAACTAGGAAATTAACATAATATTTAGTAAATTTGTATAAAGAATCGACAACGATATTTCCACCGAACTCCACTAAGCAAATCAAGAAAGAAAATCTAACTAAAATGACGTTTACATATACACTTGTTGGTTTGTTTATATGCATAAAAGAAGGAGAGTTTGTGTTAGTACTTTTAGTACTTTTTTTGCATAATTTTAGGCTGACGGTGAAATACGGTTGGTTTGAAAAGGTGATAAGAAAAATGGTAGAAACGCGTCACTTCCGCCACCCTCAGTGATTTGGGCGCCGCCCTCCGGGGCGTAGAAAAGCAAAAAAGCTCGCCACGCCAACTGTAGACAATAGATTTTTCACCGCCCGGCGCCTACCGATGAATAGCTGTACGAGAAAACCGAATTCAACAAATTCGAAATTACGATAGTTTCTCTATTTCTGAAAAGATGGCGATACGATGCTTTGCTTTACTTTCTCGCCCATGGGGGGCCGTTTCCACGGCAATTACACACAACTATTGGCGCTAGTGTCGCGCTAGTGTCAAGATATCAACCATCAAAAATAGCATAGGGCGCGGGTTGATGTCTTGACACACTCTCGACACTAGCGCCAATAGTTGTGTGTACCTGCCGTGAAAACGGCCCCCATTGGGGGAAAAGCAAAATTTGTTAAGCCAATCTCAAATCTTTTCTAACCTCTGGTGTTGGTTGATCCAAAACAACTTAGTTTTAGGGGGGATTCTGTTCGTGTTCCTGTCAATTGGCGGCAATAAGGGTGTCTATGTTGACGTGAATTCACTAGGAATAGTGTTTTTTATTTCACGTGGAGACTTCGAATTGGAGATTACCATGGTAAATTAATATGCATTTTTGGTGCACAAGAAAGGCAGATTTTATGTAGAAGAGTGTTGTTTTCAAAATACAAAATCTCTTATATCACAGCCAAATTGCTCTTATAAATCTAAACTGAATTTATAGTGAATGCAATCGCAAGGTGAAAGCACAGTTTGCCTTACACGTAGATAAATATCTTACTCCCATATCTGTCTCTCTCAATCTCTCGCAGACTACAAGACTCCATTTCATCAGTACTGTGGTCCGGCTACAATATCTTGAAAGTTAGTCCAGAAGTGGAAGCTTAGTGATCTCAGAATCAAGAGAAAACTACGCTGTTCAACTCTATTGAGTCACCGTGATCTTAAAATCTTTTATGACATTACCCATAAGTACTTTAGCGCGCCCATTCGAACTTAAAATATTTTATAAAGTTTATACCATTTTTGGGGGTCATCTTTGCAATGTCCTCTGGCAATGGGAATGCCTTTTTTTAGATGTGTTAGCCCTTTTACGGCCCAGAGCTTCGCAGTTATTAATGCCACAGTACACAGTAGAACAGCTTAGGAGAAACTACTGAAAAGTGTATTGTTGCGAGCGTGGCCTTTGGTTCGTTATTTAAAACACAATATTAAATAATTAATATATAAGTTCTTTATTACACTTAAATCATATTAAGTTCGCAAACATTTATTTAATCAACTCAACTCTAATTATCGCTAACACTGTACTTTCAATTATCGCAATCTAATTACACACTATCGCTTCTTTATTACTTTCGCTTCTTAACACTGCAACGTCTAAAACAAGACTCTTTTTCTGGCGATGACAACTGTTATATTTATACCCTAGAAACACTCCGGATTATTCTAGAGTGTTTTATTCAAAAAGCTTCTTGACTATTCTATTTGTTCTATTCCTGAACTTTCCTGTAGATTTCATAATCGATTCTCCGAACCTGAAGTCATTTACTCTCCGAACCTGAAGTTGTTTATTGCCAGTAGATGTCACCAGTTGTCTCTTTCTATTGCACGTAACACTGCCCCCTTCTTAAATTTGTTCGTCCCGAACAACAGGTGGTCCACGGTCTTGATGCTTGTAGTATTGACACAAGCGATCCAGATGGACGATTTTTCGTTTGCCTCCTGTACCACGTTGAATCCTGTATACTACGTCATTTATTTTAGTTACTACTGAATACGGTCCCTCCCACTGTTGTTGTGACTTTGGAGAGCATCCCTTACGTCGGTTCGGGTTGTATAGCCAAACGAGATCACCTTCATTGAATCCTGCTGAATTCGCACGTAAGTCATAGCGTCTCCTCATTCGATGGGTACTTACTGCTAATTTCGCCCCCGTGGCCCTTTGTACATCAGCTCTCAGTTTCAATGGGGCTCTGACATTACACTTGTACATTTCCTTTCTGTTGCTACGTGGCGGCCCTTTGTAAAAAGTACACACAGTGCATCTGCGACACCACTTCTTTACATCCTCCCGCCAATAAAACTTTTCTCGTATTTTAGAAATTGTTTTATTCACTCCCAAATGTTCTCCAGATGCTCCACGATGCACTTTACCTAGAACCTCGTTGACCTTTGATGCCGGCACGACTATTTGCATTCGGAACGATTTACCGTTAGGTGCTTCCCACTTGCGTTTTAATATACCGCATTCAATATGAAGAGAATTCCATTGAGCCCAGTAGCTTTTCAGTTTTCACTCATCCTCGAAATATCCTTCCATTCTGGTTTTTCTATGTCTGCTTTCCAAGCAAGAATAGGCGATATTTCCGGATCTTCTCGTTGCGCTGTTTGCAAACTCTCGATGTCCCAACCTGTTGATGCCTCCACAGTTACCAACTGTATAGTAGCTGTTTTCTCATTTCCTTTCTCCCAGCCGTAATGCTTACATTCAGGTTCCCATTGACGTTGTACCAAGGCTTCTGCATTTCCATGGATACGTCCTTCCCTGTGTTGGCTCTCAAAGCCATAAGGTTGGATGCTAGTCTCCCTAAGAATAGTATGCTCTCTAGCTCGCCAATTTGGACATTCTTCTCTCCCTTTCTTTTCTGTTGATTCCTTTCGACGGCGTTTTCTGCAGTCTCTTTGTAGGTGTCCTGTTCTATTACAATTCCAGCATCGAAGAATACCACGCAAAGGTGAGCTCTGGGATGACTGCATTCTATTACAAGTACATTCGCCCACCGAAATGTCTCTCATTCGTACTGCACTCCGCGAAGCTTGTCTGGCGGATTCATTCACTAATGCATAGGCTAGTGCTTCTGCTGTTGATTTCTTTCCTGCTAGCCTCAATGAGTGTTGTAAATTTTGATCTGTAATAGCGTTCACAAATGCCTCCGTCGCCACTTCATTGAGAAAATCCGCATTCACGCTGGAGTATGACAGATGCGCTAATCTTTCTACATCTGCCTGCAGTTGTTGTAGTGATTCGCCATGTTTTTGAATCCTGTTGCGCAACTGTAGGCGATATACTTGCTGCATGTGCTCATCTCCGTAACGTAATTCTATCGCCTGTACTAATGAAGAGTAATTACGTTGATTTTCAATCGGTACAGTTTGTAAGAGTTCTGACGCAGGACCTCGAAGTGCTAACACCAGAGCTATAGCTTTGTCTTCATCATTCCATCCATTTACCTCTGAAGCTGCCTCGAATTGTCTCTTGAAGATATGCCACGAATTTTGTCCATCAAATATGGGAGGTTTCATTCTACCTGCACCGGATATTTCAGTTGCTCCGCTTAAAGGCTGACGATGCTTTACTTTTTCCAGATCTGATTTAAAACTGTCAAGCTGCTCGGTGACTTTTTGTTGAGCTTCCGCCACTTCCTGCTCGATTCCTTCAATTTTCAAATTTTGTTCGTCTAATGAGTTTTTCAGGAAAGTCTTCTGTTCCTCCAAACGAGTTTCTAGACAATTCTCCAGAGAGATCTTTTGTTCGTCCAAATGGGTTTCCAGAGATTTCTTTTGTTCCTCAAAATCAATCTTTTGTTCATCAAAACGGGCTTCCATAGATTTCTTTTGTTCGTCCATAGATTTCTTCTGTTCATCTAAACGTGATTCCAGAGAATTCTTTTGTTCCTCGAGAGAATTCTTTTGTTCCTCGAGAGAATTCTTTTGTTCGTCCATAGATTTCTTCTGTTCATCTAAACGTGATTCCAGAGAATTCTTTAGTTCCTCGAGAGAATTCTTTTCTTCATCAAAACGGGCTTCCATTTTGCTCATTAAAGTACTCAAAAGCTGTTCCATTTTCATCTCAGGCTCTTCTTCAAATTCGGTTCCTTCCAAGTTCTCTTCGAAAACAAATGTCTCAGGATTCTTTCCTTCCGCTATCAAAGCTTGTCTAAGTCGCTCGACTAGAACTTTCTTTGCACCTGTCGTTTGTAATGAGCGGTTCCCTAGCTCCACTTTCAAATCCTGTATTCGAAGCTCCTCCACTTTGCGCCCCATTACTGTAGTAATTCACTCACAGTTGAATATAAATTATTTTCCAGAACTTTTAAAATTTAACACAATTCCACAAAATTAATCACACTTTTAATTTTTCAGTCAATTGCCACACTTTATTTCGCGAATTTATTTCACCTCTGACACCAGTTGTTGCGAGCGTGGCTTTTGGTTCGTTATTTAAAACACAATATTAAATAATTAATATATAAGTTCTTTATTACACTTAAATCATATTAAGTTCGCAAACATTTATTTAATCAACTCAACTCTAATTATCGCTAACTCTGTACTTTCAATTATCGCAATCTAATTACACACTATCGCTTCTTTATTACTTTCGCTTCTTAACACTGCAACGTCTAAAACAAGACTCTTTTTCTGGCGATGACAACTGTTATATTTATACCCTAGAAACACTCCGGATTATTCTAGAGTGTTTTATTCAAAAAGCTTCTTAACTATTCTATTTGTTCTATTCCTGAACTTTCCTGTAGATTTTATAATCGATTCTCCGAACCTGAAGTCATTTACTCTCCGAACCTGAAGTTGTTTATTGCCAGTAGATGTCACCAGTTGTCTCTTTCTATTGCACGTAACAGTATTTTAGAATTTTAATTACAAAAAAAAAAAAACAAACAAAGTTTTTCCCATAAAAGGGAACTATTAACTCCATTTGAATCCATTCGTGTACCACTTAAGAACTCAATTTTTATAGAGTAAGTACCCAGTGTGCCACTGTTGATCACCTTGAAGGGTGTTTCAAAGTTATGGCTTTCGGCATATCGACTGAGATTGGTTTGGCCAACGGGTCCTCTAGGAGCTCTTGGGGGATTTTCAGGTGGCTAACCAAATTGTTTGTACTCAGGAGATTTGCCCTTTGCAGTCTAATTGCACTGAGGATGGCCTTCTTTCTAACATGCAAATGTAAAGGGATTAGATCCAGTATAGCCTCTAAGGCTGCAGTTGAGCAAGTAAGCATGACGCCAGACATTCTTAGACATGCAAGCCGTTGTAGTTTTTGTAAATAAACTTGAGCTGCTTTTGTTGTTTAGTTTTTTTCCACCAGACGAGTGAAGTGTATGTGACTATGGCTCTTATAATAGATGTATACGACCATAACTTTATTGTTGGTTTAAGACCCCAAGCTCCGCCAAAAATCCTGCGGCATACTCCAGTATTGTTTTTAATGGGGAATTCCAGGTTAGTCTGCTATTTAGGGTAATGTCTGGATACTTGACCTCTTTCGAGAATTCCACTATTGTTTCCTACGAGATGGTGCTTGTAAGTAAAGCTTCCTTTTTCTCGTGAATCGATACCACGATTGGTACGAAGTACCATTGTTTCGCACCAATGGCGAAGTATGTTTAGGCCATTTCGCGTTAGATTAAAGACATCAGATTATCGACAATCGGCGACCATATTAGAGGGAACAGAACCTCACCTTGCGGACATCCTTTGGCGGCTACTATACTGTAATCGGGTATTCTCCTATGTTAACTGTTATACTCCGGCTTCCAAAAATAGCTTCTTCCGGGGTGGGGGGGGGGGGGTTGTGAGGATAGCTTTATGTTGAAGATAAAAAATCGATAATCGGTACTTTGCAGACTTCTGTAAAAAATAGAAGCCTACGCAATTATCTAAAAATTCATTGGGCAGATCAACTATCAAACAAAAAGCTGCGGAGACGAAGTGGATGAGGAAAAGATCGATGATGAAATCAAAAAAAGAAACTATAATTCGATTGACCAAACGTGAAAAATCGAAATTTCGTATAGCAACTCTACGAAGAGGTTGCCGATTTAATTCAAATGTGAAATTACACCTGAGATTTTACAAGAAACTGCACTATTTTAGGTTTCTGTTGACAACCAGTATACAAATTCAGGTTAACGCCTCGAAAGGGTTACCAGATCTTGTTCATTTTAGAAAGTTGATCTATAATTCTAGATCTCTAAGTCAATGCGTTCTCAACAAGTATCCAAATATATGTATAAGCAGCAATAAACGGAATTTTTATATGATTGCTTCGTATAACGTTAGTTCTCTGATTTTGTCTAATTTTATCCTCAAGTTTTATAAAAAGAGTTGTGTACAAATTTTTTAAAGTTATTGTATGGCTTTGATCCGTGCACCTTGCCCGCAATGAATTAGGTGGTTCACGTGTTGGCTATAATAAAAAAACAATGAAGAAAATCGGAGCACAGACAAATGCTAAATTATGATTAGAATACCTACAAGAAGTCAGTGACCATAAAATCCGGAGAGGACGAGTAGTCGCTGTAGTCTAACTAAGCCATAAGAACAAGGATCGTAACTTTTATGGGAGGTTCAGAAAAAATCTTGAAATAATAGTTAAAATTTAATATTTTTCTTAAGCTCTCGCATACTGTTATAAAAGACTTTTGTACATTCAATTCAGTACTAATTCAGTGCTAATAGTTTTCCCAAAGTTTTGTTAATTGAAGTCTCTTTATAAAACACCCATAAAACTTTTAAATTTTTTAGTCTCATAATAACTGTCATAGTAAACTTTATAAAATTTTCAGTCAATTAGGACGGTTACCAGAGACTTTTGTTCATTTAATTGCTATGATAGTCCCATAAGACATATATTTTTAGCTTTTCGGTAACAATTTGATCGGACTTTTATATTTCACAGCCAGAAGATTTAAATAAATAAATGTCTAAAATAACAATTATGACTAACTATAATATGTAAAAAATACTGTTAAAACTCTTATTATGACAGCTAAAAGTTATTTAGAAATCATTAATTATTTGTACTTACTTTTTACGTGAATTTCGGAAATAACAGGACTTCCCTATTCGCGCGTAATACTTTCGATATTCAGATGCACCAGAAAATTTCGGTTCATGATAGGGTATCGCTCACCATTCACATTCAAATAGCACATATGCTATGGTTTTTATTATTTTCGTATACCTTACTGCCTTACGCACAATAAACCGCGAGCGTACGGTCGTCAACTCAGTTCAGTTCCTCTCCAGGATTACTCAGTCGAAGTAATTTGTTTACGGAGATTGCACGTATGTTTTTACCTATTCTTAATTTCCATAATACTCCACTCTTTCGTTATGGAACCTTCAAGTTCAGGTATGTATATTATCATTTTAGTAACCATTACTTGCAAAAAAGTGTATGTAGTTTTAAATCATTGCTGTAACATAAAATGACCATTGATTATTAGTTGTCTGAAATTATTCTGAGAAACACGTAGATTACTAGTTGTCCCTCGAAATACAAGGCTCATGTTAGTGAAACAACTTATTGTGCTCCTTTGATTACCTACGGATGTGAATTGTTTTGCCAGCTAGATTCCTTCTCGCAAAGAAAAATCACTTCGGCCGTTCGCTACGTGTACGGTCTGACCATGTTTCTTCCTATGTAAAATCCGTTTTGGATGCACCTTAAGAGCGTATCTTGATTCCAGGGTAATCCTATTTTTGTATAATTTGATTGTAAAAAAGGTACCTACCTATCTACATGAAAAATTATTGTTTTCTCGGTCCAGTAGAACGGTGGCGTTGAATGTGCCAAGTTTTAGCTATCTTGTAATTGAGCGACAATTTTTCATTTATGCTACCAGGATGTGGAATACTTTACGTATGGAGATCAGAAAGAGCGGTGGCAGTAATTTCAGGGGCAAGATACTGGATTATTTCTCTTATCGATAATTATTTAATTAATAATTTTTCTAATTTTAGTGATTACCACATACATATTAGTTTTTTTTTTTTTATTCCTCTTATTATTATTGTATAGATATAGTTTTAGCGCTTTTAGTTTATCTTATTTTATTATTTTTTTCCTTGTCTATTCTTTAGTGCAGCAGATTATTTTTGTTAATTTTACCTACACATAAGTAGAAAGTCAGGTTTTAAGTGTGTAGATGTTGTTAATAAGTAAATGAAATGAAATGAAAATTAAATGATTGTGACTTGTTATATCGTGAATGATAATCCAAAGAGGCAAACTCTGTCTGAAGGCTTGGAAAAGACAAAAAGATCTACAAGTTTACATGGAGACTTTTGCACCTCTAGTTAGAAAAGTGCTCATATTATGAGGGATGCGAATATTTTGAAATTATTGTTTTACAAAGCTTACGACAGCAGCTTAATAATGATTCAAGCCGTACATGCATAACTGTATTTAGATTTAGTGAAGAAATGTAAAAATCAAAAAAATGCGAGATGTGGCCTTTTCGAATTTGCTTATTCAATTAAATTCAGATTCAAAACGAATTAAGTAGTTGATGTGATCAAAAATCAAAACATATATAATAATGATGATATTGAACGAAAGAAAAAGGGTGGTGGGTATCTAATGATTACCACCAAAAAAAAGCTCACGATTTTCTGTTCTCGAAAGCACAGTGGAACATAAACGCACGAAAGTATGCAATTTAAAAATTGAAACAAATCACATCCAATTACATGCAAAGCTGTATGATGCTGTGGTATTCGTGTGTATTGTACTCCAAAGCATTTCGGCCATCTGCACAGCAATAGGATTGCATAAACATGGCGAGATTTTAGATTTGCTGTTGGTTGTTGGTGCTGTTGGTCAGACACTTTTCCTTGTAATTTGTCTGGCTTCATTTATTGCTTGGGCAAATTTTATTTTACTGAAGCCGCTAATCAAATAAAACTCTTCCGAGAACTCTGAGTTGTAATGTTTCTTGGTAATGTTTACACTATGTGAGTTTCACCATTTTATTAACTAGATAACCAAAGAACTACTTTAAACAATTAGATTTGACTTTACCAATAACCATTTTCTCCTTCCTACAGCTTCACTAAAACCCATTACGAATTATCCATACAATAAAATAAAAAAATATCGGGACTCCGCATTTTGAGATATTCAAGGATAACAGAAATATCTATTATTCTTGAAAGAAACTTTTCAGAAAAATTATTTTGATTAATTTTTCTCGGAAACCTCAAAGCTTCCAAAAATAAATATCGTTTATTTCATGGATAACGTTACATCTACTAAGCAAAATTTTCCACATTTTTTAAATTTCAAAAGACCGTATATCGGTCATATATGGATCGCAAATTTCATCAAAATCAAAAAAAATTACACAAAATTGGTCAATTTTCTGTGTAACGGCTTATAGGATTATATATTTCATATACACAAAATTACATACCGCGTAACATTCAGTTTTCTCTTCTTTATTATATAATTATTGGACTGCATTTTACTAACACGTCCCATGATTAAACAATAGTTACCCACAATCAGAAACAAATAGATTATAAATATAACTGCCAAAATAATTTCTCGCCTCCCAAGCAAAAATAAAAAAATTACCAATGATAAAACTTAAAATATTCCGCGAAATCTACACTCATATACCGAATACAGAAAATGGCGGCATACACTTTCCGAGCCTGCACACTACAGCCCGTCGCAGAGTTTTCAAAACAAGTGAATGTCTTCCGAAAGCACATCATTCCATCTGACGGTGATGAAATGAATTAGAAACGCCAAATTGTGTGCAAAATATATAAAAACAAGAAATTTTTGTCGTTACCATAGTTAACATTATTGACCTTATTTCCTTTATCATTGCACTAAACAATTTGAGTTTTTCAAAATAAACAGAAAAAGACTCGATCTTTGTTACAAATTGAACTTTCTTTCCAATAACATCATAATTGTGATAGTTATTCGTCTTTGAAAATAGAAACTTTCAAACCAAAATATATTAGTAACCAAAACTTTTTTACTAGTTTTCTCTCCGTCACTTCCTCTTACACTTCAAGATCTTTCATACTCAAGTACAAATTTATGTACTTGATGTACCGTTGTTGCGTTATTATATACCAAGCTTTGCAAATTTGATGAATTTGAGAATTTTCTAAAGCTAATATAAAACACAGAAATCCTTATTTTTGACACGTCATTACCTAAGTTTATACTTTTTCTTAAACTATGTGGAATTTGGATCATGATAATACGCACAGACTTGACGCAAATTCGTATTAACTTTTCGTGTTTTTTAAGATTTCAGTAATAACCCCCATTAAAGGAAGATATCAAGGGTTCAATAATATAGGTGCAATACTCTAACCATATAACTGAAGTGGACATCAAGTTCAAATTCATGAAATTAACTTTGACAGATTCTGAGAATATTCTTAATAACAATATAATAATAATAATAATATTCTTTTTATTAACTTTGTTATTAATGGAGAGTTTTCAAGGCAGTTGGCAACCAGAAAAGAATTAATATTTGTATTTTTCGATTTAAAAGGGCTGTCGTGGCCCAATATTCAATTCGGTGTGGTTGTGACATCATGACTTAACTAGCAGCAGGTGTACGACTAATTAAGCAGTTTGCAGTATCTAAGCATTTTACTTCGCACGGTTAAATGCTTGGCGATTGCGAATTGTTTATTAAAAAACTGTCGCATCCACTGCTGTTGTAATTAAGCATTAAGCCAGGGTTAAGTAATTCACTTCGCATAGTGAAATGCTCAGCTGGGCTTACTGTTTGTTTACTAACAGTATTGGGGTCTCCAGCTGACGGCAGTGACTGATGTAATGCTTTGCGATTAATTGCAAGGTATTGCACTGGTCACTGGGTCAGAGTCGCTTCCGCCTGTAATGATTTTAACAGGTGACCCGACTTGCGAGTGGATCAGGTTACTCAGTTGTGTTTTTGGCGATTAGGAGTTAAGAGCTATAAGTGTGAATCAGAAGCTCGAGTTATATTAGATATTATTCGAAGTAGTTTTATTGAACAAAGTTTTTTTTATGTGGATTACGCGAGTGTTTTGCTGGGGACACGACAATTTGGCGCAGCCGGTGAAACTAAGGTAAGAAATGTGATGATTTCTTACTGTGGTGTTTTTTTTTTGTATTGTTTTATTTACGAGTAAAAAATTTAAAACTTTTGGTATTTTTATTTTTGTTTTTGAAAAAAAAATCTGTTTAATTTAATTTACTTTTCAGGTTAAAATTAAGAAGTGTTAAATTAAGTTTATTAAGTTGGATCTTTCAGCCTAAAGATACTATTGTAATGCTGAGTGTGAGTTTTGGTGTTAAGCGTTAATAGTTATGGGCGTTTGAAAGTTTTCTCGTGTGCTAGGTGAGCAATTTAAAATATAAGTAGTTATTTCATCGGGGTTTTTCTTTTTAAAAATTTGGGCTTTGTTTTGTTAGCGACGGTTTTGCGCATATTTTTCGTGATCGTATACATTATTATTCTAATCATTGATCTTCATGTTTGTTTTGTGATGATTTTATATTCTCTTCATTGTTTTTGTGTTGCGAATGAATCAGTGGAATTTTCGTATAAAGTGGAATTTTCGTATAAAGTAAATAATGTAAAACTAGTTGATAAGAAATGATAACTTTTGTTGTGTTAAAATAGAATTTTAAAGTAAGTCATTATTGAAAATATTTAGAGCCACACCCAAGTAAATCTATTCTCTGTTTTTTTTATATGGAGAAAATGGATAAAAGTAAGAAAATCATAACTTTTTTGTAGCTTGTTTTGTTGGAAGAGATTGTTTTTTTTGCTAAGCTCTTAGTGGTCTAATTCTCTCTCGTTTTTATTAACAAATATATTTTTTAATACATGTTACAGACAACGAGAAGTGTTAAATTATTTGATGTGAAGATAAAGCAAAAAGTGTGTGAGTCAGTGAGTGGCGTATAATTGTGAAATATCATGTGCGATTTTATATTATAAGAAACTAAGTATTGAATGTTTCTTATAAAAAATAAACCAAACTTAATTCGCTAAATCCATGGATGTAGGTAAACAAAGTGCACTCTCCTTCCTGTTATCAAAAAACACAATTCAATAAAGGAAAAAATAAATATATATATATCTAAAAAAAAAAAAAAAACTCAGAATATACATACCTACCTACATATAGATTAGATAACAAAAGGTAGGGGAATATATGTGTTTATGTATTTATTTGGCCAAGAAAGTGAGTATGGTGATTTTCCGATAAATTTAAAATTTTTGCTGAAAGTGAAAGTTAAGTAGTGTTGACAGGGATCCCACGGTGTGAAAATTTTAGGTATGCATGTAGTCGTGATGAGTTATATGAACATATTCTTGGAATTTTAAAAATTCACTGGCCTTTTGCCGATATTGGTTAAGTGCAAATATATAGTCTTTGCAATTGTTGTCAAATGGAATCTCTGATTATTTTTTTTTATTTTTATGGTAATAAATTTAGATAAAGGGCTTTTCTCGTTTCCACTTCATTTTGATAGGTTTGGTTCCTCTTTCTTGGTGTGCTAAGTAGTGTTGCAAGAGAATGCTGCTAGTCTTACCATATTTCAACTAAAAAAAAATTACACATGTTGCTACAATCCCTGAGACAGAGTATATATCATTATTAATTTTCTACAACATTAAGGCAAGTGGTTCAAAATCTTTTGAACCATTTAGAGGTTCTTTTTGTGTATTGTATGGTAATAATAAGTATTTCTGTTTCGTGCCGGTTTTGCGAGGTATCGTTGGGGTTTGTTGAATTCCTATAGCTCTAACGTGATTCCACTAAGTGGATCTAAAAAATTTAATTCTTTTAAAGTTGTCGGTAAAGTACGGCCACCGTGCCAAAATGCAGTTAGTTACACTCTGTTTTAAAATTTTATGCGCTTTTACTTAAATTGGGAATACATTTAATAAGTATTCGAGTACTCGCGAAGAATCTTTCTGGATTAAAAGTCTTTGTCAGATTTATGTTGGAGCATATGTACGTACGTTTTAGGTAATTCAGTAAGATACAAAAGCGCTGATAGGTATGATCAATGAGAGGCGGTAAGAAGTATATTTCGCGTACCTGTTAATGTCGGTGTTAAGAGTGCTAAGTGATAAGTGACAAGTGTAGTGGTTATAATGGAAATATGTGCGTGAGGTATAACAGTCTCACAGTCCTAAATGTCAACAGGAAGAAGCAATATCTTAACTAGGGAGGAATTGTCACGCTTTCAGGCCCAGGAAAGGGAGTTAGAGATAAAAGCACAGGAACTGAAGGAAGGCCAAGCAATATTGCGGAATTACGAGCAGGACTGGGAATATATTGGGGAACATATAACGGCAGAGTTACAGAAACGGTGGACAAGAGAGGAAGAGAAGGAATTGTTAAAGAAACTGAATGAGAGTGCTAAAAGCAGTACAAAGGGCGAAGCTTTAGACCTATTGGTAACAGCAGCATTCGAAATTATCCAGAGCCGTGAAGTAGAAGCAGAGCAAGAATTGGAAGAAATCCAAAAAGAGAAGAAAGGGCTGATAAAGAAAATAGATTCACTAAAGGCACAGTTAAGAGAGGCTGAGGAAACTACAGCGGGGTGAGAGGAAGAGTTGGGGCTCGAGCGATCTTCACAGAGAAAACCGATTCAAGAGGGTAATAAGGTGAGTACGAGTAAAGGGTTCAGGCCAAGGAAATTGTTATTTTGGGAACAGCATAAAGAACCAGAAGAAAATTTAGAAAGAGAGCTAATCAGAAGAAAGAAGCAGGAAGTAGCGCCGAGTGGAAAAGTAAGAACAGAGCAGAACCAGATAAGGCCAGAGGAAAGAAACTTCACAGGGCAAGACAACATGGCAGACGTGCATGAAAAAGTGATGGATCTAGTATCCAAGTATGTACCTATACTATCTGGCGAAAGATCGTCCAAACTGGCGAAGGAAGTGTATCGCTTTCTGAGCTGCAGTAAGGATCTACACGATAGACTGAGAGAGGAGGAGCAGAAGATTTTTATCAGGTGCATAAAGTATCGCCTAACGGACGATGCGTACTACTTGGTAAGCTCACAGGAACCAAAAGATTTTGATGCTTTACAGCAAGTAATCAATTCGGCCTACATACCAAAAAAATCGTTTAGCGAATTGCGAACGGAAATGCTGGCATGCAGGCAGAGGCCTGGTGAGGATATCAGGGAGTTCGCAGACCGGATGAAGGAATTGCTCGACCAAATAAAAGCGGCGGTCTCAGCGAAATACCCAGGAGGTGATACAGGATTGATAGCAGAATTAGAGGCAGATGCAGTAGCGACATTTAAAGCTGGCGTTAGGAGTAAACCTACTCAAGTATACCTCACTGGACGGAAATTCGATTCGCTAGAAGGAGTACAAGAGGAAGCTACATACTATGAAAAAGATGCACAAAGGCTCCAAGTAAGAGACCCAGAAGTGGTACAGGCAGGTTGGAGGTCTAACTCATTAGGTACGCAAAACAGTTGGGGAGCAGGCGAGGCCGGCCCCAATCGAGTTCAGCGACCGCAAAGACCAATTTATTCCACTGCTAGGCCAGTATCACCCATAAGATACCAAGGGCCGGCAGCCAGGGTAACCCCACCGAGAACCATTCATTGCTTTAAATGTGGACAACGGGGTCACATTGCGAAAGAATGTAGGACACAGCCCCCTTACTGCACCAAGTGCAACAGCTATGGTCATGAGGTAGCGGGCTCTAGGAAACAGCAGGTACGTTTCGCAAATACTGCGGTAGGTAGTCCAGGTGAATGTATTCAGCCCGTATCGGGAGTTCTCTATTGTCAATTCTGTAGGACATGTGATCACTATACAGAAAACTGCCTCAGAAAGTACCTAGCAGAACGCGCTGACCAACTGGAGGGAAACGGGGAGCGGCAGCTGGGGAATTCGTCCACAGCTGCCTTCCATTAACAAACTCCAGAGACACATCGCCGAGGGGGGATGATATTTCAGTAGACTTAAGTTTATTGAATAATTGTAGCATCACAGTTGAAGCAGACATAGGGTTAACAGGTAAGTTAAATCTTTTGGTTGATACCGGGTCCACATGTAATTTAATAAAATTTAATAAGATAAAAAAAAACACGTTTATTCAGCCTCAACGAACTATTACTATTGGGGGTTTATTTGGGGCTCAAGGAAAGTCCGTAGGGGTTTGTCAATCCAAGTTATGTATAGATACTGAAGAGCATGCTTGCGAGTTCAATGTAATTTATGACACAGACTCAATACCAGCTGACGGAATACTGGGTATTGAATTTCTTAAGGATAGAGCTATCATCGACTGCATCAACCAAAAACTTTCAATACGGAATGTAAAAAGGAACAAGGAGGAGAAGCCTCTTTTTGCGAATGTAACAGGAAAAGAAAGTATTAACGTAGTGACATTGGCCAAAGCTTGTCAAAGAAGCGTTAGTCAATCTAGTAACAAAAATCCTCGAGAAATCTCAACAGAAACAGTGAAACAGAGCATTAAAGAGAGAATTACAGAGCTAAAGGACATTATTGGTAAAGCGATGTCAGCCTCAGACAGCATAGACCGGTATATAACACAGATAAACAAGAGAAACGAGAGAGTGAAAAAGATGACGGAAGGCCTTGCCCAAAAACAATCCCAGCAGAAAAACGAGATGAAGGTCACCCGGGATGCAAAGGCGCTGAAACATGAACACAGGCGGGGAAATACTTTGACCGCAACCCTTCATACGGAGGCTGGTCAACTAGATGATCGCCTGGTAAGGGATGAGTTCATAACATGGCCTACAGGCATGTGGGGTGAAGAGCAGGTGAGAGTAGCTGTTGAACGGGAAAACGAGCTAGGGCATCCTCGCACGGAAGTCCAGCTCAATAATCCCCGGATGAAAGCTTCTGCACTTGTTCTTGAACGCGAGAGCACGAATGGACCAATAATACGCTTGAAACCCAGAACAGAGCAACTGGTGAGAATCCCAGTTGAGAGTGAGGCTGAAATGCTATGTATGGCCGAAGAAATATGTCCTGGAGTGTATTGCGGAAATACAATAATCAGGCCTAAGAATGGACAAGCCTTTGTGGGAATCATAAATGCTAGGACTGAGGCCGTGGAGGTAAAAGATTTCAAACCAAAGTTAGAAGGACTGAACCGGTATTCAGTAGTACCACTAGCGGATAGTGAAGGGAAGTGTAATAAAAGGCAACAGCGACTAAAATTAATGAAACAATCACTGTTGTTGGGAGAAGATCTCAATCCAGAGGAGAGGGAATCCGTGACTCAGCTCTGTTACGAATACAGTGACATTTTTCATTTGCCAGGAGACAAACTGACCTATACTCCAACAAAAACCTTTCAATTACCTCTAATGGCCAACACAGGACCCATACATAGAAAGCAGTACCGAATGCCGGAAGCTCACAGAGAAGAGTGTAAAAAGCAACTCGAAAAATTGTTAGAGGATGACATAATAGAGCATAGTGATAGTCCATTTAATTTTCCAGTACTCCTGATACCCAAAAAGGGTACTGATGAAGCTGGGAATCGCAAGTATAGGTTGTGCGTAGACTTCCGTGAACTCAACAAGGTCTGTATCCCTTGTTCATATCCACTTCCGCGAATTGAGGATATTTTGGATCGACTAGGTCATTCTAGGTACTTTTCAACGTTAGATTTAGCTAACGGATATCATCAAGTACTAATCGATCCAGCAGATAGAGAGAAAACGGCTTTTAGTACCAATTTCAATCATTTTCATTATAAAAGATTGCCATTTGGGCTAAAGACAGCGCCTCCATTTTTTCAATCGCTCTTAAACAGCATATTAACAGGGTTACAGGGAGTAAAATGTTTCGTGTATCTCGATGATGTTGTGATATTTGCAAAAAACTTAGACGAACACAACGATAAGTTAAGGCAAGTATTCCAACGTTTTCGGGATCATAACTTGAAACTACAACCTGCTAAATGTCAGTTTCTAAAAAAAGAAGTGGTGTATCTGGGTCATGTATGTTCGGAACAGGGAGTAAAGCCAGATCAACGTTTAGTGGAAGTCGTAAAGACATTTCCAAGGCCAAAGACAGTGCGACAGGTACAGTCTTTCCTGGGGCTAGCTAATTACTATCGGAAATTCGTCCCTAACTTCTCACTAATCATGGCTCCAATTAATAATTTATTACGGAAAAAGGTAAGGTTTGATTGGGGACCCAAATGTGATAAATCATTCACCCTGATAAAAGAGGCTCTCACTACGCCTCCATTATTAGCTTATCCGGATTTCACGAAGGAATTCACGTTACTGACGGATGCTAGTGGTGAATCCCTAGGGGCAGTTCTAGAGCAGGAAGGAAGGCCCATCAGTTACGCCAGTCGCACACTCAATCCGGCCGAGAGGAACTACTCGACAACTGAACGTGAGCTACTAGCCATAGTCTGGGCCGTAAGTAACTATAAATGTTATCTGTTGGGCAGGCATTTCAAAGTAATTACTGACCACCAACCTCTTCGGGGTGTTTTCAAGGTTAGAGATACGACGTCACGCATGGTACGATTTCATCAGAAATTGTCAGAGTATGATTTCGAGATTTTATATAAAAAGGGAAGAGAAAATGGCAATGCGGATGCTCTAAGCAGAATACCCCAAAGAATAACAGAAGCCAAATTCGAGGAGAGCGAAATGCATCCATGCCTAGCTATCACTCGGGCACAAGCTCGAAGAGAAGATTCCGAAGTAAATGATACATCACCTATGGAATCCGAAGAGGAATGGGGTGACCTCGATGAGGCAGAAGTAATAGCAGGAAAGGTGATGGGTGATCCGAACCCACAGCATATCACAGATCCAGATGAAGTTGAGCCGATCTTGAAGGACTTCCATGACTCTCGGTTTGGAGGACATCTCGGAAGAGATAAGACCTTAAAACGAGTAAAGCGCTTCTATCATTGGAAAGGGATGAAAAGGGATATCGCGAAGTATATTAGGCGCTGCCCGCAGTGTCAGAAAAATAAACACAGTCGAGCTACTAAGATGCCGTTGGTGATCACTACAATCTCAAGCAAACCTTTTGAGAAGGTGTACGTCGATTTGGTGGGACCATTGCCGTTGAGTCACAATGGCAACAAATACATCTTATCCTTGGTGGATGATCTCACTAGGTTCGTCGACTTCGTAGCGATCCCGGATCAGGAAGCGAATACTGTGGCACGAGCACTGTTCGAGCAAATTCTCAGCCGATATACTCTACCAAAACAATTAGTTACTGATCAAGGAGCGAATTTTACAGGAGACGTGCTGAAGGCCCTCTGTAAGATGTTGAAAATAAAAAAATTACAGACTACTGCCTATCATCCGCAGTCAAATGCCGTAGAGAGACAGCATTCCACGTTAGCAAGCTATTTGAGAAGTTTTGTAGATCAAGACCCGCGGAATTGGGACGAATTCCTGCGGACGGCAGCTCATGCCTACAACAACTCGGTGCATTCGGGCACAAAATTGACACCAATGGAAACTTTATTCGGATTCGTCTCGGAAGTTCCCAGTAGCTTGCAGCGGAAGCCTGAACCGCTATACAATGCCGATAAATATCATAATGTGTTACGGTTTAAATTGCAAAAGGCATTCGAACTAGCAAAGCAAAACTTGATCAAAAGTAAATTGTCCGCCAAGAAGTACTATGATAGATCCGCGAGGGCGATAGAGGTGCATGTCGGTGAAAAGGTTCTGGTTAGGGACCCGGCTCGGGCGGGAAAACTGTCGTCAATCTTCAAGGGTCCTTATGAAGTAATTTACGTTCATAGCCCAGAGAATGTAACAATCCTTATCGGGAGAAAGCTCAAACGGGTTCACGTGAATCGGTTAAAAAAATTTGAATGATACTGTTATTTAGTAAATTTTGTTTTTATTTTACCTTACAGGTAAAGCAGCAGAATCGTACAAGAACGGACGAAAGAAGAGACCTAGTGGCCCGATTCGGAGTCCGTTCAGGAGACGGACGCTAAAAGAAGCCCAGAAGAGCCGGCAAGGCATAAACATATACATTTGTAGAGGAAATTTAATATTGGAAGGAAAAGATCATTAATAAAAAAAAAGAGAGAATTTAAAAAAAATAATAAGTAAAAAAAAAAAAAAAAAAAAAAATAAAAAAAACAGAGAGAAGTAAAAACAAAAAGGGTAAGAAAAAAAAGAGAGAATTAAAAAGAAACTAAAGTAAAGAGAGTAAGAAAAAAAAATAATAATATTAAAGTAAAGAATAAGAATTAAAGTAGCGAGAGAAAGAAGAAAAAAGAAAACATACTCATTGAAAAAATTGGTAAATAAAAAGAAAAGTTAAGAAAAAGAAAAAAAAAGCAATTGGAAAGAGAAGTGTAAAAAAGAAAAGAACACTTATAAAAAAAAAAGGTAATTGAAAAAAAAAAGGACGAAAGGTGGTAGAGAGAGAGAGAAGGAGGAAGTGGATAGATAGTAGAATAAACTAAATCTGTACCGTGATTTATTTTATTTTACTAAATAATAATAAAAATCGTACTAAATAAATTATATACAGAGTGGTTTCTTTTATTTTTGTATACTAGGTAGGATAAAATTAAGAAGGTTGTCATATAGTTAGTTGGGAGAAGTTAAGAAGCTGAATATGGAAGCAGTCGCCATAATCTTGTTGATGTTCATCAGTTTGTCATACGCTGGGCAGGCTGGCTACAATATAAAGCCCATAATGCAGTCCGGAGTATTGTTCGAGCAAGTAGGAGAAGCAAACTTTTACATTAGGCATTGGACTATTCTATCCAAAGTAGAAATGCCGGACTTGGCGGTCGAGCTGGAGTTCGCAAACAATTGCAGCAAGCTGATTATACAGCTCTGCACAAAAATCAACCACAGAGAGAGAGAACTCGGGAACAGATGTGAGCTAGCCACTAAGGAAATAGGAAGTTGGATGGCGAAGATTAGGAGACAGGATGATGAGTTGAAGCACCACACCCATGCGGAACCGACTCTTCGAAGGAAACGGTCTTTCTTTGATGGTATAGGGTCCCTGTCAAAAACACTTTTCGGGACCATGGATCACGCAGATTCGGAAAATATCTACTCGGCTTTGAGGGATCTAGATGGAAAAGAAAACCGCACCTTCACCTTGCTTCAAGAGCAAACAACAGTGATGACATCGACGTTTAATCTATTCAATGCGTCGCTCGTTCAGGCAGCAGCAGAGCGAGAGGAACTTTGGAATAAAATCAATGCCATCACCGCCGCGCAGCAAAGTCAAGACCTGGAGATAACAACGTTAACACGGAGAGTGGAGATAAATGAAATACTGACACTAATGACCCTCCAACTGCGAGAACTCAGCGATGTCCAAGAAGGTTATGCGAACATGTTAGTCGCACTGAGCATGGGAAAACTTCACCCCATGATTATTCACGCCCGGCAGCTAACAGAAATTATGACGAACGCTACAAAACAATTGGATTTAGCAGAGGAATTTCTGGACTTCCAATTGTTGACTCAAATTGCTAAGGTGAGCGCAATGCAGGGTCCGCAGCACATTATGGTCAGAATAGACATTCCTCAACCGGAGAGAGTGGCTTTTGAACTGCACAAAGTATACACCATTCCCGCAGTAGTTGATGAGGACGGCTACCATGTATATGAGTTGGGAGCCGAATTTCTAGCAGCAAATAATCACGATCGCCAGTATGTCCTGCTAGACTATCAGCAATATGAGAAATGCCAACAACTGACAACCCTCGAAAATCATTTGCGTTTCCTGTGCCCACAGTTGGGACCAATCGTCACAGCCATTGGTGATAGCTGTGTACTCAACCTTTTTCGAAGTTTCAACGTCAACCCGCTGGCATGCAAGGAAAAAATTCTCCCAAAATGGAATAGTCTAGTCCGCATGATTACCCGAAATCACTGGTTGTTCGTGATGGCCGACAAGACAAAACTAGAGGTAAACTGCCGCGATACACCTACAGCGATTGGAGAACTATGTTCTACCGGAGTATTATCAATCGAGGAGCACTGCCACCTTCAGATCGGCGACCTTTTGATCACATCAGAGGACCACGCTCAGCGAAATATTAGTCTTTGGCAACCCTCATTTTCGGAATTACCATCATGGGATAGCGTGAGCACCAGAAATAGATCTACAAAGCCTATGGCTGATGGCGATCAAAATCGTAAGGTACGGCTGTTAGCTGCCGATAATGCCAACCAAGCCTGGAGAGATCATGCAGCCGAGATACAAAAAATAAATGAGGACATCACACGAGAGGAAATACATCGACAACAAAGTCAGCCCCACACCATCTATCTAGCCGCCACCTCAATAATTGGGCTGTTAAGTATTGCCAGTTTTATGTTAGTAGCAGGAGTTCTGATCCGCAGGAGATGTCGGAAGCAAAAACCAGTACCGGCTAGATCAAGCAGATTGTCGATATTGCCCATCACCCGGAGGTCAATAAAACCCACTGTAACAACAGGACAGCCTACCGAAGACAAGGAAACGAACGATGGCCTCCAAGTAATCGTGCCTACTACAGCAACATTGCCCACAGCAAACCTGCCTACGATAGTCGGAAAACAGCTGGTACAGCTAGCGTAGTAACAACTGTTGTAGGGTTAGATATTTTTGTTACACTAAGTGTTATATTGGGTAGGACAGTGGCAACCTTTAGATAGACGGAATCACTCTGAGTAATTAAACCAATATAAATATTGTATTCAAGTTAAGTGTAAGAATTGCTAGAAAAAAAAACATTTGTTCATTTGAAAAAAAAATTTGGAATTAGGTATAAAAATGTTTAAACGAAAGTAAATAGTGTAGTTATGTAATAGGATTAGATAAAACAAATATATGTAGTTAATGAAATCTAGAATCAATTTTTGTATAAGTAAACCTAATCCTAGAAATAATTGTACAGTTTTTATTTGTTATTATGGTAATACTATTTTTAGAAATATCAAAATTAGGGTTAAGAATATAATTAAATTGTAATTGAACAAAAAGATTGTTTGAAGAAGTAAATGAGATCACGAGAAAAGAAAAATAAAAATACATGTTGTTAAATTGGAACTGAATCAAGAGAAGTAGATATTGCTAAGATAAAACGTAGAAGATGTTAAAAAAAAAAAACAATTATTGTATATATACGATAAAATGTACAATGTAGTTGAAATTAAACCGAGCACCCTGATCTAATTCCCCCTGGGAATTAGTCTTTCACAGGGGGGAGGAATGTCGTGGCCCAATATTCAATTCGGTGTGGTTGTGACATCATGACTTAACTAGCAGCAGCTGTACGACTAATTAAGCAGTTTGCAGTATCTAAGCATTTTACTTCGCACGGTTAAATGCTTGGCGATTGCGAATTGTTTATTAAAAAACTGTCGCATCCACTGCTGTTGTAATTAAGCATTAAGCCAGGGTTAAGTAATTCACTTCGCATAGTGAAATGCTCAGCTGGGCTTACTGTTTGTTTACTAACAGTATTGGGGTCTCCAGCTGACGGCAGTGACTGATGTAATGCTTTGCGATTAATTGCAAGGTATTGCACTGGTCACTGGGTCAGAGTCGCTTCCGCCTGTAATGATTTTAACAGGTGACCCGACTTGCGAGTGGATCAGGTTACTCAGTTGTGTTTTTGGCGATTAGGAGTTAAGAGCTATAAGTGTGAATCAGAAGCTCGAGTTATAGTTCGAAGTAGTTTTATTGAATAAAGTTTTTTTTATGTGGATTACGCGAGTGTTTTGCTGGGGACACGACAGGGCAATTGACAGAAAAATAGTGACATAATGTCACTACCGACATTGTGCGTTCATTGTACACAGCAAATGACAGGTAGTCACTTCCTTTTAATTTCTCACGCGTTCACTGAGACGGCCAAGAGTAAAAGGTAACTCGCATTATTTCACTACCCGTATTTAGGATAGTAAAGTTGTGCGATAATAAATTTGTGTTGTCAAAGTGATGTGGAAATGGAAGCAAAAAATATATCAATTTTAGTTGATGAGAACAATATGGACTGTGTGATGGGCCAACAGGTTTTTTTATTATAAATCAATTTCAATGCATTACTTTATTTCCTTATAAGTAATTTCGAAAAAAGTTCATCTCTCAATGATAACGCTATTTGCAATTTGACGTTTATGTTTACTTTTAATTTACTTATTTTTTGCAAAACGTCAAAAATATTTGATTTGCTACGTTATTCTCTTTTGCGTTCACTGCAATTTGATTACACAAGAGTCACCACTATAGTGACTAACTGTCAAAGTAATTCTTTAAACATTTGTTCACAACACAACGCTATCTCAACGATACAGGACGCCATCGTGTCAGTGAACGCACCCAGGGACATCTTTCTTTTAAAGTGAGAGAAATATGAAGTAAGAGACATGGAAATGATGATGGTGATCTAAAAGAAAATCGGCCGAGTTCAAGTCGGACTCGTGCACGAAGGGCTCCGTACCATCGAACAAAATTCAATACCATGTACCTACTTTTTATTTATTTTTACAAATGAGAGTAGGCGTCATATGATGATGATAATAATAATGAATGAGAATAAAAAGAGGAAAAAAACGCCGAAAAATCATGTTTCTTGTATGGGGGCTACCATTAATTTGTAATTTTATTTAATTTTTAATATTTGTTGTTATAGCGGCAGTAGAAGTACCTACAAACTCTGTGAAAATTTCAACTGTCTACCTTTTTCTGTTCATGCGATACAGCCCGGTGACAGACAGACAGACAGACATCGGAGTAATAGGGTTCCCGCATTTACTTTTTGGGTACAGAACCCTAATTATCTGATAGAAATTCAAAATAAATGGTTAGATTTATAGAAAATTATGTAAGTATAGCATACTATGACAAATAAGTAAATATATAGATAACGAATCGAATAGGAAAATTGAAAACAAGAAGTCAGATACATGTTGCGAGTCAATTAAAAAAATTTGCAATGTCTTGCTCGAATATAAAATCGACGATGCTTCGAACTGATGTATTAAGGCCCCAATTCTTACTTAGAAATTTACTGGAAATTTTTTCTAGAAATTTACTGGAAATTTGTTCCTTGGAAGCTGTATGCATTATTGGAGGCTGACAAGAGCAGAAGAAATGAATGCTTATTGGCAATTGGCAAATGAAAGTCAGCGTTGTCACTTCCTTTAATAACGTCGGTGGTAGATGAAATGAAAAAGTGTGGAAGAAAGGGGAAAAGTGTGGTAGAAAAGGAAAAAGCGAAGTGTATCACATATTAGAGATTTTATTTATAATAAGAACAGTAATAAAACACTTATTCCAAAAACAGAAAACAAAACAGAAACCAAAAAAATATTCATAGTCACAAATTTAGCAAAATTTCAAATTATATATAAACAAGTGAAAAAGCTAGAACTGGTCTAAAAGACCAATTCTTATGATACCCTAGATGAATGCACGTATGAAAGTTCGTATGGTCACCCATTTGAGCAATTTTGATTTTTTGCATTGGTTTCTCGCATATATTTCTAGAACGGCTCGTCGGACAGAAAAAATTATTATAATCAATTTTATAGGATTTCTTATTCTGAAGAAGTTTTTGGTACAATAAAAATGTCTAGGACTGATGGTTTTCAAAGTATATGTAAAAAACCAAAATTTTTATATGGCAACACCAAGAAGGGGTTGCCCGATTTAGTTCATTGTTGAAATTTTATTTGCTATTAGTATGAAAACCCAATGTACCAAATTTCAGCTTTCTATGTCGACGTGTTCTCAGGTATTGTCCAAATATATCGTGGTAAACGAAATTTTTGTGTGGCAACCCCACGAAGGAGTTGCCCGATTTGTCTCATTTTCGAACTTAATTTTACTTTTTTTTTAATGTCCGTGTACAAAATTTTAGCTTTCTAAGTGAACGCGCTCTCGAGTTATCGTGCGCACGGACGGACGGGCGGACGGACGGACAGACGGACAGACGGACATCCAAAAATCAAAATAACTTTTAATTTTATGCGGGGGTGTCCAATCCATTTTGCTCTACCATCATTATTTCTGTGCGTTACCAACGGAATGTCAAACTTAGTATACCCTATAGATTTCATCTAGGGTATAATAAATAAAATAAGTAACAAACGAGTTTTCAAACAAAACTGAGGCCAAGCCGCATGAAAAAGTACAAAATAAACTTTCCTTCACACACAGAGGTGGACTCAGATTTTTTGATTCGGACATTTCTCTTGGATATTCTTTTTCATCATGAATCAAATCTCTTATTACCTCTGATTGATCATACTGAAATATATCGGTGATTGTCAGCGAATAAAATCTGAGTCCACCTCTGTGTGTGAAGAAAAGTTTATTTTCTACTTTTTCATGTGGATTGGCCTCAGTTTTGTTTGAATACTCGTTTTTTACTTATTTTATTTTCTGCCTTTTTCACGTTAACTAAATTGTTATTACGTGCTGCATGGAGATATTTTAAAACAATTTTATGACGCTGAAAAGACACTGATTTACCAGTTTTTCAAAAAATTTATTCGAGTAAAAATTATTATGCAACTCATTTCGCTCTACAACTTTGTCTTAGGTTGTAAAACGCTCAAACGCTTCCTTGGTCGGAAAAACTCCGTAAAAGCGTTTTACATGAATTTTCCTCGATTTTTTCTGCAAGTTTTCACCATTGTCGGAGAGAAAGTAATGATGCCAGTTGATAAGGAACTTGATCCTGCATAATTTAGAAAACTTTTTTACCGGAAATTTTTTTTCGGAAAATTCGGAAAACTCTACATTTTTCCTGAAACGGATTTATCACTAATCAAATTTGTACCAAATTTTCAAAAGATTTTTCCCGATTTTCCGGGTTTTTCATGGAAAGTTCCGGTTCAAATTTTGATAGATTCAATTGTCACGCGACATGAACCTGTGTGCCAAATTTCAGCTCGCTGTGATGACGAAAAGTGGGTCTACGAGAGTGTCGAAAATAGTAAAAAAGAAATATGTAAATAGACAGACAAATTCGTGTACGAGTTAAAGGGACGGGGTGGCCTTAAAAATAGATCAATAGTAACTAAACTTATTTACCGTCTACAAATTTAAAGTTTTTGTAAAACTTGTTGTAGTTGTTCTTTCGTGCAATTCTTTACAAAATATTATTTCCAAATGATTTATTTGTTTGTTTTTTATTTTGTTTAAGGAAGAAAATATCCTTTCAGCAGTAGCATCACTATGAAGTAAGGATGCCAAAATACATATATATATTTGCTGAGTTCTTTAAACATGAATTCTTCGAATATGTTAATTTCTTTAGCCAACTTTTTCCAGCCTTTTACTAAATCTCCTCCAAAATATTCTTGGATTTTATCTTTTGAAAAAAATTGTAAAGACCTCCATTGATCGTTCAGTATTTCTGAGGAGGCTTCATTAAATGGATATGCTTCCAAAAGTGAAAGAATAGTAGGAAGCTCTCCTTTTTGAATGTTTTTAAGATCTATGTACTCTAGCAGACGCAGTTGGCTATCTGCAAAATCATATCGTCCCTTAATGTAGTACATACTGAAGAAGATTCTGTTTAATTTTACACCAACATCTAATTCATCTGGGTATTTTTTAATATGTTCCTCAAACTCTAATCCAAAGAACATATTTGAAAATGGTAGATGAATATTTGTATCTTTGTACATAATTAACAGAAAGATTGACGTTTTCACATTGAATCATATTTTGCAAAATATTCAAAAACGTGTGTATAATCGAAGAATATAGTAAATGAATTACAGACAGAGGCAATCCACAAACATTTATGCAATAAATTAAAGACAAAAATTGTTGTAGGTTTTGACCTTTGCGTGGAAGATGTGGAAGAATCGAAATATTTGAAAACTTATGGAAGATATTTCACAATTGAAGGGTTGTAAGGCTAAAGGGTCTAAGTGCCAAAAAATCAAAAGTTAAGATTTTTACAAAAATACCATCTAAGTGCAAAGCCTAATAATATCCAAATGGATTCAAATGCCCCTTTCTTTTAAAACTTTACCCACGCACTGGTAAAGTTGTGGCGGGGTCTAAGTACCAACTAGTTTTCGATCAAAAGGGTCTGTGCCTGTTTGCCTGCGGGATGTGCACAAAGATAACCTAATAAGAAGATAGGAAGCAGCCGATCAGAATTGAAATTTTTCGTGTTTTTTAGAAAGAAACAAATAATGTTATATATTTTCGTCTTTTGCACGAATGGAGGAAAAGAACTTGGCTATGCATTATTGTATTAAAAACATTGCAAAAAAGAGCAAGTGCAAGTGCAAGGTTGGTGTCATTCATGTCCAGGAGACGCTCGTGGATATGGATGACGAAACGTTGCACAACAAATCGGGCACCACATTCCACCGTTGCGGTATTAGTTTAGCCACCGTGGCACTTTAGTACGGTACTAACAGGTTTCAGTATAAAGCGGTGAGTAACTCCATCCTTAAATGAAGTGTATTAAATTATTTTAGAAAATTTAAATTATTTACTTAATCTTGTAAGTATAACAGGCTATTGCAGTGAATTTTTAGAGAAGTTATAACCTGTATGAGTCTGTCAGTTGTATATGTCAGAAAAGAGAGATAAGGACCAGTCGTTTAGACTTAGCTTTAGCTCACTCGACCAGTTTTCGTCCCTGCGAAAGGACTCATCATTAAGTGCAGTATTAGATGAGTATTGTTCTAGTTCGTCAGGTCAAGTAAGTGCTTATGTATGTTCATCCCACATTTATACCTACTATCCTAACGTCTACACTTTATTTTTACTGATCACCACAGTGCTGGGTGTTGGCTAGTATCGTTGTGTTTACCCTCCCGAGCACACTATCTGTATTCAGCACGGTCTTGGGAGCTCCAGGTTTTACATACACTGTGGCCAATAGACACTGTATATTGATCTAGATCTCCTACATTTGTACCCGAACTCTAATACTGCTCTTTTTTTTGCAATGTTTTTAATACAACCTATGTGTTCATATTGCTGACCATCAACAAGCTTACATGTGCCTCTGGGATGAGCCATATGCAGGAAGAGAAGAGGTGGTAACGAGGTCGGCTCTTCCATATTAAAGGTACTAAACATGATGTCATCTAAAACTTTAAAAAAGCATGCAGTTATTTGGAGTGATAACTGCATAGGACAGAATAAGAACAGAATGGTCCTCTTTGCCTTGGTTTATTTAGTAGCTAATGGCATTTATGATACTACTGATCATAAATACTTGGTCAGTGGTCACTCTTTTATGCGATCGAGATTTCGCTCAAATTGAAAAAAGAAAGAAAGTCGTTAAATGTTGTGAACCAAAGAATGTGGAAAAAATGATACGAGAATCCTGTCACAAAAATCCATTTGAAGTGGTAATTTTTGACCAAAATGATTTTAAAGACCTCAATAAGACTTTCAAGGACGTTTTAAATACTACAAAATTAAAAATATCAACTATTTCTTGGATCCGCATAGACAAAGATAAGTTACCTCGTGCTGATTTAATGGAATCGCACAATGACTCAATACCGTGGGACAGTGTCAACATTTTCAAAAAAGGCAAGTCTCCAAATCAATTAAAAAACTACACTTTGCCAGCATTAGAAGCTCGAAATAATATATCAAAAGAAAAATTGAAAAATCTCAAGGACATGCTACCATATATACCCAGCGAAAATAAGGAATTCTACGAACATTTGATTAATCAAACCGAAACCTGAGAACTATTTTAATATCTGTTATAAAGGCACTTAGCCCATTTTCAATATTAATTCATAAGGCACTTAAGACATTCTTAAATAATGAATGTTTATTTTGTATTACTTCCTTGGATTCCTATTCTTTTAGATTTTTAACGACTTCCTGTATTTATAAAATATCTGTTTAATTGATTTAAGTAAAAATAAGTAATTATTTCATTGAATTGTTTATTTTATTACGTTTTTTTGTTATATCTCTAAATAATAAAATTGGCACTTAGATCCTTTAGACTTTCAACCCTTCGTGGAAGAGTGGCAACGCTGGAAAGTATTATATATGAAAATAATAACTCCAATCGGCCACCAAAGTGAATAAAAATTTTACCGAAATATTTTCTTTAGATTTCTAAAAAAAAAATTCTTTTTGCATATTTACTCGTCTACGCCATATAAAACTTGGTGTTGGCATAAAAAAATGTGTATAAATTTCAAGAAAAAATTAACCTACATCAGGTTGATCCATCGTTGATTTTATATTGGAGCGAGGCATTCCAGTTGGCCTCGACTAATGCATAAAAATTCGAAGGAAGAAATTTCCAGTAAATTTCTAAGAAAAAATTGAGGCCTTGCGTTAATCGGTTCAAAGCATTGTCGATTTTATATTCGATAAAAGCGTTGCTGATTTTTAGGTCTACTTGCCCAGTCTTTGTATGCTATTAGTTTGTCTATGATTAAAGCATTTCTGCCTTGCTCTGGTAAAAACTTAGGTGTGTGCCTGAACATTAGGAACAGTTTTTGTTAATAACAACATTTCTTTGCTATAATTTACGTCGTACTAAACTTACTTGGTTACCAGAAAAGGTTTGCATTTTTCTTCATCTTCATATGCCGGGAGTAGAGATAAGTTGTGCGTATGCATGCACTATAGTCCATTATATTTATATATATTAATTTTTTTTAGACATTAGTTATTTATTATTTAATGCATGCAGTTTTGTTTAAATTATATACCATTGGACAGTCATACATCAAGTCAAAGCAAACTCAATAACGATTCGTTGTCGGGACTACGTTTGACACTTTTTGCATCTTAGTACACTTTGCAACGAACAAACTGGCTATATAAAGCGGACACAACGCTCGAATCATTGCATACTAAAGGAGATTACTACAGGTGGTAATCCCAAATAACCAACCAACTCAAGAACCTGGGAATGTCTCTGATAAAACCTGCCAGTATAGGAACTTTCCAGTCGTTGACTTCCTAAAGATCCCAAAACATATACAATCCTTACTCCCTCCCAGTCCCTGCCAAATTTAATAACAAACTCTTGCGAGAAATTCATTAACAACAGCTGATGTGGCGCAGCAGCTGTAAGAAAAAAAAATAAACAACACGAGAGGTGATCAAAAACCAAACCAAGGATCAAAAAGAAGAAAAGAAAAGACATCGAATCGAACTGAGCGCCAAAGATAAGCCCCAACGCCCTAAGGAAGAAAATCTGAAGGATGTGAAAAATCATCTAATAAAATCCAAAGAAGGAAGACAATAAAGAAATTTGAAAGCGCAAAAGCACTTGACTTGACTTGACGGATCATTGCATTCCTTTGACTGCTCAGCATAAGTAATGTTATAAATTATTGGCAGGTTGCCAAGCGGTGTTTTAAACTTCTCATTTGCCACCAATTGCCTAGTGCTGTAAATTAGACAATTGGAGTTATTATAACTATCACCGCTCTAATCCCTATAGTATTCCTTATAGCTGGAATATTTACACACCGCTTCACGAGTGTTATATTACCGATCAAACAAAACAATACCTTTCAATAGCCAATTGGATTCTCCTTAGAATTATTAGACTATAAACCACTGCAACGTTTATAGCTGTCTCATACCTGGAGCTTATATCCGCTGAAAGGGTATGGAATCACTAGATTCTATCCATCGTTTTAAGGTGGGTGCCGGGGCACAGCAACATTAGCGGGAATGAAAGGACGGAGGAGCTTGCTCGTTTTGGTGCAGTGTCGGAGGAACTTGCCTCTACAGTCGGGATTACACCAAAACACCTTGTCTCAATAATTTCAAGCTGGGCTGACCACCAACACAGTTGCCTTTGATTAGAAGATCCCTCGGCTAGAACAACAAAGGAACTGTGGGGTAAACCAAACCCAATTCAAACGAATAAGCTCAGGACATAACAAGCCAACCCTGAGTACTCTGGTATCCATTCTCACTGGGCACTCCTCTCTCAGAGGTCACATTCACAGGATGGGACTTGTCGATGATCCTACATGTAGGGGTTGCGGAGAGGAGTCCAAAACAGTGACCCACTTTCTTTGTTACTATCCGGCACTCTCAGGAATACGTTACAGATTCCTTGTCTCACACCTCCTGGACGAGTTACACGATGCCGGCAAGCAGGGCTGGGGTCAATACTGAAATTTATAGGAGCGTGCGGTTGGGACCTATGAGGGATCGATCATGGGTCTGGAGGATGAAAAATGTGCCTTGACTTGGCCTGCGTGCGAGAGATCTCTCGGGCTACCAAACCTCTGTTTCAATCAATCAATATGTATAAAATTACTGGACTCTAAACCACTGCAATGATTATAGATTTCTCATACCTAGAGCTTATCCCATTTTAAGGGTATAAAATTACTGGACTCTGTCCACCGCAACGTTTATGACTGTCGCATACTTGGATCATTTACCTTTTTTAAGGGTATATAATTACTAGATTCTATCCACCATTTTAAGGTGTATAGACTCACTGGATTATTAACCATTCGACCGTTTGTAATCCTGTATTGTAACAAACTAACCATTGCGTTTTCTATTTCATTTCAGATTGGAAAACTGAAGCAATAGCTTCAAATAGAATTATAAACCAACTTATATGTTTTAACTATTAAAAATATATTAAGTCACTTTATACATAGAATAAGTATCTTGGTTTAAGCGCTCATGGATTCTTTCATGTTAATAAACACTAATAATTTCAAGCCTGGATAACTTATCCGAAGTGCCCGAACATATACAGGGAGACTATTCCAGACTCTGACTCCATAGATGAAAAGGTGCGAGAACTATATAGGAAAAAATGGCGAGGAACCCGCAGTAATAGCGTACGTTGTGATGACAGAAACTCAATATTATCCTTAAGGAATTCGGCAGAATTATTATTAATTATATTGTGCATCATAACGCATAACAGGTAGTCCAAGTAGTGATTCAACTTACATCCAAAAATTTGACTAGTTACAGCTGACACGTGATCATATCTCCTGAGGCCAAAAATATACCTAGCGCAAGCATTGAATGCAACGTTTAGCTTCCTACGACCTGAGCTATCAATATTGCAGTATACACAAGCTCCGTAAGTAATAATAGGGACAATCAGAGCCTTAATGAGTCGTTCACGTAGCAGTCTGGGGGTATACTCTGCATGTCGCCACAAGCTTCTCAACCCGCAGTAAACCTTAGACACAGTAGCATTGATATGACTTTGCCAGGACAGATCACTATCAATAAGCATACCTAAATTCTTAACCACGGTCTTATATTCAATAGGAGTGGTATTTAGATAAAGATATGGAAAGGATGAAACGTCAAGTGGCTGATTGTAAAGAATTATGCTCTGAGTTTTATTAGGGTTCAAGGATAACTTGTTTCTGAGTGACCAGTTATGTATAAGAGAAAGATCCTCATTAAAGTGAGAGATATCGCTGGCAGGATTAGTCTTAGATGACGACAGGAATAACTGTACGTCATCAGCATACAGTATCATGGAAGAGTACTTAGGAACTATCACGATATCATTAATATACAACATAAATAAGAAAGGACCCAATATTGACCCTTGTGGGACACCTGATTGAAGAGGTAACAGTTTTGACGAGGACGCATTCAAGACAGTAGCTTGCTTACGGTGAGTTAAATATGACCATATAAAGTTTGCTGCAGACTGATTAAAATTGAACTGAGTCACCAATTTTTGATAAAGAATATGAAAATTGACAGAATCGAAAGCCTTGGAAAAATCCAATAAGCATAGTATTGTGGCTCTTCGCAGTTCAATATTTTGTCTAACAGATTCATTGAGATGTAATAAGGCAGTAGTAGTACTGTGCTTAGGTCTAAAGCCACACTGCTGCTTTGCGATCAGACAATGAGCCTCCGTATAAGTCCTAATCTGCTCATAGAGTAACCTCTCGAGAACTTTAGATAGTACTGGAAGAATACTTATAGGTCTAAAGTCTTGTGGCACAGAGGGTTTACTTATTTTCTTCATCGGATAAACCTTTGCAATCTTCCACTGTGTCGGAACCGCAAATCAATATCATCCGACCCTATTGCATTTGATTTGATAGATTTCATAGCAAATATCGTGTCAATAATAGTGACATTCCTGAAAAAGAATTGGGCGGATATACTATTCACAGTATTGGGGAACACGTTTACATTAGGTAAGCCAGGATTACGAGAACTATTTACAAAGTAAGTATTAAGTTCGTCTAGGTCAATGGTACTACTGTCGTATGATTTTGGGATAATTCCGGCTTCTTTTATATTTCTCCACACAGTACCAGATGGCAAAGACGGATCCAACTTTCGACGAAAATACCTAGATTTCGCTTTCCGAATCTCAGCTGTAGTAATGTTTCGTAATCTTTTATAGTTTCTTTCTAGCTCTGAGCCACCAAACCTCCTCCAGAGATTATAAGCAAGATTGCGCTCAATTATTAATGATTTAACATTATTGTTCATCCATGGCGAGCAATAACGAGTTGTAATAGTTCGTACTGGAACAAATTCATTATAAAGACTTAAAATAGCGCTATTAAAATACTCTACTTGGTCAGTGGAGTTGTTCGTTGCGTAAATATAGTCCCATTCAATAGATGTCGCTTCCTGGTGCAGACTCTCGACATCAATTGAACGAAAGCTTCTGGTCTTGAATGTCCTATGCTTAGCTCTCTTAATAGATGGACATACCACGGAAACAAAAACAGCTAAGTGATCACCAATACCAGCCAATGGAAACTCAGTACAAGATTTAACTAGTTCCGGCTTATCACATATAACTAAACCAAGCAAGCTTGAGCCATTACCATAATAATATGTTGGATTCGTATTTATAACTTGCAAGCCACTAGAACTCAGCTGAGTAATAAAGTATTCTTTGCTTGCGCTATCGGATAACATATTAATGTTAAAGTCCCTTTTTTATAATTTTGTGAGACAACCCAATCAGACGTTTGTACAACCATTATACCATTTATGTTATGTTATTACATAGCCAAGTAGAGAACTTTGCAGGGTAGTGCGTAAGATGAAAAAGTAATTGTAATGCGTACTACGCAAACATATGTAGGAACGTAAGTTTGGACACAGCTATTCGTGCTCTGTAATTGTACACCGACACGTAAACGCAATGTGTATAAGTATCCGTACAGTCAAACTGCTGTTATATTACGATAGAGGGTTAGTCAGAGCTACTTGGCTCTATTCATGAAGAGTTGAGGCTTAGTGAGCCACACTCGCCCGGTTTAGTGGAAAAGGTAATTCTATAGAAAAAAAAAAACAGATTGTAGAGTCATCTCCACGCCATATCATTGCAATATTGGTGTTCCTCAGGGATCAGTGTTAGGAACATTATTATTTACTATCTGAATAAAAAAAAAACTTACAAAGAATCTCAAGAATTATTGAATTGGCGTTTTATGCAGACGACGCTCTATTATATGTATGCAATATATTATATTCCAGATATCAATTGATATTTCCATCATTGCATTAAATAGTGACTCCAATAATTACGCTAGTCATTACTAATTATAGTATTGACTTGAAAGGAGGTGTTTATGCAATGCAATTGCACATTCATATGTAAGATTTCTTGATAAATACAAATTAATTTAAGCGCAGATTCGGACAACGCCATGGTTACCTACCCAGGTCGTACGACACCGAAGTAGTAATACAAAGAATGGAGGCATAAATCTCGCCGGTGACTAAATATTTTTTCCCGTTTCCCATATAGAATAAATTATTTACCTTTATTTTTCAAAAAAAAAAATTTAAGTTCAAGTGAAGGTTATACTTTCAGCAGCAATAAATTTCTCACTTATCTTTCATCCTCTGAGAGGAATAAGTATATTTACATTTGTTTGTCCGTTTGTTAGAGATGCAATTGAATCGCTTTCAACGCAGCTTTTATTAGGTGTAAGACAACAAATATCCGCATGGCCGCGCAGCAACACAACGTTATATAAAATTTGCACACAATTTCTGAGGTCAGATGTTTGGCTCTATTCCAAGGAATCTCTATTACAATATGGTTGGTACTATAATGGCTTTGGCGGTTATCGATGCGATATGCAAATGAGCTGCTAAGTGATCGACTTATATAAGAAATTTATACATTAGATAGAATCTAATATTCACGCGTCTCCTGTTATCCAGAGAAGCAGATGCATATCCAAATGAGTATTGTAATGATGAGAAAGAATCAAGTTTTTTTTTGTCTTTGAAATGTGATTTTAAGTTCCGCTAAGGACTATTAAAATAAATTTATCTCACAACTTACGACTATTAACCTTTGCCACCACACCAGACACTTTCATGTACAGAATGAATCGTTAGCTCACCATTCTAGAAAAACAAGACAAAAACGTTGACGATCACCACACCGCATCCTCTGGCAGGACAGAGTAACAATTTATCATCCAAAAACTGAAGATTGATTTAGAGTTGACTTATCCTCCTACTCATTTCGTGCTTAGCCTTTTGCCCAAATTAATGACACTGAAATGCGCGTCGCAAAAAAAAAACAAAAATGAGTAATTAATATCAATGCATGGCTGCGTTCATTTCTGCAGCTCCTTTTCCATTCGCCTCGCACTAAATTTCGTTCATATCCCGAGGGATCATATTATATATATATATGTAATATATTTATATGTATGAATGTAGTGTACATATGTGACTTACGCGGCTTTGAAATAGATCATGTGTAAAAAATGTGCGTCCATATCAGCCCGCCTCCATTAGTCCCTCCAATACCATCTGCAGGATTTCATGGTCCAGGTGCTCATCTCGAAAATATGTATAACTGTTCTGTTTTAATTTAACGAATGGTAGAGGAAAATGTTTTTAACAAGCAATCAACCCACCAACATATGGTACAACACCGTTTATGCAAGTTTTTCACCCTATTAACTTTGCTTGGATGATTTTTAGGAAGCGCACTTTTATGGATACCAGTCAAGGCTGAAAATGGATATCTTTCTATAAGGAAATGACATAAGGCAGGGGTTATCGATTACATGGTGGAGAGGATATGTACAATAGACACGTTCAGGTAAATTTAGACGAGAATTTATGATTTTAATTGTTTTGTTCGTTGTTTTTCTGGTACACGGTTTTGTAATTGCAACAGCAATTTTACGAACAGAAAAATTAGTTTCCTGTAAACTTATTTAATTTATTAATTCTAGTCTACTGAGTACATATCCTACAGACTATGCAATATGACTTAAACTATACTAACTCAAATAATTATTTAAAGTGCAACTAAATACTCAAACGACATGATCTAAATTCTTTTAACTACAAGTATAAGTACCGGTACTGGTACTTACAAATTTTTGAAGTACAAGTCCAGCTAGCCAGCAGCTACTGGTACTTATAAGTTACATATAAGTAAGTAGGGGAAAATGCTGTACCTTGGACATGTGTGTACCTTAGTCATTTCGATTTCCACACGGACTGTAGATACCACCTACATAAACGCACTTTTATCCGATTTAACTAATCAACAGATGACACTTATACCCTAGACATACAGCACGAATTAATGAATCATTTGTACTAACTATTCATTAAAATGCCGAGTGTCAAATAGTATATGTCATTTTAGCTCGAAAATCAGATGATAATGAAGTACACTAATGAAGTGTTTTCCTCCTTCATTATAGCTATAATGAGGAAAAATGTGCTAGATTTGGCATATAATGTAAAGCCGGAGCTCCTCTGTGCATCTGCCGATTTGAAAAATAAGAAGAAGGAATGCAAATCACAATTTATATTATTAATATTTTTTTCAATAAAATGTGTTTCTCATTTGGAAATTGTTAAATTGAAAATAAAATAAATGAAAACAAAGTTTATCGCGTTAATTCGATCCATATTGCTTCTTTAATGTGATAAGTTCATCAAAACCAGTTTGACAGCACAACTTAATTAAAGAAATGGCTGTGTGTCCGCAGTTTATAATGAATCATTATAGACTAATGAGTCGTTAGTTATTTCTTCATTAAGAGTGCTGTGTGTCTAAGGCATTAAGCTATTCTGGGAATTAGTTTGTCGGACAAATGAGTAGTTATTGCGTTTTAAAGAAAAGTCGTGAAAAAAGTAAATATTTTCCAGTGATTAAGAATTGAAAGTGTTCGAGTTCTATTCTTTTTATATCTTTGGACTCCAGCTAAGATTAAACTATTATAAATCGTGCATCATGTGGTGAATTGCGCGTCTTAAAATATTTCACAGGCAGTTTTGTTTCTTTTGCAAGGGGTATGTATGTACCTTGGACACTTTAAACATTTTCACCACGGACATATAAAAAAAAGCCATAGATCGGCCTTTACGTAAAAAATAAATTAAAGATGTATATCTATAGCAATTTTTTGTTTAGTAGGTAACCTGCTTTGCGAATAATGTTATTCTTGGTTCAATAAAGAGTGTTACTTAATTTAACTCTGTTGATATTTCTTGTTCATTTATTCTTAGTAAATTACAAATGTCCAAGGTACAATACCCTACTGTCCATGGTACAGCTGCATGTTGTACCTTGGACCAAAAGGAGGACCTTCATATTTCCTTTCAGATATCCTGAAATATAAATTTTTAACTGCATATTCGACTTTTATTGGAAAGGATATGGGTTAGAAAATCTATAATAATCAGTTGTTTAAGATTTGTCCCATTAGTTTTGTCAAAAAAAACGACTATTTCAAAAAAGGTACCAAGGTACAGCACTTTCCCCTACCCTATATAAGTACCAAAAATACGCACTTACTACAAATATCGCGATAACGCGAAGCTTTGTCTTTGCTCCTAAGCCTCTCTTATTATAAGGCGTATTTAAATAATTTACTCGAGCTGAAGTAATTTTCGTTATGTCGGTGTATGTAGTAAGTACGTACATATAGGCTACTTAAGCCTATATATGGGAGTCATAAGTACAAGTACGAACACCCGGACATGTACTTGAACATTTTTTAAGTACTAGCACCGGTATTTGTATACTTGTATTAAAAAAAAAATCTAAGTCCACGTCCTTGTACTGGTGCTAGTACTTAAGTACTTTACAGGTCTGATAATTAGTAACTAAATTGTAAAATATAGCATAACTAAACTACAGAAAGTAAGTAATATTTAGGTAGGTATTACTAGAAAAGGAATATTATCAAACTAAATTCAATAACAATATCTTTAAACTTGGAGCGTTCAAGATCTAAATCGATTTCATTGTCATAAATTTCATTAAAGCTACAAGACCAATAGGAAATGAGTTCATGCTGACTATAAGAGGTTTGGTGATAAAGTATATGTAACAGACATATTATTCTTAGGGTAAAACCTGCCACATAAATATTGAATAAAATTAGCAAATCAGGTGAGCAGATTTTGTAGCATAGAATATCTCTGACAAACAATATAGATGAAATTTTGTAAAGCTGTAACCCCAAAAGCATACAATTCGCTTTATAATTGGGTAAATTATGCTCCCAATGTAAACTTCTTAATGCATAGCGAGTGAGATGTGTTTTGCATTTTATCAATTCTATCGATAAGTTGGTTGAAGAACACCATACCACAAAAGTATACCCAAGTTCGGCAAACTTATTAATCAAAAGAACCAAAATTCAGCAGCAGAACGATTAAAAATTTTTTAAGAGCCACATTTATTTTGTTTTTCGGAGTCGGTTTAAACTAGTTACTAAACAATAAATACAACCAGATATAAATAATTATAATCTTATCTATTGACAAAAAAATACAAATGTGAAGTATGATCGTGCGTTTCCTTGGTAAGTTTTGATGAATCTGGGTTGTGTGTATGTGTATGTTGTTGTAAGTATATGTATGTTTTTAATTTGAAGCAGGATTCCTGATTCTCATCAGTAAGACGATTTATCAATTTACTCTTGACGAAGTCTATGCTTGAAAATAATTGTTCGCATGAATCGTACAGCCAAAGATTGAGAGAATACCAAATGCGATCTTAAGAGTCAGGAATACTCTTCTAGGTGTTGAAAATTATCATGCCTTCCTTCTCCAGGCCTTACAAACAGTACACTTTTCCTGTGAACTGAGATCGCATTTGTTTTTCTCTAATTCTTCCAGATCAGCATTAAGGAGCTCAAATTTCGAACTTCATAATTTTTTGTTTTTTAATTCTAGCAATTGCATTTTAAAAGTACCAAGAGCGAGAGAAATTCAATTCTGTTAGTCAGCACTGAGTGGTTTTTTAACAAAGGCTAACGTCGCTATGCTATTTCTGGATTCCTCAAACGTCCGTAGAAAAGCTTCCCTCATATTTAAAATTGTTGTTTCGAAATATCAAATGTCAATTACCGAGTTATTTTCTTGGCGCTGTTTCAGCGGGCTTGGAAAATGAATTAATGTTTTTCTATCAAAATCTTAAGGAAAAGGGAGAATTTCTTTTCGAATGAAATGACTTCTTCCAACATTGAAAAAATTGGTGCTTCCTTTCCCCAGTAGTTTATGATTAAGATTATTTAGATGAGACGTAACATCTACCATGAAATAAAATTTTTGAATCTACTGATTGTCCGTTAGTTCTGGATAGTCAACTGCCTTTTCAAGGTGAAATGTTTTAATTCCTAATAATAAGGAAGCGCATCGTTTTGAAAGCCAACATACCTTATTATGGAGCAGAAGATCTGCATATTCACCTTTCAGAGTTATGTTCTCGCTCAAACTGTGCTATCGCGTAACTCTGCGCAATTCCGGGACACATACTCCGTGCCCTCCGTCCTAGGTCAGCCCGATCGATACCCATTTGTCGGCACCTCCTAGTCAAAACCGATTTGTTGTCGACTGGATGAGCCGCACTAAGGTCGTTAAAGAGCCGCTATTTGTCGACCACTGAACTAGAGCAATGTATAAAGCTTTTAAAGTGTGCGAATCTCTGAAGTCTTCAGTGTTGCATTTGATAAAACCAATCATCTTAAGCACCTTAGAGCAATTATACAAATATACAAATATGCAAATTACTCCTCAGTTTCGCGTCAAAAATGACTCCAAGGTCCAAATTAGGTCGTTCAATGGAATCATTACCAATTAAGTAGTCAGCATGAAGGGGATTCAACATACGGTGAAAAGTATAGCACTTACACTTGCTTAGATTTAGAACCAGTCCAGTTGAAAAATACCATTGTTGTAGTAAATGATCAAAGAAGTCCGACTAAAGAAGGCAACTGTCAGATGAATTTTTAAAGCGCAATAAACTCCTTAAGGTCGTCGGCATATTTTAACGATTTATCATATCATTAAAAAAAATATTAAACAAAAAAGGGCCCAATTGGCTTCCTTGGGGAACACCAGACAAAACTTTGAAGATACGCAAGTGAAAGCAATCAGTCATTAAGATTAGTTTTATAAATTGTTCCGCTTATTATAGACACACAAATCAAATTTGTGCCAACCTTTATGGCATTATAATTTTTTTTTTATTAATGGAAAAAAGCTTACATGCATTATTCATAGGTTACAAAACTAAAAAAATTACGCTAGCGAATGACTATTATTACCCACCCACTATTACTACTCAAAAGAAGACAAACAAACGCCCAACTCAGCGCTAGCTATCGCCGGAGAATGCAAAAGTGTGTTACAGCACCAGCATTAATAGCCGGCGTCAGCTACACATTATGTCCATACCCAGCGTCCCATTCAATTCACCCCAAAGGTGAGCTAGTGCTTTGGGAGGGGTCATGACCCCCGTGACCCTCCCCTTGTATACGCGCCTGATGTATGCCCTAAAGTATAATTTCCTTTATATTGCGAATTTACAATTATCCACATCCTCTAAAACTAAATTTCGCGATTTCTTACGCTGTTTTCAATTTTGAATTTCATCAAAGTAGGGTAGGGTGGGGCTGGAAGTGCCACATTTTGAATTGTCATCATATTGATCATAAACTTTTAGGTCAAATTATTTATAATTTAAACAAACAATCTTTAGGGTTTCATGTACCAATATAATATAATACAATACAAAAAAAAAATTTACGTTATTAATTGATTTTAAATGTGCAAGTCGTTCGGTACTTTTTACCCCTCTTGTGGGTAAAAAGTTCCACCTGTTGCAACCGGGTAAGAAAGAATAAAAAACTGAATCTATAGTTCGTTCTTATCGATATTTATTCATAACTTCAAAAATAATAATAATATAGTTCAGCATTATTTTAATTGGATCACTTTAAAATGTTGTTTTTATATTTACTTTTTGGAAAAATCTTTGTAGCCACATTGAAATTCAGTTCAGGTTGCTATTAATATTTAAATAGGTAGCTATAACATTAATAGTCTTTGTTATCTGCCTTATACGTAAAATTTATCCCCGCGAAACTTTTTACACCGAACGGTACAAGAACATGTTTTTAGATAGACCACAATAACAACAAAATATTTATAGTTTTAAGTAGTATCAGAGTGCTCACAAAGAAAATAGCAATATAAAGGTCTTCACTTTACTTAACCATGATGAGCACATTCAGTAAGAAACTAAAATGTTCGACACGATGTTTTTTTTTTACTTTTTGGCAAATTAATAGTACTATTTAACCTAATGCCTGGCAGCGAGGGCTACGTGGCGAAAATAACCCTATGCCAAGTGTATACGTTCTTTTTTTTATTGTCCTTTTATACTACGTGATATTAAAGGTGGCACATCTTACCCGTGGCACTTTTTACCCCACCCAACTCTACTAATTCAAAACCAAAAAATCAAAAATAATAAATTCGCAAATGGCAAACCGAAAAAAAGGTGGGCATTTAAATTTTCGTATGAAACAAATGGTATTGATGGGAATACATATAGTTGACGTACTCGTAGAATTGGGCTATACTCATTTATGCACACGATCTAGGTTCGAATTCGAAATAGCATTAAAGACGAAACACTGCGGAGAATTTTGACATCATCGGCATAATGGGGAATTGTCAATAAATTGTTCATGTGTAAATAATGAGAAAAATATTGACCTAAATTTTATTTATTTTTGCTGAAAAAAGCTCCACAGAAAACAAGACCAGCTGTGTACGGCCAGATAAATAAGATCAATTTCACTGAATAAAAGAAGTTGATAAACATAGAGTAAAAAACTTGTGAATGAAAATTCTGTGATTAATTTTGTTGAAAGCTTTAAATTAAAGCTAAAGTTTAATGGAATCAATGAAATGCAATCGACGCGTCTCTGTTTTTAGTTAGGGTCAACTCAGGTGATATTGTACTCTCTCAGTTTCTCGCATATCCCCCATTAATCAATTAAATTCTCTTTGGTTCCTTTACTAATTATGTTAGTGTCCCATTAGAATTCGCATGGTGAACACGTTATTGTCACTATACTGAGAAAATAACAATCGTTTTTTTGTAACATATTTTTGCTTCTATAAGCTTTTGTATAATTCGATAAGTATGAGACACAACTACCGAGCGGCTGTAAGAAAGTAAAATGGAAAATCATGTTAGAGCTATTGTTACTTGAAGATAGTGGGCGAACGCTTGTCTATTAGTTATTGTAAAAAAAAAAATTAATTTATTTATAGTGTTATGGGTGAAATGACATGGTCAAAGTCGAGTGATATAGTATGGGTGCCATTTCATCCTATAAACATTTTCTTGGAATATTTCTTGCTCACTGTTTCTCTTCATGATTTCGTTGGTTACTTTTATCAGAAGATATCATTTTATGTCTGATAATTTTGTTATAGAAATGCCATTATACACAAAAGAAAGGAAATCTTAAATCCAGCCACTTGGGTAGAAGGGTCTTTAAGGAATGTAATCGAGGATATTAGTAACAAAACATATTCTATTAATGATGCTTCGAAAGTATACAAAATACCAGGGATAACTTTAAGAAGATGTCAAAAATTTCAAGATAGCAGAAAACCTACGTTACTTTCAACATCTTGTTTAGAAGAGGACAACGAAAACATTCTTGTGTGCAGCCAGATGGCAACATACAAAAATCGGGAAAATGCTGGAGAGAAAATAGTGAATTATGTATGAAAATCGGTGAAAGAATTAAATCACATAATTACTTGTGCAAAACATAATTTGCAGAAATCCAATAAAATATAAATTAAAAAAACTTAAGAATGTATCCAGAACTATAAAATAGATTAGATTAACATTTCTATTGCCATTTGCCCTATTTCAATCTTGTCAGTAAGATTTATACGATTTTTAATACACTTTAGAATTAAAGCGCTTAAGTATTGTTTCCATAATATGCATATTAATACATTTGCCTCTATTTTTTGTCAAAAAATATTTGGACAATAAAATGTGTTTTAAGTTTTCCGCATCCAATCAATTTCTCAGCTTTTTTTGCTGATCACAGAGCAGACTTTGCAAAATGCAATATTACGGGTCACGTCATAGTTTTTAATTTCAACCAAGCAGTTTTTTAATTTTGGATCATTTTGGCACAATTTGCAAAATTTTTGCACATACATTTTTGCTCATAATTACAAAAGCTACATAATTCAAACCCTGTAATTTTACCGCTATTTTCGGCAATATTTTATTATATAATCTGAATCATCTGGCACTGGCCGTGGTACAGGTACTAAGTGAAAGTCCTCCTTTTCAACAAAAATTAACAGTGTTTCAAGATATGTAAATATTTTTATACCTGCATTTAATCTTACTTTTTCTTACTATAAATTTATTCATCCCATAAGAGAAGAACTAAATAAATGGAGATCCTATTAGAAAAATACCTGGTTAAGATTGTGAAATCAATTGAACAAAAACAAAAAGTGAAAATGGAAAAAAATGTGAAGTTTGCCCAATTTCACAGCTGATTTCTAATCTGCAATGTTTGCGTCCGTTTTTTACCCACATTTCTCCATTATAGCTCTTCGTCTTTTAAACGTGTACGATTTTTTTAGAATTTTATTGGGTTTTATATAGTGTCGAAAAGTCATCTATTACACCTATCCCAGAATGGTAAATAATTTAGGAATACTAAATATTTATTTTAGTATTTGATTATTTAGAGAAAGGCACGCAATGCTTAGCACCCCGATTATGAAGATGCTTTTATATTTTTGTTGCACCGATTATTCCTATATGTAGATGAAAAAGCACACAATTTCGAGATTTACTGTTTCTAAGAAATTGGTCAGCGAGCTTAAATTTTTCTTACCTGTCTGATTTTCGCACCTAAAATCGAGACAGGACAACTTGGTGTGGAGCTCGTAACAGAAGCATATAAACTGCCTCAATGAATCTTGATTTAGGGTTCTTCCAGTAGAACCCTAGTTCCATGCAATCATCAAAGTACATCCACGCGTTGATTTTTCATAACGACACTGATTGAAGCCTGAGTCGTTCAAAATTTTTACGTTCGTAGCGGGGAAGCATTAAATTTTTCTTAGAAAAATACTTGCAAATTGTTCTTAAGAATATTAATGAATAACTATTTACCGACAACGGTCCAAACAAATTGGTGGATTGATTCTGGTGGTTCAATCTTTTGGACAAGGGCACAAGCACACAGTTTTCTTAGAAATATTTGAAATTTTTTCTTTAGATTTTTCATGCACTACCGGTGGCAGACAATGGTTCCAAAGAGTTTTGTATTGATTCAGGTGCCTTAGCTGGTCTGGGTCGCTAAAGATATTTATGAGCGTTGGCAATTATACATTTTGTTCTTAGAAGTTGACTTGAAAATTTTTCTTTCGAATTTTTATACACTATTGGTGGCTGAAAACCATCAGTTGGATTGATTCGAGTGCCGCCAAAATTGATTCTACAATTTTACGTCAGAATTTTTACGGAAAAACTATAAAAATAAAATCCATTCGCTTTCCTCTCTGATAGTTGGCGTTACTTGGCTTGTACTTTCATATTAATTCAAGTAGTGTTGTTTAATTTAACGTCACGTTTACTTTTAATTTGTAGGAAAAGGATAAACTAGCTATTTTAAATAGTTAGCGATGGAGGTAGAAATAGTAGTGAAAGTGTAAAGCGTAAGACGGATAAGACTATTCACAACTTTTTTCAGAATGTCCACCCTGAGATCGACATTGATGTGGATAATATTATCGATAGGTTGTCCAAATCAAATCGAAAATTGAATTTTATGATATAACGTAAATATGATTAAAAAAAATATTGAGAGCGACTTCTTCTGACTTTTTCCTCCCCCTCGAACATTTTAGTTGTGACTCCCCCTAGACTGCCGATCTAGATATGCGCCTGGCCTCGTCTCGAGTGTCCTTCTCCAGTATTAGAATTTGAGTGATTCTGTCGAGATGGAGTTTTTATTTCACACAATTTCACACTACGATATGTCCTTTACTGGACAGAATCACAAAAATATTCCAACTCCATGCTGATTTATGATATTGAAAATAATATCAATAAGAAAAACAGCTATTATTTTCAAAGACAGGAAGACGAAAGATCTCAAGCACGGAGGCCCATTGTCCTAAAGATAGTCACTTACTAAATATTTAACTCTACTTAGAAATACTAACTAAAACTGTACGATTACACATAAATAATTCGCATTACACGATTGAATGAAGAGAATCGAATAAAAGTTCGGTTTGTTGGATGGCTTAATATTTTAAAATCTTCCACTTTATTGTTCATAATTTTTTTAATTACCCTTAGATTTTGCTCATCTGTAGTAGGACTTAGGGCCTGTCCGGATCCAAGTCTTCGTCTTCGTCTTGTTATTACAGCTAGTGACGTTAACACAACAAGCTCAGCTATTATAATAGTTAGACGAAGACGAAGCTAACCTATCCAAATTCGTTCGTTTGCTAAGCTTGATTTCACAAACAGCAAACAAACATAACCTCAGCGAGTAAACATAACCTCACAATACGTTGTCTATTTAAATAAGTCAACAGGATTCTTGACTCGGTGATCAAGCTAACCAGATGTCAAAACTATTATACAAAGTAGCAAAGCTCGGTGGCATAGACATGGATTCGGATAGAGCTTTAATCGATATTACGTCACTAGCTGTAATAACAAGACGAAGACGAAGACGAAGATACGGACAAGCCCTAAGTAACATTAAGCTTAATTTTAAAATTATTAAATTAACAGTTACCTGTCATTGTAAAGATGTTGGGAAGTAAGTATACTGCGTGCATTTATTAAAAAAGATCAGCGCGATTAACACACATAACCTCGTCACAAATACGAGAGCGACAATTAGTTTTTCTAACCGTAAGGAAAAGTATATTTGTTGACCTATATCCCAAAGCATAAGCTGAAGCATAGCTTAACTCAAAAATATTGAAAAATTATGCAAGTAAGCCAACTATATTGTTCTATTTTCGCATAACGTAAAATTATTAATATCTTTAGAATGGAAGAGTATATTGCGGTAGTCCTCTATTGGTTTTAAGGGACTGGTAGCGGGTGTTATTTGAAACTTGATATAGAAATTTTATGAGACAAAGGATAACACAAAAAATTTGTATGTATGAAGTTTCTTAAAGAAGCAGCGTTTGATCATAAATCTTAATATTATGGATATCGTTGAATGGTTGACTTTTGAATGAGTACTCAAGTTTGATCCTACGATATCCTTGAAAGGATTTATATAAGGATTTAAATAACTACACAATATACTTCTTTTTTTTTGATTTTACATGCATTATGATACTCTTCTGAACATATTTTATTACCAATGTTTATTTCAATTAAGCTAGGGAAAGCTTTGGCGATCGGATGTAGCTTGAGTGACTTTCTTGGTTGAAAAAGTGGAATTTTCTAGTAAGTGCGGTGTATATGATCCAAGTGCATGAAAATGGGTTTTCCAACAACAAAAATGTCCCGAGAAAAATTTCTGAATCTAGGCTAAACCTTTAATTTGATATACAACATACGGTATTGGAAACACCCTGCCGGCGCGCCGACGAGGGTGCCTACTTCTTACCCTAAAAGTATGCAGAGAAAAATTTTCTTCTACGAATTGTAGTTGGTAATAAGCTGAAGCGAACGTGAAACCCGTTTTCCGATCAGATGTAACCGTTCCAAGTTAGAGCCGATCTAGGAGGTGCGAAAAATCTTGTATGCGTTTTTCAATAAAAAAGGTAAATACTAAAAAGTGAGTATAAGGATGGCTATAAATAGCTATTTAAGCCACCGAGTATAGGAGTGTGCAAACTTCTTCTCAGGACCTAAGGCATTTTATTCTGTATTAGATTTTCCAAAATATACTAGATCAAAATTTGCCACCCCACCTCCCCCCCCCCCCGCCTTCCCGCGCTTAATTGTAAAAAACATAGTTAATAATATATATTCAGAGTATCATAATGCATCTTTAAGACATCTGTCATGTCTGGAGGTGTCGGACCTAATCCTCTAATTCAATGCGCTGTCGAGTTATCATGCAAATAGGCGCATATGTAGGCAGATGGATATATGAAAAGACAGACCTCAGAAATGCAAATGACTCTTATGCTTTTCGTGGGTGTTCAATCCATTTTTCTGAACCATCATTAGTATTTCTGTTAGGTTATTAAACGAATTATATAAACTTAGTAAAATCTTAGAATCATAGGAACGATTTCAACTAAGGCATAAAAATAATCTACGTTTTTAGGAGATAATGTTGTTGTCCTTTTCGGATGCTGAATTACTGGACAACGACTTCCAAGTTCTTCGACGTGATCGAAATCCTGATGACATTCCTGTGCTCGGAGGAGGTATTCTAATCGCGGTAAAGATTTCTTACGGCTGTTCCAAGATAGATATTCCCAATCCATCCCTGTCTGAATTCATATGCATCAGTATAACAATTGGGACAAAAATACTGTATATTCTAGCTGCATACATTTCTCCTGGCAGTCCGTCTGCTTCATACGATGCCGTTGCTGCTGCTGTGGAATATGTGTTCGAGCTGGCGCGGGACCCGGATGATATTATATTCCTTGGTGATTTCAATCTTCCTACTGTTCAATGGCAGGTTTCTGATGATAAGGACTCCTTGGTCCCCAGTACATCTTCTGGAAATGCGCATATCTTCCTGGATGCTATTGCCGCAATGGGATAATAAGAATAACCGTAATAAATGCTTGGATTTGGTCTTTACCTCGGATGCTTCGAAATGTATGGTTCGTCCGTGTGACATGTCATTGGTTCCTATTGACTCATACCATCCAAATTTGGACGTGATAGTGAGCATTGATTGCGAGGGTACTGGTATGTTGATTGAAAACTCTCCCACCTTTAATTAAAAAAAAAGCTAATTTTGATCTACTTAACTTTAATTTATCTTCTACTAACTGGTCCTTTCTGTTTAGCAATAATGATGTAGATGAACTTACAGCACAATTTTATAATGTTATGTTTAATTGTTTCAATGATTGTATTCCATTGTCTTGTATCAAGAATGGCTTTTCGTGTCCTCCTTGGTACGATGCTGAGCTTAAACGCTTGCGCAACTTAAGAAATAAGGCTTGGCGAAAGTTTCACCTCTCTCAGTCTAATGATGACTTAACACAATTTTTGTTTTTCAGGAGCGAATTTCGTAATGCTCTTCTGCATGCCTATGATACGTACCTGTTTAGGATGAGAAATGTAATAAGATCTGATCCTAAGCAATTTTGGAGTTTTGTAAATACCAAAAAGGAATCTAATAATTTTCCTCCTGTGTTAGTACTTAATAATAATTCTAGTCATGATCCGTCTGTGATCTCTAATCTCTTTGCTGATTACTTTAGTGAATGATTTTTAACATATGACGCTCAAATAGATTTTGCGTATTTTAATTACTTAACGACGCTTCCTAAAGCTGATATCCCATTCTTCACTATTGATCAGAAATCTGTCTCTGGTTGTTCTGCTGGGCCTGATGGGATACCCCCTATTGTCTTAAAGAACTGCAGTGGAATGCTTTCTTACCCGTTAACATTTTTGTTTAATTTATCACTGCGGCTTGGTAAATTTCCTAAGTTATGGAAAGAGTCGTTTATTGTCCCAATCTTTAAGTCGGGTAAAAGGGAGCGTGTTACCAACTATCGTCCTATTGTTAAACTGTCGTGTATTCCCAAACTGTTTGAACCTTCTTTATATGAATTTTTGTGTTTTCATTGTAGTGGAGCTCTCAATGTTCATCAGCATGGTTTTATGAAGGGAAGGTCAACAACAACAAACTTGCTTCAGTTTACATCTACCTGTATCGAATCGTTTGAGCGTAGTTGCGAAACTCACTGTATTTATACAGACTTCAGCAAGGCTTTTGACAAGCTTCCTCACTCTGTTTTGTTAATTAAACTGAGATATTTAGGCTTACCAATTTGGCTGTTGAACTGGTTATCATCCTACCTTAAGGATCGCAAACTTAGGATTCAGTTCCGTTCTGCCCCGTCTGAAGAAATAACAGCTTACTCCGGTGTTCCACAGGGTAGTCACTTAGGGCCCCTTCTCTTCATATTATTCATAAATGATGTTTCCTATATAGTTACCAAATCTGATTTGCTAATTTACGCAGATGATCTAAAGCTATATAAATCTATCGACTCGCATTACGACTGTCTCAATTTGCAGGATGACCTGGACAGACTTGTTGAATGGTGTGAAAAGAGTTCCCTCATTTTAAACGTTGATAAATGTAAAGTAACCATTTTCTCTCGTAAGCGAGTCCCTTCGAATGTTGTCTGTGCTATGAATGGGTTATTACTTTCAAATGTGAGTTGGGGATATTGTTTGACTCGAAACTCACCTTTAACTTTCACATAGATCGCATCGTTAATAGGGCAAACTCAATGTTAGGCTTTGTAAAGCGTTGGCCAAAAGAATTAGATGATATCTACATTACTAAACTTCTTTTTACCACTCTTGTGAGTCCCATTTTGGAATATGCCAGTCCTGTCTGGTCTCCCTCTTACAAAAATCACTCCGATCGTATTGAGAGCGTGCAGAGGAGATTCTTACTTTTTGCTCTAAGAGGTCTTGAATGGAGGGATAGACTTCATCTTCCTCCTTATAACGAAAGATTAAATTTAATACACCTTCCTACTCTTGAGACTCGTAGAAAAATTTGTGACATTAGCTTTATATTTCAACTTGTGAAGGGTGACATCGACATGCCTTTGATGCTTCAGAAAATTAATTTCAATTCAAGATCTCGACACTTGCGATCTAATGATTTCATTTATTTGTGTTCTCATGGAACCAACTATGGACACTTTGAGCCTATGATTAGAATGTGCTGTACTTTTAATTTAAATTTTCATTCGATAGATTTTAACATTAATAAGACTCAATTAAGAAAAATCCTCAATAACTGCTCTGTACTTTAGCTTAATTTAAGTATTGTGTCCTGGGACCATTGTAGCTAGCATTTAGCGAAATAAATAAATAAATAAATAAATAATATTTAAACCTGTAAGTTGATTTTCAAAACGATGCAGATGATTGGAAAAGTAATTAAATCTTTTTTGGGAGGAGTTAAACTCTGACAAAATGATAAGGTGAAATCTCAACAGTAAAAGCTATAATTATCAAGAGACTCTGATGCCTTAACTATATTTTTCTCAAAAGAGTATTTATTATCTTCAATTAAATTCATCCTTTTCCTGCATTCTTTCAGTTTCCTCAGATCATTTCTTTTTCCCTAGCCATAATACCTACATACCTACATACTTATGTATAGCACCTGAGTATAGAACCCCAAAAAATATTTTTGTTTACGAAGGGCAACAGCTTTCCCAGGCAGTAAAATTTTTGACGTGAAATTTTGATTTAGGGTCCAATAAAAATAGCCTATTAAATCAAATAATTGAGATCGGGACACGCATATAATACGCATGCTCAACGCATTCACGTAAAATCCTTAAGATTTAGATTTCTTTTAAATCCGAGATAGAAAGAAAAAAGAAAAATCTGTTAAGTCTTTTTTAAGACACACATCAATCCCTTTTGTACAAAGTCATTAAATCTGAGACGTGTTCTTCATTCGGAGCTTCATATATGTAACTATATGTGAAAGCGTATTCATACATACATTCATTCGTAGGTATATCTTCTTAGATTTCAATAAATCCATTATATAAGATTCCTCATCTATAAATGTGCTATGATTTTAGTGCTGTGGAAAAAAGCCATCCATTCAGTCCTCGAGACACAAGTGGATAAAAAAACCTTTTACGACCCTCTAAAAAATACATCGTAAAGAAAGGAGATAAAGAAAAAGAATACTTTGTAGAAAATCTTGAAAAACTTTTCTCCTCTTTGATGTCAAGGAAGTTAAGCCTCCATCAAACCACTGCACTTCACTGTACTGCGGCGCACTCTTCAGTCAGGAGTAGAGTTTAGCTGCCTGCGTCTCTATATAGATGCTGCAGCAAGAACATTTTTGAATACGAGTACAAAAATAAATTTGAAAAAATAAAAATAAAAAATAATAAATAAAATAATCCTGCACTTGTGGCATTTTTTATACTACTTTTAGCCATTCTTTACGTTACAGGCTGATAAATTATCAATTCAGCCTCCGAGACGCCCACAACTCCTTGATGAGTCCCAGACACATTCGTCTTGGTTTGGGCTGGAAGAGATCTGGCTGACTGCAGAGGACCTTAATGCCTACATCTTTTTCTATACTTACTCTCAATCTATAATTGTGACTTTAATTTCTTGCCACTAATTACGTCCAATAAAAGCTGATTCGAAGGGGCAATTACGTTGCAAGAAGCCTAATTGAAATCGCTTATTGAAGAAGGGAAAATTACTTGGGTGAATTGAATCTTGTATATGCACATACATATGTACATATGTATGTATTTATATCCACAGAATATTTACCAGGTAAGGTCAAGGTATTCATTGTGTTTTTTTGTTTTTGTTTTGTTTTTTTTCCCTCCTTGGGCCTTGAGATAATGGTGATTTGAGGATTATATCGCACAGGTGTGCTGATCTGTTGGGGTAAAATCTGGTAATCTTGTTGCTTTTTCTTGTAGATTTTGAAGAGATTTTTATTTGAGATGTGTAAGTAAAAGGAAACAAGTTCGTTAACAGGACGTCCTTGAATAATATGTATTTCGCAATTTCGTATTTGATGAGGGTAAACAATCTTGTATTTTTTAAATTACTTTTATTTTAAATTGAAACAATAATTTCTAAATATGTAGGTAGTTACGGTATGGCTAAATAGTTTCGTTTCACGTGAAATCTTTCTGTTACACTTCTTCTTATTATAAAAGTTAGTAAAATCAGAGAGTCACCTATCATATTCTATCTGCTACGTTAAACTATTTTTGTGTAACCATTAAGATATTTAATTACTTACTTTAAGGTAGTAAAACTTATAGAAAGTGTGTTAGTTAAGTAAATTAGAGGTGGAATCCTAAAGTGGAGACTTCCTTCACTTGAAAAATATTCATTTACTAAGCTGACAAGTCCACTGGATAAAGAGTTATGAAAAAAAAGAAGGATAAAGATTGCATAGGCGGCTTAAAATATAAATCTACCTTTTTCTAAATAAAGGCAGTGTAACTAATGGAATGAGTTGATCGCTGAAAACACGCTCTGTACAAGGCGGCTTAGGTATCATACCAAGTTAGTTGTGAAATTTCGATGTCTCCAAGTGCTAGTATTCTAAGGAAGAAATATTCCTAGTTTTACAACTTTCTCTCTATCCGCGTGTCTCTAATTCTATTGGTTTGCCCCATGATCTAAACCCTATGACGCAGGCAGATATGTACCTACAAAGAATTCGCGAAAAAATAATGAATTTAAATACTGAATTGACAGATTCTCTTATTTCAACAAAATACTCCTAGCCTTAATTCCTGATTGTATCCCTATCCTCATCATAGGATAAAATTGATGCCACTAGAATCTCGAGAATCGTCTTGCTTCTAGACAGGAGGTATTTTGGGGGTTTCGAAGTAGCGCTTCTGCTGTAAGGCTGGGAGATGCTTTCGTGCCGTATCAACCATCAATAACCTTTTTTCGTACACTTTGCTTCTTTGTATGTCGATGCGTAGACAAGCGTACATAGATATAGATTACTTTGGGGTAGATATTGACTTGATTGGGTAGATAACGAGTAGAGTAATAGTAATCCCTTGAAATTACAAAGACGTGGACATAGCGATCTGACTACTGCACCACAACTTAACCAACCATCGTATATCGATTGGATTCAGACAATATGCACGCCTGCCTGACTTTGCCGACAGAACTATTTATTCTCTCCAGTATACGGGAGCTCTAGAACAAGGTACACAAAAGAACACAGCTATTAAAGTGATATTTTATTCCCACGATAACGCTCGTTCCATACTTTTTATATTTATACGGGTTTTGTCCAGTTTCTTAGTCTAAGATTTCAAAAATTTGGGGTTTAATTTTGATATTTCTGACGTTTGTTTCAACTCGTCTGTGGCTTTTTGGATGACAACGGTAGAGATCGGAGAGATAAACTCAGTTTTTGTTCCTTCGTTTGTAAGCTGATCTAAAATAACGTTGTCCTCAGTGCAGTTTTAGTTAGTTGCTTAAATACAGTGGTACATTCCCCGATAAACTTAAACTAATGTCAGAATTTTTAATGCCATCTGGCTATCTAATTTATTCATATTTATTTCGGTAAATGTATGCAGACTTCTATGACGTGTTTCTGGTAAAAAAAAAACGCAGCAGGCAAATTTTCCATCGTTGATGATCTCGTACGATAATCTTGAATGGTATTCTAAAATTATTTCCGTTTTAGTTATGTTTTTATAGATGGACATAATCACTAAATTTTTTTAGAATTCCTCAGGATTTTTTTAGTTTTTAGTTCCTAGCCAAATTTCCTAGCTTAAGGAGATTTTCATCTTTGCACTTCTATAGTACTTTACTGTGGTAGGCCTCCTTCATTTATATGCAAATTAAACGGATAAAGGTTCCTTAGAGTCTCTGACATTGCGATTGGGAACGCATGCCTAATATTAATAAATCCTGGGTGCAGCATATTTGAAAATATGCTTTAAGATCAATATATAAAAGTAAGTCACAAGGTCCTGCAGATACGTCTATAGGACCTGTTTAGAGATATTTAAGACTTTTTCAACTCCGAATTCTAAGCGAGTCTGCCATATTTTGTATCTGAGCTAATAACTAAATATATGACTTCTTTCGAGAATTTTATCAATTTTTCGTAAGTTTAGGTTCCCCTTCCTTGTAAATTGAACTATTTCCCTTTACCAGGTTTTGCTTAAATGCATATCCTCTGATATGTTGACGGTAGCCTGTATTATGTTAGCGATTTCTTAAATGTGTTCATTCCTGATTATTATGGTTATAACCAACTGCTTATTCCCGAATATCGTTGCCATAGTTGGTTAACTTTTGTAAAAAATCAACTACAAGTAAATACCGTAGCAAAGGGATAGAGTAATTCAAAGACAAGCGGATGGTATTTATGAGAGGAGATATCTTTATATGCTCATTTATTTCCTTACTATTATTACTTCCAACGTTTGAATGATTGTTTAAAAATATTTTGATTTCCAACAGGCTTCAGTGTTCAGTCCGTCCTTTAATAGAGTTCAGCTTATAGGATTTCACCTCTTGCTTT